>JADLZK010008332.1:0-600000 GCA_015847255.1 Hyparrhenia diplandra
AAAATAGAAATCAAAGTTAGATCTCAACAGGTGTTGAGTGTACTGCAGCGAGAAGTGTATGATCCATCGACTACTATGCTCGAGCGGACCTCCCAATGATATGTATGGGGATCTCAATGAACTCATGGACTATAATGAAAAGCTTGGTTGTAGACTATTTGTTCCTTAATATTTTTATTTATCCATTTATAATATTTTTACAGGAGTATTATTTGGATTCGTTGGTATAGGAAAAACGCCTCACGGTTTTGCCACTTGACCGTGTTTACCGGATTTGTGGGCATGCATGGAATGTCGACCGCCTCGCTCGTAAAGTTGATGGTTGGCGGGGCGTCTTCAAGCATGCCGGCTCCGATGAATGAGGCGCGTGTCAATTTAGAGTCCACAAGAACTCACTTCCTAGTAGTGTAATATGGCTCACAGCTGATAACACGCTGCAGCAGCAAAGCCACCAGCCAAAAGATCAGAGAACACGCACAAAGCTAGTTGGTGCTAAACTACCTACTCCCTCGGGTTGGTATTAGAAGTCGCTTTTGGACAAGGTTTGGGTCAAACATGGGGAATATAAATCATCAATAACTTTTAAGTTGTTGAGTTTGTAAATGTAAAAATTATATGACTAGATTTGTCTTAAAAATACTTTGATAAAAGTATACATATATTACATTTCCATAAATATTTTTATATAATAATAAGAGGTCAAAGTTGTGTTTTGGAGACCGTGTCGCTGTCCTAAACGACTTCTAATACCATCCCGGAGGAGTACCAAAGCAGGAGGTGCAGGCTAAGGAAGACGCTGTGAAGGCATTGTAAGCACAACTCAAGAAGAAGAACCAGTACATTGTAACTTGTCCAGGTATGGGGAGGAGATTTTTCTATGTATGATTATCCTGGTTTGTGTAGTTCAGTCAGATGATATGGTTAATTGGGAACAGGTCCATGTCCCTGTTATTTCGGTGGTCAGGTTTGGAACATGTTGGAAGTAGCTTTGAATGAATGTTGTGCCTCTTTGAAATGAATAAATGGAAATAGCTCGGAATGAATGTTAATGTGGTTTTGCATGAATGTCCAGCACAATGAATAAAGCGCTTACTCTCTTTCAATAGCTATATAACGATCTCTTTATTTCTATCCGTTTGAAAAGAGCTGAAAGACAAAAGCAACGTCTAAAAATATAATGAAAATTGTAATATAAAAATTCATCAAAAAATCATTTTTCTGATTGCACCGATCGATGGCTTTCTGCTTTTCTACAGCAAAAAATTTGTGGTTCTTGATTGCATAGAATTGGAAATAAACTCGGTGCATCATTGATGTCTGGTGGATCGATCGTGGATGCTGAGCAGTGTAGCAGAAGCAGAGCAGGTGATGGCGTTTACCCCAAAAGCTTGAATGCATGCAGGGTGACGACAACGAGCTCGGCCGCTGTGATGCTTCTGCCCTCGATCGAAGCACTTGATGCCTTGAAGCTAGTGGCATTCGGCGACGCTGCGTGCATGCTCGGTGACGCAGCCGCTGTAGCTGGTGGCCTTCGGTGACACTTGTACTACACGACTTTAGACGTTCTGAGCCGGTTCTCGTCGAGATATTACACGCCTTAGAGATTTTTTTTTTTTTGCAATATATAAGAACATTTTTATAGAAGGAGAAATAACACACGACATGGCGCAGCTTGAACCGATCCAGCGGCAGCTTCACATCACAGTGTCCTTGAAAAAATCTAGCAGCCTGCACGAGATTTTTAATTTCGATCCAACACAACACAATGTCCCTTCCCGTTGGATTGGAATCTTTGATGGTGGCATGGAGAGAACCCACCCCAAAGCAAAGCTCCATGTTTTCAAGAAAAAAAAAAAAAAGCTGCTGCATCGAGTGAAGAGTCTGCAACTTCTGCATATAGGACAGCGTGTGTGCTTGGATTTTCCTCCGTTCGAAACAGAACAACATCTCGTGAAAGTACAGTCGTGCTAGCAGTGTTGTGCTTAAATAACCAGGCTGTCACTCTGGATTCCAGCTCGAGGTAGGCTACTGGCAGTTGTTTCGGACTTATTTTCCTCCTTGGATAATACACGGACAGAGAGCAGATTCATTTCAGAGAGCTACAAACCCTGAATAATAGCAACCATTTTCCATCTCCCTTTTTCTATGGAATGCTGAGCTTAGGCTTGCTGCCTAATAATCATGTTTACAAATGCCATCCAAGATCATGCCCTCTTTTTCTTAGAATAGAAGGATCATTCAGCTAACAGCATATGCCATTCAAGATCATTCACTTTTTTTTAGAACAGAAGGATCACTCAGTTAACAGCACATGTCATTCAAGATCCTTCGGTTAACTATAGCTATGCATTAGCTAGGCAACCGGTGGGAGAGAGGTGGCCAGTGAGGCCACCGGTGTCAGATTCAGGTGAACATAAGGTTTGCCCGGTACGTGCGTCTTCGGGTAGCCTACATCTCCCTACACAGCACCTTGTTCATCTTCCAACAAAGGTTCTTCATTGAGATTAAGGGCCTGTTTGGGTGGCTTCAACTCCACATGGAGCACCTCCACTCCAAAACTCCAGGTGGAGCTATCTCTAGGTAGAGTTGGAGCCGTAAACATGTCGTTTGGCTAGATGAGTGATTCCAGCTCCAAATAACAAAATTTTTGGACAGGTTGTCATAAGCGGATCCCTATCGGCTGGAGGTAAATTCAAAGTCTAAGGCCATGTGTGAAGAACTCTCACTCGAGTGGATGGCAAGCTAACGTGATAAGACAATTATATTTATAAGCAATCTTCAGGACTTTGGCACCTGTAAAAACTTTGGCTCCTATAAATATTTTTTGGCGCGTAGCAGATGGATTCTGGCAGTTGTAAAGAAATCTTTTCTGGTTCGAATTGTTTCTAGCGCTTATGTATTTGGTGGAGTATAAGAAAACTGTTGGCGCGTGTATTGGAATTGTTTTTGGCTCATATCGGACCGCGTTCAGCTGCTTCAGTTGGTTGGATGAGTACATTGTGTAGCCCAAAGCAGCGATGTGCAACTTAATTGTGGAACTCAAATTAATAAAGATTAACATGGTTATTCAACTGCAATACTAATTTCAGAGATCGAGGGGTACAACATTTTTAAAGGCAATTTATTATTTTAATCATAGGACTGTGCATTGGCATCAGGGCAGCCCCAATGGTAGACACCACACATGAAGTCTCAGGCAACCACATCAGCAAAAATGATTACTATAAACCATTTAACCATTGATGCTAACATGCGAAAAATGAGAAGAGTCCGGCTAAGTGACTGCATTTTACTCTTTCGGTCTCCAATTCTGATCATATTTTTTTTGTGGAAGGGATTGCACTTGGACTCCTGCATTTATTCATATTAGATGAAGAATAGGACGTGCCCGTCAACTTCTTTTTTGTCGTACATGTTTCCATATAGATCATTCGAAATTCTATCTTCACTTTATCACCCCAAACTGCGGCGGGTTTTACTCTTCTTCCTGTGTGGTTTTCTTCTGCCTTTAAGCAAAAAAAAATAATAATAAGTTAGAAACAATTCTTGTAGTTTCCCATTGTATAAGGGGTGATATGCATATTTAACCACACCTCGGTTCCCATAATATATTCATAACAAAAATTAAGATAAACAACAACAAAAAAAAATGTGAGACAAAAAAACAACCTTACGGAGTGCCGCATTATAGGCTCTCTCAATAGAGGCTCTCCGAGCTCCCCTCTAACTGAGATGCACATAAGAATGCACATGTATAAGATTAGACAATTTGCTTGTTGACGAATTAAATGGATGTGCGTGTGTACCTTCTCCCTGTTGCCAATCAGCATATGACCCTTCATGGTGGATGTCTTGTCCACAAGGAGCGAGATGCGATCGCCGCTGTCAAAAAACACAAGAATCAATGAGCAACGGTAAGTAAACGGTAAACCAATGTAATATTCCAGGTGTAGAAGCTATGACACTAACTAGAATTGAGGACGAATACAAGGTTTATTGCCAGTAAGGTTGACTTTGACTAGGAAAATAGCCAATTTATGTTGAATGCTAAACGAGCAACATATTTCTAACAAACATGTTTGTGGAATTCAAAAGGTAACAAATTAAACTCACTCCGCAGATTTTGAAGTTGATGCATTGCTCTTGCCCCCGCAGATTTTGAAGTTGATGCATTGCTCTTGCCTTTTCAATAGATGTCTTAGCTCTACTAACCTGGCAACTTAGAGAATGCACAAACATGTGGGGCTCCTGAGAGCAGTCATCAATCATGGCATTATCTGTAAATAATGCCTTCAGTTTAGAGGCACAACGCTGCACTGCTGTGTCGGTTGTGCTTTGAACACTTGTTTCCCACAATAACTGATTTTCTTTTTTACGATTTCCATGGCTTTGATAGCCTTATCACTTGGAATCTCCGTCAAACAATCAGAAGGAGTTTCTTCATGCTAGGAACGCACACAATTGAGTGATTCTCTTCCTCTAAATAATCCTGTGCATCGGGCCTCTTTCCATATCTGGGCCTCTTCTACATCTGAAAAGGGGTATGGAATGTGTAACATGCATGTACTGATCAAAAAAAAAGTAGAGATACGGTAACACTTGGCGTCATACTATTAACCTGCTCTTTTCCTATACCATTCATTCCGAATAAAACTCCTGTGATATAAAAACATAAAAATGGTTAGAAAGAAGATAATAAGATACAAATAGTATACTGCAAATTGAGTTTTAAACCGTACATTAGGTAACCACCTCAGTGAATCAGTGAATAGCATGGTTCCGCCAAAGAAATTAATGAAGCAAAAGGACTGATAAAACGAACTGCCTACCGCATTGCGGAGTGGCCGTGGCCCTTCGTCCATGGTGCGGAGGCTTCTTCTTCTTTCTTGTCCACCTCATCTCAACTTTGCTTAGCCTCCAATGCTTGATGAGTGCAAGCAGTAGTAAAGTACTACCTTCATGACAGACAGAGAAAATGAATTTAAAGATGAATATTTGGGCAATTAAATGAAGTATTTCTTTAAGGGTCGCTCGTACGTGAGGTAGCAAAGACGAACCTCCGGCGTTCCGTTCGCAGGATGGGCAACTATGAATGTCTAGAATCGCTTGCCAAGAAGGGTGAAGTGGTGGATGGTGTTTGGTTTTTGAAACAGAACCAAGAGGAAGGAGATGAGGATGAACTGGGAGCACAGCGAAGAGGTCTTAAATAGCACCGGCGCGCTTCCAACGGCCACCTCTCTGGCTGTCTGTGGTACTGTATCGTGTGCGTCCAAGGCAACGGCGACCCAGCGTGGGCGCGTGGCCTGTAACAGCGCTGAGTTAAAGCATCGGTGTATTACCTCTGTATGTTAGAGTTCGTCGTTTTTGACTTTTCAACTTTATATTTAACCATCCGTCTTATTCAAAATATTTATACAAATAATAAAATAAATTAATCAATATTCAAGTATCTTCGTTGATAAAATAAGTCGTACCAAAATAAATTATGTTTGTGCAAAAATTTGAATAAAACGAAGGAATAAGATGGCACGGAATTCAGGACGACAAACTCGGTGGGGACGGAGTGAGTACAGTGTAGCTGTGTCGCTACAAGTGGTGCAGCCCTGAGTGAGCAGGCTTTTCATAAAAAAATGACGTTTGCCCAAACGTTGCGATCCGTGCACTATGCGTGGCACCCAGTGAACATACCGATCTGTGCACCATGCATAGAAAAGAGACGAGACCAGTGATATGACCGTGCATGGCCAGAGCCCCACCATCCAAGAGCAGTGCTGCAGCAAGCCAGTCCTCACCAGTCCTCACATGATGCTTTGGATCGTTAAATCCCATCAACTGCAGAGAGAGGGACGTGGGGCGCAGGAATCCCTGTTGTTTGTGCCGTCCCATGCACGCTGTGCTTGCACGGTTCAGCGGCCATCACTTGTCGCCCCACCACGGTCCAAGACAGCAGAAGCACACTGCAGCATGCAAGCAGGTGATCAGCTTACAGTAGGTTAACTGTAATCAGCTGCTCGTCACCACGCTGTTGAAGCAGGCGATTAGTCTATTTTATTTCTCGGAGAGAAAAAAATCCTTCTAATCCAAAAACGCATCTCACTGTACACGTTGCAGCATCGTCGGAAAGATCTTCAAGTCTAATTTTTTAACAAATTATTTGAAATTTTAAATATTGCACGTATTTTTACAAATCAAATTAAACTTATAATACGCATCCCAACTCAAATCAAAAGCCCATATCCCATCAACTGCATCGCTATACATGCACGCTGCCAAGTCCCATCAACAGTGGGAATCTGAAATCGCTGCGTCTACTGTGCACACTCAAGCGGCCATCATTTCATTTTCTCTGCCGATTCAGCTAGAGTACCAAAGCGCTGCTGCCGTAGGTGTCCTAGGTGAGACAGAGATCACGGGTGCTCGAACAGCGCGTGCACACTTCGAGGAAGAGCCAGCTCTTCACAAGGTCTCACGGGTGCACAGTGCCATGCATGCACGCCACTATCACCATCTATGCGATGCGCTACCTACCATGCATCCATGCTTCGAAAGTTGAACAGCTGGTCTCTAATCAGAGCTGCAGCCATCAGGTCGTGAAATCGCATCAACACCATTACACAGATTGGATCTGTCAGCACAATGCGTATACATGGGTGTAGGGCTACTAGCCAGGCACAGGATTGAAGTATGGGCACCTTTGCGGATGCTTCCTAATACATAATCCAGCTCAAGATCCTTCCAAACCATCTATCAAAAGAGCAAAAGGATTAACCATAATAAGCCAACAATTTGGGAGGGGCCCATGCAGTCAGATATGAAGAATGCACGGGTATGCAAACGCCGGCCACTAGTACTCTACAGTCTACAGTACTCTCTTGCACACTGGGCTGTAGCTGCAGGGATGGTCGCCGGATCAGCGCGCGAGCCTGCCCCGTGGTCGTCCGGCAACGGCAGCACGCATGGCCATGGCCAATGAAATGCATTGGTGGGCGTGCGCTTTGGTCTGCACAGCAATGCTTTGCGATCACGGGCATGAGCGTGAGCACGGAGAGACAGCCGCTGCACGACAAGTGTTGAGGGTGAAGTGACCGATCGAGGATTCGTGGTCTGGCGATGCAGGCCAGGCCACCACAAGAGCTTGGAAAGGCGCGTTAGTGGTACCGTACATGATGAGACGATGACATGCATTGATGCATGTGTCCCCCGCTGCCTGCCCAAGATTCCCAGGCTTTCGTTTAGTACAGTACAGATGTTTGTGTTTCTGTACCGGTGTGTTTAGAGGCCAAAGATTCCTCCAAAATTTCCTTATTTCCCATCACATCCCATCACGTAAAACATTAAATGCACTAAAAAGACTCATTTCCGGAGTATGAAATGTAGGTAAAAAAAAATAAACTAATTACACAGTTTAGATGTACATCATGGTGAGACGATTCTTTTTGAGCCTAGTTACCCCATGATAGGATAATATTTACCACAAACAAACGAAATGTGCTAAAGTATTTTCAGCCGCTACAAAGTGCCAAAATTTCAGAATTTTGGACCAAATTCCAAAATTTTGGCCCAAAATTTTGGCCTCTAAACACACCCTACACTCGCATCGGGGCGCGGCACAGTGCCCTGATGCGGCCGAGTAGCCCCTCATGCAGCCATGGACGTCGTGAAAGAGAAACAGGGCAGCCCATGTTTTTTTTGAGAGGCGGTGGGGTAGGAAGTTAATTTATTTCCTCAGCTATCGTGGTCAATCCCATTTTTCTCCATGATGTATAAAATCAGCTTTTTAACCTATCTAACTTTTGAAAACCTTTCGGTTTTCGATCATTAGCAGTTTTGAGGGTGGTTTAGCATTTTTATGGGTGGTTTTGCTGATGTAGTATCACACCTAAAGGGTAAATCGGAGTAAGGGCCCGCTTAGTTGAGATCCAAAATTTGCCTGGTCAAAACTTTTTTCTTTTTGAGATTACATAGTATAACGCAGACCATTTCAACATCTACGCACACCTCACCTCTATGGACACATGTACGCAAAACCCTATCCCTATGAGCACCTTCGAATGGCCGAGCCGGCAATCTTAAAGTTCACGAAGTCACCGTAGACGCCGCTGTTGACGAGGGCGTCACCTACCACTTAATGCTAACGTCGGAAAATCCTTGAATAAATCCGGGATAATGTGTCGCGACTCGAATTTGAACCCTAGGTGTGAGCCCCCAACCAATGACCTATGGGCATGCTAAATTTTGGTTACGAAAACTTTGGCAAGAATTTAATTTAGTATAGCACTTGCTTGATGACAAAACTTTAGCAAGAGTATTGGTATAACACTTAATTGGTTGGCAAAACCTTTTCACCAATTTGGCTAGCTAGAACCATTGTAACACCAAACTTTTGGTTTGAAACCAATCAAGCGTCAAAGATTTTGCAATGCCGCAATTTTTTGTTGGGCATGTTTTGGAGGGCAACCAAGCAAGCCCTAAGTTCAACGTTCAAGGAGATAAGCATACTACAATTTTTTTTTATGTACAATATGTGAAGTTAATAAAAAAATATTCAAACATAATTATACACATGCAGTGAATAGCTCCAAATCTCAAAAGTAGAACTTATACTAGGTTTCATATGAAATGACCTCCACAGTCATCCTGTTGCACTAGTCATTGATGTGAGTTACGAGTAGCACTTCCAAACTCAGCCTCAGCCCAAGAAGAAGTCCACATCTAGTGCTTTTAGGAGCACATGCTAAGCACTTAAGCAGACAAACTAAATACACACATAATACAACACTTTCTGAGTTCATGAACTTCGGCAAAGCCTAATTCCGCTCCGCAAAGGACTTAGCCAATTGCGCTCGGCAAAAGGACCTTTGGCGAAATTTTCATGGCGAAGAGTCTTTAACGAAAGTGTCTTTTTCGGCGCCTCGGCAAAGGCTTTGTTGAGCGCCCCAAAAACACTTTCGAGGGAAAGTTTACACTCAGCAAAATAAAATTACAAAAGATAAAAAAAGTTTTTCAAGAGGGAGACACTACTACATCATTCATTTTTGTGGCGGTTATTTTTCATTAACGGTGGCGGTCCGCCACCAAGCAAGGATCACATTAATCCTTCCATTAACGGCGACGATTTCACGGCACCCAAAAACCGCCACGAAAAATCAAGAAAAATAAAAAATCCAAACCTTAACCCTAATGGGCCCGAATCGCCCATTAGGGTTAGGGGAGCCGCCGCCGCTCGGTTATCCGTGCCGCCGGGAGGTCCAACCCGCCGGATCCGAGGTCGCCCCTCACCAAATCCCGGGTCGCCCCTCACCGGATCCGGGCCCGGGCCGCCGGATCCGGAAAGTAGCCGCGCACCGGTGGGACGCCGAGCCGCCGCCAGAGAGCCGCCCCGATGCGGGCCCTAAGCGCCTTACCCGGTTAAGCCGCGCGCCGCCTTGATCGCTGGGGCAGCCCCGCGGCCGGGGGAAGCCACAGGCCGCTGGGATCTCCGCGCCGCCGTGGCGCCATTGGGTGGGGCCATCGGGAGGGGAGGGTCAAGGGGAGGAGGGAGGGAGGAGATAGGGAAGGATGGGGGCGTCGGGGAGGGAGAGGGAAAGATGGGAAGTGGAGTGAACTGGAACTCTAGAAAGTGAAGTGCTCGTATATATATTTGTGGCCACGGAATGGGCTTTTGGGCCGATGAGCTCGGTGCGATTTTTTCATGGCGGACTAATTAGAAAAGCTGCCAAAGGTTAATCTATTTACCGTGGCGGTTTTAAAACTCGCCATAGTTAAATAAAAAACCGCCACGATAAATCAAGTCATTTACCATGGCGGTTATTTAAATAAAGCGCCACCATTAATCTTTTGATGTATCTTGCAAAAGAAATTTTTAGTAGTGAGGGCCCCACTCACCACGGGCACTTTTTCTACCAAAAACCGAACCGCACCAAAACCAACCCGAAATTTCGGTAATTTGGTTCGGTATTGGTTTTCGTTTTTGCACGATCGGTGTTCGGCCTTGGTTTCTGGTTTCTAGGCCAAACCAAACCGAAATCCCGAATTAATCGAACTTCTTGCAAACCATGACTCATTGCATTCAGCTCAACCCAATGGTCAGCACGGCACGACCCACGGAAGATAGAGTGACCCCCGTCACCCCGATCCCTCACCTCACGCCCACACGTTTTGCCTCCCGACTCTCCCTCATTCCTAACCTAACCCTAGTGCGGCGGTGGCGGCATAGCGGCGGGGGCGACGAGCAAGGGGTGACCGGGCCCGGCGGCGGCGGCTAGCATGGAGCGGCGGGCGGCGTTCAGGGCAATAGGGTAGGGGCGTATGGCGGCGTCAGCGGCATGCCGTGGCAGCAGCTGGGCAGCGGCTAGTGGCGTCAAGCGGTGGCGAGCTTGGCGGTACCTGGGCTGAAGTGACAGCCTTGGCGCGGTGGGCGGCGGCGGGCGGGCGGGGGGCTGGCAAGCTGGCGCCGGGCGGCGGGCGGTAAGCGCAGCGCAGTAGCGGCGGCGTGGGCTGTGGCCCGCCCGATGAAAGGTGGCCCGACCGCCCGTGTTTCAGTAAAATGGCCCACGGACCGGGCCATGGGCGAAGGGCCACTGGGCGGCACCGGGCGGCCCGTTGGACATAAGACGAGCCGAGGACGGCCGCCGGTGGCTGGGCTGCTGCATGCCTGCATGCATATGTGTGTGTAGGTGTGTCATTAAGGTAAGGAGACAGCCTATCGAGGGCGACCGCCTATCGGGGACGGCCGCTGTTGGCTGGACTGCTGCATGCCTGCATGCACCAGCGTGGGTTTGTGGGTGGGTGTGTAGTTGGGGTGACGAAACGAGCCGGGCATGGACGCTGCTGGCTGGCTGCTACATGCCTGTGGATGTGTAGAATGAAGTGTGCTATTATTCAGATAAGAAAACCAGAGCATTACTCCCTCCGTCCCAAAATAACTCCCTCCATCCCAAAATAAACAACGCTATGGGAAGTGTGCGGTCAAACTTTCTCAACTTTAAAAAGTTTGTTTAAAATACATGCAACATTTAAATCTTTAAATAAATTTGTTGAAAAACTAGACTTAAAGATCTTTTTCGATGATACTAATTACTTAACATAAATATTTATATATTTTAATATATAATTACCGGCATTTTGAAAAACTTATTTGTAAAAGTGAAAAGGTCTTTTATTCTCGGGGGACGGAGGGAGTATGAGAGAGACGTGTTCAAACTCGGCTTAACAAACAAGCAATAATCCATGCTAGTTTGTCTATCGCACAATTTATACTAAGGTGCCACAATTTTGAGCACTACAAGACTGAGTTCATGGATAGCAAAAAAGTAGGAACAAGAATGTAGGGAAAACAGAAATCCTACCCAAAAATAAAGAACACAAGACGAATATAAACAATAATACACTGCATAAGTGTTAAACTCATGATTCATTGACGGGATCTAATCAGGCTCAGTCCATTAAGGCAGCCACAACAACAAGAGTTCAGGCCATAACGGCAGCCACAACACTAAAGAGTTCAGCCACTATGGCAAGCAATACTAAGGAGTTCAGGTCATCAAGGCAGCCGCACCACAAGTTTATTACAAGTTCACAATTGATATATAACATCTATAATTACAAGCAACAAACCAATTGTTATTGCACTTGCTTGTTCATTCTTGCAACCAATAGAACGACAACACTTGAAATTAGACAAATCACAAGTTCCTCCTACATGAGGTAAACACAACACACAAACATTAGTTTGCAGCTATTCAATAGATATTTCTGAAATGAGCAGCAAAAGTATAAATACCCACATCTCAATGCGCCTTAAAGGCGGGTGCCAGAGCCTGTTGGTCGAGCGGCCTTACCGTTATTAGCACACTAGCGGAGTGCCCACCGTGTAGATCGCTAGAGGCAAGGGAACTCTCATGTACATACCGATGTCGTTGATCTTCAGAGTTGGGACATCTATCAGAAGAATAACGAGGAAAAATCCACTTCCCGTGATCCATTACCCGATGAAGAATCTCGTCACAATGCATATTGCCACTCACACTCATCTCATAATCACCAGACTTGTTATGGAACGTGATTTCATCAACCAATGGAATGCAATAATACTTGAGGTGCTTTGTGAAGGCGCAGGAGCAACCACGCGCCACCCACATGAAAGGAATATGGGATCGCTACGCCAGCCGTAAAACGAAAATTTTCTACCCATAAACCAAGGATCTACCGCTAGTTATAGATCACGGGATTACCACTAGACGCCGCAGGTGCAGCGAAGCGTCGACCGACGTAGATGTACGCGCCGCTTGATTGCCGCGGCAGCTTGCATGATCGTCCGTCACGTCCGGCGTCCTCCTGCGGCGGTTCGTCCCTGTGCTCCGGATGTAGCACCTCCGAGGTATCCCACACGCACGGGGAGGAAGCGAGCGCCTCCCGGACTGCTAGGTCCGCGAGATGCAAGAGGCGAGGGCGTGGGCGGCGGCGGCCGCCAAAGTGGCGTGGCTTGGATTAGGTCACGCCCCGCGCCCACCTCTCATATATATAGGCGCCGCTAACAGGCTCCCCGAGCTAGAGGCCCATTAGCAACCCTAAGCCTCGTCTAATTGGATCAAATCCGAATTAGGCCTTCTTCCCCTTAAGCGTCGCGACCCTATGGGCTCACGCACACATAGACATGGCCCGAGTACACCTACTCGGCCAATAGTTGACAGCCGCCTCTAGCAAGACGTGCCAACTCCCATGTGTACGCAATGATCATATCGCACGAACCACCACAAACCATATATTTTCGTCATTCCCTTGCCACACGATATTTGGTCCACCTCGTGGGTTAACACTTAACCCAAGCACGGCCATGCATTTCTTTGATCCAATCAATCGAGTGGTCCGGTTATATCTCTCTCTCATGGAGAGGGGCAATTCCATCTTGATTGACTATGTCTCACAAAGATGTTTCCCCGACAAACCCGAAGACCACCTTTATAGCTACCCAATTACGGAGTAACGCTTGATAGTCCCTAAGTAGGTCGTTTCACATCTTGAATACATACGACAATCTCAGGTCTAAGGACATAACGCATATGATGTATAAAGAGATAATAATAACATCTCATGTCGGGTCAATCCAGCCCCATGTCATACATGTGCCCACACTATTAGTTTGACATCTCCATGTCTATGACTTGTGAAACATAGTCATCAATCGATACGTGTGCTGATCTAATATTCATGTGTGTTCTCACATGAACTCCCGATCGAGGGACAATTATTGAATAACCAAACAAGTAAAAGAGTTTCACAAAACAATTCACATAATTGCCGATCAATACAAGTTGTCTTTAATGGATATTCATGAACACATAATATATCATGGATACAATGAAGGAATACAAATCATCTCTATGATTAGCTCTAGGGCATATTCCCAACACCACATGTGAGAGGCAAACTGGGATCCACATCTGCCGGCATTGGCGGCGGACCCACTAAACGCGGCCCTGGAGGAGAGTGCGGAGATTAAGGCCTCGTTTAGTTGGCTAAAGTTTCTAACTCTTTTTCACTCTCTCCATCACATCACATTAAATACACCAAAAGACATATGTTCGAGTATGAAATGTAGGTAAAAAAGTAACTAATTACACAGTTTAGATGTACATTCATGAGGCGATTCTTTTGAGCCTAGTTACCCCATGGTAGGATAATATTTACCACAAACAAACGAAAAGTGCTACTAAGTGCTACAGGAGTTCCAGAGTTACTTTTTGCTAAAAATTTCTAACATCTAAACGAGGCCTAAGTGCGGGTCAATAGTATGCCACTCAGGCTGCTTCCCGGGAGCCCCACGCGTATTCTCTTGGTAATGAATGCACAGTGAGCGAACGTCACCGTCTGGACAATCATAAGCGAATGCAGTGACGCCCTCCTCCCGAGGCAACTCATAGTGCCCCTGTACAGGAAAGCAAAATTCAACACCAATATTACCCATTACTTATATATATAATATGTTAATAATTTATACGATGGTGACCATCATACCAAGCAAGATGGTTAAACTTATTACCTTATTTTCCTATACCATCCAATCCGAGAAAGATTCTGTAATATAAGAAAACATAAGCATAGTTAGATAAAAGATACACTCTGCCATGTTGTTATTACGATTAATTAAGATGTGATGTGGTCGGCCCTATATATAGTTCTTTAAGCCAAAGAAAGAAGCAAATCATTACAAACCAGATGATCCTGCCCTTTGTTTTATTTTTCCTTAATTGGTTGACATCTCAAAAAAAGGTATGAATAAAAGACCCACACTCATATCTACCAAGAAAAACCTAGAGGCGTGACATTTCATATCTATTGTTCTTCCAGCACAACGTTGATTATTGCAGCCGGTTACTCTAATTCCTATATTAAACTAGTATCACGCCCGTGCGTTGCTACGGGATAACTAATTTTTTTATATAAAACATATGGGTCGCATGATAAGATATAATATTGTCAAATAAATAATGATATTTAATTGAAATATTAATTTGATTATCCAATTGAGCTTCTAATTAATCTCACACATACACACACAGTTGATTATTAGACATCAAGCGTTCACGATATACACCATGCACAAGCGGTCCTATATACAAACTTAAATATAATATTCGAGTAAATATAACTGTGTTACATTGTGTTCTTCTTAAAATGTACATCTAACATGGTCTTCTTGAAATGTACATCTAACATGTTCTTCTTCTTGAAATGTACATCTAACATGTACAGATCATTTTACAGTTCACATGTAGTGTGTATATAGCATCTCCATGTAAAGTCTAATAAACCATTTAAAAGCATGAGATCATGAATATCTGACTTAAATTTACAGCTTGTATGATTTTATTACCAGGTGAAAAGAACAGAGAACTGGTGGCATTTCTTCAGAGATGAGTAAATGTTAGGGAACACTCCATGGCCTGAGTAATAGTACCTATACAAGCCGATGGCAATGGGATATCAGAAAGTTCAGTACCGTCCCTTTCACTCTTGACTGTCCCAACGTGATCAACAAGTCCAATAGAACAAGCATGAGACAATGACGATAGATGCAACAACTCCACCAGCAGATGCACAAATTGCAGTCTGAGAGTCCTCTTGACGTTGCCTTGGTTCGGTGATCTATGAAACAGTCAAAGTGTATTTGGCGAAAATAAACAACGAAGGCGAGCCTGTTCGGCCTGGCTGCCCCGGCCGGGCCGATGCTGTGAGAGAAAGTACCGCTGGCTGGCTGCCGACCGGCCGATGCTGTGAGAGAAAATACTGCTGACTGGCCGGGCTGATAAGTTGTTTAACAGGGCCTCATTGGCGCCTGAAATGAAGCTGAGGCAGCTGAGATCACGAAGCCAAGTGGTAGGCATGCCGATAAGAGCACAGTCAGGATGGCAAATAGCACATGTGAATTCAGAGTCAAGCTACCTATGGTTAGGTGTGCATCTGGGAACAACTTTGATAAGTTGTCGCTCTCTAATATCAAATAATCAATACAACATGCCTGCAAGAAAGGATCAGGAATAATTAGCAGATAGTTACATGTTCATATGAGGTAAGGACAACAAAGTTCAGGGCACTTTTTTAATGGACTACTGTAGTTTAGAGAGATTCAGCAGCCCAAAATTGAAAGTTCAGGCAGTTTATGCAAGCATGCATTTAGAATCCAGGAATTCAATCAACAATCGTACAATTTTTTTCTTTAAAAAAACAATAAGTGCTTCCTATATGCAGAGAACAAAAAAAACATGAGAGACCATTTTCTAATGATCACGCATATATCCCACATTATGACAGTGCAATCCTTTGATCCAGGAACAAGCTATATCCCTCAAAAGTAAATGATAATAATGCACTAATTGGAGCCCTGTTTAGACAATACTTTTAGCTCTCTTCCGTTAGACCTTTTGCATAGTCAAATACTTCATGGGAAAATCGTAATAAAATGGTGATTATATACTGACAAGTATAATACCATCACTGCACTAATTTATGTTAACAAAATAGACGTGTTTGGTTGGTTTAGATTTTCTAACCTTCTCATTTAATATCAAACAAATTGACACAGCCTAACAATATGATCTAACTCGCAATAAGATAGGCTTGCAAAGCCCTAGATGTAAAACAAGTTCACCATATGTTCTAAGAGACGGGCCCTTGGACAATGGGTGGCATTCATGGGAAGCAAACATGAACAGGCCCTTGGACGACAATGGATGGCATTCATGGTAAAGCAAACATGAACCAATGGACACCGCCAGAGCAAGACAAACATCTAGATACCTAGGAATAATAGATCGAAGCGTGGCCAAATTAGAGTCCTTCCATCAGTCTGAAATATGTAGAAGCAGCACAAATACTGAAAGTGAGAGCAGAGACAGTGGAATCAAAATGAAATAGGGTGTAGATAAAAGAGAGGAAGCATCTCTAGCATTCATGGAGATAAAAGCATGGCTCATGCCCACAGCCCCGTTGGTCAACCATCTGCAGAAGCAACACTTTATAGCAAATCATTCTCTTTTAAGCATTCTAGGATACATGAAAACTCAATTCTCGATTGGTTCATGCACATAATCAGAATAAGATTGACGAGTATCAATGCTGAACGAAAATCTATTGCACACTGTTTTCAATTTACAGACTCTTGATCCTATTTATTTATATGTGAATTATGAACCTCGATGACTGATGGTGAAAAACTAAAATTTTTGCACAACTGAAATTTCTGAACTGTACCGGTGTCACGACCCAGAAAAAATAGGCCTCCAGGAGGACGGGCCCAACCGCCTAAGGCGCCGGCGCCCCCCGGGCTCGCGCGCGCCCCGCCGCCGTCCCTCCCTTCCCGCGGATTCTTCGGCAACTAATTCGGAGAAAAAGGAGGAAAATATCTAGGATTACCTTTAGGTGTTTTGGTGTGCAAGGGGCTATCTCATCTATAAGGGAGACCCTTATTAGGAAATAAATAAATAGGATATGCTTGTAAAAGGTATTCCAATCTATAAGGGAACCTTTAGAGAGATTGCTTGAGATACAAGTCCCAATAGCCGGGCTATATAAGTAAGGAGTCTGTAATCTTTCGGGCAACAAGCAAATAAAGAAATTTTATCCCGATCTCTCCGCTCTCCTCTTCCTCGCCCTCGCCCGCCCCCGCCCCTCGGCAAGGCCGCCACACGCGCCAAGCCTTCCACGCCGGCCAAGGCCAAGGACGCTCCCGCCAGTGGCGCGGCAGCCCGCCGCCGCTGCCGCCTCCACCACCATCGCCGCCACCTTCCTCTTCTTCCCCAATTCAAGTGTCGGCCCGGTCCAATCTAGCCGAAATCGGCCGGTATCCGGAGACCACTACGATCCACCCACCACCATGGACGCCGAATCCAAGACGCCGCTGAAGAACTTGACAGGACGAGGTCGCCAAGATCCACGTCGGGGATGGACGCCCTCGATGATAGGATCTCCATCTTCACCGGCAATGATCCCGCAGAGCTCAAACACCGCCAACAACTCCGCCGAAGCCGAGATCGAGATGCGGGCAATGTTCGAGGCAGCAGCCCGTGATTTCATCAAGAGACGGACTGATGGCAAGCGTAACCAGACAATCGGGTCACCGCAGCTGATCCGACGAACCGATGAAGTGCTACTTGAAGCCACAACCCGCGCCGCCAGCGCTCCCCAGCGGGGCGCATGCGCCCCCCCTCCACCTCCGGCTGACACCTTCCTGTGTCCGCTCCCCGCCCCGCACAAGCCGCCCTTCCCAACCTATGATGGCAAAGATGATCCCTCCCATGGATCAACCGCCGCGAACAGTTCTTCAGAGGACAAGGTACGCCAAAGAATGAGCAAGGTCTGGTACGCCTCCTACCATCTCACAGGCGGAGCACAACAATGGTACATGAGGCTATCCCAGGAGAAACCGGAGGCAGATTGGGCACGCTTCGCCCAATATGTCAACGAGCGCTTTGGGCTAGCCGAACGGCGCAACCGGCCGGGTGAGCCTGGCATCACTAAGGAAGACAGCACCGTTGATGAGTACACGGAGAAGCCCTCGCACACGTGGCACGAGCAGGCAACCTCGGCACCGCCAGAAGGTCAACATCTACACAAAGAAGCTTGGGTGAACCGCTCAAGACGGACGTCGAGATGCAGAATCCCAAGGACATGGAGGCAGCCATGTCTCTCGCAAGGGCGCACGAGCGACGCCGCCATTCTCTACAACACCGGCAAGCCAGCCTGCGGACAAAGGGCGGGGGCCTCGCGCCCTGCCTCGCCGCCGCCGCCCCCAGCGCCCCTCGTCGCACAACACCAACTCGGCCGTTCAAACGGTCGACACCGAGGAGATGACGTAAACGACGCAAGGCTGGCCTCTCGCTTCAACCGCGACGAGCCATTCTCATGGGGTCACAAGTGCAAGCATCTCTTCGACATCACGATCTTCAACGACTACACCGACGACATGACAAACGCCCCACTAGCGGATGTCAAAGAGGAGCCACCGATCCGAAGGTCCTCACTGGGGACCCCGACTCCCCGGACGTGGTGCTCATTTCTCTACCTCGTTGGTATGATCTCGTGAACGGCGCCAAGATCATCGTCGACTTCGGGAGCAACGCACAATTACATTGACCCCAGAGTGGTGACCACGGCAGCCTCCGGACTCGCCCCGGGCGTGTGCTCATCACCATCGGGCACCGGCGCCACGCCTACATGCCGCGCCGCCACCTTCGATGTGCCACTATGCCTCGACGCCCACCATCTTCGACATCGACGCCACGCCATGCCACTAGGCGAGGAAGTCGACGTCATCCTTGGCATGCCTTGGTTGGCAAGCCCGGACAGCGTGACGAGGACTTCGCAACCCACGAGCCGCAGCAAGACTACCGTGAGGGTCGCCCGACCACGTTCACCTCGCTCCACCCCTCGCCGCAGGCGCCCGGCCCGGCCTCCTCGGTGTCGCATCTTCACCGGCATCCGCGACGCATTCGACCGCTTGACCCTCACGACACATCCGCCCGGAGTCTTCGGCCCCGCCTACGCAAAGGCTACATTGAGGACCAGCAAGACGCCGCATCGCCCTCGACGTCACCACGGGCGACGCTGCTCCAGCTTGACACTCAAGACGGCCTCCCTCCCCTTCGACGGCCGCTTCTACCTTCCGGCCTCCTCACCACCACGCGCACTTATCGGAGGCCTTGCTTCAGTGGCGGAGTTCTCGCAGATCTAACTTCCTCGCCTTGGGAGCCACACGACGGAGCCAACTTCCCGCACCGACCGCCATCCTCTTGGCGGCATATGGCCACGGCGCCACCACGCCGGCCCGCCTAGGGTTGTCTTCCTCGACGGCATGGATCGCCTCTTCCTCACCGGGTCGACAATGTTCACATCAGCTATGATCCGCAGAGGGCCGCCACCGCCCTCGCCCTCCCCCGCTTCCGACGCCGAAACCTTCATGTACGGCACGACGATGCCGAACTTGGCGGCTACCCCTCCTACTCGCCGCGACATCACTATCCTGGCGCCTACTTCGCTCTTCGTCAACGCTCCACCCAATGAGCGTTTCTTGTTCCCGGAGAGCCCCCACGCGACATGGTGCATCGGCACCTAGATGTGGGCGTTCCAAGAGAACTCCTACCGGGCGCCCGTCGTCGACAGCCTTCCCAAAGAGGACGCGTGCAGCCCACCCGCTACATCCTCCACGGCTACATCGGCAACCTTCACTATCTCCGGAGTTTGATCCCAAGCAAACCCGGGGACAACATGATCCTTAGGAACCCGAAGATGTGGGCGACTCATGCTGTGTCGAGCTCATCGTTCCAGGCGCCGATCTCCACCTAGATGTCATGAATGGACTTTCATCCAGCGACGCGCCGTCGGTCGGAGGGGGATGTCACGACCAGAAATAGGGCCCAGGAGGACGGGCCCAACCGGCCCCAAGGGGTGCCGGCCGCCCCCCGGGCTCGCGTGCGCCCCCGCCGCCGTCCCCTCCCTTCCGCTGATTCTTCGGCAACTAATTCAAGAAAAAGGAGGAAAATATCTAGGATTACCTTTAGGTGTTTTGGTGTGCAAGGGGCTATCTCATCTATAAGGGAGACCCTTATTAGGAAATAAATAAATAGGATATGCTTGTAAAAGGTATTCCAATCTATAAGGAAACCTTTAGAGAGATTGCTTGAGATACAAGTCCCAATAGCCGGGCTATATAAGTAAGGGGTCTGTAATCTTTCGTGGCAACAAGCAAATAAAGAAATTTTATCCCGATCTCTCCGCTCTCCTCTTCCGCGCGCCCCGCCCCCCGCCCGCCGGCCGCCGCGCCGACAAGCCGCGCGCGCCCGCCGCCAAGGCCGCTTCCGCGCCGGGGCGCGGCAGCCGCCGCCTTGCCGCCTCCACCACCATCGCCGCCACCTTCCTCTTCTTCCCGATTCAAGTGTCGGTTCGGCCCAATCTAGCTGAATCGACAACCGGTCAACCATGCATAAGACATAATCTAAAATCTGAAATCCATATCTAAAATTAGGAAGGTCAGAACCACCATCGCGCATGGGTATATTCATATACCGATCATTCAGGGTTCTATCAACCTTTTGTATTGCAAAAAAAAAAAAAAAAAATTGAAATGAATGTTTGGCTTCTGATTAGATTGTGCTAAAGAAACAATGACGACTGATATAAATAAAATGCAATCCTTTGCAACTGAATAAAGAAGATACAATACTGGTGCCAACGTTTTTAGGTGAAGTCAAAAAGAGAAACTTCGATCTTAAAAAGAGAAACTGATTACCGGGATCGAACTGACTTGATTGTTGGACAACTAATGCCAGCCGATCATCAAAACCAGTTATACATGCTAGAACCGTGGGAAAACTGGATGGCATAAGAAACACCCAAAGCATAATACAAATTCCGAATCCAATTGCCGGACCATGAACAGTAGGCAAGAGGGAAACAAAATTGATTGACACGTGATGAACAAAAGGGCTATTCAACCGCACCTGGATTGGGCATCTCGTGAGCGTGATGGGTCCTGCACGTTGGCCTTCCTTGTGGTGGCGACGGGTGTATTGTCGACGCCTGTTGCCGGGCGACGGGCGCGCCTCCTCGGCGTGGATGGCCACCGGCGGTGACGGTCCTCGATCGAATCCTCGGCGACCGGCTTTGCGCCCTTGATAGCGGATGGTGTCACGACCCAGAAATAGGGCCCGGGAGGACAGGCCCAACCGGCCCAAGGCGCCGGCGCCGCCCCTCGGGCTCAAGCGCCTCGGCCGCCGTCCCTCCCTTCCGCAGATTCTTCGGCAACTAATTCGGAGAAAAAGGAGGAAAATATCTATGATTGTCTTTAGGTGTTTTGGTGTGCAAGGGGCTATCTCATCTATAAGGGAGACCCTTATTAGGAAATAAATAAATAGGACATGCTTGTAAAAGGTATTCCAATCTATAAGGAAACCTTTAGAGAGATTGCTTGAGATACAAGTCCCAATAGCGGGCTATATAAGTAAGGGGTCCGTAATCTTTCGGGCAACAAGCAAATAAAGAATTTTATCCCAACTCCCTCTCCTTCCTCCCCCGCGCCCCCACCCTCGCCCTGCGCCGCCCCGCCGCCACCCGCCACCGCGCCGCCCCGGCTGCCGGGCGCGCCATGCCACCGCGCCGGGCCGGCGCGGCCGCGCGCCGCCCTCCCCTCCTTCCTTTCTCCTCTCGACGACGCCAATCGGGTGTCAATTCCGCCCAATCTAGCCGAATCGACGATGGCCACCCATGCGCAGGGCGGCGACTGACGACGGACAGCCAGTCGATGGTGATGGTGGCGGCCGGAGAGGAGAGGGAACATGCGCCAAAAATAGAAGAGGGATTTGGATTGTTTCCTTTTTGCATGTCGCTTGGTTTGTGTCCTATTTTTGCACCGGTGCTTTGCATCTAGAGAGAGAGGGAGAATTCTGAAGGAGGAGGAAATCCAGGAGTAGACCGATCGCAGGGGGGGGAGGGGAGCAGCGACGGGGCTTCGTCGCACGGAGCGAGGCGACGGTGAATAATTTTATTTACCGCATCGAAAAATAGTCTCCCTTTCATCCTTTTATGCAAGAAAGATTAAGCTTGCATGCAAAATCAATTTTTGAGGGATATACTCAACAAGTGGAAAATATACTAACGAATGACAAGCTGAAGTATTAAAGTACAAAAGCTCGATCAAAGCTAGTTGATTAGGTGACTAATCATAACTGACACATACGACAGAAAGAATGGTATGTTACACATGGGCTGCCTCATTTCATGTGAATGGGTTCACAATGCCAAAAAAAAATTATATATATTGCTGATAAATGTCGTAGAAAAAATATACTCCCACAAATAACAGAGGCAGAAAATAACTTAATTTCTAAACCAGACTAGTCCTGATGGCTGCTCATAATTAGTTAAGTGCTATAGTATAGTTTTTATTTGAATTTTGTTATAGTATAGTTCTTAACGCCAAAGAAAGAAACAAAGCCGCACAAACAAAATCGTACCACACCACCATCTCCGTCCGGAGGCTTTTTCCTGCTTTTGCTCATCTTCCTAGACTTGATGAGTTCAGCAACCTGACGACATATGTAAAAAAAAAAAATACATCAAACAGATGTTAAGTATTTATAAATAGTGAACAATAATATATAGTGGAGTAATTGATTACACGCTCTGCAACAACATGCAGATATAAGTTTAGTTGGCGAACACCATTGGCTTTGGCGTCCCACATGGTCCCGGAATAACTCACGTCTGGGCATTCCAAGCCTCACGAGACGCCGGGCACCAATGTCGTCCGCCGAGTAAAGGGTGCTCCTACATATTGTTGTGGCACATCATGTAACCAACGATGGGGGGCTCGCTGGTGATGAATCACCGATGGCGATCGAGGGCGCTCACCTCTGCTCACTGTGGCGGAGGGACCGGTGCCGCAACGAACAGCTCCACGACGGCGACGAGAGAATGAGCAAATTGCGCCTGACCCGGAACAAGGTTGCACGGCGTGGTGGAGGGCGGAATCAGCCACGCGAGGGGTGCTGACGGCGGACTCTGCAAACCAAGGCCGGACTAAAAATAGGACCTTTGACCGAGCCAAACTCAGTCAGGAAAGGGTACCAAGAGATGAAAATAGGATGAATCGATAGATCAGCTGATGCTCAATCGACCGAGAGAAGAAAGGATTAGGAGGGATGTAGGTATTGAAAAATCGAGAGGGGAGGAAAGGATAGGCAAGCTACAGTACACGTGCACTCAGGCACACAGATACCGGCATCCGCCACCAACTAAGGGCTATTTTTGGCAGCCATACTCAACAAAAGCATTGGATCTTGTGGCGAGGGAGGGTCTGCCCGGGAGGTGGGGATCAGCAAATGGCCAGCAGGTTGAGATCAAAAGAGCTCGAGGTGGACGAAGTGATAGAGAAAGTTAGAGAGAATGACCTGCTGTATGAGACTTCAGAGAGGTAGGGGACATGGGAAGATGAGATTTTAAAGACGCTGATACAAGAAACTCGCTGCTATTCTCTTTCACTCACGAAACCGTCAGGGAACATGCAAAGTAGCAGGAGTACGCGTGACACAGCTCGACAGACGGCCATGCAGCACGAGCCAACCGGCCCGGCACGCGGCACGGCCTGGCCCGGTGACGCCGTTCCTGTGCCGCCCGGACCGAGGCACCAGGCCGTGCCACGGGCCACCGTCTGGCCGTGGCACGGCCGAATAGGCACTACAGAGGAGGCTGCTCCTTTGCCAAGCGGGTGGGTTGATTGGCAAAGGCGGTACTCCTTCGTAACGGCTTTGAGGAGCGGAGGTGTACTTTGCCGTGCCAAAGGCCCTCCGAGGAATTTTTCATAGGCAGAGAGCCTTGGCCAAGAACCAGGCCCACTTATGCTTGGCAAAGATTTTGTCGAGGGCCACACCAGCTCTCAGCAAATAAAAGTGACCGTTAATGGCGTTACAAGTGACGGCAGTTACACTCGTTTCATGCGAGCACCGGGCCAAAACTGTTTTTTTTGCCGGTGACGCCCGGTGAAAACATAGGCATGTTGGCCTTTGAGTTAGAAATTGGTCCAGCCCACCTCTAACCCTAACTTCTATCCCCGCTTCCTGTCGTGCACATCTCCCGTCGCCATCGCACATCCCCGGGGCGGTGTCTCCCTCATGCACAACAGCGTCTCCATGCCTCCCCCCGCGTCCGACCTCTACCCGGGGGAGGCGCGAGCGCCCCCATGCGGATCCCCCAGTCCCCACTCGGCACTCACAGCGGCGGACTAGCCCACACCGCCGCGCCACCACGGGGATCCTCACTCACGGCGCTTCTCCATGGCACCTTCACGCTAGCAGCGAAAGCAGGCGGTGGCGCTCCACAAGAGCGTGCTAGACGCCACGGTCATCGCGGGCGCACCGTTCTCTCGGCCGCCCGTGGCACGGCAGGGCACGCGTTTGCTTCTCGGCACGGCTCGACGGCCCCCAGGCCCCGTGCCTTGGGCCGCTGGCCAGGCACGAGCACGGGAAGGCACGCCACGGCCGCACGGCGCCCGCAGAGGCATGATGACGTGGCGGCATGGCACGACCCGATGCCCATCTACGACAAAGAGCCTACGACTTCACAGGAAAATCTTTGGTACCGTCTCACTCCTCACCGGCATGCAAGCATGCATGCATGCATCAAAAGTTGAACAGCTGGGCTTTCACAAATGTCTTCAATCAGTCTTCAATCAGAGCTGCAGAGCCATGTCGTGAATCGCATCAATCGGAGAAAAAAAAAACTGAGAGGAGCCGTGACGCCCACAGGCACACTGCATCATAGCATTGCATGCGTACATGCACCTGTGCACAAGGGTCCTAGGTAGGCACACAATTCAAGTGGAGCCACCTGATGCTTCCAAAATGGCCATGCAAATATTTTTAATTTGGACGCTTTTCAAAATTAAGAATTAATTAAGCATAATAAGCCAACAAACATGCCTCTGACCAAATATTTAATTTTACAAACATGATTATGCAAAGTGCTCTTGTTAGTGATAATTGAAAAACCGACAATTAGTACTATGATGAGATATTTATATGGTGTCATGAATCAGAATTGGGCCACCCCGAGTGGCTAGATGGGCCCGACACGACGCCGCCGCCCGCCCGAGGGGCTGTGGCGCATGGCATAAGGGGCCGGCGCCCCTTGCCGCCGCCGCCTTCCCTCTCCCGTACGAGTTCGAGTTCGCTTCGTCTACAAGTTAGGATTATCTTAGGTAATTTTTGGTGTGCAAGGGGATATCTCATCTATAAGGGAGACCCTTATTAGGAAATAATAAAATAGGATATGCTTGTAAAAGGTATTCCAATCGTATAAGGAAACCTTATAGAGATTGCTTAGATTACAAGTCCCACTAGTCGGGCTATATAAGCAAGAGGCATGTAATCTCTAGGGGATAAGCAAGCAAATAAAAAAATATCTTTCGCCTTCAGTCTTCCTCCGCAACCGCCGCCGCCGCGCGCTCGCGCCGCCGCCCCCCTCGCTGCCCTCGCCGCCGCCGCGCTTCCACGGCCGGGCGCCATTGTCGCCGCCCACGCCGCCACCGCCATCATCGCCCCATCCTCCTCCCCTCCCACTCCCCCACCACGTGTCAATTCCGCCCAATCTAGCCGAATCGACAACCGGTATCCGGAGACCAGACGATTCCCACCACCCATGGCTTCCGAGATGAAGGAGTTCACCGCGGGCGGGCGCCCTCAACGGCCAATCGCGCCCGGATCGCCGGCCGGGTCGACGACATGGAGACCCGCCTCCGTCGCATGGAGTACGCCTACACCGCCGAGGACCCCCGCACGCACGACGACCACACGGAGGATCGCCCGCCGTTGCCGCCGCCCGCCAAGATGAGGCCGGCCCCAGCGCCGCTCGGTCGCCGCCCCCCCCTCGCCGGACCGTCGCCGGCTCCGACCGGCCATCCTCCAGCTCGAGGAGGAAGATGACGCCAGACGTGACGCACCGCCGTCATCGACGCCATCCTCGACAACACCGCAGCGACCGGCCGCCCTCTCCTTCCACCGACACCGCGACCGGGCGCAGACTCTCTCCGGCAGAGATGGCGTCACCCGCGGCGCGCCCGCCCGCCGCCCCAGCGCCACCCGGGCGCCCAGCCCCCGACCGCGCCACCACGCGGCGCCAAGACCGTGTTGCCACCCGCGGCATCACACCCTCCCCGCTATGTCACCCGGCTCGCAAGTCCAGAGTACGACGGCACCGACGAGACCCGACGGATTCGCAAGCCGGAGCTCTTCCACGAGCTCAACTTGGACATCGACCGACTACTATGTGAGTTACACCGCTTCCACCTCACAGGTCTTCTTGTTGCAGCCCTGGGTACATCGATTCGCCCAAGAAGTCCCCCGCCGAGTGGGACGAGTTCACCAGCGCCCGCGACATCACTTCGCCCGCCCGACACCGACGCCATGGGGCGCACGCGCCGCCTTCACGCGGCGGCAAGCCGACGACTACATCGACGCCGAGGTCTATGCTTCACGCATGGATTTTGAGGGACAGCGCCACCGCGCCGACCTCTTCGCCGGCGCTTGGCGCGCCTCGCCGCGGACGGCACTCAAGTGGTTCGAGCCCCGATTCGATGGAGGAGGCCATCGACCTCGCCCGCCGCTACAACGACGACGAAGCCGGACGACGCCCGGCAGTGGCGCCGGCAACGGCGCCGGGCAAGGTCGCCACCACGACTACCTCGGCAACATCGACGATGACATCGCGGCCGCCTTGGTTGACTACATACCAGGCCGCCGGCGCCTACGCTGTTGCTATGGGCGACATCGGCGGCCCGATGTCGAACGACATGATCACGCGAGCCGCACCTGGCCACGACGACCAACAAGGAGCTCGGGATCATCTCCAACGCCATCGAGCTGCGGACTCTGGCGCAGAGTGGAGCCTCCACTATGGCATGGTGGGGTACTTCCACCGCTACTACATCCCACCGCCCGCAGCTTCTCCAGACTTCTCTGGGGAGAACGTTACGTCGCATGGCGAGCGATGGGCTTCCCACCTCCTAATCGCCCTCGGAGGATCGGGCGTTCGGCGAGCATCCTCCTTCTCGGGCACGCGCCCGACGAGCGGATCGAGGGTGCCACCGTCCTCCTCTTTGACAACAACGGCGACGTCTTCTTCCGCGTGGGAACGCCACCGTCGGTGCGGCTTTGACCGCAGGAGATCTAGCTGGCAGGGCCGCCCGTCGGCACGCCCAGCCGACCTCCTCTACGGCTGCCTCCTCGACTTCACCTCCTCGCCGCCCACGCCGATCCGTCATATCTCATCGAGCGCTCCATGCTAAGGTGACAGCGCCCGACGGCCTACACCTACACGACTCCTCTGCCGACCCGCCGGATGATCGAGCTGTCGGGACCCTCGGCGCCTCCGTCATGCGTCGTGCATGGGCGGAACGTCCCTTCGTGCAGCCCCGCCGAGCTACAAGTTCAGCATCTACGCCGGCGACCTCCACCTCGACTTCTCCTTCGCCCGGGGGGGACGCCGGTGTCACAGCGGCGACAACGACAAGTGCGGTCCTCTCGTCTTCTACTTCGGGGGCTGGGTGATCACCTCCCGATCGGCTCGCCCTTCGCCACTACGTGGTGGGTTGGGCGGCACGTGGACGCGCCGCCTCGTCGAGCGGTGGGGAGATGTCATGAACTGTAAGTGGGCCACCCCGAGAGTGGCTAGATGCGCCCTTGCCGCCGCCGCCTTCCCTCTCCCCCACGAGTTCGAGTTAAACCGTCTACAAGTTAGGATTATCTTAGGTAATTTTTGGTGTGCAAGGGGATATCTCATCTATAAGGGAGACCCTTATTAGGAAATAATAAAATAGGATATGCTTGTAAAAGGTATTCCAATCGTATAAGGAAACCTTATAGAGATTGCTTAGATTACAAGTCCCACTAGTCGGGCTATATAAGCAAGAGACATGTAATCTCTAGGGGATAAGCAAGCAAATAAAAAAATATCTTTCGCCTTCGGTCTTCCTTAACCGCCGCCGCCCGCCCTCGCGCCGCGCCGGCCGCCGCTCCCGCACGCCCGCCGCCGCTCCACGGCCGGCGCGGGCCGCCGCCCACGCCGCCACCGCCATCATCGCCCCCATCCTCCTTCTCCCCTCCCAATTCCCCAATTCACGTGTCAATTCGCCCAATCTAGCCGGAATCGACATATGGTGGTACAAAGTACATCACAAAGTTGCACTATTATTTATATATTAGGCAATAGCCGAGTGATCCAAAATTTCGATAGTGTTTTTTAATGGTCGAATCAAATCAACAAATAGGTAGGTTAAGGGTGGTATGGATTTATCAAGACAATAGATTATGCAACAAATATATTTGTTGGTTTGAAGTATAACTTTCTTTCAAAAAAAAAAAAACAAATAACAAGATATCACAGAGAGATAACACTATTTTACATCTTATTATTCTAGTGGACTCTCGTGCTTTTGTTCGTTGCTAGTGACTATCCTCTCCCATTTTTTTCCTAGCCACGTCATAATTGGTAGCTAATTAGCTAATTGTCGCGGAAGCCCTAAAACCTCGTCTCCGCAGCCCTTCTAAGCAAAAGAATCCTTCTTGTCCACACTAGAGAGCCGTAGTTTATATGAAAGGGCTAGGGCTTAATGAGAGAAAGGAAAATAGGGTAATTTGGATAGTCGCATGAGTTTGGGCGGAAAAAGAAACTATGTATGACACGATAAATGTCGATAGTAGTACAACAGATAATCGCTAAACCCTGGGTTGGGTTGTATGTATGACTAGTGTCTCTATCTCCGGTAGATGTCATGGTTTGAACATATTTTGGTGAACTAGTTTAGGGATTGAATCATGGTATGCTGGTAAGCTTGGTAATGTAAGAACTGATGGTTTAGAGCGCGGACGCATCATGTATCCCAACTTCTCATCATGGCTATCCTCCTTAGGTTTTTCATGAAAAAGCTTCTCGAGAGGGTAGCCTATGAGAAGATCAAAGTCGAGGATGGAATAGATATAGAAGTCTAAGTGAACCTCGGTTTCATGAATTTTTATTGGCATGGCCCTAGCAATCCCACAACATGGAAAGATGAGGCCGAACTGACCTTTAAAAAGTTTGTCGGTCGAGGCTAGCAGCAAATAACCCAAAAGGGTTTCCGCAAGATATTGTGACATGATATTCGCCTCATCGTGGGGTTGTGCGGGGGCACCTAAGGAATTTCCTCGTAATGAACAAGATATAGTCGTGGAAGGTGAAAGAATCAATTGCTTTAAGAAGAACGTTTCACCTCCATTAACCATTCTTTTGAAGGTTTCATGTTAGAGGAAGTTTCCTTCAAGAAAATGTGTTCCATTTGCTTCATTCGTGCCATAGAAGGTTCAAGGTTCTCCCATGATCCTCGAATTTGATCAGAACTCAAGGATAAAACATCCCTTCCTTCGGTGTTCGTGGTTCGGTGAGGGCTCAACAGTCGTTTCTATTGATGGTACGGGAGTGGTTCGACCGATGAGGGCTCCTCAAAGCTTGACATGCCCTTGATGTGGAGGGGAGTAGGTTCTACAACGGGAGAAGCATGCTTCTCTAGGATGTGATCAAGGATTTTCCTCTCGTTCCGTTGTAGGTTTTGCGTGAAAACGACCCTTTCGGGGTCATGTCAAGACATAGGGCAGCGTCTATGTCAAGACCGAACAAAAGATATGCAAAAGCACACTATCGGGTAATGACAAGTCCGGGCTAGAATGTATTAACATTGTGAACTCGCCCAAGCCGCACCTATGGACTCCTTCTCATCCTCGCTCGAAATCGAGGATTGTCCTTGGTAGGGTGTTGATGGGGAAAAAATGCTAGACAAAAATTGTCTTTGAGTTCTTCCCAATCCCGATTCAAACTTCCTACGACATTCATATAACATTGTTCTCGCTCTCCCTTTTGCGGGAGAACGGAAACAACTTCCACATGAGAGTTTGTTGTGTCATGCCGTGAATGCGTAGGCATGCACATATCTCCTCGAAAACTTGTAGGTGGCTACATGGGTTTTCAAAGATAGTAGCTGGAGAAGGGGTCTACCCAAGCACAATGGATTTTAAATATGGATGGAGTTCATAGCCGGATGAAAGGTTTGGTTTTGAAAAGATTGTGGCTCGTGAACTCCTCCGTTGAAGGTAAGGATTTTCAAAATGATTGGGCTTCATTTGGAAAAAGAAAAAAATGAAATAACAATTTTGATTTTTTTAAATAGATAGATAACGAGGACTCACTAGGTTCAAGATAATAGCAACCATTCCTCGGCGCCGAGAAAGCTTGTTGACGTTTCTTAACGTCGCAGTAAGAATCCACAAGCGCACAAAATTGTCGTTGTAGCTTTCACCCGAAATATTCGTGGTATCGTATTTTTCCACGTGGAACGGAGGTACTCTCTCCTAACTAGTTCGCCCAAGGACACACACGGCCAAAGATGGGGAGGATTATCGAGAAGGATCCCTACACCTTTAGGGTCTATGGTTAGCCGCCTCTAGAGCTACTTGTTCACTCGGGCACCGCCCTCGCCCAATACGGCGTAGTCCGGCAATTAGCTCTATGTCACACCCGAACGTGGAGGGATTACAAGGGACGGACAAGGTCGCCACGACCTGCCGCCGCCTACCCTCACGATCGTGGGGTGCTTCAAAAAAAGATAGAAAACCGCTAGCCCAAACACCACGCCTACGCTAGTGATTAACACTCTAGTGGTTGCCGGGTTCCCGGTCAAAGGGTTCCACCACTAGAGTCCCGCCTCAAGGAACGACTATCGATCCCGCAAAACGAGTAGATAAATCGTGGATAAACAAAAGACACTAAAGATTATCGAGAACCATGGAAGCTTACTTAGCCAAGATCCCGTGGAAGGAGCCAAGCCCGAATCCACCGAGGTACAAGGTTGGGGAGACACCGACAATTAGGTGCTTCCCCCCGCTCTCGACCCTTCACATCTCTCCTCCTCCGATCACTCTACTACCACTAGCTGGGGCCTAAGCCCATTGGAGTGTTGCTCAAGAGTAGAGGGGAGAGCTCTAGGGAGTGCTCTTGCCTTGGAATGGTGTGTTGAATGAGGTAGGAGAGCCCCCTACTTATAGGATGAGAGAGGGGGGGTATTTGCACTTTGTTTGGTGCATTGAAGGGCCTCCCAAGTGCCCAAAGGCCCCCGACCTCCCAACGTGGCAACTTAAATGCCGGGGTACGCCGCACGAAGAACCGAGAGAAAAACCGATCCTAGAGCCGCGAACCGGACGCGGAACCGGGAGATACACGCCGATCTGATTCAGATGCATCTGGACATGAAATGGGCTCCCGGGATGGTGAACCCGGGCCAACCGCCTCCAACCCGCGCCAGCGGGCAGATCGCAACCGCCCGCGCTGCCAACGGAATGGCGCCACGTGCCCCTCGCCGCCCGGCGAACCGCGCCGCGCGCGCCAAGCGTCTCCGCCGCTGCGGCGCTGGGCGCCGGATAGGGCGGGGCCACGGCCGCGTTCCCGCCACGGCCGCGAGTGGAGCTGTTCCCCGCCACGCGGGCACCGCCAATTGGGCCGTTTGAACCGCCAACGCGCCCCTCGCGTTGCTCCCCGCGCGCACGCTCACGTTGGGGACCAGTTGCCACGCGGGCAAAGATCCGAATGGCGCCCACGGCCGCCCGGTTCCTCGGTTTCGGGGACGCCGCCGCGGCGGGCCCGTGTGTCACCCGCGTGGGGGAGGCGTTTAACCGCTGCCGTGCTGATTTGTTGCCACGTGTCGGCCGCTTGATTGGCCCCCCTGTAGCACTTCTCATTTCATGTGATTCTTGTTTGTCCAATATCTTTTCCATCCCGAGTCCAAATATATCAAGTAATATGTCCATTTCGACACCGTGATGAGCTCTCCATGATGGTGTACTCCGCTTTTGCCATATAAGATACTTTTCATGATGATAAATGGAGATTTCCTGCATTGTACTTTGAAATACCAAAACTTGTGGAACTCGTTAGAATTAAACCCTACCACTAAGTTTGGTGGTCAAAAGTGAATGTTTTATGTGTGTTGACGGTGTTTTTATGTAGTTAACGACTCGTCAACACGGATCCTCCACGGCCACATCCCGGTGGCCGGGGCAGGGGCCGTGAGCTTGACGCCCCGCCGCCCTCTACTCACCTCCGCTACCGCCATGGCCGACCCCCTTGCCCTAAACGCGATCTTTGGACGGGAAGCCGATAGATCAGGTCTCCAAGTCGATCCAATCGGTGGTTCTTCGTCGGCGAGCTTCTCCACACTTCTTGCTCAAGCTAGAGGACCTCCGCCCGCCGGAGCTTCTTGGCCCTGGGCCGTTGGTCATGCAGCGCCTTCCCATCGGTGGATCTCGGGCCCACGTGGGGTCACGGTGCCCCCCGACCATTGGCTCTGGCCCGAAGGGGGGCATAGCGTCTCCGTCGGCGGCGCTGAGTGGCCGGGGCGCTGGAGGTGGCGGCCCCATCGCCGGGCGGCACTGGGTCAAGCCAGCGCGCGCCGCGGCGCCCCCTCGCCGGAACCGGCCGGCACGGCGGCCCCGGCCAGGCGCAAAGATCTTGCCGCCCCCCCGGATTGGCGCTGGCCCGCCGCACGGCTAGCATCTACCGCCCGGCCCGTCCTCGGGCGCTCCCCGGTCGGGCGTTGGTCGGCCTCGGCTCATCCTCCGGGCGCCCTCGGCCGGGGCGTTAGCACGTCGTCTACCATCGACAGTCCTTCTTGGCAGCAATTCAACGCCCACAGTGACAACTCTTTTTGTTCCTAATTGGAGGGAGGAGACACCGTCGAAGACCATGTCAAAATACGCTCTTCGTCCTCGGCCGTGGTGGCCGAGGTGGTCGACGGGCACTCTCACCAAGTCGACCTCCAGCTGCTCCTCTTGCTCCTCCCTCCCTCCCCACCGGACAACCGCCGACCGACTGATCCAAGTTTTCGTTTTTGCTGGATTTTACAAGTTCATTGATTGGTATATATATATGATGCTTGTCAATTGGCATGTGGACTGTATGAGGCATGCAGTGGCTCTGACTTTGTGCAGCCAAACACTTTAACATGATATATATGGCTAAGTTCTCATATCAGATGGATGGGCATGTTATTTCCTCGTGTTCTTTGATTATTACTTTCACCTACTACTTTGCTAGCTCCTCGTGTTCTTTGATTTGTACATGACATCTAGAATTTTGTACATGAATCTCAGTTACGCTTTTTTTATACTCAAGGAAGTATTACCTTGTTGATGCTGGGTACCCAAATAGACCTGGATATTTGGCACCATACAAAGGTCACAGGTATCATGTGCCAGAATAGGGGAACAATCCTGCACCAAGAGGTCAGCAAGAGCTCTTTAACCATTTGCATTCACGTATTCGGAATGTGATGGAGCGTACATTTGGTGTGTGGAAGATGAAATGGAGGGTAGTTCTGAAAATGCCAAGTTACCCAATGAAAAAGCAAAAGATGATTGTTGCTGCAACAATGTGTCTAAAAGGATTTCAGTAGATGTGATTGGAATCCTGATTATTTGCCCACCATACCTAAAAGGTACAGGAAGTATACTCCAAGAAATGCAGGTGATACATCGACAATGGCAGATGATGATCGGGACATGGATAAATTTCGTGATGACCTTTCAAGGGTTTCTAGATGAAACTATCAATGTCTCGTCACTGCAGGTATATATGAACCTATCTGTTCTCTTGAGGTACTTGACCTTCTGATTATTTCTTGTTTAGAAAGTGTGTTCTGTAAATATTCTGAAATGTGGCTAAAAGTGATTGTTTAGATGCTCCAGTTTGCTAATAAAATGTGAACTCTACTGTATTGATGTGTCAAATCTTTTGGCTTGATCAGTTTAAATCAATTTCTTTGGAGAATGGACAAAAAAACCTTGTCCCAGATGTGCTGTCAAATGCTATTTGACTTAGCTTCTGAGGCTAATAGAGATCAGGAATCCAGAGTTCACACTTGTTTGGTCTGGGGCATGTAGTTTTGTATAGTACAGAAATAAAGTTATGAAAATATGCATTTCAGAGAGCTTCGAAGAAATGGGGGGCGTCGTCGAGGCCAGGAAGGTGGAGGAGCCAGATAAAAAGGTAGAGCCGACGCGAAGTTACTTTCCTGCCCCTGGCGTTTCGAATTATTTGCAGTTGGTGGCGTGGAATGGTCTGCGCGAGATGGGCTGGGCGCCGTCCGATCGCCGTGGGGACGACTCGTGGACGGATGGGATGCATGCGGCTATGGATTTTCAGTGAGAGAGCAATGGACCAAGCTGAATATATCCATTGGCCAACCGCCCTCCGCGCCGATCATGTGATTAGGTCTAAAAAAACACTCAATTCTCTGTTGTTGCTGGTCTGGTTGAAGTAGTTCCTGGCGTGCTCCCAACTCCAAAGTTTGAGCAGCCCTGTGATTACTGGATAGATGAAGAATTTCAAGGTAGAGCAAAGAAGGTGATTCAGGATCTTGTTTCCATGAGGCACGACATGTTCGAGCTGTACGAACATGCAGCCAAACAATGGGATCAGATGTATGCCGATTGACAGAAACTGAAACAAACTATTAGAGAACAAAGGAATTGCATTGTAATCTTAATTTTTTTTCAGCGTTGTAATTGCCTGTGGCATATGGCTCATTGTGTAACACATACCGTCAATATGGAATGAATTGCAGAAACAAATCCAGATATTTTATTGAACACTCTGGCATTAAAAATAAAAATTGTTGCCCTAAATCAAAACATATAATTGTTGTATTAAATTATGTTATTACTGAGCTCTGCGCTCTGATTGTTTTAGCATACGGAAAGGAAGGTCAACTGCATTTGAATGGCATTTAAATAGAGTTCATGGCATTATCTCTAAGAGTACTAAATTACAGAATATATGAACTATAACACAATGTAGCTATTAATTGATGTTTCGTAAGTGTACCTCCATTGGTTGTGTGGGTCTTGTCTCTGAAGGGGTACGTGAACCCTTGTTTTCCATTTGATCAAACCCTATAAAACAGTTGACTTATACTTCTGAATGAAGAAGATAAATTCCTTGATTTATGCAATCAAATTGATGCTATCTGATAGGAACAACACATGATAACATTCCTTGATTTAAATGTTTGAGAAATCAAAGCTGGCTTTCATAAGCCATAGCAGATAGACTCATATGCCCAAACGAATAATTGGTTTACCTCCTACATAGAAATCAAAGCTGGCTTTCATCAACACATGATAACAGACAATGAATAATATTGATGTGGTTCACCTCTTACGCAGAAATGAATAATAGAAGTAACAGTCAGTACAGGCAATGCAAAGAGAAACATGCAGAAGCGGACCTGACAATAAATTGCATGAACAATCTGTGATCTTTTTTCAAATGTTAGCAAACGAACCTGGTAAGTCAAATCTAGCTATAAAGCTTTTTATGAAAGCACTCTGAATTATGCAAGATCACCAAAAGTTAGTTGTATTTTTATAATTACTATGAGTGCCCGTGCGTTGCAACGGGATCAAACATGACAAATGAAAAGAATCGACCTAACACTGTACAGACACAACATTATGTCAAAGCACGTTAATCTTCCAATTAAACAATTTGCATTAAGAGAGGAAACTCAATTTTTTGGGCAATAAGAATTCTACAAAGTCAGTTCTGTACAGATCCAATGAAGAACATACTTCGTGGCTCTTTAATACACGGCTGGAACATGCCGTAACCTAATTGCAGTGCTATGAGAATTCAGGTCATCCTCACTAAGGCAGCACACAAGCTCAAAGAAGTCAGCCTCCATGTCCTCCCACACAAGCTCACAATAGTCAGCCTCCATGTCCTCTTTGTGCGCCTTCTACCAGGACCTAGTCACAACAAGTGCAGTTTGCATCACACGATGTACCCCAAGGAATCATAGGCATTCCAAGTCATAATTTTGAGTTGAAATACAATGCACAGGGACTAATTTGAGTTGCAAAAAGTAATCTGATCTATTATAATTTATATATGCCAAGAGTAACCAGCTATAAAATGGAGAAAGATGCTTCTACTTATTTATTGTCAGTGAACATACCTTACCTATGATACTTTGCTGGTGTCGCAAATCGATTCCATTCATATGTTTTGCCATCAAAGTATCAGACCCTGTGCATTCATTACATTCATTCCCAAAGACCTGAATCAAAAAAATAGCATCATTTTAGTCCTAGGATTATTTTTGACAATAATTATGCAACAAGTTTGGGCTAGCAAACCTGACTCTATATACTCAAATTATTTACAGGAACAACTATTCTCTAGCTACACATAAGTTAAACCACTTGTAATTTGACAGAAGAAGGCCCTTCCCACACTTCCAATGGTTTTGTATAAAGAAGCAAAGAACAAAATTGTCACCAACCAATAGACCTACAAAATTGCCTGATACATCAAGGGCAACAAACCATTAAAATTTTCAAACTGCAGAACTTCTTGGCAAAATAAATAACTGCAGAAGCAAAATGGCATCCAATTTCTGTTAGGTGAATTAACATGATTCAAATATTTAGAAGAACAACTTGGCCAAATAAATAACTGCAGAAGCAAATTGCATCCATTTTTTTTTTTTTGAAATGTCAGGGGGATTCAGTGCTTGACATTTGCCTAGGAGATAATTTGGCCAAAAAGGAGGCCTGTTAATGACCCTTCCTACCTGTTTTGCTCAGAAAATGAAACTATAAGTCATCTATTTTTTGAGGGGTTTGTGGCTATGATTGTTTGGAATACTATTAGTGAATTGCTTAACATGAATATTGGTACAAATTTTGAATCAGTTGTTTGTTTATGGATTGCTCATAAGAGACATGTCCTGACTAACGCAGTTTGTGCTACTGCCCTTTGGTCCTTATGGAAGCTAAGAAATGAAGTTTGTTTTCAGGGTGTGGTTTGGATAGGAACCAAGAAACTGCTGATGAAGATCTCAAGGATGCTGACGAGATGGATCGCACTTTACGAGGTGGAGGTGGGGGGAGCAGCTGGAGAGATTTGCACAACAGCTAGAGCCTGCTCGCTCCCTCAACAGCAGTGGCCGGGGGAGATAACCAGCTCATTAGCAAGGTCGGCTCAATCGGATGCTCGCCATATGGACTCGGTCACTTCAGTTCAGCTTAGCTTGTCTACCATTTAGATGTCCGCTTGTTAAGCTGTATTGAGTCTTGAGACCTGTTTTGGCGGGCACACGCCCGACTGTGCTGCTGAACCTGTACTGAATTGTGTGTGCTTTTGGTAATGCAAAAGCGAGGGAAACCCTTTTATCTAAAAAAAGATACTTAGTCTCATGAATAGTTAGAAACCAAGCTCACATTCATTGATCAACCCTGAACTAACCACCATGGAAGTGTCATGACCCAAAAAGGGATCGCCGGAATAGGGCCCAACAAGGGGAAACGCCGCCGCCTAGGGTCCAAGGCCCAGCGCCAAGATGCGCTCATGGCTGGCAACCCGCCATCGTCCGCCGCCGAACGCGCCACGTCCGTTGCTTCACAATTAAGGAATATTTAAAAAATAAAGATAGGAATAAAATAGGGAATAAATAGATTGCTTGTAAAAGAGGAATTCCAATCTATAAGGAAACCTCTAGATTTTTCTTAGCATGCAAGTCTCCCTCGGACTATAAATACAAGGGGCATGTAGTCGGTTGAATCTTAAGAAGAAAATTAAAGGGGTAACACCAAAACCCTAAACTCTCTCTCTCCCCCCCCGTGCGCCGCGCCGCCTCCACCACCGCCCGACACCGGCGCCCGCCCTAGCCTTATTGGGCCGCGGGCGCCATCGCCCGCCGCTCGCCCGGCGCCCACCGCTGCTCCTCCCTCTCCTTCCTCTTCTCCAACAGCCCCCCAACACTTGTAATCGCCAGCCCCTCCCGCCAATCGCGTGTGGTCGCAGCCGCCAGGACCGCCGCGCCAAAGAATGGCCAAGAATCGCGGTGGTCGCAGCCGCCGTGACCAGCCCGCCATTCACGCATTGCCGTCGCTGAATCTCAGACCGAATCCCCGCAACCCCGATTGCAGGCAGGATCAGCCCCGCCGCCGTCAAGTCCGCCGTCGACGTGTCGATCTTAGGAATCCATTGCCGGTTCGACGGGTGGTATCCGGAGACCGGGGCGATTCCCACCACCGACGGCTTCCGACCACCACCAACGCCAAGATCCGATGGGATACCACAAGATCGCCGAGCCCGCACGTGGATCCGCGAGTTTGCTTTGTTTCCTCGTGAGGGAGATGCAGGCCAACCACCGCCCTCCCAGAGAAGCTCGACCACCGCTATGACGACCACCAAGGGACGACAACCCCACGGGCGATGCCAACATCAAGGACACGCCCGCAAAGAACGACACGACCGTGGCCATCTTTGTCCGACGAGCGCGCCAAGGGCAACCACGTCAAGGCCGACGACCTCCTCGACGACGCTCCTACCACGGGTGCCACCGACGACAACGGTGCCTCCCAGGGCGCCGCCGACGTCGTCCCCTCCTCGACCACGGATGCTGCAAGCGAGGAGCACGACAACCCCAAGGATGCCCAAGCTGCCGCGACCCAGATCAGATCAGATTAGATCAAGAGGCTACCACCGACGTCCACCAGCTGCTCGACGAAAAGCCTACCCAACTAGGCCAACATCTCGCGGCTCCTACAATGGCATAGATAAGTTCCTCGGTCACTAGCAACATCATCTTTGACAGTGGGAACATCCGAGTGCCAATGTCTTCACCAAAGAAGGGACGACACAACGACGCCAACCGATGTCGACATCGACGCCGTTGACCATGACGCCTTCGACACCGCACCATCGATGACAAAGAACGGCGCCCTATGAGCGCCAAAGGAGGGAACAATGACACCTCCCCGAAGGCCAACAACATCCCCGACATCGCCATTAACGCCGCTAGCCACAACGCTTTGCGGCATCGGCGACATCGACAACGACGCAGGACGCTACCATGGGCGCCATGAACGGCAACGACGCCCTCAAGGATGCCAACGCCGATGACGACCCCCGACGACATCACGCCTTCACCATGCCTACCATCGACAACAACTACAAGGGCATCAACCACGCCGACACCCTCGCAGCCCAACCTCCACACCGGGCGACCACGACGCCCCCACATGGGTGCCACGGCCGATGAGAACACCGACGCCCCAGCGCCACCAAGAAGACGGACATTCACTCGCCGATCTTCGACGACGACGATCCGCTACACCGCCGGACATCCCCGCCGACATCAACAATGGTAGAGAACACCATCAATCAAGCCGCAGATCCATAAAGGCGACACCATCGACCACACGCCAAATAAAGATCGTGTACACCGCCGCCCAACCGATGAGAACAACACTCCTCTTTCTTTGGCTCCTCCGCTTCACCAAGATGACGCCTCGGGAGAATGGAGACAACATACCATGGTGCCCCACTTGCGGTTTTGGGACGCCCCTCAATAGCGACACCAACAATCATTGTGACGCCGACCACGCGGCTTTGGCGGCCAGGGACAACTCCAAAGCCGCACCTATGGACTCCGATGTTCCACGGCATCTATGTCCGAAGACGACCACGCCAACAAGCCGTGGCGCAATGCACCGTGAGGCGCCCGACATACGGAGCACACGGCAACCCAACTCACTCAAAAGATCGACACTTCCATCTTCAAAGAAGTCTCGACTTGGGGCCTTTACCGATGACGACAAGAGGTACATACCACCCACATCAACTCCCTACATCGCCAACCTCGCCACACCCCTGAGGCTCCCATTCCACCTCAACTTGCTACTTCAACGGACCACAAGCTCCATGGCCTCGGCTGAATCACAGAGTTCGGTGTGACGGCACCGCCTTGGGCACCACTAGAGGAAATTGATAAGCCTTCGACAACCGTGCCATTCGAGCGACATCCATTCAACTACAACATCATCATCTCCATCTTTGCCCAACGCGACGATATGTCACCAAGTAGAACCACAAATATGGAGGACGCTACTGTCACCGAAAAAGGGGAGAGATGTCATGACCCCAAAAGGGATCGCCGGAGTAGGGCCCAACAAGGGGGGGAAATGCCGCCGCCTAGGGTCCAAGGCCCAGGCGCGCATGCGCCTCATGGCTAGCCGCCCGCCATCGTCCGCCCGTGAACGCGCCCACGTCGGTTGCTTCACAATTAAGTAAGGAATATTTAAGGAATAAAGATAGGAATAAAATAGGGAATAAATAGATTGCTTGTAAAAGAGGAATTCCAATCTATAAGGAAACCTCTAGATCTTTCTTAGCATCCAAGTCTTCCTCGGACTATAAATACAAGGGGCATGTAGTCGGTTGAATCTTAAGAAGAAAATTAAAGGGGTAACAACCAAAACCCTAAGCTCTCTCTCTCTCTCTCTCCTCCCCAAGGCCAAGCTTCCACCATCGCCAAGACGCCGCCATTAACGCCGCACGCCGCACTGACACGCATCGGCGGCCATCACGGCGGCGCCCCCCACTCCTCCCTCCTCCCTCTTCTCCAACAGCCCCAAAGACTTGTAATCGCCGCCAGCCTCCCGCTAATCGCGGTGGTCGCGACCGCCACGACCACCAAGAAGAAACTTCAGCCCGCCAATCGCGGTGGTCGCAGCCGCCAGACCGCCCCGCCAATCACGATTGCCGCTGCCGGAATCTCAGGACCGGCCCCGGGCAACCCCGATTGCCGCCGGGATCAGCCCCGCCGCCGTCAAGTCCGCCGACGTGTCGGTCGCCGGAATCCATCGCCGGTTCGAAGAAGCCATCAAGAAAGCTAGGATTAAGGGCACCATCATGATATGTAAGTAGTGGGAGGCATACAATCTCATTACGTTTCCGTGCAAGCAAGAGCTTATCCTTTCTTCGTAGACTAATGGTTCATTGTACTAATCAAAATGGTGCTTGATAAATAGATTAGACTAATAGATTAAGCCTGACATGAGAGTTGTAACACTTCAGCACTACTTTTAGAAATAGGAAACACATCTAGGAACGAGAATAAGAAATATCCTACACATTTGCTCCGTTAAAAGTTTCAGAAGTTACCAATTGCCCAAATAGAGGAAATTAGATGACAACTGTAACTGAAGTTTGCTAAAAAAAATTATGCACACCCGCCAGCCCATATATCTAGCTTTTTGCAAGTAATTTCTATAGTTAACGTGCTCTTCAGTCAAGGCCTAATCAAAGGTAAAAGCACTACCAATTGTATTATATATTCAAATAAAGAGTGCAAGCCCAAATGAACCAATTTGGTCTGCATCTGAACGATACTGAAAAGTAAAAAAGGAAAAGAAAAAGGAACTGAAAAGTAAAAATTAAGTAGGACAGTAGTCATGTTTGTGATAAAAGAAAATGCAGATGTGCCATGTTCATTTCATTAGATAAATGATAAGGACAATCAAACCTAGTCATGCTGCCCTTTTTTCTACGCTACAAGAACCCTCATAGAACCCTGACTGTAAAGATGGTACTGACAGAAGTCAAATTACTCTATTAGTTAAAGCTAAAATCTATATCATGAATATTGAATACTCCTAAAAATTGACACCGAAAACTGATTGTCAAAACTGAATCTGTACTTTTTGAGAGAAACTGACAGTAACATTCATAACACGATATATCCCATAGTACTCAATGAAAAATGTGTTTAAATATTCAATGGAAAGCTAATGAAAAGTTCATTACTATGGGATATTCCAATTCCACAGCTATTGGGAAACTTTGATCTGCTACTATGCTGGTTATTCTGCTATACAGTATATGGATAGGGCTAATCAGACAGGGCTAAACGAACAACACAAATGGAAAACTGCTACGATTCAATACCTAAAGCAGTTCAGAAACTTTTCCCTCATCCTGACGCCCCTTCCTGCCTCCTCACTTTGCAAACCCAGTAGCAGTGCATCAACACAAGGAGGGCAACGATCTACAGCCAGCAGAAGAGGTTCACTGGAATAAAAGAAATATTATACCACATCCTCAGCCACGGAGACACACCTCGTTTGGATAGATCGAAAAGGCCGGGGCAGGGGCATCGGCGGTGCCTGAGGGGCGCGGCAGGGGCAGGGTGAGCGTCGGCGGCGGCGGCGGCCGGGTGGGGGCGGCAGGGGCAGTGGAGGCTCCGGGCTCCAGCTTGCTGCCAAGGTGGGCGGCAGGGCCGGGCATCGGCGGCAGCCGCCAGGGCAGGGCGTCGGAGAGGGATGTGAGTGTTTTTTTTTTTTTCAGCGGGGGAGAGGAGGGAGCGCCCTGGGTGTTTGGGTCTTTCACGGGAGCGTGCTCAGGGGACCACATGGCAGGGGAGAGACGAGGGAGCCGGGTGGAGCGATACTGCGGGCGTGGTTTCACTTCACCGGGGGATGATTTCTTTTCCAATGTTTTAGCTGTAGAGATTTTTTGTATCCTCCAAACTCAGTACCACATCTCCTTCAACCTGCTATAAGATCCATTTTTTAACATGTTTCTTTGAAAAACATTGTGTTGTTGTTAGACTTGCTACCTAGAGGTTAATATTCAGGGAAGCAAAAAGGGTTAAAAAAATGCAGAACAAGAAGCACACTTTTGGGTTGACAAAAAAATAGTTTTCCACCACCTAACTTTTGGAGGAACCTTGATGGGATGCAGTCCTAGCTGGTGAATAAATTAGAACCTGACAATTCACAAGGATAAGCTGACCAGTTGTGAAGAGAACTTAAACATATCCCATTCGCTGGATGCATATCTGAAGAGTCTTACTAATTTATCTTAACAGTAATGTCTAACTAATTTATATGAAGAGCAGAATTAAACTTCATTCAGTTTCATATCTCAAGAGTAATGTCTAACTACAGGTAGGCACAAACCTCTTAGATGCGGAAAAAGATCAGCTAGAGGCAAGAAGGTTTACTACATAGTAGATTACATGTCATTGCTAGATGGTTGTACTCCTGAGAAAGATAGGTAGGAGGACAAAGAAATAGAAAAAGAAGTTAGAAGGAGTTCTTTTGTATTTACCTACTGCCAGCTAAGAGTTCTGGTAGACCACCCCAAAATTCAGCGAGCCACTATTCACTTCTGAACAAGGAATTGTGTAAAGGATGGGGGGCAATCAATTCCATGGTTACAAGACACTACCCAAAGATGGGGGTAGTTACTCCTAGGGAGTAGAAAAGATTTTCCCTATATATATATTGATAAAACATTGCGGTATTCATGGAACTCTGTCAGCATCAAGTAATTGAGAACTAAAAACCAAAAAGACACTACCCAAAGTTGGCATTGCATTATGGGATGACACTGCATTAGTGCAGAAGGATTGGTATATTTGTATGTTTTGTGCCAGAGAATTGCAAGAGAATTACAATGGAAGAGGCAATATTCACACAACAGCTCTCATAAGATAAGTTGAATTGCAAGAAGTCAGGTAGCTGTTTTGCGAATATGGTAATTTCTGTAGGCTGGCTCTCAATACATTAATGTGCTTACGGTTCTGGGCATATGCAATGCCATGTATTAAATAGCAGAAGATTAGTTGGAGCCTAATCTCAACCATGAAAAAAAAAGGCATAGAAAAGACAACATGATAATTGTAACAAATTCAGATATAACCAAATGCTCATTGACTATTGATGCGGGAGCTTACCGGCGAAGGTGGGTAACGACGCGGTACGCCAGGGCCGCGGGACACAACGCGTCCTCGATCTCACGACGGCCGTGGTGGCGCAACGGCGCGTCGCGGGCCGCCCTCTTCCTTCTGCGCGGGTGGTGGCGGGCGCCCTCCTCCTATGCAGCGGCGGCGGCGAGGTCACGCCTAGGGCCGGCGGCCAGCTGGGAGGCGCGCCCTGCAGAGGCAGCAGGAGCGGCGGGAGGTGGGTGGCATAGAGCCGGGAAGGGGCGCGAGTGGGGGGGAGGAGGAAGTGGGAGGGGAGGCTCGCAGGGCAGGCAGCGGCGGGCGCGGGGAGGACCGGAGGGGTGGTGGCGATGGAGACGCTGGGAGACAGAGATGCGGCGGCGGCCGGTATTTTTTAACGCATCAGGAGAAAAACCTGTACATTAATGAAATATGTTTATGGAAAAAATGGGAAATACTATGAACGAAAGTTAGCAAAAAAATTAAACTGTGAAAATCTAAGAAAAAAAATTGTAGGAAGATCGAGGTGTGGGGAGTTACCAGGCACAACCGTCTAAGGCTGTCAGTTGGTGTGAACCAATGAAGCCAAATGCAAGCCATTAATCCTCATGAGCTGCAGATCAAAATGCGGGAGATTAATCTTACGGAACTGTAGATCGAGAAGTGGGAAGATTAGTCATCAGCAGGAACCGCAAAGTTTAATGTGAACTCACCTTCATCAATGTCCTCCCGCGGAAGTACTCAAATATCAAGCAGTTTGATTCCATCAGGAAAGAATTTCTTGTATAGGAATTCCACCGGTAGAAATACCCAGAGTGATACCCATGTACAACGACATAGGCGTAGGCATTTTAAGATACTCCATGAGGCCCCTGGAACATCATATGTGGCATATCCATGAATGCAAGCAAAATGATGACGAACCACTCTTCGTGATAAAATACCTAATCAAGAATCTTGTTAGAATGCATATAGCAAGAGTCAGCCTCCAGCACCATATCGTTAGCGAGTACCGATTACAAATCTTGTGGCCATGCATAATAAAAAGAGCGAGCCACCACCACGCCCACCACCACCCACGAGGTAAGTAATGTGTCTCCTTCACAGCTCTAATTTGCCAATGAGAGACAAACACGTAGGGCTTTTGAAGACCCAAAGACAGAGCAACTCCCAACCTCCCCCAAGAATGAAAGCGAACATGGCTTTAAAGAAGTTAAAGATAATTTTTCGGGTCAATGTAATTTCTTTCCATTCCGGCGCATCAAACCATACGAAGGCAATGGACTTGTACGCGAAGCTGAGCGATGATATAAAACATCGTTGTGCTCCTCCTTAGATCAAGGATAGAAGCTATTCGCATTTGTAACCTTTGGCGCTCCTGTGTTATATAAGTCATCTTCGCTCGCGGCCATGTTCGATGTCGCCTTGGAATTCCTGAAACGCGTGCCCCAATCCATCTCCAAAACGATCTGTGAGGCCCGGGGCGGAGCCACGATTGATTTTTGGGGAGGGCTAAATAAAGAAGGATAAATGGAAATCAGATGATTACATGGTAAATTAAAGCCTAAATATAGCAATTAAAAGGGGGAAATCAACCTCCCGGGAGGGTGTTGCAGCTCGGGCCGTGCATCTCATGATAATCAATGAAGAAAACAAAAAATTTAACTCCATAGCCCTGTGAAAGCACTGTGCCCGCTTCTTCACTTGTTAGAGTTTGAACGTGCTCTAAAACCACCAAAGAAATTTAGGGTTGCTCATTTCCACTTCCAATTGTTTGTACACGAATTTTTTATGTTAAAGAGATGTTTTTTTTTTGAAACTTTGGTAAGACATGTTGAATATGATTACCAATGAACTTAGTTTTTAAAAGGTGAACACAATTAAGCCAAATTCGGTTTGCAACCTGTTGTTGTTAACAGATCTTGGCTTACAGTGTTTGAATTGTCATCTAATCTTGAATGAATTCGGAGTAAACTCAGGACATTCTATTTTTCATTTTCATGAATTGTTGTTGTCCTGTTCAAGTTCAACCGGGCTGAGCTGCCGCTAGAGATGGTTTGATTGTAGAAACACAGACTATTTTTCATTTTCATGAATTGCGGTTGTAGAAACACATGGAATTGAAATGCAAGAGTTTCTGCGTATTTTGTTTTGAAGTTCCAGAACTGTTATGGTAAATGTTCACCCAAACTACATTCTTTATTTTAAAAAGGAAACCCAAAAAGGCCAAATGGAGTCATGGAGATATAAGAAATGCAGTCACTAAAACTTAGGGCCATTCTTCGTTAGTAGCCATGGCAATCACTGAACTGAATCCACGTACGGTAGCACAAAAATGATATAAACATAACATTAATTCACGTTCAACATCTAAACAGCTGAATTGACCAAGGAAGCAAGCGATTCATGATATTTTAGAATTCAGAGTAGCATGCGGTTTTATTTGGGTGTTTGGCCAATTTCGGACAGAAAAAGAACACTACTAGAAAAAAAAAAAACGTAGAGAGGTGAGGCAGAGAAAAGTTAATGGCAGAATATGTTTTTGTGTTGACAAATTTTCACGCTTTAATATTAAGTATAGATATGAATACGCTATCCAATATATTGTGCAAGATGGTTGAACTTATTACCTTATTTTCCTATACCATCCAATCCAAATAAGATTCTGTAATATAAGAAAACATAAACATAGTTAGATAAAGAATACACTGTTAATAATTTGTATTAATCTATCTTAGATAATAGCACTATAAGCCATGTTCTTGCTTTGGTTAATTATGATGTCATGTAGCCGTGTAGTTCTTTAATTAAGCCAAGGAAAGAAGGAAATGATTAGAAACCAGAAGATACTGTCTTCGATTTGTTTTTCCTTAAATGGGGACATCTCACATGTAAAAGGTACGAGTAAAAGATCCATACTCATATATCTACAAGAAAAAAAAAATAACGGCATGATATTTCATATCTATTATTCGTCCAGCACACGGTAGACTGCAGCCGGACTGCTGCAATACCTATATTATATTAAATTAAGCTTGCATGCAAAATGCAAAATTCCTAATTAAGAGAACTGAATGTACCAAGTACGAATAAGTTCTTTTATATCAAAGAGATATATAAAGAGTAAGAAACAACATCATACCTTATTCGGCCGGTGTGTGTGGCCATGGTTGTTGCTCATTGCCCGGAGGTTTCTTTTTTTCTGGTCATGGTTATCTCACTTTTACTTTAGCTTGATCAGTTTAAGAGCCTTAACATCTAATTGATTTAGATTTCTCTACCACCTGGCGTCAAGAACACGCGAGGTTGATTTGATTTCGATTAAAGCTAGCAGCAACTTGTAGAGATGAGAAGAGTAGGGGCAGAAGTGGAAGGTGAGAGGAAGCTTTGGCCTCAGCTATAGTAGCTAGCGTCGTCTCCGGTTTGGTGTTCTGGTGGGAGGGCAGACGATGAGCTTTTATTGACGTTTGACGACCATACGAGGGGTAGCAGTTGATGAGCCCCGCATGGGCCAAGAGAGGGGGTCCAGCAAGGTGCCAAGTCCCATCGTCTGCCGTGTACTCCCTCTGTGCCATGTTTATATAAATACATCTGGGATTCAAAAAAATTTCCCACAAATAATTGATGCATATACTGTACTTCCTCCTTCCCAATATAAATGACGTTTTTCGCTCCCTTAGTAAAACATATACTGTCAATTATATTTTAAAATAGGATTAATATTTATATTACATAATTAGTATCATTGGAAAGATCTTTTTGATCTAGTTTTTAACAAATTTATTTGGAGATTTAAATCTTCTACGTATTTTCTACAAATCGAGTCAAACCTCAGAAGCAAAAAACCCAAAACGTCGTTTATTTTTTGAGACGGAGGGAGTAGGCCTGAACGTGCCGCAGCAATAGGGTGTCAGTAGGCCTGAACGAAGGCTCTGGATGACTGGAACGTCCGTCGGTCCTAAGTCTGCTCAGTGGTGGGATCCTCTGCGGAACGTACAACACCACATAGCAATTTATTCCACTATGGACTCGCCACGTGCACATATCATACACACCCTACAATAGTCCTGCCGCAGAGGATCCAGTCTACGGCCCGTGAGCTTGCCCAGGCGGCCTCGTGAGCTTGCTCAGGTGAAGGCAGTGAGGATTTTGCAGGGGTATTTTCGTCATTTCGCCCTTACCTTGGTTTCCACGCTCCAGGGCCAGGGGCTATCAATTTCTCTGCCGATTCAGCGACAAGTGCAAAGGCAGAGGTCACGGGTGCCAAAAAAAAAAAAAAAGTACTATGCAGTAACAGTGACACAGATGTACGAAGAGCCGGTTGGTGCACAGGAACCTCATCGTGGCGCACTATCAGCCTGCTGCATGTATCCTCACCGTCTCCATCTTGATGCAAATGGTTTGAACGACCAGTTGCACACATGCACGCCGTCCCTAACGACTACTTGACCCTCCGGTACATTTGGTCGATATAAAGTTCCAACTAAGTTCAAACTGGTTCCAACCAGTTCCATGATATTGCAAATGGTTCCAACGACATAGTTATGGACACAGAGTCATGTTTTCGCGTCAGAAAAAAGCAGAGGAGAATGACAACAAGAACAAATATTGAAATATTACACCGTGACACTCCTCTCTCTCCCAATCTCTCTCTCCTGCTTTGGCTGCCGGGCATGCATACGCTGCATTTTTTTCTTTTCAGAAGGCACACGTACTCTCCCGCATGCAGCTTGTCTAGGCACCACCTCACCATGCATTTTATGTCGATGCGGGCCAATGAGTGCAGGCTTTTCTTAAATTGGGTGAACTTGTAAAACTATTTTTCGCTTCATGGTGAGGTTTAGGCCAGTGTCAAAGAGACCGAAGGAGAGAGAAGGAGAGATACGATAGCTTTCTGCGTAGAAGAGGCTCAACGAACACCCTCACCGATGTGTGCACCATGGCCAAGTGCAGTTGCCACCGCCACCGTGCAGGCTTTTATTTTCAAGTCCATGCCGGCGCATTGGGCGCATGAGAGTGCAGGCTTTTCTTCAATGGTGGGGTGGAGTATGCCTGTGTGAAGAGACTGAACGAGAGAGCAGTAGCTCTCCGTATGTAGAACCAGTCTGCATGCATGCATCTCGGCGCATGTGGCCAGGAGCCAGCGTCCACGAGTAGCCCCTGCATGCAGCGACTAGTCAGATTAAATAAAACAATACTAAAGAGGAGTGCATGCACGACGAAGCCGGTGTAGCCAGGGAGGTGTTCCACGCCGGTGCAGGGAATTCTGTACACCTGTGACATGTTCTGACCCGGCTGAAACATCGGGGAAAATATATGGTGGAAACCATATAGTAGGTGAAAAATAAAAACCAATTCAAAAAGTCATATCTTCATTGTTTTAAAAATTTTAAAACTTGGCACACACATAGTGCATACACATATATACTCATATGGAAAAGTTGACATGCACACTCACCTTTGAAAAATTCATACAAAAATGACAAATTTCGGGCAGACTAAAAAGACAAAAATCCTTCAAATTTTGTCTTTTTAGTGCACAAGCACTTGAAATTGTCATTTTTGTATTTAATTTTTCTGGGTTTGAGTTTACATCCCAACTTTTGCATGTGAGTACATATGTGTATGCACTATATGTGTGCCAAGTTTTAGAATTTTTAAAAACAAATAATATACGACTTTTTCGGGTTTTCCATGTTTCCACCTACCTGTTTCCACCGTATATTTTCCCGAAACATCGAGCTATGTCACGCATCGCATGGAAAGTTTGCACACCCGTGATCTCTCTGTCTTGATAGTTTGCAAATGATGTGACTTGATGTGATCTCCATGACGTCCCTAAATAACTGTCGTCATTAGTGTGCGTGTCACACGTTTATTTGAAAGACATGCAACACTTGTCTTGTATCTTTAAAAACTAGGTTTAAAGGATTTTTCAATTATACTAATTATGTACCATAAATATTGATATGTTTTTATATCTATTTTGAAAGTCCTTTCTCGGAAAGCCACAGTAGCCTGCACGCCACTTTGGGGACCTCCTGCCGAAGAGCCCACCACTTCTTTCCCCTTGGCAGAAGCGGGGATCCGAGAGCAAACAGACGACGATGCGCAATGAAGGCCGGCAGTGCCGGGCAAAGCACGAGTGGCCTGCCCCACTGAAGATCCATGAGCAGCACCACCTCCCCGCATCCATCCTCCAACTCTTCCACCAGCTTGCCCTTCATCCTCGCCGGAATTCTCCCAACCATACGAGAACCTTGCTCACGAGCAGGACTTGGCGGAGATCTGGCAGATCCACCCACGACAACCTCCTTGAAACGGCCGGAACCGGCCATCCCCTTCAAGAAAATAAAAGGAAAGAACTTACAATAGATAATAACGAATAACGCAGAGACCAAGGAGAAAAACGGGTAGCGAAATGAAAAAAAAAACTTTCAATCTCACCAGCAAACTGTCGACGCCATGTGGCCGCTGTCCAACCAAAACCGAGAACCACGCCGGCGGAACCTCCGGATCTGGTGCGTGGGTCCCACGCGCAGGTCCAGTCTCACGCACATCGCCGGTTTTGGTCACGCCACCAATCGAACTCGGCACATCGACCACGGAACCACCGTCCTCAGTCTTGACCGCTGCCGACGAGTCAATCGCAACCGGAGAACGCTGAGCCGCAGGAGCAGCTACAGCAGCTACCACGGGAGGCGCTGTAGCACCAGCAACGCCGGCAGCGGGCTCAACCACGGCCAAAGGCCCAACCGAGGCCGATAGCACCGGTCAAACAGCAGCAGCCCTTGGGAGGCGGACTTGGCGGGCGACGGCCAGTTACATCAAGGGGCGGACGACAGTAGCTCGTCACCGTAGCTTCCTGAGAAGCTGTAGCCTCCGGTGAAAGATGACGCCGCTGCGACGGCGGAGCCGAGGACGAAGCACGCGCTCGTCCCTTCATTCCCTTCCCTTCGACGGCGACGAGCGAGGAGCCATGCTCAAGGTGTGAAAAGGCAGTGGAGCAACTAGCTACACAGGAGCTGCAATATGGCAGAAAGCAAAAGCAAGTGAGGAGAGATGAGGAGGCTCTGCGACTCGGAAGCAAAATATGCAGCGCACGCCACCTATGGAGGCCCCCGACGCTAGACAAAGAAATAATTGCGCGATGTGATGTATACCAGCCACTGCCCGTATTCAATAATAGACCAAGGACAGGAGCGAGCGGAGCGGCGAGCCTTGGAGCGGAAGAAGAAAACGGTGAAGCAAGGACGGAGAGAAGGACCCAGACAGAGAACGCACATGTCTCAGTATTAATGAACCCTATCTAATTGAGATCAACCAGCCGGCCGGCTAACGTTAACACATCCCTAACCACCCCAGTCTTTTAATACAATAGACCCACTGATTATAATATGGGACCGCATCTTTGCTCATATACAAAACGACTAGTCAAATCTATCCACTTTAAACAGTACATATATGCTAAAAAAAATTTGAACACGTAAATTAAAAAATGCCTCACGACTCCTTTCTCAATAATAACAGTAGCAATAATTCTTGAAACGAGAATTATAAAACATTGTGATAAAAGATAGATAAAAAGATTACATGAATCTCCTACATCTAGATTAATACTATACATCTAGATGAATACTAATTCTTGAAATGCCGGGAGCCAATTAGCCTTGAGCTGAAAAAAATGTGTGCATTATCAACATTGAATCTCCTTAAGATATCGGACTTAGTAATATGAGAGTTTCTAGTTTTAGATAAGAAAACTACCTGTGAATGTGTCAAATTTGGGGCTGTAAGGGCTCCCGCCGCACCCTTCTCATTGTGCTGGTGCCTGTGAACTTGGCTGTGCTGGTGCTTGTGAACTTGGCTGGTGCTTGTGAACTTGGCTGGCAAACCCTGTCACGAATATTCTTGACAATAGGCATTTTCGCCTATCTTCTTCACAATGGGCAGTTTGGCTACTTTAATGAATAAAGGAGGCAACAAATAGAATGCAATAAAGCACAATGCTTGTGGCACGGGCATCTTCAAGTTCGAGCCAACGTCGCCCCAACTCATTATCTTGGCCTCCACGAGTGCTAGAGCCAGAGTTGAGACCCACTTGTCTGTTATCCACAATCGGATAAACAGACGTAGAGCTGCGGTTGCCCCATATCCCAAAGTTGAGCGCCCATCGTTCCTGAAGAAGCTACAGGTTAGCATGCATGATCTTAGAGAAGTCATATGTGTGGGAGGGCTAAGAAGCCTAGATCAATTTCAACTAGCATTGGCAAGCCAATTTTTATCTTGAACAGTGTGCAAAAAAATCAGGTTTGACCAATTATGACTATGATGGGATATTATTAACCTTCTTTCCTTTAAGGTAAATTAACCATTAAGAATTCACCTAGCTAAATTAACCATTTCATCGAAAAATAAGCATAACAAAAGATGTATCATTTCACACTCATCATGAATGTCCATGAATGAATGATGCTTATGCTGATGCAATGCAAACTCAACTCTAGGGTATATTACACATATTTTTTACCTTATTTTCCTATACCATCCAATCCGAATAAGATTCTGTAATATAAGAAAAGATAAAGATATAGTCAGATAAAAAGGGTAACGCAATCAATAATTTGTACTAATGTATCTTAAATTATAGCACTATATCACATTTCCTTATTATGGTTAACTATGATGTAATGTAGGCTAGTTCTTTAAGCAAAAGAAGCAAATGATTACAAACCCTTGATTTATTTTTTTCTTTAATTGGTTGATATAACACAAAGGTAGGAATAGAAGACCCACACTCATATCTACCAAGAAAAATTAGAGGCGTGACATTTCATATCTATTGTTCTTCCAAGCACACCGTTGATTATTGCAGCCGGTTGCTCCAATTCCTATATTAAATTAAGCTTGCATGCAAAATCAATTTTTTACTCAACATGTGGAAAATATACTAACGAATGACAAGCTGAAGTACTAAAGTACAAAAGCTTGATCAAAGATAGTTAATTAGGTAACTAATCATAACTGACACATACAACAGAAAGAATGGTATGCTACACATGGGCTGCCTCATTTCATGTAAATGGGTTCACAATGCCAAAAAAATTATATATATTGCTGATAAATGTCATAGAAAAAAATATACTCCCACAAATAACAGAGGCATAAAATAATTTCTAAACCAGCCTAGTCCTGATGGCAGCTCATAATTAGTTAAGTGTTATAGTATTTTTTTGAATTTTGTTATAGTAATAGTTCTTAAAGCGAAAGAAAGAAACAAAGCCGCACAAACGAAATCGTACCACACCACAATCTCCGTCCGGAGGTTTTTTTCTTGCTTTTGCTCATCTTCTCAAACTTGTTGAGTTCAGCAAACCTGATGACATATGCAACAAAGAAAAATGCATCAAACAGATGTTAAATATTTATAAATAGTGAACAATAACATCTAGTGGAGTAGTTGGTTACACGGTCTGCGACAACAACAACAAGCCGATATAAGTTTTGACGGCGAACACCATTGGCTTTGGCGTCTCACATGCAAATGTGCACTAGGGTCTAGGGCTTCTAGCTAGGCACACAATTCAAGTGGAATCACCTCTAGTGATGCTTCCAAAATCCATAATCCAGCTCAAGGTCCATCCAAAATCATCTCAAGACGCCTTTCAAGAGAGCAAAATCAAAGATTAATTAACCATAATAAGCCAACAAACATGGCTCCTGACCAAATATTTTAATTTTACAATTGTCATGATTCTGCAAAATGCTCTTGTTAGTGATAATTGAAAACCGACAATATATTAGCACTATAATGAGATCTTCACCGTGAAGCAATCTAGATTATTAATCAACTGATATTTTGGATTGTTAATATGCACGTTGTATCGTCGACGGTATCACTAAATGCCAAATGGTAATAGTAGATACCTTAACGTATATTAGTATAGTCTGTCATTAAAAAAAAAAAAAAACACGTTACTACAGGAGCTGCATTATGCACACATTACGTTGCAGCAACTCCGCTTTGATTCCCAGCTCCCACTATTAACAGTGGAATGCATCATATAAAAAGAAGTGTGATCTGAAGCTATGTAATAGTGGAATCCTGGCCTGCCGTTTGTGCCCTCCCATGCACGTTTCAGAGGCCAGCACTTCACCGCTATGCACTTCTCTGCCGCTGCAGCTACCAACGAGCAAGCATTTCAAGCAGTGTATGCTTTCACCGATCGTACACGCTGGCTGGGTGGCATCACGAGACGGCCGAGCAGCCTTTGCCGGCCCATAGCAAAATCTCAAGAGCTGTGCTCATAGCACGGGCCTGCGTCTGTAGTGCTGCAAGCATGCGCATCCTGCACTGCACACATCGAAGTGTGCTTGTGACAAGGCACTGGTGTGGTACACGGCACGACACATGATCAACAGAAAAAGAAAATGGAATCCAAAGAGAGTCTCCGAGGGAGGATAAACATCATTTGGCTAAAGATTGTTGAATGTGGGTCAAGCACCCGTTTATTTGAGTCCATCATATACTTGGAAGTCTAAAACTATCCCTCCTCCATTTCTTTCCTCTATACATCCTGTTCATCAAGATTCCCTCCTATATATATAATTGTTCCGTGCCCCTCATCCTTTATATACATCCCTCTATATCGTACTCATCGACATTTTGCACTCAAATCTACCCTACCCATCCCCTCTGTAGTCACTGACAAACGGGACCCGCGGCCCCTGCCTTTTTTTTCGTTTTCCTTTCTCTCTCCCCATTTCTTCTATAGCGAGCTGGTCGGCTGCACACCGGCACGCTACTGCTGCCTGCCAGCGAGCCGGTTGGCCGCCGCCACCCCTCCCTGCTCCCTCCCTGCTTTGTGGTGCTAGCGCACTGGCAAGACTGGCCGCAGAATGGCTGGAGGTGGGGGACATCACGGCCTGGCACGTCGACGCTGTTGTGGAAGATGGACCACGACGAGGGAGTCCGTGAGGAGGAGCTCGGCGGCCTCGGTTTCGGCGCGCCAACTCGGCGCCAGCCTCTAGGAGACCTGCGGCCGTGGCGGCGCTCTCCTCACGGCGGCCCTCACTCTCTCTCTCTCTCCCCGCTGCCACAGTCGCCCAGACCACTACGCCGACCTCCGTGCTCCTCTGTGTTTGCCTCGTTGTCGCGGCCTCCGTGGCTGCCAGCACGCGCCAAAGATCGAACTACATGCCAACGGTCCGCGTGGCACCATGGGAGAGTGCGACGGGCAAGCGCGCGGGCCCCGCGCCACGCTGACTCCATAGTGAGGTTCGTCGAAGCCGCTAGATTTACCGGAAGTCCGGCCGTCACAGACGGTTTAACTGGCTGCGCTGCAGCGTTTTTTACGGTATGTGGCCATTCTAGATGGTTTATAGGGCTGAGGTGCAGCCAGTCTAATTGCCCCAACATTGCCTTTACCCGAGACTGTATTTTATTTTTACAAGCAAATATTGCATGTGCGTTGCCACAAGAATTAACACGTATTGAAATTGAACTTTGAGATATTCTAACTTGTATGAGTATGAATCATGAGTCTATGTTATGTACGAGATACATAGAGTATTAATCATCGTCGTCAATGAATTTCATAAGGAGTCAATGCCAGCGAAGCATGGCCCTGCAGACGTGTGCAAATTGGACTCAAGTCTCCAACCGTGTGTTTGGTTGAGGGTTGTGTTGGATCCAACCCGTTTTTGGGTTGGGTTGAACTCATCTCATTATTTGTTTGCACCTCTCGATTTTGGGGACGGAAATAACCCATCTCATGTTTCGATTGAAAGAATTGAGAATACAAGTTGAATGGCAAGAAAATTGCATTAAATTCTAAAATTTAGGTCATTTTGCATTAGGACCCCTAGAGTTTATCAAAATCCACCAAGGCCGATCTAAAATTCCTTCTCTCATGCTCCCTACGCCAGATCCGGAGTGAAATAAAATTACGTATAGGTCCTCCCCCCCTTTGTTCCAAGATGCTCCCGCGGCAGATCCGCCCCGCCTCAAGAAGACCGAAGTCGCGTTGTGATTTCAGCGTGGCGTGAGGGCGCACTGCACCCCGAGTCGCCGCCACAAGCAAGCCACGCCAGCTTGAGGGTTACGCGCGTCTCTATCGCCGGTGCTACCAGAGGATAATGTCGCCGCCGTTGTCGGTGATGGTGAGGGGAAGGATTCGCCGGACAACCCGTTGGTGGCCATGGAGGGCTTCATCTTCCTCAGTAGCTCTAACCTTCTCTCCCCGTGCTCCACGAGTACAAAGAATACAGTGCTCCCCGCGTGCCCCGCCGGCTCCCGAGATGGCAACGGTACCCATGACCCGAAACCCCGATGGGTTTTTGCTCTATTAGGGTAAGGGTATGGGTCAACTTCTCTACCCATGGGTGTGTTAATGGGACAAAAGCTAAACCCAGCTGGTTTGCGGGCATGGGTTTGGGCATGTAGTCCCCAAACCCACAAACCCATGGGTTTTTTAAACCCCGCCAATCATATCATGACACAATACAATGAGAATTCACAAAGTACAATACGCAAAAAAAACCAAAGAACATGCATCTTGCTTTTTACGTGAATGCTGCACCCACCTTCATCTAAAAAAAAATAAAATGCGGCAGCTAAAAGCTAATAGGTCTGCACGCCACACTCCAACTGGACTCAAAATGACGGATGCTTTTTTTATGCCTCTCAACTATACATGGGCTGTTGGTGCTGAGCAAGGGTGCTGAGCAATAGCATTTTAGCAGGCCCTGGCCCAGGTGCTTGTTGCAGCAAGCAGCCAAGCACAGTGCGCAGGGAAACCCGTTAGAAACCCGAGACCCGAGCGGGCATGGGTTTGGGCAAGAAATTGAACCCGTCACCATTCATGGGTTTTTAACAGGCATGATTTGTGTTAGCGGGCATGGGTTTGGGATAGCAAAACCCAGCGGGTTTGTACCCGTTGCCATCTAGATGCTCGGCGTGTCCCCAGTGCTGGATCCGCCTCCCCGCGTGCGCTTCCACGCCCGGCGCCGTCGCGCCGCTCGAGCTCCGCCCCGCTTCGAGCTCACCCGGGCTGCGGCGCGCCCCACCCATGGACCTACGCGCGGCCCCGCGCCGCCGGACCGGCCCGCCCGCCATCGACCTGCTCGCGAGCGAGTTGAGACGACGAACGGAGAGAAAACGGACGGACGCTGGGCGGCGACGGAACCTAATTTGGGTTGGCTCCGTCCGCCGATCTTGGAGGACGGGTCCAACCCGCATCTAAGCGAATATTCCATCCCGGAGCCAACCCAACCCTACGAACTTCCAACCAAACAGCCGCGGGGATGGGTCAGCCCGACCCGTCTCGCCCCGCTCTCCAACCAAACACACGGCAAGATAGAGTTTTTTTTTTTTTTTTTTTTTTTTTTTTGGGGGGGGATCCAGTTTCCAATAGAAGTAGAAGCTAGGTAGGAATTTAATTATCAATAGACGTTGGATTATGAAGGAAACACGTATTCATGACTTAGGTTTGAGAAAAAAGAGATGATCAGCAAGGAGAAACACAAGCTGGACACTTTGATGCAAACGTGAGTTTGAACTCGTATACGACGTGTGGGGCCTATTTCCTCTATCCTAGAAAAGAGTGTCGCTTTTTAGTTTTTTGACATCTTGTTTGATCATCCCTTTTATTTAATTTTTTGTATAATTATTATTTATTTATTATAACTTATTTGATCACTAGAGATACTTTAATAATGATTTATTGATTTAATATTTTGTATTAATTTTTAAATAAGACGAATGATCAAACATGATATCTACGAAACCTAAAACACATCCTAGGATTTCCTGTTATAAGATGTCGTACACATGTCATATATCAGAAAGTTGTAGATAAAGATGAAAAGAGGCGATTTTTACATTCACCGAATTAGTTAAGGGAAGACACACAAGAAAAAAAAATTGATGGACCCCAAAAATCTTGCCTCTTTATTAATAGGTATAGGCTGTGTTTAGTTCACTTAACTTCCCATCACATCAAATCTTTAGACGTATGCATGGAGTATGAAATGTAGGTAAATAAAATAGCTAATTAGACAGTTTGGATGTACTTTATGAGAGACACATATTTTGAGCATACTTAAACCATGGTACGATAATATTTAAGACAAACAAACGACAAATGCTACAGTAATGCCCCTGAAATTTCCAGGGTAGTAAACACACTGATAGATTTGTTTTTATTTGTCGTAGTCCACTGGCCCATTGTCATCTCGCAGAGAAGGAGAGGGGGTGCGGCTGAGAGGACCCATCGTCACCATTGTTTGTGCCGTCCCATGCACTGATATGCATGCACGCTGCAGAGTTCCAAAGCGTGCAGCAAGGTGGGTGCAGAGACAAGCGCCATCGACTGTAGGAACGCTCCAGTACCAGGGGCCGGGCTATTTCTCAGAGATCACGGGTGCACATATGCACGCGTGACACAGCTGGACGAGGAGCCGGCTCATCAAAACGTCTCACGGTCACGCGTGCACAGAAATCTCTCGTGCGGTCTCAGTCATCACCTTACCACCCAGCGCTGCTGCAGCATGCATGCCTCATTGTCCCTAATCAGAGCTGCAGATTTCTTTTCTTTCTTTTTTTTTGCTGTACGTAAAACAACCAAAACTGCAGTCTGCAGCCATATCCTTAGAGCCAGGTCGTGAAATAGCATAAACCGCATAGGAGCCATCGACATCATTGCTTGGATTAATTGGATCTCTCGGCCCAATGCTACACATGCACTAGCTAGGCACGCGTTTTAAGTAGAGCCACCTCTAGTGATGCTTGTCATCCATAATCTAGCTCAAGATGCTTCCAAAACCATCCTGAGACACCTTTTGAAAGAGCAAAAGGATTAACCATAATAAGCCAAACTTGGCTCCTGACCAAATGTTTTAATTTCGCAGTTGACATGATTCTGCAAAGTGCTCTTGTTAGTGATAATTGACAACTGACAATGAGCACTATGGTGAGATATTATATGATGGTAGGGAGTAGTTCACATAGTTGCACTATTATTTATTCGGCAATAGCCATGATTGGTCCAGAATTTTGATAGTGTTTTTCAAATGGTTGAATCGAACCAACAAACAAATATGTTCCACTAGTAACAGATACTATATGATTAGAGGGCGTAGTAGTCTATAAGGTTATTTAACTTTTGTCGAATCAACAAATCTCTACAATATAAAAAGAATGAAAGTAAGACTTCATAATGATGCGATAATCTTTGGTTTCTCCCGCCCGCCCCCTCATGTGACCCCCTCCCCGCTCCTAATAACCCCCACGTGTGATTCCGCCCTGCCTTTCCGCGAGTCAATCATGCGATCAACATAGGAAGATCATATGCCCTTCCGTGAGAAAATAGGAAACTCAAATTAGGAAGATCCGCATGCACTACTTGCTTTGTTTCCGAATGATATAGGAAAACATAAAGATCCGCATGCACTACTTCCGTGAGTCAAATTAATTTTCATATTTTGTCCGATGCGATCGGGCGCGACAAAATAGGAAACAGACCTTCGTTTTGCATGACACCTTCCTTTTTGCGACACCGGTATAAGAACGACAACCGACAACCTCAATCTCCTCTTCTCCGCCGCCCTCCTCCACGTAGTGCTACAATCGTGACGAGAAGCCCCCCCGTGTGACATCAAGGCGTCCGCCGTGTGGTCATCATCATGGAACGCCATTCGCCATCCTCCTCCACGTCGCTACGCCGCGACGGGAAGCGCCCCGGCGACACCGCGCCGTTCCGTCGCCCATGACTTCGCTCTACACCGAAGCCGCCCACTAGCTACGCCGCTTTTGCGACTTCCATCTACGCCGCACCATCGACCGCTCTGCTGTCCTCACCTCCACGCCACCCGATCCGTGGATCCGCCGTCATCCCGAGATCAACGGTGCTCAGTACTTCTATTGCGCGCGTCGGCCAAGTTGGCCGCCACCAACGCCGCCGGTAATGCGTGCTCTATCTCTTGCCATTTGGTTAATTGTTGTGATGCGGTCACGCCATTTGGGTAGTGTGATCTCGCTATGCTTGGCTTGCCTTGTCGCTGCTGCTCATCTCTAGGACAGTAGATTAGCTAGATCACCTATACATGAATACGCGTTTTTAAGAAGTTGATCTGGTGGCTTATGCATGGTTCAGTTACACACTTTGTATAGATAAGAAAATAGAAAGGATTTGCTCCTGGGATTGCTTAATGCATTTCTTAAGCGGTGTACTCCATTATAGGTCACTAAGAATGATGTACTTGTTCTTCGTGATTTAAAGTTTAAAACCTAAATTCTTTATAACTGAACGCCACCGACTTGCCGAGGCCGCTACGGCCGAGGGCGCAAAAGCGAAGGGTTGGAGACGTGAGGGCCGGAGCTACGACGCCGCTGCGAGATGGCCGAGACGCTTGGATAGGTGTGTGCTGCTCACCGACGACGCCGACGCCGCACGACGTCGTCCGTCGCGTGCCCCCGTTGTTGATATTTCTTACACGCATCCCAATTAGAAAGGCTTAAAGAAATATATATGGGATATCTATCTAATCATGTTAGCTTGGATATGGGATTAACCTCATGATCTAACAAAGCGGAGTTAGGCGGTGTTAGTAGTGGGATGTAAACTTAGCATCATTATCCATAGTGGAATTAATCTCACCGGGATATGTACTCAAGGTATACCACTCATTTCTAGGCATTACCTATACACTAGTCCTGGTCACCCTAGCAATAACGCTCAAAGAAATGCGGGCATGGTATTCTTGATTGGCCTTGATAAAAGAATGAACATGATATCTCAAAAGTTTACGAGATAGAAATACCAATTGTAGCACTTCACCGAGTAATCCAGTATCGTATTTATATTTTACCACAGGGAAGGGAGTCTATGGAAAGGTAGAGAGAAAAGGATATCTAATGATTTATATTGTGATTTATTTATGAGATCCACCTTACAATTATTGTAATGCGAGTAGCCATATGCATCTAACATTACTCAACAGGATAAGTCACGGGATAAAGATAAATATATAAATGATAAATACCCAAGTCTAAGATCATCATAAGCCACTAGTGTCATACGAGCTATTAACATGTTATAGAAAGAATAGAATGAATATTCCTAAGATACTCCTAATCATATATGTCAAATGAATACTACAATTAGTGCAATACATCTAGCTATCATGGCAAAGTTGGATTACTTCTACACATGGCAAGCATTACCAATAACAACCAAGGACGAAACTTGATCATTACCGTAATAATAAACTCGACTAGTCCTACATTCGGAGGGTGGATTCCAAAGGACTCAACAGATTTGTCACTCCCGCGATCTACCACACGAATTCGAATGTAGGGTGCAATTGTAGATAAACGTTGTATAAATACCACGTTTACACATTGCTTATCACCCACATAGTGATCATCTATATGGATGCTATACAATTCCATGCATAAAATATAAAGCAATCTTACTAAACTAGACATATAATCATAGCAAGCATAAACACATATCAATAAGAATATAATAATTATATAGATCAAAGCCATAACAATTGTATTCTAAATATAATAGTACTTACTACGATCGAATACAAGAGAGAAGTCTCAAGAACGATGATCCTTGCTACTTCTTGACTATCAGGAACTCAAGATGAACTTGATCTTCAACTAGAACTAGCTATGTAGCTAACTACTTCTAGTATGAACTAGGGCTTAGGTCTAGACTTGGCGGACTAGATGGGTATGAGTTGATGAATGAGTATGATAATGATATTCTTCTCATACGGGGGTCACCGGTCTTCTTATATAGTACTTGGCGATGAACGTCAACCCTTGGATCAAACCGACCTTCAACAACGGTGTAGATACAACCTCAAGGTCGGTAGTAAACCGACCTAGAAAGCCGAGACCGACGGTGGGACCCACCGGGCGCCTATTTACAACGGGCGTCGCCCGGTGGTGTCATGCCACCTTGGCATCCCGTCTTTTCTCGGTGTCCTCTAGTATCTTCTAGAATGTTTTAGTTCACTTTTCGGGTTGAGTTACTTCACGGTTAAGTCTTGTCTTCATATGTCTTGTATATTAGGAACTTTCTCCAATCTTCTCTCGCAATTATCTATCAAGTCCCCGGAAAGTCACGAATACCAAAACTCGTGGAATTATGTTAGTTAGACCCCTAGACTTATGTTTGGTCTTTAACTTGAGCCCTTATTTCATGTTAATTAACTTATAATATTATGCTTTAACAGTGTCAACACCCCGCTGCACTCAAGCACAGTGATTAGAGAGGGCGAAGCAACCTTCGACCTTCGTGTCTCCAAGGCGACTCATCGTTGTTGCGGCGGCGCTTGCTTGGAGACAAGGTGGAAGAAGAGGTAGTAATGGTAGGGGGAGAACAGATGGAGAGAAATGGGGAAAAACATGAGCGGAGGGTGGGGCTGGGAAAGGAGCGGACCGGAGAGAGGAAGGAAATACGTTTCTTTTGTTTCTTTATTTTTTTATGCACATATATATTATTTATGTATAAAGCTATGTGTATTTATATATGCACAACACAATTTAAGTTTATTCCATGTACAAATACAAAAAATACACCATAAGTTGGGTTTGACTAAATAAGCTAACTAATTATATTAATTTAGGCTTGGTTATTTTATTCTACGGAACAAATTTAAGGATTGATTTTGATTTAATATTCACCTTTTTTGTAAAGAGAGGGAAAGGATATATTTTTTGTTTTATTTTTATACACATTTATTTTTAAAGATGCGCACAGGATGGAATGAAGATGCGTCAGAACTTATTCTTGGATTTATTGGCGCACAAAATAAATGGATACGAAGATATCTTCCCGCCGATATAAAACATTATCTTAAGAGAATTACAAAAAGTCGATATAATAGATTTATGAGTCTGCGACACCATGATATCCGTGACCTTGTTACTTTCACAAAACTTACTTGTTTGAATTAAATGTCACTTTAATATCATTGTTTGATTTGTATTGTTATCTTATCATGGGATTCTTGTACTTTTTATATAAAATTTAGTTATCCCGTAAGCAACGCATGGGCCCTTAACTAGTAATATCTAGAGTAGCTCCGTAGCTTATCACATTGCTGTAATAGTTGTTGCCGATTTGTTAGCAGATAAGTATATAATTAAAATCCCAGGTTAAAAAAAAAAAGTCAGATTTCCTCCATTATTTGGCATAATCTATAGGGTTTTCTAATTGTTAACATAACAAGAACGATGGATCGCATACTAATTAGATGGCCATTAACTAGCCTGCTTCAAACTGCGTGCTGATGAGCTGATGACAGCCCTTGGCATCGATAAAAGCTTCAAAGCTTGGTGCAGACGTGCAGTGGATCATGTAAAATGAGGTGTGCTTTGAAGCTTGGAGCAGGAATCTGGAACAGTGAAAGCCCTGTCGTTTTCAGAGGCCATCACTTCTCTGTCGCCGCAGCAACCAGCAAGCGTCGTTATTCATTTCAAGCACTGCAGCTGTCGGCGATTGGCGTCACGAGGCGGCCGCCGAGCAGCCCAGCGGCATGCGGCCGCCGATCGAGCTGCGGCAGCTGCCATGGCATCATGCAATGCACACATACAGCGTTGTTTGTGACCGGGCAATGGAGTGGTACACGACACATGATCGACAGGAGAGGAAAATCATAAATGACACGTGCATGCATGGCTACGCTGCATTGCCAATAGATTCAAGGCTGTCTAGTCTAATATAGGATCGGAGTATATTTTTTTCTCATAATTAGACCCATTTTAGGGCTTGTTATTCCACTAATCTCACATTTGCTTTGCCTCCAACCTTCGATGAGTGCACGCAGTAGTTTCACTACTTGACTAGCTTCACAAAACCACAAACATTAAGGTGCCTTCCTTCGTACTACAAATAATGTGAGTTCTGATTTGGTATCAAAATCGAAGTTATATTACACAACAGTTTCATTGTCCTAGGAGAAAGGATCTACTATGTTTCATCTTCTTGCTCGATCTATTCACAGAACACACCTCAAGTTTCACTACACACCTCAAATTTACTGTTTATTTCCCCAAACTCTCTGAACATACATCATCCCAAACTCTTTCACCTACATGTTCACAAAGCCGCATTAGTACCAACATAGACAGTCAAGCAAATATTAATCAATGAATACATTCATCACAACAAACAAGAAAAAGATTCACATACTCGTTTTCAAGGATTTGAAGTCCAATAACAAGTTTGTCTCGGTATTCATCCATAGGAAGCATAGGAAGATGGAATAACTCATTGATGTTATAATTATGCCTCATAAGTTTGTTCAAATTTTGAATTTGAGTAGCCAACAGGTCTTGAGGTTGAGGTACTTCAGGTATTTTTCCATCATGCTCACGCACAAAGTTGTACAGTGCAGCACAAACCGGAATAAGCTTTGTTCGAAACATAAAGTCAAGAAGAGGTATGTTATACAAAATAGGTCACTTCGCCTTGAAGGAACCAAAAGCAGCTTCAATACAAAATCGAAGCTTCGCATGGACCTTATTGAACACTCTCTGTTGAGATTCTGTAGGTTGGTCGTATGGCGTCAAGTATCCTTCTCGAAGACAAAACCCATTGTCTGCCAAATAATACCTTCTGCACACAAATATACAATTTCAAATCACATCAGGTTCTACTCAACAACACTCCATTAATTGTACATGCACCAGAAATTTTAGCAAACAAACCTGGTGGTGGACTTGGGAAATTTGTGGCAGGCTTTGCAGTTTGCAGCACCCCCTGATCATGGCGTCTACCGTGGATGCCGGCGGCAACAAAGAAAAGCATCTGATTTATAGTGCAGAAATAAATCACATTTTGGCTTCTACGGCCTTTCCAATTAGTGTGTGCACGTCTCTTTTTGGGAGAATCATTTCAAAATGTGACCCATCAACAGCTCCCAAGCAGCTATTCAATACAGGCCAGTACTTTAACAAATCATAATCCACAAATTGAATAGTCTCTTCCCGCAGCCTAAGGAAGAAATCTGAAGAATTCAACAAAACACCAAGCACATATTGAATCAATAAGCTGCATTCTGCGGGTGTTTTTTTGAAACTTATCGGCAATTAGCTGCATTGATGATCGTGTCCCACAAAACGTTAGCAGCATGGCTAATCCTTCTACAGAATCAATGTAATTCCATTCCTCTAACCCATACTCCATAGTTAAGATGTAATGCAACCTCCGTAAAGTCTCAGGCTTCATACGAAAGTAAAGTTCACATCTGTTACTATTACATAAAACATTGTTCACCCAATGGCGCCCGTAGATTTCTGGTACAGGTAAGTTCGGCGGGAAGTATCTTGGATCAGGACGATACTTAAAGCTGTAAGATTCCTGATAACTTGGCTGGAAAGGTAGAGATTCCAACGATTGGTTCCATCTAACTACCTCCCCAGCCTCCCCAGCAGGAGCATATTGCAGTGAATTGAGATAGTTGGGGTTGTTCGAGAAAGAGAAATTGTTGTTTTCTTCTCCATCTTCTCGATGACTCCTATAATTATGCATCCCATAACTCTCCATCTTGTGTCAGCCAGTAATCTGAATTATCAACGCAAAACACCATAGATCAGTATAGAAATACAAATTACCATGAAAATAACATGTTTCTTTCTTATTTTTTCTACGCAGAAGGGCATAATATATGTATAGATGGCCAAATGGGCTGCCCGGCCCGGCACTGGCCCGGGCACTATCAGGCCCCGCCCTACTAGGCCCGGCGGCACTACCGTGCCGTGCGATAGTGCCACCGTGCCCAATCCTCAGCCCAGGCCCGGCCCTATGGGGACTTGGCCGTGCCGTGCCGTGCCGATGAGCCCGACAGCCCACCGTGCCACGTCGTCCCCTCCGTGCTAGCTTCGCAGTCGTGCCTCGAGGTTTATGTGTTGTGCGGGTGGGAGCTGGACTGACGGACGCCAGCTAGGAAGGAAAATGAGAGAAAATGGGGAGGGTCTTGCTTTTATATCTAGGTTAGACTTGTTGTTAGTGGATCCAATGGTCAGAAACAATGGAAACCGATCCAATGATCCAAAATAATCGGGCCACCATCGTGCCAACCCATTAACCGTGCCGTGCCCGTGCCGGCACTCGCTGGCTGGACCTGCGCCCGGCACGGCCCAGATCATGCCGGTGCGGCACCGGGCACTATGAGTATCGTGCCCGTGTCATGCTAGTGCCGTGCTTTTCGGTCGTCGTGCCCGTGCCGGCCCATCGTGTTAGTGCCAAATGGAAATATATAAATATATGGACCAAAGTAAAAGAATGCAGAATTTCAATGAGAATCAAATAATTAATTCACAACAGGAACCCAAACAAGACAACAAGTTTCTTTTATTATATTATGGACACATGTATATCTTAATTTGTTGTGACTCCTCAACGAGGTGGGAATGCAGACGTTGCTAGGGTCGCGGATTGCGAAGTCCTTGCCTTGAAATCCCCCGCCGTCCCCCTCCACTACTTGAACCCCGGTGCTCCTCCATTCTTATTCTGAGAGCATCCTCTACATCGACCACAACGAGGAGGGAACGACGACTCTGGCTATGTCGAGGTTGCTCCTAATTACGGGGTGCATCTCGCCAGGCCGCAAGTCAGTCCGCCTGCCGGTGGCGGCGCCGGTGAATGCCACGTCGACGACGGAGTTTTTCCTATACCATCCAATCGGAAGAAGGCTCCTATGGTATAAAAACATAAAAACGGTTACTCAAAAAAAGATAATAAGGTACAAATAGTTTATACTATTAATTGATTTTATATTGTACATTATATTCAATGTACTATTAAGATTATTAGGATATGCTACATTTATTTATGCCAAAGAAACAACATGATAGCTTGCATGGTTTCATATTTATTTTCTCTTAATTGGTAAACACCTCACGGAATAGCATGGTGTCATATATCAATCACCCCAAGAAAATGGCATGAACTGTTGTATGCATTGTCCTTTAAGTGCATTATATATATATTAAGGATTGTAGACGCATACAAAATTAATATGGCTTAGTTCTATATTGTCCTCAACAAGTGCAAATTATTACGAATTTAATTAGGTTAACAAGACCGGCTTTTTCTTCTCTATCTTGTGCCAAAGAAATTAAAGAAGCAAAAAGGATAGAAAGAACAGCTTACCGCACTGCGGAGTGGCCATGGCCCTTTGTCGATCGTCTGGAGGCTTCTTCTCCTTTCTTATCCCGCTCATCTCATCTTTGCTTTGCCACACTGGATGAGTGCAAGCAGTACCTTCACGGTGGAGAGAAAATAAATTAAACTGACTAATATTTTGGTAAAGAGAGATATATGGAGTAGGTAACGCAGCAAAGACGAACCTCAACACCTCGGCCGTTCCCCAAACGGACACTGATGAATGACTAGAAACGCCAGCGAGTAGCCTGCTTCGAGATGGTAGACCGTGAAGGGGTGGATGCCGGGAGTTTGGTTTTGAACTTGGTTGACGTGTTGGTACGTTGTGCCGCAATGCGGCCGAGGGTGGACAGAAAGAGAGAACGACCTAGATTGAGGAGAACACACAACCAAGGAAGGGGTGTAGGAGATAGAACGAGGAGGAAGGGTTTTAATAGGACTATGCATCCACACAGGGGCCGAAGGCAATAGACCATTAGGGCGTGTTTGGTTCCCTTCCATTGGCATCCAGGCCCGCTCTGGCCAGCCAGCTGGCCAGCCCCTGCCAGGTTCAGAGCATGCAGGGAGACCTTGTTTGGTTGCCGGCTCAGTGCAGCCAGGCTCCACGCAGACCGTGTTTGGTTGCATGTTCCGCACTCAATTTGAACTGGGTATATGCAGAGACATTATTTGGTTGGCTGCAACCACCAAGGTTGGGTTACCAATTCAAACACATGGTAAGCTTACCTCCATGACATCTCAGTCAAATAGATTACAATTGAAGTCTGGGTTCAACAAATTGAAAGGAACCGGTTCAAGTTTAAATTAACAAGTCATCTACAACATTTGAACTAAGTAGGGGAAGGGATGCAAGCTAGGCACGCAATTCAAGTCAAGAGTGTCATGACCCCAGGAAATAGGGCCCGAAGGACAGGCCCAACAGGCCCACGAGCACGGGCGCCCCCGGCTTCAGGCGCGCCCGCCGCCGTCTCCTCCCTTCCGCGGATTCTTCGGCAATTAATTCGGGAATAAAGGAGAAAAATATCTAGGATTATCTTTAGGTGTTTTGGTGTGCAAGGGGATATCTCATCTATAAAGGAGACCCTTATTAGGAAATAAATAAATAGGACATGCTTGTAAAAGGTATTCCAATCTATAAGGAAACCTTTAGAGAGATTGCTTGAGATACAAGTCCCACTAGCCGGGCTATATAAGTAAGGGGTGCATAATCTTTCAAGGCAACAAGCAAATAAAGAAATTTTATCCCAATCTCCTTGCCTCCCTCTCTCCCTCGCGCCCCCCCCCCCCCCTGCCGCACGACGCCGCCGCCTCGGCCGCGCGCGCGCCCCCCGCCAACCAGCGCGCCGGGCCCCCCGGCGCGGCGCCACGCCGCCGCCACCACCTCCTCCACCCCCTTCTTCCCCCCGACGACGACCATCTTCCACGTGCGGTTCGGCCCAATCTAGCTGGTTCCCGGCGGCTGGTATCCGAGACCACTACGATCCACCCACCACCATGGACGAAGTCGAAGAAAGGCCGGCGAAGAACTTGGGGAACGGTTCGCCAAATTCGGCGGCAGGATGGACACGATCGAGAATAAACTTTCAATCCTCTCCGGCGATGATCCAGAAGCGATCAAGCACCGTCAACAACTTCGGGAAGCCGATCTTGAGATGAAGACGCTGTTGGAAACGGCGGCCCGCGACTTCATCAAGAAGCGGACCGATGGTGGCAAGCGAGAACCGGGATGATCAAGTCACCGCGGCCGGCCGATCTAGAGAGAACCCGATGAAAGGGCTACTCGGGGCGAAGCCCACGCATAGCGTGGGCGCCGCCAACAGGGGCGCATGCGCCCCCCCCTCCGCCGGACACCTTCCCGTGTCTCGCTCCTCGCTTGCATAAGCTGTCCCTCCCCCACGCACGATGGCAAGGAGGATATCACGCCCCACTTTTTAATGGGACTTTTAATCTCGCGTATTGGCGCCCGGGATCACGCTACCAATACGTTACCGATGAGTCGATAATGGAAATCAGTTATAGATGAACTATTCGAGCATATATTGACATAGGATAGATGTACTTACGGCGGTGTTGAAGACACCACTACGGATTATATTGATCGAGTAGCCAAGCGTGAAGCGATGGTTTATCTCGTGACGGGTGCGCTAGAGTGCTAGACCGTGCGGGCACAACTCCATGTTCCACGGGCAACTTGAGCGCGGATGGAATTCACGGACTTCTACGTCTTTCTCCTAAGCAACGTCTTGCGAGAACTTCTACGTCGTGGGTCTCTACGAGAGCGACCTTACCTTCCGGATATGCCGATATCTGTAAAAATAGAGGGGTGAGTACAAACGTGCTTCGGCAAGTCCCAACCAGGGGTTGTAATTATTAAGGGTTTGGGCCCTAGCGAGTCTCTAAAAACTGCTCTCGCTAGTTCGGTTTATCTCATGTCATCACCATTTTGTCATGACACCACATGTTAGTCATCATCAAAATGTATATCTAATCATAGATGTTCGTCCTAGCACTTGCCCATTCCAAGGGCGTGGCTATTCGAATAGGTTCAATTAACTCTGCAGAGGTTGTACACTTTTCCCCCCACACGATAGACACCGCCCTTACCACCGCGACTTGGCTTAGACAGCCTAACGAGATCCGTACCCGCTTGGGTGCTACCCTAGGTATATTGGTATAATCTTCACCACGACTTCTCTCGGGGTTGGAAGGACAACACGCCACCCTAAGATGACGCATCACCCTAGACAATATGGTGATACCAAATCACCCACGGCTTTTGGTAATACCTAATTACCCAACCTATACCGCATCAACACCACTCTCAATCTCAAATCATCACTATGTGCCTCTAGCCACTGCGCCGCCCGCGCCCAAACACTTCCGTGGAAGACCACTCGAAGCATCCACGCCAACCCGGACATGGGGCCACTCTCCCCACATCCGCTCCCAATAGGTCGTTTGCCCGCTCCGGCCACCTTGGATCCCAATTATACCTCAACCCAACGGGGTGTGAATCAAGCCGCCCCATAAGCGGCGTGTGGGCTGTACGTAATATTATACTAGGTAGAAGGTCTATGAACGGTCCTTAGGGAGGCGAGTATCTCTCCGCAGAACCCCTCGTGGCGATTCCCGGCGTGGTATTTAGGCTCTACCGGACTACCACTACTCACCTCTTTTGTTGGTTAGGGTTCATTAGGCATTCTCATGTTTCTCTTGATCACAACGTATGGCGTAGATAACGTGGATGATTACGTCATCCCGGCTTAGCTCCATAGCTACGTTATCGCTCACACCATTATTTACTAATCCGATTTATTATTATCATCATCATTATATCATCATATTAAGGTCATGATTAAGGGGGGGTAAGGACTTGCCTGGGATGTTTTTACTGATCGGCACTGGCGTCGAACGCTCCTAGCTTTGTCTGAGCGGGGAAGCTCCTAATCGATCGTCGAAATCTACCGACGACGGCGATAAACCCTAGCTTGAACTGGAACATATAAAACAAGCATAGAACATTATGGTGGCAATGGGTTAGATGCATAGAGCTAGATTTTTAGATGAATTATGGAAGTCGTTTCACTTGAAACGGAGTTAGTTTGCATGAGATATGGATTTTATAATATTAATCCCTAATTAAATCATTAGGGTAATATTATAATATAATTTTATCATGTAATAAAATTGGAACTAATTACATGATAAAATTCTATAAATCAATTAATGAATTTACAAATTTTTCGGGAATTTTTCTGACAGAAAAGTCTATTTTCAATACTACGTGTACAATACTCGGGTGTACTTAGCAATTAATTAAGTGTACACAGGAGTGGGTTCATACACGTGGGTGCCACGTGGGTCCATGTGGGCGCCCTTTGTGGCGGCCACGTAGGCGCCACGCCGTATTACACGCGATTGCCGTGAAGCGCCGTTGTTGGCGGTGAAGGGCGGAATGACGACGTGTCCCCTCGTCATTGGTCGTCATCTTGACGGCGTCATACACGAGGGGGCGGCGTCGACATCCACCGTCGTTTGCCTCCGGAGCGGCGCTCGCCGAGTCGGTCGGACTTCGGCCGGCCTTGCCCTGTTGCTCGCGCGTGGGGCTCCGAGGGCACCTGTAGCCCTCCCGGACTTTACCGGGCGGGCCTTAGGGGCGTGGTGTAGGTCGGCCTCCACGGCGGCTTGCAGGGGCGGAGCTCGGCGGCGGCAGCTCGGGGGACGGTGCTTCTGACGCCAAAACGAGAAAGGAGGAGGGAACCGAACAGGGGGGATAACGAGCGAACCAACGAACTCACCATTCGGCTGGCGAGAACGACTTCAACCGAACTCCTTAACCTGGCTTTGCGGCGGCAGAGCAAGGTTTGGGGAAACGTCGATTAGGCGTGTGGGTAGGGGAGAGGGGAAGATGAGGTGCGCACCGATGCGTTCCGACTCCGCGGAGCTTGGGGTGGTGGTGGCACGATCGATCGAGCTCCCGGAGGGGGCTATTTATAGCCATGGCGGGTGAGAGCTTCGGCCGGCGGATTTTTCGACACCGCCATCTTTTCGAGCTGGCCGCCTGGAGTCCGGTGTGCTTGAGCCGGCGCCGCTCACGCCGGCGTGCTCCTCGTGCGGCGGTGAGCTGGCGGTCGTTGGGTCACGCGTCTCCCTACGGCGTTGGCGATGTCGTCCGCCATGGCGACATGGCGTCTCGGCGCGCCGCGTACGTTGACCCGGCGCCTGCGGCGTGTCATTGCTCGGCGAGGAGTTAGCGTCCCCTGTGCCCTGCTCTTCGTCGTCCGCGCCGGCGCAGCTAGCTTCCTCGTCCGGGCTCGCCGACTTCCCCTGTGGGGTTTGACGCGGCAGCAGGGGCGAGTGAGCTGGCCTTGGGTTGGTGTCGTGGCTCGGCGGCGAGGTTAGTGGGGTGCCCTGTGCTCTCGTCAACGCGGAAGGCCTTGTGGTACGGCGGGGAGCAGCTGCTCATGCGCCGCTGTGACGCGGTCGTCGTCTCCAGGCGGGAGGTAGAAGGAGACACGGCGACGGTGGGGTCCGCTCGACAGTGAGAGGGAAGGAGGGAGGCGCCGCAGCCGGCTCGGCGCCGGACCTGGCTCGCCCGTCTTCGTTAGTTGGGCCGGCCCGTGCGCGCGTGAGAATGAAAGGAAGGAGGGAGGGCTACCGGGCCGGGCCGACTAGAGGGAAGGAGTGAATGAGCCCAAGGGCTGGTTTTCTTTCCTTTCTCTATTTCTCCTTTCTTTCTTTCTCTCTTCTCTTAATTCCTTTCTCCACCACTTTTTTGTGTGTGCAACTATTGTAAATATTTGTACAAGCACTTATATATATATTCTCACGATTTTTTCATTCATGAAAACATTTATTCAATTGTACTTGTAGAAATATTTATATATATCCGTGCTCACACTTTTCCCGAACTCTCGTTATTTCATGTGTATTACAAATATTTTCACAAGCACACTTATATTCTCGGGACTTTTATTGTCGAGAATAATTATTTATCGTGCTCACAAAAATATGCACACGGTTTTCGGTATTTGATTCGTGAGAAATATTGTAAATCACTCTCATGCAACATTGAACTTCCATAACTAAAATCTAGAACTTACCTTGCACCTTTGGTCACCATAAGGTTCACAAGCAACAAACAAAGAGACACCTAATTTTCTATATGATGACATGCAGGTTTTCAAAACGGGGTTTTGGGTTTGACGGAAAATAAATCAAGTTTTAGTTGTAATCAGAAAAAGTTCAAATTTTTAGTGAATTTTAAAATGATGCAAAAACACGGGTGTTACAAATCTACCCCACTTAGATGAATCTCGTCCCCCGAGATTCCTAGTCTGAGAGAGAAGGTCCTAATTGGAGTCCTAAAGGTAGAGAAAGAGAGAGAGGGAAAGCTTTCCATTGCTTACGGTCTTTGTCTTTTTCCGAACCTCTACGATTATCGTGCTACTCTCTATTACCGGGGCAACACGATCTCGTGGAGGGCGTGCCTTCTGCTGTTGGCGATTCGCTTGCTTTTACCCCATCTTCTTGGTCTTGCCTCTGTCTTCGTAGTCTTCGGGTCTTCTGGCGGCTACCCCACTTAGAGGACTGATTCCTCTAGTGTCTTTGGTCTTTTCGCGGTCTTCTAGTGCTGTCTTCACGCTTGTCCTTTTCGGTCATCTGCGGTGTATCTCACTGTCTGCGTTCTTGAATACTGATCATCAGTACTTGGAATTCAATTTTCGTTTGGAACCCTAGGTTTTTCATTTGCCCTTTTATTTTCTCATCTTAGCCCATTTCTATTTCTCCTTGTTCTCGCCCAATTCATTCTTTCTCTTTCTTATTTTTCGCCCGTTGGTATTTTCTTTGACTCGTGTTTATAGCACTACCCACTTAGAAAATTTTTCGCTTATCTTTTGCCTTGTGGCTCTTTGTGTTACGGCTTTTTGTCAATCTTTCTTTGTTGACTCTCGCATTTGGATCGTGGCACAATGGTCTTGATTATTTCAAAGGGGGGTACAACAGTAGAGTGAATGGAAATGCTACTCTACGGTTACACCTCCCTTGGGAGTGGTGGTTCTACAAACATCGGTCATGGTGGCTTACGCCTGCGGGTCTAGTACACGGCTCTGCGCTGGGGGCTTCTTCTCTTGGTGGTGCTTGACCGAGTGGCGGGGTGCTTCGGGTTGTCGGTCTTTGCCGGGGATGGCGGCCTAGTGGAGTCCGTTCTTCTTCGGTGAAGGGGTTGACGAACATCCCGCCGGTAGTTGCGAGGTTCGGGCCGGGCCGCGGCGTCTTCGCGTCTTGATTGGAGGGCGATGGTGGTGTCCCTCGGTTCTCGGGCGTGTCGCCTGGGATGGCCTTGAGTCTCGGCAAGTGTAGCCTCTCGGCGGGATGCCGTGGCGGCTTGCTCTTTTGCGTGGGCGTGCTCGAGGAGTCGCTGAACGTGGCTCTCGCTTTCGTTCGGCTCGGGCGAATCGGGCTCCTTATGGCAAGTGTCTGGCGGTCGTCTTCGCTCATCAAGAGCGGCGCGATAGGATAGCGGAGTGCGTGATGGCGGGGCTGCCTTGTGGACCTCGCGCCGCGCCCTCTAGGCGAGCAATCCAAGGCAGGGGTGGTTCTTTCCTTCGGGTGGTAGGTGCCTCATGGGGGTGCGGCGATGGGCTCTCTGTAGATCGGCACGGCGGTGGAGTGCCTTGCGGCGGCGGCTTGGTAGGTGTCGGGGAAGCGAAAACCAATGGTGGTCACACTCCGGTGTCGGTGAGGGCGGGGTAGTCTCGGCTCTTGGCGATGTAGGCGGTGACTTCGCGGCGATGGGTGCCGCGTTCTTCATACTCGCTACCCTCATACTCGGGGAGTTCTCGGATGCCAAGGTTCCGTGTGGTGTGGTAGAGAAGTTGGGGAAATCCAGGGGTGTTGATGCTTTGGCCGCTAACCCAATTGCCGGCCATTTTTTTGTGGTTGGTAATGATTCTTGGTGGGTGGATGGCAAGGGTGTGATGGCGAGAGGGAGTGGAAAATGGAGGCTAGCAATGGAATGGTTGGAGTGGGATGGTGGTGAGAGCAATGGTGGTGCTCTTTTATAGTGGGTCGAAGGTGGTGGCTTACGGGAGAAGCTTGGTCGATTGGTATAGTGGTTGTGGTGTGTGGTGGAAGGAAGGGAGTGGGTCTCTGTATCCATTGACCTTGTAATAGTATCGTGGTCATGGGATTTGTGTGGATCTTGGCCGGTGGATTCCCTATAGTGGAAAGCGTATGTGCCTCCTCTCTTTGTCGGTATACCGCTTGGTGCCATCTCGTATGCTTTCGGGGTGTCCGTTTGCTCTTGGGCAAAATATCTCTTATGGGCTTGATGACTGTCTTCAATCCTGGTAATCTTGTTCATCTTCTACTTGAATACTAATCTTCGGCTTCGGCTTGCATTCGGCACTGGTTGCCACTTGATCTGTTACCTTTGTGTCTTGAGCGGCTTCAGCGGTCGTGGTTGGGTCAAAATAACGGCCGATATCCGCAACTTTTCGGCATTGGGGCGACGGCATGTCGGCAATGTTGCATGGTCGTCGGTCACGATATCGGAGGCGGCGGCTGCAGACGGCTGTAGGGGGAACACCGGTGTGGTTCAGCGGCTACGATCGTGGAGTCCGTTTGTTGTCGTTATGTCCTGCGCGGGTTAGTTCTATTCTATGTGGACTAGAAAGGGAATGGGAGGGAAAAGCATAAGGTACGATAAGGTCTAACTAGCTAAGGATTAGAGGAAAGCAAGCATTTCGGGTAGGGATAGACTTTGGGGTATCCTAGTAACACCTTGGTGTTTGGAAAACAATACAAACTTACCGTGTGAATCGTATGAGAAGTCGATCCACGGCGAACTAAGTTTATAGGGAAACTTGTCTTATTACTCGTGACTTGAGGAAACTTTCAAAGACGTTCATTGTTCCTATTGAAATCTTCCTTTCATCGATTCTTGAAAGTAGTAATAATGGGAAAATTTTCCATAGGATTGAAAGATCGCAACATTTTATTAAACAAACAAAGCGCAACAATATATTACATCACAAAACATTTACATAGATGATATAAGGTCACATCACACATTGCATTTGTCATGACGATTATTGTGCGACTTTGCTACTACTAAGACTAGAATCATGAGTTACCATAACGGCTCGTAGCTACTACTACTGCTACTAGGGGTCTAGTAACGAGGTTCGTAGTTACAACAAGCATGCTACTGTGGGTCGCTTAACTTAGGACCTTGCTACTTAACTAGGACTTGTCACATAACGGTGCCTTGTGGGATCTTGCTTCACGGTACTCTTGCACAATCACTGAGGCAACAAGGGATCGTCTTGGGTTTTGCGGTCTTTAGTAGTGAAGCCTTCTTTTCTTCTTGACGTGAGTGTCAAGCTGGTTGGCTCCCGTACTCCTTGCAATAGGCACGAAGGGCTCTTAGTGCAAGCTTCGGCAAGTGTCCCATAACTCATTTCCTTGTTCAAGGAAAATCTCATTGCCCTTCGCGATGTGGTAACATCGGGATGTGCGATTGCATCACACATTCGGGTATTCCATTCTCGTAAGTCACTTTCGGTAGTAGAAATCTTGAGGCTTCGAGTGTACCCTAGTTGTGAGAGAATTTCCAGAGAAGCTTTGGAAATGTCCCAAAGGTTAGTCCATCGTGTATGACCATCCGTCCATCATGTTGCATCACGTATAATATCGACATGTAAGCAACATAAGGTTATTCGGATTGGTGCTCAAGTCTCTAAGTAGGAATCCGTAAGTAAAATTTTTAGAAGTATGTGCCATTTAATTTAATCCGGATATTAGTCCATCCTATACGGTCAAGCTCGGCTCGATACCACTCTATCACGCCCCACTTTTTAATGGGACTTTTTAATCTCGCGTATTGGCGCCGAGGATCACGCTACCAATACGTTACCGAGTCACGATAATGGAAATCAGTTATAGATGAACTATTCGAGCATATATTGACATAGGATAGATGTACTTACTGGCGGTGTTGAAGACACCACTACGGATTATATTGATCGAGTAGCCAAGCGTGAAGCGGTGGTTTATACGTGGCGGTACGCTAGAGTGCTAGACCGTGCGGGCACAACTCCATGTTCCACGAGCAACTTGCGCGGATGGAATTCACGGACTTCTACGTCTTTCTCTAAGCAACGTCTTGCGAGAACTTCTACGTCGTGGGTCTCCTACTTCGAGAGCGACCTTACCCGGATATGCCGATATTCGTAAAAATAGAGGGGTGAGTACAAACGTACTCGGCAAGTCCCAACCAAGGGTTGTAATTATTAAGGGTTTGGGCCCTAGCAGAGTCTCTAAAATCTGCTCGCTAGTTCCCGGTTTATCTCATGTCATCACCGCTGTCATGACACCACATGTTAGTCATCATCAAAATGTATATCTAATCATAGATGTTCGCCCTAGCACATGCCCATTCCAAGGGCGTGGCTATTCGAATAGGTTCAATTAACTCTGCGAGAGGTTGTACACTTTTCCCCACATGATAGACAACGCCCCTTACCACCGCGACTTGGCTTAGACGGGCCCCTAACGAGATCCGTACCGGCTTGGGTGCTACCCTAGGTATATTGGTATAATCTTCACCCACGACTTCTCGGGGTTGGAAGGACAACACGCCACCCTAAGATGACGCATCACCCTAGACAATATGGTGATACCAAATCACCCACGGCTTTACGGGTAATACCTAATTACCCAACCTATTGTCAACACCACTCTCAATCTCAAATCATCACTATGTGCCTCTAGCACTGCGCCACCGCGCCCAAACACTTCCGTGGAAGACCACTCGGCATCACGCCAGCCGGGACATGGGGCCACTCTCCCCACATCTCGCTCCCAATAGGTCGTTTGCACCTTTCAGGCCACCTTGGATCCCAATTATACCTCAACCCAGCGGGGTGTGAATCAAGCCGCCCCATAAGCGGCGTGTGGTCATACGTAATATTATACTAGGTAGAAGGTCTATGAACCGGTCCTTAGGGGAGGCGAGTATCTCTCGCAGGAACCCCTCGCGGCGATTCCGGCGTGGTATTTAGGCTCTACCGGACTACCACTACTCACCTCTTTTGTTGGTTAGGGTTCATTAGGCATTCTCATGTTTCTCTTGATCACAGCGTATGGCGTAGATAACGTGGATGATTCGTCATCCGGCTTAGCTCCATAGCTTCGTTATCGGGCTCACACCACTATTTACTAATCCGATTTATTATTATCATCATCATTATATCATCATATTAAGGTCATGATTAAGGGGGGTAAAGACTTGCCTGGGATGTTTTTTCTTGATCGGCCTTTGGCGTCGAACGCTCCTAGCTTTGTCCCGAAGCGGGAAGCTCCTAATCGATCGTCGAAATCTGCGGCGTGGCGATAAACCCTAGCTTGGCGGAACATATAAAACAAGCATAGAACATTATGGTGGCAATGAGTTAGATGCATAGAGCTAGATTTTTAGATGAATTATGGAAGTCGTTTCACGCGAAACGGAGTTAGTTTGCATGAGATATGGATTTTATAATATTAATCCCTAATTAAATCATTAGGGTAATATTATAATATAATTTTATCATGTAATAAAATTGGAACTAATTACATGATAAAATTCTATAAATCAATTAATGAATTTACAAATTTTGGGAATTTTTCGACACAGGAAAGTCTATTTTCAATACTGCGTGTACAATACTTTCGGGTGTACTTAGCAATTAATTAAGTGTACACAGGGGTGGGTTCCTTGCGTGGGTGCCACGTGGGTCCATGTGGACGCTTTACCGTGGCGTGGCCACCACGGCTCTACCGCGTATTACGATTGCCGTAGCGGCTGTTGGCGGTGAAGGGCGGAATGGCGGCGTGTCCCCTCGTCATTGGTCGTCATCTTGGCGGCGTCATACGGGGACGGCGGCGTCGACATCCACCGTCGTTTGCCTCCGGCGGCGGCGCTCGCCCGGTCGGTCGGACTTCGGCGACCTTGCCTGTTGCTCGCCCGCGTGGGGCTCGAGGGCACTGTGTAGCCCTCCGGACTTCTTTGGCGAGCCTTAGGGCGTGGTGCCAGGTCGGCCTCCCACGGCGGCTTGCGGGCGGGCTCGGCGGCGGCGGCCGGGGCCGGTGCTTACGTGACGCCTAAAAACGAGAAAGGAGGAGGGGAACCAACAAGGGGATAACGAGCGAACCAACGAACTCACCTGGTCGGCCTGGCAAAGAACGACTTCAACCGAACTCCTTAACCTAGCTTGCGGCGGCAGAGCAAGGTTTGGGGGAAAGCGTCGATTAGGCGGCGTGTGGGTAGGGAGAGGGAAGATGAGGTGCGACCGTGCGTTCCCCGACTCAGCGGAGCTTGGGGGTGGTGGTGGCACGATCGATCGAGCTCCCGGAGGGGCTATTTATAGCCATGGCGGGTGAGAGCTCGCCGGCGAGATCTTTTCCGACACCGCCGCCGCCGGCCGGTGACGCCGGTTGAGTCCAGTGTGCTTGCCGGCGCTTCGCTCACGCTTCGCGTGCTCCTCGTGCACCGATGGCTGGCGATCGTTGGTCCCGTCTCCCCTCTGGCGTTGGCGGTCGTCGCCATGGCGACATGGCGTCGCGGCGGCTGGCGTAATCGTTGGCCGGGCGCCACTGTCGCGGTGTCATTCTTTCGGCGAGGAGTTAGCGTCCCACGTGCCTCGCTCGTCGTCTCGTCCGCCCGGCGCCCAGCTTCCTCGTCGGGCTCGCCGACTTCCCGTGGGGTTTGGCGCGGCGAGGGGCGGCGGGCGGTGTGAGCCAGGTTTGGTGTCGTGGGCTCGGCGAGGTTAGTGGGGTGCCCTGTGCTCGTCAACGCGGAAGGCCTTGTGGTACGGCGGGGAGCGGCTGCTCATCGCCGGCCGTGGACGCGATCGTCGTCTCCGAGGTGGGGGAGGTAGAAGGAGACAACACGGCGGCCGGTGGGGTCCACTCGACAAAGGTGAGAGGGAAGGAGGGGCCGCTGGGGCCGGCTCGGCATTTGGCCGGGCTCGCTTGTCTTCGTTGGTTGGGCCGGCCGTCTTGTATCGTGAGAATGAATGGAAGGAGGGAGGCGGTGGGTTTGGGCCGACTAGAGGGAAAGGAGTGAATGAGCCCAAGGTTTGGTTTTCTTTCCTTTCTCTATTTCTCCTTTCTTTCTTTCTCTCTTCTCTTAATTCCTTTCTCCACCACTTTTGTGTGTGCAACTATTGTAAATATTTGTACAAAGCTTATATATATATATTCTCACGATTTTTCATTCATGAAAACATTTATTCAATTGTACTTGTAGAAATATTTATATATATCCGTGCTCACACTTTTCTGAACTCTCGTTATTTCATGTGTATTACAAATATTTTCACAAGCACACTTATATTCTCGGGACTTTTATTGTCGAGAATAATTATTTATCGTGCTCACAAAAATATGCACCACGGTTTTGGTATTTGATTCCCGAGTGAGAAATATTGTAAATCACTCTCATGCAACATTGAACTTCCATAACTAAAATCTAGAACTTACCTTGCACCTTTGGTCACCATAAGGTTCACAAGCAACAAACAAAGAGACACCTAATTTTCTATATGATGACATGCGGGTTTTTCAGCGGGGGGTTTTGGGTTTGGCGGAAAATAAATCAAGTTTTAGTTGTAATCGAGAAAAAGTTCAAATTTTTAGTGAATTTTAAAATGATGCAAAAAACACGGGTGTTCTGAGAGGATCCTCTCCCATGGATCAACATTTGCGAGCAATTCTTCGAGGGGGACAAGATGCGCCCGACAGCTTGAGAGCAGTGCGGTATGCTTCCTATCATCTCAAAGGGGGGGAGCCCGGCAATGGTACATGAGGCTGTCCCGGGGACAAACCGGTGGCAGATTGGGCAAGCTTCGCCCAAGTATTTCAACGGCTTTTTTGGCCGGTGAGCGGCGAAATCCATTTGGGTGAGCTAGCATCGCTGAGGAAGGCGGCGACCACCGTCGATGAGTGCGCGGGCGGTTCTTGGCACATGTGGCGCGTGCGGGGCCACCTCGGCGACAAGCGGCGGTGAACATCTACACGAAGAGGCTTGGGCGAACCGCTCAAGACGGGACGTCGAGATGCGAGAATCCGGGGACATGGAGGCTGCCATGTCTCGCCCCCGGGCGGCGGCGGCGCCTCGCCATCCTCTACAACACCGGCAAGCCCGGCATAGGTGAAGGCAGGGCCCGGCGCTGTGGCCCTGGCGGCGCCCCCGGCGCCTCCCTCATCCGCGACACCCGGCGGCGACTTCGGCCGTTCAAGCGGCGACACAGGGGGGAGATGGCCGGGGCGGCGCAAGGCTGGACTGCGCTTCAAGCGTGACGAACCGTTTACGGGGTCACAAGTGCAAGCACCTCGCCGGCATCACGGTCCTCAACAACTACACCGGCGACTCGGCGAACATCTCGGCGGGCGTCAGGAGGAACCGGCGACCTGAAGGTCCTCTTCGGGGACCCGACTCCCGATGCGTGGTGCTCATTCTCTATACCTCGTCGGTATGATCTCGGGCACGGGTGTCAACATCATCGTCGACTTCGGGAGCAACACACAACTACATCGACCCCACGCGGTGACCACGGCTGGCCTCGGACTCGGCCGGTGCGTGTGCTGATCACCAGCGCACCGGCGCCAATTCGACATGCGGGCCGCCACCTTCGAGGTGCCACTACGCCTCGGCGCCCGGCTCCGCCGACATCGGCGCCACGTCATGCCATTGGGCGCGGCGTCGGCGTCATCATCCTTTGGCATGCCTTGGCAAGCTTGGGGACAGTGGCGGCGGACTTAGCGACACACGAGCTGCGGTACTACCACGGCGGCCGCCCGAGCACTTTCACATCGGCTCCACCTCCTCGGCGTGGAGGCACCCTCGCCCGGCTTTTCGGTCGGGCATCTTCGCCGGCGTCGAGGACACTTCCTTCTCGGCTGGGGAAATGTTCGAGGCATGCGGCGCGCGGACCTCACGACCGTCCCGGCGTCGCCGTCCAGCTCCGACAAGCGGCCGGAGGACCCGGCACGGGCGGATCGCCCTTAGCGTCACCACGCAACGCCGCTCCGGCATGGACGCGAGGGCGGCCTCCTTCTCTTTGATGGCGCCTCTACCTTCCGGCTTCCTCTCCACTGCTTCGGACCTGCTGGAGGCCTTGGGCGGAGTTCGCGGGGACGAACTTCCTCGCCACGGGTGCCTACACGACGAGCCAACTCACCGCACCGGCCGCCATCTGTTGGGCGGCATGTGGCGCGGCACCACCACATCGGCGGCGGTCGTCTTCCTCGGCGGCATGGATCGCCTTTTCCTCACCGTCGACAACGTCCACATCAGCTATGATGCGAGAGGGGCACCCACCGGCTTTCACCCTCTACGTTCGGCGTCGGCTCCTTCATATGCGATGCGATGTTGAACTTGTTTTGCTACTCCTCCTACTCGCCGCGACATCACCATCTAGCGTCTCCTCCCACTCTTCGTCAATGCTCCACCCGTGGCGCTTCTTGTTCTGGAGAGCCCACCCCGCGACATGGTGCATCGGGCACCTTGAGGTGGGCGTTCAAAGGAAACTCGCTGCGGCCCGCCCGAACGAGCGGCATCACGGCGAGGGGCGTCTTTGTCCCACCGGTACATCTACCCGCGGCTACATCGGCAACCTTCACTACCTCCTAGAGTTTGCTCCCAAGCGAACCGGGGGGAGAACATGATCCTCGGGAACCCGGTGCATGGTCGATCGGTACTACGGAGTTGAGCTCATTATGCGGGGGCGGTGATCTCCACCAGGTGTGACCGAATGGACTTTCATCCGGCGCGAGGACGCGCCGTCGGGAGAAAGGGGGGGAGATGTCATGACCCGGAAATAGGGCCAGAAGGACAGGCCCGGCCAGGGCCTGAGCACGGGCGCCGCCGCCCTGGGCTCGGCGTGCGCCCCGCCGCCCGTCTCCTCCCTTCCGCGGATTCTTCGGCAATTAATTCGGGAATAAAGGAGGAAAATATCTAGGATTATCTTTAGGTGTTTTGGTGTGCAAGCGGATATCTCATCTATAAGGGAGACCCTTATTAGGAAATAAATAAATAGGATATGCTTGTAAAAGGTATTCCAATCTATAAGGAAACCTTTAGAGATTGCTTGAGATACAAGTCCCACTAGCCGGGCTATATAAGTAAGGGGTCGATAATCTTTCGGGGCAACAAGCAAATAAAGAAATTTTATCCTAATCTCCCTGCCTCCCTCTCTCCCTCGCGCGCCCCTCCCCTTACACGCCGCGCCCGCGCCCGCAGCGCCGTCTTGCGCCCGCAAATCCAGCGCGCCGCCCGCGCCTCCCCCGGCCGGCGCGGCCACGCCGCCGCCTCGCCACCTCCTCCACCCCTTCTTCCCCGGCGGCGACCATCTTCCACGTGTCGGTTCGGCCCAATCTAGCTGGTTCCTTTTTCTCCATCGGTGAAGCTTCCAATTTCCAAAATCCATAATCCAGCTCAGGATCCATCCAAAATCATCTTTAGACGCCTTTAAAAAGAGCAAAAGGATTAACCATAATAAGTCAACAAACTTGGCTCCTGACCAAATCTTTTAATCACAATTGACATGATTCTTCAAAGTGCTCCTGTTAGTGATAATTGACAACTGGCAATTAGGATTAGGATGAGATATTATATGGTGGTACAGAGTACTTCACAAAGTTGCACTATTAATTATATTCGGCAAGAGTGATCAAAGTTTCGATAGTGTTTTCAAAATGGTTGAATCGGAATCAACAAATATATTTGTTGTTGTTTCAATATTATGTTCTTTAACTTTTCTGATAGCAATATTAAGTCTCGTTTACAAATTAACTTCATTTTAGAGATCTTTCTCTAATTCTTCGATTGCTTCCTTTTTCTTTAATAAGTTGGGGTCCTGGGGAATACCATATGTATTATGACGTGGATTGTATTGATTTCGTTTTGAATTTCTACACCTAGAATTACTTCAGAACTTCACTCTGATTTGATTTTTTCTATTTCAGCCTTTTTTCGATTATTTTGTATATTGTTCTAAAATAAAGTTTCCTTGGACTTATAGCCAAGATTAACCAAGGCCGGTAAATTAAGAGCAACTGCCTCGGTTAATCGTTTATAAACCACCTCCCCGCTTATTGATTAACCGAAGTGGAGAACTTTAAGCATCTAATGTTTGCTTTAGGACAACCGCTAGCGCTTTAGATTGCTTGCCTTGGAACTCCAAAGCCAACGCCTCCTAAAATTTTATCCCAGGTTCAAAAAAATGTCGGATTTCCTCCATTATTTGGCATAAAGATCTAAAGATGGCCACTCACTAGCCTGCTTCAACTGCGTGGTGATGAGCTGATGACAGCCTTTGGCATCGATGGATCATGTAAAAAGACGTGTGCTTTGAAGTTTGGAGCAGGAATCTACACTACTACAGAATTGTCCATCACTGCCGGGCTCCAACCCCCTTCACTGCTGAAAACTGAACCTTAACGAAGCTTGGAGCAGGAATCTACACTACTATAGAATTTGTTTGCTTGTTATTGACTTCCCTTAACGAAGAACGAGGTAGTCATCCATCCACATCTGGAGTCGTCTCACATCTATATGGGTCTTAGGCGTCCACAATGTATAGAGTCAAGGTCATGTCTTTGAGTGGGTCCCGCAACAATGTGACGGCTACTAGTATTGAGGTTGTGTTTAGTAGGTGAAATATTTTTAGGCGCGATTCTTTGTAGCACATTTTGTTTGTATGTGGTAATTATTGTTCCACCATGAAATAATTAGGCTCAAAAGATTTATCTCGCTAATTTCAGCCAAAGCGTGCAATTAGTTATTTTGTATACCTACATTTAATCCTCTATGCATCGTCAAATGATTCGATATGACGGAGGCTGTAACACTTTTTGGATTGCTTTTTGCAAACTAAACATGTCCTGAGCTTTCAATGTGCAGAACCGGATATGTGTTCACAGTTAGGCCCAACATTTATTACCAGCTACTGATCCTCTCTCTCGATTTTTTTTTTGCAGCTCCTCGACTTTGCCCATGATGTAGTATCTGAACATGAGTACAGATTCACACCCCACACATACTCACACACACCCACACCCACCTCCTAGATCTACGAGCCATATGAGAGGGGCTTGAGGAATCCTGCCTCTGAGCCAGGATTTATTGAAGGTCTACTGCCGCCGGTGAGTCACACGAGTGCGGTCCTGGCGATTCAAACTCGCGTGGGCTGAGCGAGCACCGTCGCTACTAGCCATCCGGGAGCAACCCGGTTTCTCATCCTCTCTCAATTTAGACACACAGGAAACATAGAAGAGAATGGGAGCGGGTTTGATGGATAGGACCGGTGTCTTCATCGAATCAACCACGCAATGTGCAGGACTCGATGCTATGGTTGCATTTATGAGATCGAACTGACTAAAACACGCTCTTAGTTCACTCTAAGTATTAATGGTAGTTTCTATCTCTATTAAATAGCTTGCCAACTAAGCAAAATAGTGAAGTGACAGACCTAATTAATGAGGGAAGAGAGCACAAATCATAGAAATAGTTTCAATCTTCTTGAGAAAAAAAAACCATGTCTACTCTTGACACAATGCACAAGAAAACCATGAATTTGCCATTGGGGAGAAACCACTAGTTTCTATGGGGTTAATGCAACTCTCCCCATTGGTGGAATTGGGAGAGAGAAAGAGAAAATAATTATTACTCAAAGACACTACCACTTTGTGAATAATGATTTCTATAGATGATTTCTTTTGCTATGGAAAGCGTGTGGGTTTCTTTCATTGGGACTACACTTATGGAAATTTCCTCTCGTATTGGTTGTCGTGCCTAATCTTAAATGTGCAATATTTGTGAGAGGGAGTGAGTAAATCAATCGGGCTCTTTCATTAAATAAACAGAAGTACTCCGGATACAAAGCGGGCACACTAGCGCCGGACGTCGAAACGTGGGCATTCGCCCGCCTCTGTCGCGCCTTCATTGCCCTTTGGACCCGCCACACCCCCCCGGGTGACGCCTACCGATAGCTATCACATCTACCTCCTTGCCCCCTGCCTCGTATATGCGCCCGACCATGCGCCCGGCACGCGAGCCATGCCAACCATGAGGGGGCTCGAGCTGGAGCGACCTCGGCTCTACCATGCTAGCGGCATGTAGCGAGGAAAAAGGTGGAAGAAGAGCAACACACGATCTATTTTTGAAGCAAGTAAAGGGATCAGCGGATGAAACATACACACGAAGGTAGTTGAAACACTTGGAACTTCAATCTAAAACACTAGAAAACACACCCCGATCTACTTTTGAAACAACGGAAAAACAACAACCGTTGAAACATAGGACTAAAACTGGATGAAACACTTGAAACATCCTTCTCTTTGCCAAACACTACACCACCAAAAAAATCAAGCAATAGACAAGAAAGGGAAAAATCTAAGGAATACCTTCTCTTGCCGAATGATTTATCCATCTCTATAAAACAAGACACATCTTCTCTAAATAGGAATTACGCTTCGAACACGGGCAATTGATTGGGCCACGTCGCCCGTTAAACCATCGATCCAATAAACAAGTGATTCGATCGTGGTTTTCGCGGATCTCTTGCGGATTAGGCCACATCTTTGTGGAACCCACTCGACTCTCCCCTTCCGCCTCGGATAGATGCGCCTAAGGATGGCAATAGGTCGGGTTTGGATCGGGTGGAGACTCGTGCACCCAAAATCGAAACCCGAAATCAAAACCCCAAACCGATTCGGTGGAAATCCATCACCAAAACCAAACCCACGGATACACAAAGCCCGAGCGGATAACTATAGATGTCCAACGGGCGGCCCGGTGCCGCCGTGGGCGCTTCGGGCGGGGCTGGGCGGGCGACTGCTACGGGCGCTACGGGCCGCGCGGGCGTGCCACCTACGGGCTCGGGCGCGCCCTCGGCCCATGGCCCGATCCGTGGGCCATTTTTAGGACCCACGGGGCGCGCGTGGGCCACCGGGCTACGGGCGGGCCGCGGCCGTTGATACCTTATACACCATATACTTCAAAAAATCGCAGTTTTTCACGACAAAGTACCAAAGTCTCGAAGTCTCGGTTTCAAAATCTTATACTTAGCGGTTTTCATACCAAAGTCATTTTGAAAATCACAAAAACTTCGAGACAGGGACAAGGGAATTTAAAAAATGATGAATATGAACTTGTGCAATCTTTGCCTCATTAAAAACCTTTCTAGGTAAACCCACCCTTGTGGGAAAAACCCTAGAAAGGAAAAGAGTACAACAAGTTCATATTCATCATATATATATATATATAGTTCATAGATCCGCGATCCGCAGATTCACAGTTTGATTACAATAGCCATCATGTGGCATTTGGTAGCAAAAGAAAAATAAATAAGCAAAAGTTCGGGTTTGCGGTATGAATCATCTCGGACTCTCACTTTCGAGTCTCAAACTTCCAAAGTTCGGGTTTGCCCGGCAAAAGAAGCTGGACCATCTCTGTGAGAATAATGTAACATGATCGAGAATATGAACTGTTGATGAAATGATACATGACAATTATGACATAAGTTGGATTGTTTTACCTCTATCCACCTCTCCCTACGTTGGTGGCATTGGTGTCGATTCTTTGCCGGTTGCCGCCGCCATCGATCCTCGCCATTCGCCCGCCATTTGCCGGTGGCTTGAGTCGGGAGGAGGATCACCAAGCCAAAGATTCTTGAATAGATCTTCTAGGTCTTTGTCGCTGCGGTATCTTTGAGCCTTCCTTGAAGCTTGGTCCCAATCTTTTATGCAGGTCGGCATCTCCACATTCTCCGGCAAAAGCGCGCCGCCGTTCTTCAAGTATCCTACGTCAAGCTAAATGTAGATTCGGAGGAGACGGTAGAGACGAGGGACAGCCATAATATCTTTAGCCATAATAGACAAAATAGGATAGGTTTGTTTGTGATCACGCCACCAAAGAAGGATGTCAAAGTTAGGGTCACCCCATGCCACGGTGTCCTTTGTCCAAGTAAGCTGAAAGCTCACTAGCAAGACCACCGGATGTAGTACACGCACTAGATGATTCACTTGCAAATATCCTACCCCATACATTTACACGCACGGACATAGGAATCGGGCTGGGATTCCTTGATGTACCTGCAGTTGAACCATACTTCCGGTACTTGCAAAAGCTTGAACTGGTTAACTCATCTTTGACATCACCATAGCATAAAGAGTAATCGAGATCCGGTGGCCTTACCAAGCAAATCTATGGCTATCTTGAACCCTTTCATCTTACCTCTAGGATCAAGAATGGCAGCAAATGAATAAAGCATAGGAATTTTATCCCAATATTTAAGAAATTTCATTCTCATAGGCCTTGCAATAGGTTTAAAGTATTCATTAGTCTCGGTGACTTGCAAATGTTCAGCCATGTCAATCATTTGATGCAAAACAAGTTGGAGCGATAGGATAGTACACACCGGATAGAATAACGGTGGAGTTATAAAATTGTTTGAGGAACTTATGCAAGTGTTGACAATATACCAATGAACATTAGTCGGTAACTTCGAGCCATAATTAGAGTTAATGAACACAATAAACACCTCCTTGTATGGTATCAAATGTTCAAGCATCGAAAAGTAGAATTCCATCTAACATTCATGTCCAAGCCAAATTTCCTAGGTGTCATACCTCTAGCAATACAAAAATCTTTGAATCTAGCAATCCTAGTATTAGAAGAATTCAAAAAGTTTATAGCAGTTCTTAAATCATCAAGCCGGTGTTTACATTCTTTCAAACCAGATTTGACAATTAGATTTATGACATGGCAAGCACGGCGTTGATGCACAAGGAAGTACTTAACCCTGTTGGGGGTCATCTCTAGTTGGTGCGGGATAAGAACCTAAGTAACCAAAAGCGAGCAGGACCCAAGATATCATATGCTCTAGAATTAGCGAAGCATTGTCTAGAGTCACAAAGAAAAACTTTTTCAAGCAATTCAAACTCCTCAAGCACGGTAGCTATACAATCGGCAATGTTTTCACCGGTATGGTTGCAATCAATGAGCCTAAAACCAACAACCTTTTTTTCAATCTCCCATTCTTTATTAACATAATGGCAAAGCAGCAGAGATATAGTCCTCCTTAGCATTACGGACCGGATGTCGGATGTCAAACAAGCGGATGATGCAAAGGGCAACACATCTTTCATAAGCATATCACGTTGTTCACCATACAATTTAGCCATATCTCTAGTGGTGGTTCGTCTAGAAACCTCTTTGAAAAGAGGGTTGTGAGCATTTCTAATATAATCAATCCAAGCACTGTGTAGCACCTATGCCTAATGGAAGATCCGGTCTAGCAATCAAGCGGCACAATTCAATGCGAGCCACCATAGGATCATACTTCCAATTAGCTAAACCATTAGCATTCAAAGCTAGCCTAGACTAAACCGGTCGAATGGTTTTTCAAGCGCATACATTTTTTCATGTGGCGCCTTAAATGGCGGTACCATTAGCGTAAACAGCAGAGTATCTAGCATTGCAATGTTTCGAGATAGCACCAACACGAAGCGACCGCCGGCCCCTCACCCTCTTTTACCTCATCGAAGTACAACCCGGACATCGGACTTCTTACGGATGTTGTTGAGTGTCATCGGCGTCGCCGCCATCGACATCAACGCCGACGACGGGAATGCCAAACATGGCGGCAGCATCCTCGCGGGAGGTCGTCGTCATTCTCGACCTCCGTGTCGTCGTCGAGCAACGGCCGGGGTCCCGCCGTCGCGGTGACCGGACGCCGATCAGCCGCGCGCCCGACCGCCACGCGTTGCGAGACCACGGCCACGCCCACGCCCGGCTAACCAGGGGAGGACGAGCCCCCCGAGGCGACCTTGACGTGCTTCACGGCACCATCCTCGGCGTCGGCCGACGCTTGGGAGGGCGGCCATGTCCACTCCGGCGGAGGAGGAGGACTCGGCGTCGGGGACCAACCCGCGATGCGAGCGTGAGGAAGAAGAAGCTACAAGAAAGGTGTCGGAAGAAGAAACGGGGAAGGAAGAGAAAAGGGAGAGATTCGACGAGGAGCTTACTGCGGCGGACGGAGCCCTGCCGGAATCTGCAGGTCCCGGAGGAGGATACGAGAAAAGGGTGAGATTCGGACGAGGAGCAGGGAGGGCGAAAGGGATGGAGCCGAGCATGCACTCACATGGCGACGGAGAGAAGCGGGGGGGCGAGAGAAAGGGTAGAGGAAAAAGGAGTAAAAGGAAAAAAGTTCACGGAGATCCGGCGAGGAAGATCCGACGGAGGCTGCGGCGAGGAACCGCCGGCGGCGAGGCCCTCGGTCACGGATCACCGGGATCCGTGGCGGGGCGGTGGATCCGCCCGGCGACGACCCAAGATCGGACGAGCGGAGGCACGAACGGCGGCGGAGCGCGAGCGACGGAGGCGACTGAGGTGGGGATCGATTAGGGTTGGGCGGGCAGCGGGGTGGGGATTGGAATGGGGAGGGGTGGGGGATCGATTAGGGCTAGGCAGGGGGCGCCCCGGCGTCTATCGCCCCTTTAGCGGGCGAGGGCCGCCACCGGGCCGACCCCTCCACCGGCCGTGCCGGCACCGTGCAGCGGGCGTGGCCTCGGCCCATGGCCCGGTCCGGCTACGGGCCGTGCGCCCGTGGGCCGTTGGGGCGGGCGGGCTGTGCCGAGCACCGAGCCAAAAGGCGGGCCTCGGACCGGGCTGCGGGCCGCGGGCGGATGGACTTCTATACGGATAAGCGAAACCGAATGGATACCCAAAACACGCAGATATATACACACATATTCAACTAAAACCCTTACGGATACAGAAACCCGTGGATATATGTACATAATACATATATATTCACATATATAATGAAGAAGGGACAAATAATAAATATTTTCGTGGGTCAACTTTGATTAAATTTAAAAATCCAAGTAAACAAGTTATTATTTAAGATATTATAAATATGAGTTTTAATTATAAATAATGTATTTTGGATATCCTGAGTGGGGGCAAGCGGCCCTGGCGACCGGCGCAGGAGAGTTGCGGGCGCGGCAGGGGCGAGGCGTCGTGCGTGTCGAGCCGAGCACGCCACGACTGCGAGCGACGAGACGTGGCCTCAGTGACTCTCTGTGCTTGTACTGTGGCTGTGAAGAAGAGGAGGTTGGCGTCAATCGAGCAGTCGAGGTTGTTCCAATTTGATATTTTACTCTGCTGCACTTATCCTGATCCTTATAAGTTTGCATGCCATATGCTTGATGAAATGGCCATATCATCACCTTCTAATATTTGGATTTCCATTAGCAAATGATCTTATTTCACAATGTTACTCTCTCTTTTCTACTGGAGACACCAGTTTTGACAACCTCTTGATTAATTTGATTAGCTGCATATAATGATTCATTCAATTGAGTACACACTTCTGCATATTTTGTCACTATGTGTTAGGTATTAATTACTTGGATACATTATCACAATCAATTCCCCTAATTCCCAGTGCTAACTATGCTTGAAAATCTGGCATATATTCTTGGAGAAATTGTTTATATGCAATTTTTTTTTTTATTGCAATATGAATTGGATCGATTTAGAACTTCTCTCCCCTTATGCGTTGTTTCAGCTCAATATGTTAGTCCTAAATTTGCTTATCTGATATGTTTGTATTTTTGAAACATGAAACACTTCGAACTTGCAGGTGGAATATTATTTGTGCAATCAGAATCTGCCCATAGTAAAGAGACGAGAGTTCCCTGATAGTGCAATGGTGCAATCTATTCTTGATGTTACTTGCAATCAGCCAAAGAGGCATCTTCAATAACTGAATTGAATTTGTCTTATCAAGTATGAGGTTCGCCGTCGAGAGCAAACAACTTCAGTTGGCATGTATCAAGTTAAATGTTTGATAGGAATCTGAAAATATTCTTGGAATTTGGCAGGCACTACATCCTTGCATTAGTAAATGTAACATCTCATTGTTCTTAGCTTAGTAACTACAAAAAAGTAGTCTGTCTGAATATACAATACAGAGTGTTCCGTTTCTTTGTTCCCTTGACAGATTTAAAAACATTATATAGTCATATAGCTAAGGCAGTGACATTTTGTATTCTACAGGTTGCATCAAAGGTGTAAATGCATCATTCATGGAAGCATCAGATTTCATGTTCTACCAAGGGAAAACAGCAAGGAAATAAGATAATCTATGTTATGATTTTTCAGAGTTAAGGATAGACTCAACATCTTAATTATAGGCTCATCTGCCTATGTGTTGTGCTCATCTGCATTGATAAGACATTCAGCCCCTTCTGGTCCCAGTAACAAGAAATCTAGCGACGCATCAAATAGATTAACTGGCCAATCTTCAAAGTGGGCACGGCAAAGCCGCGCTGGTCTTTCTAGTTCGAAGGTAATTTCCCCTTTTCTAAGTCCTACTTGACTGAGCAGGACAAGATCCATATAAAATTCCACACTTTTAGATAATGAAACAACTTAATAGCAAGCTTTGTGATGAAACAGCCGAAGTATACCACTTTGATCTTCTCAATTTGCTTTTCAAACTTATGCTCCTCAAACTTTTTATAAAATGTCAGGTTGGCATATCCTACATTTTTCTTCCGAGTTTGTGGAAGAAAAAAAGTTGTAAAGTTCAATAGCTACGCTGAATATACTCACATCAATATAAGCTCCCACTAATACCATTTCCTTATACCTTGTTTGCTAAGTTCCCAAAATGTAAACCGAGTTAACATTTGCTAAATTCTAGAAGTTTTTCACAGGTAATTCATTGCTGCTAGTTATCATTTATATTTTATATATGCACAAATAGACGAGAAACAAGAACAAAGCTCATCACATTTAATGAATTATGACTGTGCACTCTACAACAAAGCTGTAGGCTCTCACTTCAGCTGGACACTTATAATCTTTTATAGATTCATTTTCTTTTCAGTGGACCACATGTGTCATTATAAAATATAAATATATATTCAAGAGTTGGGTATAGGCTCTATGTTCTTTTTCACTTGTGGCTTGGCAATGGGCATCAGTTTCTAGATATGTATTGATTTGCATCAAGAGTTTTATAGATGCAACTACTAAACATAGGAAGTTGTAGGCTCTCAATTCAGCTGAACGCTAAATCTATTTTGTTTGTGTTGTCACCTCAGCCGTGCCATCAATTTATTCTTCACTATAAGTCATGACAATAAATCTTCCTAAAAGCTTCACCAAATACTTAATTTCAGATTAGAAGAGAAGATGTCTAACAGCTAGAGCTTTTTTTTTGGACAGGAACCTAGCTAGAGCTTCATCAATGAACTTCAATACTTGTTTAACCATACACCAATAAAATCACATGGGTGCGCCTAGGTTTTCTAGTAATGACTATATTTTCATACTTTGTTGAAAATAGTCTTGATGGATCTCACCAATGTCCACTCGAGAAAGGAAGCAAGTAAACTAGCAATGAGACTACCAACAAAAGTTTTCCCTGAACCCAGCAAGCATTCACTAGAATGTTTCAGGATTTAGACAAAAAAGAGGAAAGCTACCAGGTTCTACCATAAAAACACCACTGTTGATGCCTTACCCAGCATCCAGCTCAACAAGACCAACGGCTACTAAAGCCTGCCAACCATACAGAAGTATGAAACAGGAGTTTAACGACAAACACTCAGACACCTAGTACCAGGAGTATCAACCCAGCAATCACATGGCCCATGCTTCGCAAAAAATGTTTAGCAAACATAGTATTTTCCAACTCTGGAGCATGGCTGCTACTTTCAGTAACAACACACGTCCATCCTTCCCCAACCCCTACAGGGCAGCAGCACAGAAAATATTTGCTACTAGAAACCTTTTATTGCTAAGCCACAACACATAGCACTAGTTTGGTTATGATGGGGATCACCACAAACATAAACCAAACCAAGTTCTTGAAACGAGATTACATGAATCTCTTACATCTAGATAAAGTTCTTGAAACGAGAATCATAAAACATTGTGATAAAAAGATAGATAAAGAGATTACATGAATCTCCTACATCTAGATTAATACTATACATCTAGATGGATACTAATTCTTGAAATGCCGGGAGCCAATTAGCCTTGAGCTGAAAAAAATGTGTGCATTATCAACATTGAATCTCCTTAAGATATCGGACTTAGTAATATGAGAGTTTCTAGTTTCAGATAAGAAAACTATATGTGAATGTGTCAAATTTGGGGCTGTAAGGGCTCCCGCCGCACCCTTCTCATGGTGCTGGTGCCTGTGAAGTTGGCTGTGCTGGTGCCTGTGAACTTGGCTGGCGCCAAACCCTGTCACGAATATTCTTGACAATAGGCATTTCGCCTATCTTCTTCACAATGGGCAACTTGGCTACTTTAATAAATAAAGGAGACAGCAAATAGAATGCAATAAAGCACAATGCTTGTGGCACGGGCATCTTCAAGTTCGAGCCAACGTCGCCCCAACTCATTGTCTTGGCCTCCACGAGTGCTAGAGCCAGAGTTGAGACCCACTTGCATGTTATCCACAATCGGATAAACAGACGTAGAGCTGCGATTGCTCATATCCCAAAGTTGAGCGCCCATCGTTCCTGAAGAAGCTACAGGTTAGCATGCATGATCTTAGAGAAGTCATATATGTGGGAGGGCTAAGAAGCCTAGATCAATTTCAACTAGCATTGGCAAGCCAATTTTTATCTTGAACAGTGTGAAAAAAATCAGGATTGACCAATTATGATTATGATGGGATAATATTAACCTTCTTTCCTTTAAGGTAAATTAACCATTAAGAATTCACCTAGCTAAATTAACCATTTCATCGAAAATAAGCATAACAAAAGATGTATCATTTCACACTCATCATGAATGTCCATGAATGAATGATGCTTATGCTCATGCAATGCAAATGAGAAATGCAAACTCAACCCTAGGGTATATTACACATATTTTTTACCTTATTTTCCTATACCATCCAATCCGAATAAGATTCTGTAATATAAGAAAACATAAAAGATATAGTCAGATAAAAAGGATACACAATGAATAATTTGTACTAATGAATTTAAATTATGGCACTATATCACATGTCCTTATTATGATTAATTATGATGTAATGTAGGCTAGTTCTTTAAAGCCAAAGAGAGAAGCAAATGATTACAAACCAGATGATACTGCCTTTGATTTATTTTTCCTTAATTGGTTGACATCACACAAAAAGGTAGGAATAGAAGACCCACTCATTGATTATTGCAGCCGGTTACCCAATTCCTATATTAAATTAAGCTTGCATGCAAAATCAATTTTTTTGAGGGATACACTCAACAAGTGGAAAATATGCTAACGGATGACAAGCTGAAGTACTAAAGTACAAAAGCTCGATCAAAGCTAGTTAACTAGATTACTAATCATAACTGACACATACGACAGAAAGAATGGTATGTTACACATGGGCTGCCTCATTTCATGTAAATGGGTTCACAATGCCAAAAAAAAAATTATATATATTGCTGATAAATGTCATAGAAACATTATACTCCCACAAATAACAGAGGCAAAAATAACTTCATTTCTAAACCAGCCTAGTCCTGATGGCTGCTCATAATTACATAAGTGTTATAGTATAGGTTTTCTTTTTAATTCTGTTATAGTAATAGTTCTTAACGCGAAAGAAGAAACAAAGCCGCACAAACGAAATTGTACCACACCACAATATCCGTCTGGAAGCTTTTTCCTGCTTTTTTGCTCGTCTTCTCAAACTTGTTGAGTTCAGCAAACCTGATGACATATGTAACAAAAAAAAAATACATCAAACAGTGAACGATAACATCTAGTGGAGTAATTGGTTACACGGTCTGCGTCAACAACAAGCAGATATAAGTTTTGACGGCGAACACCATTGGCTTTGGCGTCTCACATGGTCCGGGAATAACTCACGTCTTGGCATTCCAAGCCTCACGAGACGCCGGGCACCAATGGTGTCCGCCGAGTAAAGGGTGCCCCGGCATGTTGTTGTGGCACATCATGTAACCAACGATGGGGGGCTCGCTGGTGATGAATGACCGATGGCGAGGCCGCTCACCTCTGCTCACTGTGGCGCAGGGGAATGGTTTTGGACGTAGATGGGTTCTGGTTTACTTGACCCTCAATTCAACAAAGCGTTGGATCTAGTGGCGAGGGGCGGTCTGCCCGGGAGGTGGGGATCAACAAATGGCGAGAAGGTTGAGATCAAAAAGAGCTAGAGGTGGACGAAGTGATAGAGAAAGTGAGAGAGAATGGCCTGCTGTATGAGACTCTGTATGAGACTTGAGAGAGCTATAGGGGGCATGGGAAGATGAGCTTTTAAAGGCGCTATTCTCTTTCACTCACGAAACCCTCAGGGCACTTGCAAAGTACTAAGAGTCAGGAACACGTGACACAACTCGACAAAGGGCCGGCTCATCATAACTTGGTGCACAGGAATCTCTGGTGCCGTATCGGTCCTCACGGTACAAGCACCGTATGCATCAAAAGTTGAGCAGCTAGGCTTTCCCAATCCGATGTCTTTAACCAGAGCTGTACAGCCAAGTCGTGAATCGCATCAACCCGTGAGCTGCATTACATGGTACATGCAAATGTGCACTAGGGTCTAGGGCTTCTAGCTAGGCACACAATTCAAGTGGAATCACCTCTAGTGATGCTTCCAAAATCCATAATCCAGCTCAAGGTCCATCCAAAATCATCTCAAGACGCCTTTCAAGAGAGCAAAATCAAAGATTAACTAACCATAATAAGCCAACAAACATGGCTCCTGACGAAATATTTTAATTTTACAATTGTCATGATTCTGCAAAGTGCTCTTGTTAGTGATAATTGAAAACCGACAATATATTAGCACTATAATGAGATCTTCACCGTGAAGCAATCTAGATTATTAATCAACTGATATTTTGGATTGTTAATATGCACGTTGTATCGTCGACGGTATCACTAAATGCCAAATGGTAATAGTAGATACCTTAACGTATATTAGTATAGTCTGTCATTAAAAAAAACACGCATCTTTACTACAGTGGAGCTGCATTTGCAGCAACTCCGCTTTGGATTCCCAGCTCCCACTATTAACAGTGGAATGCATCATATAAAAAGAAGAAGTGTGATCTGAAGCTATGTAATAGTGGAATCCTGGCCTGCCGTTTGTGCCCTCCCATGCACGTTTCAGAGGCCATCACTTCACCGCTATGCACTTCTCTGCCGCTGCAGCTACCAACGAGCAAGCATTTCAAGCAGTGTATGCTTTCACCGATCGTACACGCTGGCTGGGTGGCATCACGAGACGGCCGAGCAGCCTTTGCCGGCCCATAGCAAAATCTCAAGAGCTGTGCTTATAGCACGGGCCTCCGTCTGTAGTGCTGCAAGCATGCGCATCCTGCACTGCACACATCGAAGTGTGCTTGTGACAAGGCACTGGTGTGGTACACGGCACGACACATGATCAACAGAAAAAGAAAATGGAATCCAAAGAGAGTCTCCGAGGGAGGATAAACATCATTTTGCTAAAGATTGTTGAATGTGGGTCAAGCACCCGCTTATTTGAGTCCATCTTATACTTGGAAGTCTAAAACTATCCCTCCTCCATTCCTTTCCTCTGTACATCCTCTTCATCAACATTCTCGTTCCGTGCCCCTCATACTTTATATACATCCCTCTATATCGTACTAATCGACATTTTGCACTCAAATCTACCCTACCCATCCCCTCTATAGTCACTGACGAACGGGACCCGCGGCCCCTGCCTTTTTTTGTTTTCCCTTTCTCTCTCCCCATTTCTTTTCGCCTCTCCACCTTATCCTTTCGCCCTCGCCCGTCTCCACGCTGCCCACCGGCGAGCTGGTCGGCTACACGTCGCCACGCTGCTATAGCGAGCTGGTCGGCTGCACACCGGCACGCTACTGCTGCCTGCCAGCGAGCCGGTCGGCCGCCCCCACCCCTCCCTGCTCCCTCCCTACTCTGTGGTGCTAGCGGACTGGCAAGACTGGCCGCATAATGGCTTGAGGTGGGGGACCTCACAGCCTGGCACGTCGACGCTGTTGTGGAAGATGGACCACGACGAGGGAGCCCGCAAGGAGGAGCTCGGCGGCCTCCGTTTCGGCGCGCCAACTCGGTGCCAGCCTCTAGGAGACCTGCGGCCGTGGCGGCGCTCTCCTCACGGCGCCCTCCTCTCTCTCTCTCTCTCTCTCTCTCTCTCTTCGCTGCCACAGTCGCCCAGACCACTACGCCGACCTCCGTGCTCCTCTGTGTCCGCCTTGCTGTCGCGGCCACCGTGCCTGCCGGCACGCGCCAAAGATCGAACTACATGCCAACGGTCCGCGTGGCACCATGGGAGAGTGCGACGGGCAAGCGCACGGGCCCCGCGCCACGCTGACTCGATAGCGAGGTTCGTCGAAGCCGCTAGTTTTACCGGAAGTCCGGCCGTCACAGACGGTTTAACTGGCTGCGCTGTAGTGTTTTTTACGGTATGTGGCCATTCTAGATGGTTTATAGGGCTGAGGTGCAGCCAGTCTAATTGCCCCAACATTGCCTTTACCCGAGACTGTATTTTATTTTTACAAGCAAATATGCATGTGCGTTGCCACAAGAATTAACACATATTGAAATTGAACTTCGAGATGTTCTAACTTGTATGAGTATGAATCATGAGTCTATGTTATGTACGAGATACATAGAGTATTAATCATCGTCAATACGAATTTCATAAGGAGTCAATGCCACAGCATGGCCTGCACGTGTGCAAATTAGACTCGAAGTCTCAACCGTGTGTTTGGTTGAGGGTTGTGTTGGATCCAACCCATCTCATGTTTCGTTGAAAGAATTGAGAATACGGGTTGAATGGCAAGATAATAGCATTAAATTCTAACATTTAGGTCTTTTGCATTAGGACCCCTAGAGTTTATCAAAATCCACCAAGGCCGGATCTAAAATTCCTTCTCTCTATTAATTTTACTTAACCAACACTAAGAGTGAAATAAAATTACGTCTAGGTCCTCTTCTCCCCCCCTTGCTCCCGTGTGCTCCGGCGCCAGATCCGGCTCCAGCGCCCCCGCGCCCAAAGAAGACAGCGTCTCTGCGGGATTCAGCGTGGGCGGGGAGGCACCGTGCACCGAATTGTCGCCGCGGCGCGACCCAGGGCAAGCTTGAGGGCTCGGCGATCCCCCATCGCGCGGTCTTTGCCGCGGAGGATAATGTCGCGCCGTTGTCGGCGACGGTGAAAGGAAGGATTCGCTGGACAACGGTTGGTGGCGGGGTAGTTCATCTTCTGTAGAACTAACCTTCTCCTCCCGCGTGCCCCGCGTCTGGCAGCGCCCGCGTGCTCCGCGTGCCCTGCCCGCGCGTCCCAGTCTTTGAATCGCCTCGTGTGCGCTTCCACGCCCGGCGGCGTCGCGCCTCGGCCAGCTCACCGGGCTGCGTGCGCCCCACCCATGGACCTACGCGCGGCCCGCGCGGTTTTCGGCCCGCCACCGACCTGCTTCGTCATGAGTGAGAATGGGAGCGGCCGAGACGACGACCCGGAGAGAGGGGACGGACGCGCGGCGACGGAACCCTAGATGGGTTGGCTCGTCCGCCGGATCTTGGGGGCGAGGTCCAACCCGCATCTAAGAGGAATATTCCATCCTCGGAGCCAACCCAACCCTACCAACTTCCAACCAAACACCGCGGGGATGGGTCGGTTCTAACCCGTCTCGCCCGCTCTCCCACCAAACACACGGCAAGATAGAGTTGGAATCCGGTTTCCAATAGAAGTAGAAGCTAGGTAGGAATTTAATTATCAATAGACATTGGATTACGAAAGAGACACGTATTCATGACTTAGGTTTGAGAAGAAAGAGATGATCAGCAAGGAGAAACACAAGCTGGACACTTCGATGCAACGTGAGTTTGAACTTCGTATACGATGTGCGGGGCATATTCCCTCTCCGTCCTAGAAAGAGTGTCGTTTTAGTTTTTTTTTTGACATCTTGTTTGATCATCCGTCTTATTTAATTTTTTGTATAATTATTATTTATTTTATTATAACTTATTTGATCACTAGAGATACTTTAATAATAATTTATTCATTTAATATTTTGCATTAATTTTTTGAACAATACGAATGGTCAAACACGATGTCTCTAAAACCTAAAACACACCCTAGGATTTCCTGTTATAAGATGTCGTACACATGTCATATATCAGAGAGCTGTAGATAAACATGAAAAGAGACGATTTTTACATTCACAGAGATAATTAAGGGAATACAAGCAAGAAAAAGTTGATGGACCCCCAAAAATTTTGCCTCTTTACTAATAAGTGTGTTTAGTTCACTTAACTTCCCATCACATCAAATCTTTAAACGCATGCATGGAGTATAAAATATAGGTAAACAAAATATCTAATTGGATAGTTTGGATGTACTTTACTGAGATGAATCTTTTGAGCCTACCTAGACCATGGTGCGATAATATTACCACAAATAAGCGAAAAATACTAGTGTCAAATAGTAAAATTTCCAGGGTCGTAAACACACCGAGATTTGTTTTTATTTGTCGTAGTCCACTAGCCCATTGTCACCACGCAGAGAAGGAGAGGAGGGTGCAGCTGAGAGGACCCATCATCACCATTGTTTGTGCTGTCCCATGCACTGACGCATGCACGCTGCAAAGTTCCAAAGCGCGCAGCAAGCTGTAGGAATCTGAAATCGCTGCCGTTTATGCACCCTCCTGTGGGTGCTGACCCGGGGCCGAGCTATCAATTTCTCTGCCCATTCAGCGACAAGCGCACTGTGGGTGCTGAGACAGTGAACGAGTTGGCGGAAGTTGTGACCGTGGGCGACCAGGAGTACGAAGAAGTCATCGAGGAGTACGAGGAGGAGATACTCGCGCCGCAGGAGTTCCCGGAGCTGCCCGTGACTGACTTTGTTGAGTTTGCGCCTGACCAAGGCAAGCCCCGGTGCATAACCCTTATTTTTGAATAATATGATATATATGTTGTGCATTTATGTTACAGGAGTTATATGAAAACCACATGCATATATATATTGTCTTATGAGTCTTACTAGTACAGGATCGAAAGTAGTTGTCATGCTTAGGTTATTCGGTAGAGTGAGTAACCTGCTGTTACTCACAAAATATGTGAATATTACACCGATGATGAGATGGTGGAAAGGAAATGGCGACGCGGGCGGGGAAGTGGTATGAGTTCTCGTGGGTGTAACAAGTTATGTCCCGCGGCCAACGAGGCTAACTTGGTTGCACTTTGTATTCCTCGTCGAGTCAACTAAGGACCGTTTCGTTGCAATGGAATGGTGATCAAGTCACGAGATCTTATTATCCAGAGCACATACTTGCTTATGGGAGCGGGGAAGACCTGTTCTTTTCACGCCGAGGTTTCCGGCTCTTTCCGTGTCGGCCCGAATGGAGGCGGGAAAGGTTGGAGGTCCAAGGACCATCGCGAAGTCTAGGACTCGGGTAGTGGTGGCTCGGAGTCCAAGTTTGGGGTAGGGACCGGAGCCTCGGTAGAAACGAAGGGGTTGGTCTTTGCTTGCGCGGTATTTTTTTTGTAGCGCCGGCGTGTTTTTCGGGGTACCGGTAGGGGATATTGATTCGCGAATCGCCGCCCGGTGTCGATACGACTTGACGGTATCCGGGCGTCGTAGTAAGATATGGAATATGAAAGATGGAATTAAGATGGTTCGATTGCTCAACTCTTGCTTGAAAGTAGAGCGGATGCTTATCTAGAATGGCTAGATGATGAACTTAAATTATGGCTAATGAATCATAAATAAGGATTCACTCTTAGTAATGCTTTTACGCAAACAAATAAACTATAGCCATAAAGCCTATCATATTCCTTGAGAGTCGGAAATATATATTCCCCTTGGGTAAGTCTTGCGAAAGTACAATTGAGTACTCGGGGGGTTTATTTACCCCTTGTTGCAGGTGGAGCATAAGGAGTTAGTCTTGTGTGGAGGATTCTTCGGTGGGCACGAGATGGATCCTTGTATCTTCGTCGTCGCTACATGTTTATTTCATTTTCCGTTTGTTTATTTCCACACTCGAACTCTGGTGTTGTAATAAATAATGTCTAAGACTTGGTATTGTATGAAATAAATTAAGTATTGTAAGCTTGTACTCATTATTGGATTCTGGATGTAAAACGTGGATTGTTTCGAGTTCTCCCTTGCGGTGTGCTCGACGGAACTGTTTGGAATGGCCCATTTGTTGAGTACTTAGTGTCTAGAGGAAGACAAGTGCTCTATAAATGTGTTATTTCGGACGGTTCTGCCACACCAGCGCACAAATGTCAGTGGCCGGTTGCTGAAGTTGGCTTGGTGTAGCTGGAACATTAATCCTCATAACGTCATCAAATCAGCGCCGGCTACATCGATGCAAGATTGTGTATCACGTTGGTGTCCATGAGCAATGGTCGGTGTAGTGTCACCTTCATTGTCGGTGTTTGTCTCTAGGTAATCGGTATAGCGTCGCCATTTTCATTGGTGGTCATCCCTTAGTAGTCATGCCTTCTTATTCGGTGCTCGCCGGTAGATAGTCAGTGTAGCATCACCTGCCTCCCTTTGTTGTCGGCTTGTAGTGTAGTGTTGCTTGCTCTGTGCGGTGGCATCGTTGGTGTAGGATGCATTGCAGATGTTGTCTGTACTCACCTCGATGGATGTAGGGTTATTCTCTCTCTCTCTATGCCGTCCATGCAAACTCTATATATCCAGAGTTCATATGGAGCTATGCAAGAATAGGGGAACATCATATTAGTTTCTCACCTATGAAGGAGGACGTGCGCACCATCATCCGAGTCCATCCATCTTGCGCACAGCTTGCTCGTGCTGCAATTGGAACTGCAAATAAATGTGTTTGCTCCATTCTTCGATACACGACCTGTATGTTCTATATGCTGTTGACGAAGAGCTGAGTTTTGGGTCTGGTGTTCCCGTGCAATCGGCTTGTGCATTCGTGGCCATCAAAGATGTGATCAGTCGAATGCCCTTTTGTGCGTCAGCGTCGGATGGCGGCCATTCCCTCTTGCACCCGGGGTTGAGACCCCTTCAAACAAAAAAAATATATATTTTTTTTTTGTTAGCAAAAAAATTACATGTTGCTCAATAAAGATTATTTCAAAAATTATTTATTCAACGTAATCCAAGGACAAAATAAGTAAACCGAGGAGACAAAGTGATCGCAATAAATAGTAGAAGCCTGTAGACAAGTGTACGGCAGAACCTTGAGGCTATTGCTACAAACAATTTTCATACATGTATACACTACACTAATCAGCTTCCAATATTCATTCATGGGCACTACGACCCTACAGGCCACGGTAAGCACCCTCTAAAATTCATTCAATCTGTATACTACTCCGAAGTCTGGACCTATGAGTCCAGTCATCACCTCAATACAACCTCGATCATTACCTCAGTTCAAAAAAGAAACTGGGAGTTTTGTCGCCAAGACCTTTGTGCCCGTACACGCCGGGACGTCGACCGCCTCAATGCTGAAGGAGTCGGCATGTGGGTGCCGGTGTAGATGTACTTGTAACTTGTGCCTGTATTTGCATCCTCTTTGCTTGGCAGGCCGACCCGATGGCGCCGGCGGCGGGTACTGGGTGGAGCGACGGTGATGTACGTGTAACGTGTGCCTATACTATATTTGCATCCTCTTTGCTTGCTTGGCAGTCCGACCCCGATGGCGCCGGCGGCGGGTGCTGCATGGAGCGATGTGGTGAAAAAGAATAGATTTGTTTTGGAGGCATCATGAGTCGGTAACCCCTTGTTTCCTCCTCTGCTAAATCGTGATAGGGGAAGCAATAATAGATAAGTTTTTTTTTTTCCTTATTTATACAAATATAATAATAATGGCAAATGTGGGTAATTTTGTAGGAAATAAAGTGGATCTAACGGTTATCGATTGACAGTCTAGATTTGATGGCTAGATGTTTCGATTAATGTGAGAATTTCTAGTATTTATCTTTTTCCTAGCGTGCGTGAGAATTAACGTGGAGCCTTGGTTGGAGCATCCAATTAGTAATAGCAAGATTGCATCCATCCTCAGCGCTAGGCCAGGCCGTGAAATCAAATCAAACGGGAGAGGAGCCATCGACATCATTGCATCCACATGTCGATTCAAGGGCTGTTAGGTAACTAGGGTTTAGGGAGGGTTTCTCCAATCCGATATGTGCCTGGCCGCTGTATCTCTTGGATTTGAATTGGACTGTTGCAAGGCAATGTTGCCGGCCCCTTCACGGTATGCGCTTTGGCCGGTGCCGGTGGGGGTAGAGCAGTGCCCACGCCCACGCGGCCCGAGAGGTCATTTGACACGCGTCCAGTTAGCTGGGCCTTGCTTTTACATGAAGCCAAAAATGATAGTTTTACAAATGTCTAGTTCACGTTCAAGAAAAGAGTTAAGAAAGACACAAATCTCTCTTTTAAAAAACATAAACAGCTAGATAAAGGATACACGACCTATAATTTGTGTTAATCTATCTTGAATAAAAGCACTATGTACCATGTTCATAGGCCCATTTGGGAGGGATTCAACCGGATCTGGATTCGTAATGTAGCGTGCACTGTTGGTAGAATCCATTCTCTCACTTCTCACGGACACTTCTTTGCATGTGGAACCAGAGAGGGTGGGGATGGAGAGAGAAATTTGGCTCTCATACACAGTAAATAAACGGTGCCATGGCAGGTTGGAGCCGGAGCTGCTCCCTGCTCGGAGGGCTGCCAAAAGGGCCACAGTACAGTTAATTTTGATGGAGGATTCTTGAGCTGGGGATTATGGATTTGGTAGGGTTCTCTATTGTGGCTGTCAAGAAACTTTGAGGCATGCACATGCTTTCTTTATTGATTTCACCAAATCAAAGCCTGTGCTTGTTTAGATCCAAACTTCAAAAAACTATCACATCGAACTCGTCGGCGCATGCTTGAAGCACTAAGTCTAGTTAAAATTAAAAAAATTGATTTCACCATTAGCTTATAAATTGCGAGACAAATCTAATGAGCCTAAATAGACTGTGATTAGACACTAAACTGTTACAGTAACACATACTCTAATAATGTATTAATTAGGCTTTAAAAATAATCTGCTCGTTTACAGACCAAATCTATAATTTATTTTGTAATTAGAACACATTTGGTACTTCAAATGTGTACCGTGAAGTTTAATATGACACTTTTCAGAACTTTAAAATAGGAACTAAACACAGCCAGAGGCTGTGGATGTGAGACGATCGAACGAGCTGGTTTCCTTCAATTTTTGATAGTGGCAGAGCTGAACACTGGTGGCACGGACGTCGAATGGTTCAAACTGGTTCACACAAATTAGTTCCAACCGTCTCCATCTTGATGCAAATGGTTTCAACGACCAGTTGCACACATGCACTCCGTCCCTAACGGCTACTTAGACCATCCAGTACATTTGGTTGAAATAAAGTTCCAACTGTGTTCAAACTGGTTCCAACCAGTTCCATGATAGTATTGCAAATGGTTCCAACGATTGTTTAGATGGCTAAAATTTGGAACCGAATGTCACATCGTGAAACTGTAAGACGTTTCGTTTGTTAGTGGTAAAATATCATCCTACCACAGAAGTAACTAGGCTCAAAAGAATCGTCTACTGAATGTACATCTAAACTGTGTAATTAGTTATTTTTTACCTACATTTAGTACTCCAAACATATGTCTTTTGGTGTATTTAATGTGATGTGATGGGAGAAAGTGGAAAAAAAAGGTTAGAAACTTTAGCCATCTAAACAAGGCCGTTACGGACCCAGAGTCATGTTTTCGCATCAGAGAAAGCAGAGGAACACCTATTGAAATATTACACCTTGACACTCCTCTCTCTCTCTCCCTACGCTGCACTTTTTCTTTTCAGATTGCAGGCATGCCTTGCACAGGAACACTGCCGCATGCAGCTTGTCTAGGCATCACCTCATCATGCATTTTCATGTCGATGCCGGCTAGTGAGTGCAGGCTTTTCTTAAGTTGAATGAACTTGTAAAACTATTTTTCGCCTCACGGTGAGGGTTTAGGCCAGTGTCAAAGAGACTGAACGAGTCTTGTCAAAAAAAAAAAAAAAAAAAAAAAAAAAAAAAAAAACTGAACGAAAAATACGATACTCCTAGCTCTCTCTGTAGAAGAGAGGGGCACCATGGCCAAGGGGGCCAGTGGCCCGCCAGGCTCGCGCACCGAGCTGTTCAGCTGGTGCAGGCCGTGAAGAGGCGGGCAGCTTGCAGCTTTGCTTTAATTTGCCGCCGTCCAAGGGGCTACCATGCAGGCTTTATTTTTCATATATGCCGGCGCATCCGGTTTATGCCTGTGTGAAAGAGGAGTGCATGCACGGCGAAGCCAGTGTAGCCAGGGAGGTGTTCCACTCCGGTGCAGTGAATTCTATGGGACACCTGTGACATTCTGAGCTGGCTCAAACCTCGAGCTATGTCACGCATCGCATGGAAAGTTTGGACACCAGTGATCTCTGTGTCTTTAGTTTGCAAATGATGTGACTTGATGTAATCTCTCTGTCTGTAAATAACTGTCGTTATTACGGTGCGTGTCACACGTTTAACTCGATTTGAAAGATATGCAACACTTGTATCTTTAAAAAGTAGGTTTAAAAGATTTTTCAATTATACTAATTATGTACCATAGATATTGATATATTTTATATATTTTTTTGAAAATTCTTTCTCGAAAAGAGAAAGCTATAGACATTTTTGGGAGCGGGTGGAGTACCACACACTTATCCAGAGTACTAAAACAAATAACTGAAATTTTACGGGAAATAGGTCTCTAACTTTGAACCCTTACCTCCATTTTCATTAAAGGTACCCTGAACGAGAAAACTTAAATGGCATTATAACTGACAAATCCATTTTCTACTCTACGAAAAAAAGGTAGCTCACTCACACAAGACACCCAACTTTCAACCCTTGCAGCAAAAAATAAATTAGCTACTATATCTGTAGGCACTACTTAAATCCTAAGCATCCTTCATGACTGAGTTTCCAACGATCTACCATCAAAGATAAATTAGCTAATACATGTATTACATTTAGAGTTTTCACAAAAGAAACTACTACTACTTAGTCAATCCCAGCTGGAAGACTAAAACCTTGTAGATTGTCATCCTCCATTGGTCATTCCTGCAGACTTATTTCCATTTCTACACAAATGATACAACTATGTGAGAAACATCTTTTTTTTTATCTCATGGATGACATCTCCTAGGCACAGTAAAATTCTTATTTGAAAAAAAACATCCTAGGAAGCCAAAGAACCCAACACACTATCCCCACAAAGAAAATCTTCATGCAGAGCCAGTCCTAAGTATTCGACGACCTGGGACGAAGCTAAAATTTTGGACCCTTTTATATGACCACGATAGTATGTTCTGAATCATCCGAATTAAATTCATGCTCATGATCACTCACATTATGTTCATCCATGTTGATATCAACATCGTCCTTCATATGGGTCTTTCATATGGGCCTGATCTTCGTGATTAAGATTAACGGGTTCATCGACAACAACTAACACCAATGCATCTAGATCTCTTTTTGTACTGTTAAACAATAGAGAATAGAGAATTAGAGATCAGGAAATCAGATCATACAATTAGTAAAGGGATCGTGTGATCATGGACTCAAGGGATCGTGTGATCATGGACTTCAAGCTAATGTTCTTATCTAAAATGTTATTGAAATCCTTAACATGGTTATGGGTGGTCCGTTATTTCTTGACATGCAGTTATTCTACTGTTTTCCAGGATTTCATTAGTTGCTACCGTATTACATTTCTAGCGCTGAAATAATGATACAGCACAGGTTCAAGAAACCATGAGAGCATCAGTAGTGTATAGGATCGACCTTGGGTCTTTGACGGGTCCCACACGTGATTAGACAACACCTATTCCGACGCCCACAATGTAAAGGAGCGGGGGAGGGGTCGATATTGGGCCCCACGACCATAAAAAGAACCAACCAAGTCCAATACAAGAGACCGGGGACGATATCGAACTGACGCCACAATGTATAGCACTGGGTACCATAGACGCATTAATTGCATCGCACCGGACTCGACCCGCACACTGCGGGTGCTCTGATATAGCAACATATATAGCAGTGAAATAATGATATAGCACAGGTTTAAGAACTGGACCTTCAGTTCATGCACAAGTTCTTCATTAGTTTGCTTTATTTTGTGAAGCCAATGTGAACTTGTCAGCACCGGACTAGTGGACTGGTGATGCAACTTTCACTAGCTACTTTGACTTGTAGTACTAAAAGCCATGGAGGAGTACTTGATAGGCAGCTCAGCTGTCCATTCAGTACCGAAAGCCGGCTGACAACCTATCTTTGAACCTCTATGGCTCCTAATCCGTGCATGCTCTGGCAAAAGTTGCTAAATATGTAATGTAGAGCTACCTGAGTAGTAGGTCATTTCATCTTCAAGGATCAAGCGCTGGTTTGGCCTGGTTAGCAAACTACAGGGCCCTAAACTAGGGTACATTGAAACTAAAACTGCAAAATGACTTGGCACTTTTCAGAGTTATAAAACAACACTGAAATGTGACTTGCAAGCCCTTTTTGAGCACTGAAATTTCACGGCCATGAATGTCCACAAATGGATGATGCTTATGCTCATGCAATGCAATGGAAAAACGCAAACATAACCCTAGGGTGTTACATGTATTTTCTTACCTTAATTATTTTCCTATACCATCCAATCCGAATAAGATTCTGTAATATAAGAAAACATAAACATAGTTAGATAAAGGATACATTGTATTTGTATTCATCTATCTTAAATAACAGCACTATATACCATGTTCTTGTTTCGGTTAATTATGATGTCACATGTAGGCGTGTATTTCTTTAAGCCAAAGAAAGGAGATGATTACAGACCAGATGATATTGTCTTTAATTTATTTTTCCTTAATTGGTTGACATCTCGCATGCAAAAGGAAGGAATAAAAGTTCCACTCAAGAAAAAATAACGGTGTGTGATATTTCATATCTATCGTTCTTCCATAACATTGTAGATTATTGCAGCCCGGGTTGCTCCAATTCCTATATTTAAATTAAGCTTGGATGCAAAATGCAAAATATCTAATTAAGACAACTGCTATGTACCAAGTACCTATATATAATATGTAGTTCTTTCATGTCACAGTCTCACAGAAACAACACCATATACCTCATTCGACCGGAGTGACCGTGGTTGTCGTTGGTCGTCCGGAGGTTTCTTCTTTCTTCTCATGGTCATCTCACGTTTTACTTTAGCTTGATGAGTTCAACAGATCAACCGTACACTCGTGTCTGGATCTGGAAAATATAGCAGAGAAAAGCAAATCAATTAGATGTTGATGAATAGCTAGGGAGTATTTCTTAAAGGGGCCTATACTGTATAGAACTATAGATAGATGGCACAGACGAGCTGCGCACCTTGGCCACTGATGAACTATCAATGGCTGGCGAGAAGGGAGGAACGCATGTCAGTAGCCAATGCAACTGCTAGAGGCCCTCGCGTGTTCTTGGAAAGGGTCGAAAGCGAAGCGGATGGTTGCTTGATTTTGATCTCGACTAAAGCTAGCAGCAGGTACTGAGTTGGGGTGGAAGGTGGAGCGAGAGAGGAAGTTTAGCCTCGGCTAGCGTCGTCTCTGGTTTGGTTCTGGTGGGAAGGAGAAGTGAGAGCAAAGAACGGGAAGATGAGTTTTTATTGAAGACCATAGGAGAAATGATCGGGGAAAAATCCAAGTACTTGATGCCCACTGGCCACCGTCCAAGAGAGGGTCGCTTTTGTGCCGTCCCATGTGCACGCTGCCAAGTCTCAGAGTATGCACGCTCCTGGGGCATCATTTCTCTGCCGACTCAGCGACGCAAGCGCCACCTTGGGTGTGTTTAAGCCCAAATTTTTCTCCAAAATTTTCTCGCATTCCCATCACATTCTATCACATCCTATCACATGAAACATTTAATGCACCCAAATACGCTTGCCGGCCACTATAAAATTTAGGTAAATAAAAAAACTAATTGCACAGTTTAGATGTACATTCGCGAGGCGATTCTTTTGAGCCTAATTACGCCATGATAGGATAATATTTTACCACTAACAAACGAAACGTCTTCTGATGTATGCGATGTGACCCGCTACAGGAATTTCGGCCCAAAATTCGGTCTTCTAAACACATATACAGCAATGCTTGACAAAGCTCTCAGAACGTCTGACGGGTATAAATTTCCAAGCAGCCCGAGGCAAAAGAGAGTAATTTGGATAGTTAACTGATTTCACAGACATAATTGCACATATATATTGCAATGCTATCACTAAACCTACATATGACACGGTAAATGGCAGATGGTATAGCATATAATCAACTGATTTCTTAGATTTTTTTTTGACAAATATTTTTTAGATTGTTAATATGTACGTCGTAAAACGGTATAAGTAAAATGGCGGATAGTATAATGTATAATATACTTTTAGCACAAGGTTGTTTTAGGAGTCACGCGAGATCTTTACCGCACTTGATCAGTCAGTTTTTATAAAAACAAACACGAATCTTTACTATAGCAAAGTACTACAGCCCAGCTGCATGATTGCATGATGCACAGCAACGCTGTTCTGGATTCCCCTCCAACGATGCAGTGGAATCTAGCTAGAATTGAAATCCCTGCACGCTTCAGAGGCCATCACTTCTCTCTGCCGCTGCAGCAACCAACAAGCGTCCTATTCATTTCAGTGCATGTTGTCGCCGATCGAGCTGCCCATAGCATGGGCGGACCTGCCTTTGGCCGGACCTTTGCGATCGAGCTGCCCATAGTGCTCTTGCATTACTGCATGCATGTGCATCATGCACTGCAGACAGAAAACTGTGCTCGTGACCGGGCGTGACCGGGCACTGGCCGATGCATTGCCATTCCATTCAAGGCCTGTCCAGTCAAAGATAGGAGTATTTTTGTTCTCATAAAAGTATTAGACCCATTTTATGGCTTGTTTGCATTATCCATCTCAATCAACGTGTGTTGAAGTATATTGAGATAAAAAAAACATATGGATTACAATGGATATAGATAGGCATGCAAACAAGCTCCGAATTTCGTAGAAATTTGTTTGTTATAAAAAAATGTAAGAAATAGAAAAAAAAAATGGAATAGTTCGGTTCTTGGTCCACTTCCAGTTTCTCAGGTACCGAATTTATCGAGGTAAACTAGAAAATATGCCCGTATGCGTTACCACGGGTGAATAATACATTATATATTTCATAATTTTTTTTATCCAAGAATGAACTTGTAAATTATTTGTGCTTTGGGCGCGCCTATCTAAATCAGTTGTTCTTTACTAACATGGTTTGCTAGTCTATAAAAACACGTGATGAGATCATTATAATTTAAGCAGCATGGAATCAAATGTGTGTATGACTAACGAGCTAAGAAAAGACATATGTTGAAGGCCTTGCTACTTCAATTGAACTGCTCCAAGTAAATTAGGGAAATATTGTAGGTTGAATTATCTACTAATGAACAACTACCAAAGCAGTATTGTCAAGGTCCGGCAAGTCGGCAACTAAATAAAACAACCAAACACTTCGAACTTCCCAAGTTCCAAAAAAAAAAAGTTTCCTGAGTAAATATCGCAATAAACTGCGAGCGAGGAATTGCAACAAGTAGCAAATATGAATTCAGAATTATTGTTTCATTTTAAAAAATGTCAGAATCATTGTAGGAAAGGCACGTAGCGCAAGTGGCGGGAGTACCAGATTGCTTTCCTGCCTGCTTGAGTGCTTGGAGCAACGGAGGATACATGACTTTTCGTCGAATCGTGGTCCCTCTGCGGCTTCACCTGCCGGCGCCGGCGAGCCCGGCGCAGCTGCTCGCCGTCTCCTGCTTGCGGACGCAGACGGCGTGCTTTAATTGTTTCGAGCTTTTTTCTGTCTGAGTTTGACTCGGTTCAGTTTTGGGGCAAGCGTTCTCGTCGGAGCGATGGAGTCTTCGGGGCGACATCGTAGCAGTCGGAAAGAAATAGGGTTTTTGGCAATTGAATATTCGTTTTGACGGGGCAAAAGGGAGATCAAGTCCGGTTGCACAGAGGTGACCAATCGGGTTATTGACGGAAAGGGCGGTGAACAGAAATTGGCGGACAGATTAGGGGCAGATTGGCAGAAATTTTCGTGTTTTATTATTAGGTATAGATTCGGTACTGAGCTTCGATTTACGAAGTACCGAACACAAATCGAAATACCACCGGCAGCAACCCATCTAAGTTTTAAGCCCAACAGTCCACCAACTAAGGCCCACAACTAAACCCTAGCTCACTCAGCCCTCACGCCCAAACTCCTAGTCGCGGTCGCCACACACAGACGCCCGCCCGACGCCCGCCTCGTGGGCTCGCAATGTGCCTCAGCGGCCGCCCAATGCCCACCCGCGCATGGCGCGCGCCCGCCCATCACCCACTCTAGCGCTCCCAACCTGCTTGCGCGGCTGTGCGTAGCCGGTGATAGCCTTTGCCCGGCCGCCGCCCCTCTCTCCGTGGCTACCTCCGCCCACACGCGCTGCCGTGCCTCGTGCCCTCGGCCACCGTACCGCCATGGTACAGGGCCAACCATCACGATCGTGGCCTCGCCCCTCTCCCTACCCACCTCTACCCCGCTCCGTCGTGCATCGGCCACGGACCGCCGCCCGGCCGTGGTACGAGCGTGAAGGCTTCTACTTTGCTCGCTCATCGCTCTCGAGATTTGTTCATTATTTTTTGAGGGAACCGGCGATCGGTACCAATTCTCTCTGAACCGAATTTGTGGCGGTGTCATAAGAGTTCCATTTGCATTAATTAGGCTACCACGTAGGCATTTGTCCGACATGACCGTGTATTTAAGAGAAGAGAGAAAAATGGGTTTTATCTAGATGAAACTCTCTTGACATAAATATCAACTATCTCTTAGTCACGAAATTAAATGCATATGAAACCACATAATTTCATTCACATGTGTTGTCAAAAAAAAAGAAAAAAATCATTCACATGACAGGATAGTTTTAGAAAGGCAAAATAGCCAAGTTAGTCCCTGAACTCTTGGCAAAGGGATCAAGATTAGTCCCGAACTTTTGCTTGGGCCAAATTGGTCCTCCAACTTCGAGTTTTTGGTCCGATTACATCCTCCGTGCGAGATTAACGTGGACTATTTGTCGAAAAACACCGTAGCCGGTCCGGTGTGGACGCAGTTCCCTCTCGCGCCGCTGCAAGCGGTGCAGTTCGTATGACCTCGGCCATGTCGAGGTCGATGTCCTTGTGGCGAGCATGAGCAGCGGCGCCGGCTCTCCATGCGGAAGCGGTCGTTCTCAGGCAGCGCAGCGTTCCATGTCGCGCTCCTTGTCGCCGCGGAAGCGTTCCCACTTGAGCTCTTCAGCGGGACGCGCCATGTTGGCGGACGCGGGGACGCCAACTTCGCTCTTCGGCTACCCGCGGCATCGCCGATGGGTCGGGTGCCACCCGCCGCTTCTTCTTCCTCCTCCGCACGCGTCGACCACCAGGTCCACCACCGCCTTCCGCCTTGTCGCCGAGGTCCTCGGCCTCGCCACGCCCGCTTTGCCGTGCGGTGCTTATTGGCCGACGACCAGGGGACGGTGGCTCTTTGTGGGACATGTGGCCACCGCCGTCCTCCCTCCTCCTCCTCTTCTTCCTCCTCGTCCTCGTCGGAGTCGCCAAGGCGTCGTCCATCATCGTCGTCCTCGCCCCCGGCGTCGGAGTCCTTCAACCGGGGGGGGCGGGGGGCGCTGGGCGTGGCGCGCGGGCGACGAGGCAGCGCGACCACCGGTGCCGGCGGTGGCGGGTGGTGGAGGCCGCGCCGCGCCGCCGGGCGTGCGGCGGTAGGTGCGACCCGGCGGTGGCGGTGGCGGTGGCGGTGGCGATGGCGGCGTTGTTGTGGTAGCTGCACATCTCCGGGAAGAAGAGGGTGGAGCTGAGCAGCTTGCGCGCGCCTCGTCCTTGGCCTTGGGCATGAGTCCGTCGGCGTGTCGAGCACCGCTGTGGTTCTCGGACAGCGGGCGCGACGCGCCCAAAGGTCCACCACGCGCTTGTACCGCTTGTTGAGGTCGTTGAACTTGTCCTCGCGACCGCCGCGGCGACACCACGAAGCCAAGGTCCATCATGGCCTGCGACACCGACTTCCACTTGCCCTTCTTCTGGCTGGCTGCGCGCCGCCCGCGTGGCGTGCGAAGGCCCGACGAAGCCCGCCCTCGCCCGCCGCTTGCCTCCGCTCGCGTCGCCCGCCCTCGCCGTCGTCGCCGGCGCTATGCACCGCCGTGATGAAGCGGCGCACCATGTTGTCCGTCCACTTCATCCTCGTCCATGGGCACGCAGCCGCCGCCATCTGCTTATTTCTTGCTGCCTCCCGCCGCCGTTGCCCACCATGTCGCCGTCGTCGTGCCCGACCGCCCGCGCTCACCACGCCGGACGACGGCGTGTTGGAGTAGGGGCGAGAACGGCGACGGCGGGGCCTCGCTGCCGCCTCACCGGCGCCGGCTGCTGCAGCTGGAACCCACCCAGCGGCGCGGCCGGGCTCCTGGCATAGGGCACGGCGTGCTTCGCCGCCGCTCGTGGCCGGGCGGCCCCGTAGTAGGGGATGTGGCTCCCGCACCCAAACTGCCAGGGGCACGCGGCAGTGGAGGTCGCCAGAGAAGACGCCCGGGCCCCCGCACGCCGCGAGTCGGAGGCCCGGGCACGGGAGGGCCGGGCACAGTAGCGTGAGTCGGAGGCCCGGCACGGGGCGGCGGAGGTACGCGCGGCCGGGAGGGGCGAGGTCGCCGCGGGAGCCGCCGTTGCGGCCGTGGGGGAAGGAGGAGCCGCCGGCCAACAACGCCGGGGCGGGCTCACACCGATCTCGGCCCGGAGGGGAGAGGCCGCAAGGAGAGAGAGGAGAGGGAGACGGTGCGGAGGAAGCGGGCCTACACCACCGAGTCCGTGCGGCAGAGCTCGCCGGGAGGCCGCCACGGTGGTCCGCCCCGATCCAGCCGTGCCGCAGATTCGCGCCGAGATCGTGGAGGAGGAGGCCACGCCATGGAGCTCGCGTCGAAGGCGGCGCGGGATGCGGATGGAGGGAAGGTGATAGTTGACGGGGGATAGCCGACGCCGTCTATGCTTTTTTGGTGGTGGCGTGGATGGCGGGGACGAATGAAGCGAAGAAGTAAAGTTCAAGGACTAAACCTGGACCAATCAAAAGTTCGAGGACTAGCTCGACCCTTTGCCAAAAGTTTGAGGACGAGTTTGCCTATTTTGCCTTTTAGAAATTATGAAACTCCACACTGTTTGTATGTGCCAGCTATACTACCTGCCATGCGCTCCATGTCGTCTTGCGCTAGAGCACACAATTCAAAGCACTGCAGATCCCTCCAGACCTCCACCAGTATGGCACACGGCACGAGGTAGAATATGAAGGGTACGTTAGCTCCCAATGTGAAACGGGCCAAAGTGCTTTTGGACGTGTCCCAATGCCTCATAGAATGCAGGGTAGGTTAGCTCCAGATTCTGGGACCGAAATATGCTGGGTTAGCTCCAGATTCCTCCAGATTCCGGGACTGAAATCACCAAGAGATTGCCTTTCAGAACAGCAAAACAACTAAGAGGGTCTTACACCTTTTCTTCAAACCAGCAAACATACTTCTCGTTGCGTTCACGAAAAACTGTATAGCATACCTCTTCTTTGAAAGGCATGGCTATTACAGAGGCTACTGCCATGTGTTTTGGGAGGTCCTAAACACATGGATATTGAGAGAAAAATATAGGGTACTCTTGGAGATGCTCTTAGATCTGTGTCTATCAACATGAAAACTAAAGCTATCTACACTCGTATACCTTTAAATATGTCATTTAAAAGGAATATTCCACCCCAGTCATCAGTTTATACATAGTTTCGGTCCACTCATCCATACTCTATTACCTCCTTTATACTTTGTGAGTCACATGTGTTAGAAATTTATTATCTCTTTCCCCTTCCTTTCCAGATCCGCCCCAAGCTCCCCACTCCCGTTCTCGTCCTCGCCGATGCCCTAACGTGCGGTGGCCGAGGCCGGGGCCAGAGAAGAACGCGGCGTGGCAGGCCGGCCGGCGAGGGCTCTCTCTCTCCCATGCGGCGGCCTCCTCGTCAGATGGGCCCTCTCTCCCCTCCCACCTCGGGTTCTCCCTCCACGCTGGCATCCTGAAGTGCTCCCAGTACACGGGGTTTTTTTACGGTAAAACTTACTAGGGTACACGGCAGCGTACCGTGGTGCAGATAGCCTAACTGCTGATTATCCTTCAAATTGCATATACCGCTTGTAAAAACGCTACTTCTATATTTTGTAGTGGCGGTTTTCTATTAACACTGCCCGTAAAAAAAAAACACACAAACCATTGCAAAAGAAATTAGAAACTCAACTAAATTTAGCAGGTCTACGACCCAGCTTTTCACTAGCAACATAATATTATTATTATTGCGGTCTCCGATACATCTCATAGGCAATTCAGGATATTTTACAACAGAAGATTGCACATCAGCCTGTTTAGGTTTAGCATACATGCAAACTAACCCAAGCATAGTTGGCTTATATGTACAATAAACTAAAGACTAATTCAAACCGGAGGACAACACCGCTACATTCTGATCCTTTTAGCCAAAGATCGACCTCAAGAAACTGCAGGAACAATCTGAGCATCATTAACATTAAAAAGATTGATCAAAGGAGTTATAGTAGTTCTTTGCATTTTGGAACTAGCCAGGCTACCGCCCCGACGCCTAAGCCCATTGAGTTTGGTTTAATGTGTTGGAAACGGTTGGTGGTGAGCTGCTTGAGGTTCTGGAACTTGGAGCGAAGCTGAATTGCAGAGATGAAGTTGTATAACTTACTGCCGAGGTGCAGGCCTCCCTGCATTTTCTATACCACCCAATGCAAGTAGATCTACAATCTGTAAAAACATAAAATTAGTAAGATAAAGACAATAAAATACTATAGGTAATTTCTATTACATAATCATAAATTAGTATTATCCATCATTTTGTTATTATTAATTTAAAAGCAATATTGATCTTTATGATAATTAAATATAGAAATAATCCCACATCTTTAATAAAGTTGTAAACTAACAAAAATTTATCTAGAGCCTAGAATACTTTTTGTGTCAGCTGAAATGTTGAGTGATGTGCATGACCTCCATGGCTTGGATATACTTTGGGGCAGTCCCACCTCTTTTTGAAGTTATTTTAGTCTTGTTGCAAGGTAAATTTCTATTTTTTCAACAAACTTGTAGAAAAACAAAATAGGAAAATGTATAAGCCAATAGAAAGGGAACAAAAGTTAACATAATATTTGAGCCAACAAAAAGGAACAGAAGTTAACTTACTTTGCCCTTGTTAAAGCCACATTAGTTCTCTTATCTCAATCGAAAAAGGCTATATTCCCATCATGATTTTGTCCAACCATTGAAAAGGGTTATTATGTCCTCTCATCACCTTGACATGAATCAATAGTGGCTTCAAAGGTGATGAGAAGGACATAATAATCCTTTTCAAACGGCTGTATTCCTTCTCGTCAATAAAGGCTATATTCCCATCATGATTCTGTCTAAGATGATTGAAGATGGTTTCGAAGAGAACAACAATCAGGGCTGCAGTGAAGAACTATAGATGGCGAGAAGGCAGAAACGTCTAGCAGTAGCCAATGCAACTGCTACGGGCCCTCGTGTGTTCTTGGAAACGCTGGTTGGTTGATTTGATTTCGATTGAAGCTATAGCAGCAGGTGGTAGAGATGAGAAGAGTTGGGGCAGAAGGGGGGGGAGAGAGGTAGCTTAGGCCTCAGCTAGTAGGCTCGTCTCTGGTTTGGTTCGGAGAGCAGAAGAAGATGAGCTTTTATTGACGTTTGACGCCCATAGGAGAAATACTTGAGCCACCGAGCCACCGCACGGTCCAAGAAAGGGGTACTATTATTGATGCCAAAGGCTGTGGTCAACTCGTCACCACGCAGAGCGAGTGGGGTGCTGATGCCGTCCCAGGAGCAGGAGCGGTTTTGAATCCCGGGAATAGCGGACAAGCGATCTAGAGGCGATCGGGACTGGGCTCCGTCGGTGACCGTCGGCATCTTGCTGACGGGGACGCTGACCTCGTCGGTGTCGCTCGCCGAACCTCTTCTCGGCGTCGCGCTTCTAGGCAACGCGTCAGGGAGAGCCGACTCCATAGCGATCGCTCGGATCCACACCTGTCCTCAGAGGGAGCGGGCGGTGAGGTGACCGCGTGACCACGGGCGGAGGTGAGACGACCGACGACCGGGTGGGCCTTCCCTGCCGGCCACGACGTCGCAGGTTGCTGGGTTGCCGACCGTGAGTCTACGACAACGACAACGGTGGTCAGTCACGGCCAACCCGGACATCAAGACCACTCGGGATTGCCGGTGTTCAACCTCGGCTTCAGCGCCGCCTCCCCACCTGCGGCACATGAAATATTGCCGGTAATCTACGCCGTTTGTTTCATTTTTTCTCCTCTGTTTCTTGTCGCTTTTTTCTGGTATGGCGCAGGAGAGCGATGGTGAGTCGGAAGGTGAACCGCATTGGCTGCGCCGGCATCCCTTGCTGCACACGGTCGGGCGGTTGGGGCGTCGCAGATGCTTAACCCTCGCCCCAAGCACGAGGTTGAAAGGTCCCTTGTGGTTTTTGGTAATTGAGTGTCAACATTAGGTGAACTAATAATGTGTGATTGAGATTATACACAGGAGATTAGTTCACATGTGATGATGCAATGAAGGAGTTTATTGCACATGAGACATGACATGGAGTCATGTGACCAAGGTGGTGAAGATCAAGACAAGGCTTGGCTTGATGGACTGGTTGCAAGTGTGAAGGGCAAGTCGAGGGACTTGGGCCGATGGACCGGCCTTAGCGGTGAAGAGCAAGTGAGGTCAAGATTGATGGACCAAGAAGGTCATGTGATGATATGAAGTGGATCAAATCATTCTTGATCGTGTTGGTGCATGTGTTGCATCGGCACTTGGAGATGGAGCGGAATGGAAATGCGCAAGGCAAAGGTATAACCTATAGGGCATTTCATCTCGCCGGTCATGAGGAGCTTAGAGAAGTTTATGACCGGGTATAGGATAGATGGCCGTACTATCAAGAGGGGGCAAACTTGTTTGCATATCGGTCATCTAGTGCCACTTGTGCGATCTAACTTTGCAATGTGTTAGGATCAAGTGGCGTGGTGAGATCAAGAGAAAATTCCTTTGAAAATGATTGTGAAAATGCTAACACACATGCACATGGTGATGTACACTTGGTGGTGTTGGCACATTTGCAAAGGAGAAGTTGTTTCGGTGTTTCTCGGACACTAGGACTGACTTTGGAGTGGAATACTGCTTTGATCCATTGAGCTTTGGATCAAGTAACCATGTGGGTTGTGTAGCCCTCTGAGTTAGCTTTCCATAGAGTCTAAGATCATCGAAAACGGAGTTCGGATGAAAGAGTTATGGGACGTTTGATCGGGCGTTGGTCGGGCTGTCAACAGCGGCGACGGACGCCGAGACTAGCGTAGGACGCGTCGGCGCTGTTTGGGGGCTGTTTTGTACAGCACCTGGCGCGTCCGGCGCTGTGTATTTTGCATCCGGCGGGTCGGTTGGTTTACACCCTCTCTGGACCGCGTCCGGCGCTGTTGAAAAGTTGCTAACGGCTAGTTGCTCGGGGGCTGTTTTATGCGGCGCTGGCGCATCTCGGGCGCTGGCGGCGTCTGGCGCGCGCGATGCAAAAAGTGAGTTCTCGTCCCCAGCGGCTAGTTTTCGGTTTGGGCTATTTATACACCACATACCCGACTTGTTTGGTCTTTGAGCACACTTGGGCCTTGGTGGCTTGTGTTGTGGTGCTTGAGAGCCCTCCCACTCACACTATACCACAACCTATCTATAGCGAGCTACGGATGGTCGCTATAAGTCAGTATAGCGACATCTGAGGCGGTCGCTATAAACATATAGCGACCAATGCAGTTGGTCGATATAACTGGCGTCGCTATAAGTTTATAGCAACCAACTTACTTATAGCGACCACGACCGTTCGACACTATGTCAAATATATAGCGACCAACCGTTCGACGCCACTTATAAACTTATAGTGACCGATGGTTTGACGCTATATATATACAACGACCAACAGTCGGGACGCTCTACGCACAAGGAAATTACAAGATAATATCGCTTGTGTAGCAGCAAAGGGACATTAATCTCGGGATTAATACGCGATCATACGATCAATGAAACATTCAATTAACAATTCCATTTTGAAACAATACATAGTCACGACACAAAAGCACATCATAACTAAGACTTATATTATAGCCACAAGCAATTGTCTTACATCCCAATGGTTTGCTAGTACTCTCTACAAATGATTCATCACTAGAAAGTCCTTAATCGAGTTTTTATCTCTAGCTAATCAATGCAATCACCATGAGCACTTCAGTCCAACCGCTTCTTTGCATGAATCGGGGCTTCCTCTATCTTTAACCGCTCACACGAAAAATAAAACACTACTACAATCTGCATGTTTCCCTAGGGTTAATATTCCTAGGGAAACCTTTTAAAAAACCGTAGGGAAACACTTTCCCTAGGGTTATTCGTAGGGAAAGGCCCCTAGGGCAGATTTCGACGGGAAAAGACGGCCTTTCCCTACGGTTTCCCCCAGACCCTAGGGAACCATTCTTTCCCTAGGGGTTCCGCACCCTAGGGAAACTTCCTCAGATGTCAGAGCCGCGCCAGACTCCAGCCGACGTGTAAAGCAATGTCAGAGTAAAGGAGGTTCCCTAGAACTCTTTCCCTAGGAATCAGAACCCTAGGGAAACATTTATATTATAAGTAGCATATTTAAATTCAAATTCAAATGTCCGGTATTTCAAATTCACTTTCACAAATCCATAATTAAGCACTCATTTCATCTGATCCATAACCACAAATCCATATATTTAGATTTATAATCTTATAGCAAATTCACAAATCCACACATTTAGAGTTATAATATTAGCACAAAACCACAGATCCATAACACAAATCTAAAATAAGTTGTCCAACAGTAGGAGCTGATTAACTACAAGTCTAGAACTCCAAATCTAAAAGAAGTTGTCCAACAGTAGGAGCTGATTAACTACAAGTCTAGGAAATCATGGTTTCAAAAGAACGGAAATTGTTCCTCCTGTGCAGGAGGAGAGTATGTGCCTCCACCACTTGCACATCCATTCACTCCACTTGTAAACTCGTTCGCCCCAGGACTTGCCCCACTCGGATGGCCACGAAATCCTCCAGAAGCGATCCTACTTATTATTTCATCCGGAGTTTCGGCTCGAACAGATGAGCCAAAGGTACCAGCCTGTGAGAGTAAGCAAGTCTAAATTAGAAAAATGTAGAAAATACAGCAGCAGCAGCTTTTTATGTCGAAAATAGAAGCAAGAAAATACAACCAAGAAAATACACCGTCACTAGCTTTTCATGTCGAAATACATGCCAGTCTATATACAGCAGCAGCAGCTTTAAACTGAACACGAGATAGGGAGATCATATTTACTTGGTGAATGACGACCAATGCATTTTTCTAACCTGTGTACACATGCTACCTCTATTTTTTTTTTTTTTTTGTCTACTTCAACAACCAGTGCATGTTGAGAATTGAAATGTAAATCTGATCAGTGAGAGTAAGGTTAGCCAGGTGGGAAGATTATTTTTTAGGGACAAGGTGTCAATCAACAGACACTCCATATAAGTATTGAGAACTGTGAGTGAAGTAAAGGATAGCAGGGCTGCACTTGTTCATGCAGCTGCTGCCTACTACAAATAGTTTGCAACTTGTTTAGAATCAGCACATATACATGTTGCAAGTAACTACAACATATATGGAATATAGGGGAAAAAGCGGAGTCTGCTATCAAACTTACATTGCCATTGTCATGAGAGGGGTTTGAAGTTGGCAAAACAGCATACATTGGAGGTTCAGGTGGGGGAGGCATTGGAGCAAGAACTTCCATGCCTGGCATACCAGCATGCAAAGCAACAGACTGCAATTTAACAATATAGGTTATACAATAAAAAAGTGCTAGATTGACACTTCAAAGAATACACAGGGATGCGGATGACACATCTCACCTCTATAAACCTTTGTAAACTTGCAATGTGGGAATGCACCCCTCTTCCCCAGTCCAACATTTTTTGGGCGTAGTCCTTAGCCAAACGACTGTCACTAGCTTCTTGCCTCATACGGTCCTCCTCTTCTTGACGTTGTCTCCTAGCAGCCATGGCTGAGGCATGGCTTCTTTTCAAGTCAGCTAGAGCTTCATTGTCATTGATGGCCCCATTAAATAAGGCCCACTTTCCATGTGGCCGACCACAACTGCATTGATAGAGAGCTCTGCTATCTATTGGAGAGCGTAGCCAATCAAAATCTGGTCCATTCAACTCTATGGCCTTTTCTTTGTATTTTTCCTGTGTGAGCATATGCAAATAGCCAAATAACATCAAAGATATTAACATCAAAATTGTACAAAATAACAAATAAGCATAATTAGTAATTACCAAACAAGTGGTGGCTTCTTCAGTGTTCAGTGAAGTAATGTCTTCAGGATTTGAGCCACTATGAGTATGGACCCATGCCTCAATAGCACTCACTTCTCTTCCTAGTTTCTTAGACTACATTAAATAGTAAGCCAAATTAATTGTATAGTTCCTACAACAAAATATCTAATAGAAAAACAAGAGCCAAACACTAACCAACTTCTGTCGTATCGTTGCAATAGAGTTGGATCCTCCTTTGTGGGGTTTAAATTTGCTGCTGTAACGATTTGCACGATTATTCTCAGACTTCTTCTTGAATTCAGGACTGCTCCATTCTGTGGCCAAAACTTCCCAGCAATCTCGTTTAACCCATGTAGGTTGCTGTCCAAGATACTCATCACGTGTCAAATAATGCTGTCCCGCTGCCTTGTCACAAACTTTTCTCTTCTCCACATTGCGAAAATGATCTATTGTAGCTGTAATTCTTAAATAATACATTATGCTCCCAAGGAGTTGTGAGCAGCACACACCAACATGTTCTCTTGAAATATCCTCTTTGGATTGATTGAATCTAAACCTTAATCAGTAAAAAGTATATAAAAATGTGAGAACCTACATATGATAGCTACATAATTTTCCAAAGGATTGTACAGCTTGTTTCAGCTTAAGTACTCTAAGACTGCTTGTTTCAGCTTAAGTACAGCTTGTTACAGGGTGTTACAGGATTGTACAGCTTGTTTCAGCTTAAGTTGTACAGCTTATTTCAGCTTAAGTACTCTAAGACTGCTCAGGTTAACTGCAACTTGTTTCAGCTAAATTATAACATGATCAGCAACAAGATATTTAAACAGAGAGAATTACCCAAAATCCTTCAAAGCAACAACATCAGCTTTGGATTTTCCGTAATTGTCTTTTCTTTGCTTGGTAATGTTTCCATGTTGATGCCACCACAGTCTTGCCTTTGTACTCAACCAAACCAGGATGATTCCGCTTCAGTAAGACTGTTAAAATACTCGAAGGAGTCCTTCCCTCCACATGAGTCCAGGACCTTGCAATATAATTGAACGGACCAATTAACATATCTCATGAGTGCTTATTTGCATAATAAAAATAGCAATGTAAGTTAATACTCACGATTTCCCTTCAGGCTCAATCAATGGACGATTTTGCTCAATGGGAATAGTGGGGGAGCTCGCACCACCTCTCAAGTAGATCTCTCCTACTTGCCGATCTTACGGCTCAATATCGAGCATTCTCACTCGAAATTGTGTCTTGTCTAGCAACAGATTCGAAGCGAGCGACTACGTGTCCTATGTGTGATTGGCATCCCCGAAAACAAAAGGGCAGCATAGCATTAGCAAATAGTATTGGAAAAGGTAGACGTAAAAATGACGTAAAAACATTGCTGTAGTTTAAGACTAAATAGGAGTATTACTTCTCCAACTAAAGATCATCGGGATCTTGGTATTCCACTACGTGGCATCAAGAAAATATTCTCGTATTATATCCCTCATGTTCTTGAATTGGTGTTTCATCTCTTTGTCACACCATTACGTTGTTTGATCGGCATGGAAATGTCTTTTGGATCATTAACCTCATCAAATCCATCAATAATTGTCACATCATCTAAGCCAAGTCCAAGGTCTATGATGAATTCACCATCTAAACTATCTTCTTGAAAGGTATCCATAGATGGTGGTTCTTCATTATCATACTCATCCATTGATGGAATAGACAGATTTGCAAGGGGGCTGACCTTGTGTGCAACCCACCAATCCTTTAGGCTTGCAACAGACTCACATGCATATGGAAGATAATACACCGCTTTACTTGGCTAGCAAGAACAAAAGGTTCGTTCATTTGGATTACATGAAGCATGGGCAACTTCAACTAGTCCAAAACTTTCTAAGTGCCTCACTCCATTAGTTGGGTGGAACCAATGACAGTCAAATAAAACAAGGCTGAATTCACTACCCCCATCAAACTTCAACTCAATTATGTCTTTGATAATTCCATAGTACTCAAGCTCATTGCCCCTATCATCAACACCAACAGTAAGCACCCCCCGTGTTGGTTGTAGTTAGGTTCCCTCTAGATTTTTCATACTTCTCGGATCTAAAACTGTACCCATTAACTTCATAAATATCATATGACTTGACCTTGAGGCCACAACCACGTGATAAACGACGTAGGTCACTATGTATGCTTGCATCGATGTCACTTTGCAATGTTATAATTGAAACCCGACATGTAATTTCATGTTTTATTAGAATGTATGAACCAGTACAAAAAAGATAGAAAACAACTAGTACCAATTTGCTAAACCAATCCAACAAATTTGGTTTGCCATGGCCAGCACCATTCATGCGTAAATTATCTAGTTGTTTAGAAGTAGGTGGTCTTGGACGTCTCCATTGCTCTTGTTCAAATTTTCTATGCATGTAGATACAGACTGAATTATGGTCATGATAAATGTCAGTATGATTATTTCTAAACTTTGTATACTTACTGCACAAATTCAGCCATTTCATCCATGTTTGTGAAGATATAAATCATTCTTTGTCTTGTACTCTTCAACAGTTAGAAACCTGGTCACTCCTCTACCGCTCTTCCATCCACGCACTTGAAACAAGCTAAGGGTACAATCAGATGGAGGAGGACCATTTGGAGCATAACGTTGGGGACGATTACGAGAGCTCGATATGAGTTGAGGCAAGTATAATGATGTGAAGTGAGATATCTCTGAACAAGGCATCCTTCTACTATTGAGGCTTCAACATGAGCCTTGTTACGGACGCTTGCCCTAACTTTTTTTAACAGCCTACAAGAATTTTAGTTAGAATTAGTTAGTTTTTGCCTCTAACAAGGTACAGTGATAGAGAACAGAACTAGAAAAGAAGGTCACCTCTCGACTCCATACATCCATGTATACTTGACAGGGCCTCCTACCCTAACTTGATATGGAAGGTGCACCATAAGATGCTCCATCGAATTGAACCAGCCTGGTGGAAAGATTTTCTCCAATTTGCAAAGTAAAACAGGTATGTTTTCTTCCAATTGACATATCTGGGCACGATCAACTTCCTTGGCACAAAGCACTCTAAAAAAGTAGCTCAGCTCAGCTAATGTTTCCCATATGTCATTCTTGACAAAACCTCGCATCATCGAAGGCAGCAGACGCTCAATGAATATATGGAAGTCATGACTCTTCATGCCATTTATCCTCGGTGTATCCATGTTTACCCCCTTTCCTTAAGTTTCTTTGCATAGCCATCCGGGAATTTTATGTCCATAAACCACCGCATAACAACCTTTTTCTCGGTCTCTCGTTAGGCAAAAAGGTGCTCTAGGTCTATCCCACCTATCATTTGGCTTCTCAACTAGATTGAGATGTCTTCTATTGCACATCAAAGCTTGGTCAAGGCGGGCCTTGGGATTATCTTTGGATTTATCAGCAATATTAAGACATGTATAAAAAGTAGCTTCTGATACATTTTTTTCTGTATGCATAACATCAATGTTATGTGGGCGCAAAAGTTGATGGAAATATGGCAACTCCCAGAGATACGGGATGTGAGTCCAATTGTGGGTTTTCCCATAACCATCAAAAGATGCATCTTTGACTGAATTCATGTATGCTTGCACCTCTTGCCCAGTTAATCGGCGTGGGGGTGGATCATGCACTTCTACACCCTTTCTGAATGCATTCTTTTGGTTCCTAAAAGGATGGTCAGGTGGTAAAAATCTCCTATGGCAATCAAACCAACTAAACTTGCCCCCATTTGGTAGCCAAGTGCTATCCACATCTGCCATACAGTCAAAACAGGCCAACCCACCATGTGTAGACCATCCAGAGAACATGCCTAATCCAGGATAGTCATGAATGGAATTATGGAATGAAACCCTCATTGTAAAATTTCTCTTAGAGAAGCTATCATATGTTTGTACTCCAGCCCAACCTTTCTTCATCTCATCAACTAGTGGTCGCATGAAGACATTCATATTCTTCCCAGGATGCTCTGGTCCAGGAATCACTAGACTAAGAAATGTATATTCCTCCTTCATACAAAGAGCCGGAGGCAAGTTCAAAGGCATCACAAAAACAGGCCAGCAAGAATATTGGGCTTTTCCAAAGCCAAATGGGTTGAAGCCATCTGTAGCCATAGCAACACGGACATTTCTAGCATCCATGTTGAAATCTGGGCACACCGTACTGAAATGTGTCCACGCTTCAGCATCAGAGGGGTGGACCATAACATTCGGGTTAGCACGCCTACCCTCCTTGTGCCACCGCATGTGTTTTGCAGTTTCTGGCTCCATATACAGTCGCTGCAGCCTTGGTATGATTGGGAGATAACGCAAAACCTTGCGTGGAATTGGCTTTCGTTTACGCCCTTGTGATGGTTCAACAACTACATATCGGCTTTCCTCACAGAAATCACATTTTTCCTTATTTTCATCTTCTGGTCCATAGTATATCATACAATTGTTTACACAGGCATCTATCTTGACATATGGCATTTTTAAACCTTTAAGAAGACTCATGCACTCATACAGTGTCTTTGGCATTTTATGCTTCTCAGGCAAGACATCGTCAAACAGCTTTAGTACTTTATTAATGCACTCTACGCTAAGGTTGTGTTGTGACTTTATTGCCATCAAGCGTGTCACTGCGGTTAGTCTTGCAACACTAGTGGAACCATGGAGTGGCTCTTGTGAAGCTTCCAACATGGCATAAAATGCCTTTGCATCCGCTGTGGGTTCATCTTCTATATCATCTGTGTGCCTTGCATCACCTATGTCACCTAACATTTGATCTAAACCATCAAAGGTAGCATTGGCATGTTCCAATGTAGGCTCTCTATAAGGTTGCTCCCCATGTTTGGTCCATATAGTGTACGCAGGCATAAATCCTCTTTTACACAAATGCATGGTCATGACAGCTCTTCTCCGTCTAACTCTATTTCTACACTCTAAACATGGACAAAGTACTCCAAATTTTTCAGAATTAGCCACAACATTGAAAGCACGATCTATGAAAGCGGTTGTATTTCGAACCCACTCCTCTGAATGACGACCATTGTCATCCCAACCTTGGTACATCCAACTACGGTCTTGTACCGACATATATACTTATTGTAGCAACAACAAACCCCTGTTCAATATCTAAAACCCTTAGCAAACCCAAAAATAGCATTGTCGTACAATAAACAGCACAAATAACAGCACAATGTAGAAGAGATAAGACAAGATAAATTTCCTTCTCACCTTCAAGATTTGCTTGCACAACGGCAGAAATGCTGATGAGCAGATCCCTGCCTTCCCCCTCAAGTCTTCCTTCAAAAAGTAAAGATCTTCTCCCACACTTGAATCTAAAATGTGAATATCAGAAATGCAAAGACACATTAGTTACTTGTTGCAAGGCAGTTCCCTAATGTAGTTCTAAGAGTTGAATAAAAGAAACTGTATGCATATGTTTCCTAAAAGTCTGCTATTTTTTCTTTAGAAAAGAAGCAGTACATAACAAAACCCACAAGTCTGAAAGTTTCTATGGAACAAGCATGTATTCATTTCCTACCGACGTATGCAGTCAAAGATTAATTTATTTTACTCATGGGAAATTATCATGCTATCTCATAATATGTGACGCCACAACAGGAAATGAGGTACTAAGTATATTGCTCTCAGATTTGCTACGGTCCAGAATTACTTTTACAACTTCACAGGTTTGAAGTCCAGAAAGATTGTTGCTACACTAATTCTGCAAAAATGAAAGGTTCATTAAGCATCATAGTGATACACTAACTCTGGGATTTCAAAAGGTTCATTCAGCATCACAAATATTTGCGTCACTGAGGTGCTGCATTGCCTCGACGGGTAGATCTGATTTCCACAAGTAGGGCCATGGCTAGAAAATGGACAGTAAAATCACGACAGTGCAAACACTTCTGGTTGGCACGACAAAGCAGCCAGGTTCATCGAACCTGAATCTCGTGTGAGCTCTCGACACAGCCGGATCCGGGAAGCCGGCCGGGTAGGGGAAACGAGAGGGAAGAGGAGGATGCTGGCCATACCTGGACTGGAGCCGGCCGGCCGAGGGCGGCGCTGCTGGGGCTGGAGCTGGAGGGGACGACGGGGAGAGAATCTGCGGCCCACCACTTCGACTGCGATTGTGAGGTGGAGCGGCGTGGCGGCGTTCGGCTGGTGGCGCGCCGGCGATGGGTGGCGGATGGTGGAGCGGGGCGGCGTTTCGGGCTGGTGGCGTCGGCGATCGACCGGGCGCTGGCTTGCGGGTGGCGCACCGGGCGGCGGTGGTGGCGCCCGGCGATGGGTGGTGGAGCGCCCGGCGGCGGCGTTCAGCTGGTTCGACTGGTGGCGGCGGCGTTCGGGCGATGGGTGCGGCTGCGTGTGCAAACTGGTGGCGGCTGCTGTTGAGGAAAGGAGATAGGGTTTTGTGGGTCACTTGGCGTTGACAACCGGGGCCGGTTATTATTTTTTTTTTTCACGCACGGGGAAAGAGGAAAGTTTGGCGCGAATTGAGGGGCGAGTCAGGAAAAATTGGTCGGGATGAATTCGTGGGATAGAAATTTCCCTAGGGAAACTTGACACTTGGGCATCGGAGTGGGTCCGCTGAGCCTTTTCCTTGGACTGCTCCCGACCAAATAGTTGGTTTCCTAGGGAAAGAAAACTTTCCCTAGGGTTTTGTTGGCCTTTCCTAGGGAAACCTGTGTTTCCCTTGGGTGCTCAAATAACCCTAGGGAAAAAAAAAACCCTAGGGAAACTCGTCAATTCCAGTAGTGAAAGTTTACATCGATCATGAATACAACATGAAACTTGATATCGTGAAAATAGCTTAAATGCTGTAGAGTTGAATCCAGAATCCAAACAATTTACAAAGTCATGTTAAAAGGAGAAACAACTATGTTATTTGGTCCCTGAGCTGCAACACAAGCTGTTAACCTGTTACTTTTTTGGGGGGAGATAAAGAGTTGTTACTTGTGTTAAACACACTGAGCTGCTATGAGGAAGCGCAAAAGGAATATATCCACTTACTGGCCGTTACTTCTAGGATTGCACTAGTCAAGCTCTGTACTAATAAATGAAACTAATGGTTACAGTACTAGTGTGTGGTAGAAAAACCAACAAGTGACCAACCTGAACAGATAAAACCGTTTTTTCTAGCACTCTACATAATAGTGGTTAGTGACAACTATGTTCAGATCCAACTATTATTATTCAAAGAAACCAAATAAGACATGAAAATCATTCTATCAATGTTAAAAGGAAGGGAAGAAGGGAACCAGCAAAGATAGGTGATGGCAGCTTCCACAGTCCTCATGGACACAAATAAAATGTTTGCATAATAGAATGGAAAATTTGGGAATCAGATAAAAAGCAGTCAGCCATAAAAACTATGCTAGAGCTGACCCTAGGATTTTTATATATGTAACCCAACTCTACAAGCACATAAAGCGAGGTCTGCAGTAGTGTTAAGACCATCCTTTAGACAATCCTTTCTCTGAAGTGGCACTTCTAATAATAATTGAGAACCAATTGAATGGACTAACATGTTTTTCATTCAAACTTGTGCAAATGCTTGGATATAATCTCTTCTACTCTCCAGATCCGATTTAATACCAATTGGAAGAAGAATTGCTGATTCAATTTGAGGTGTACTGAAATCGAGCATTAAAAAAAACAAATGTGAGGGGCTGCCGTTCACACCATCTTTATTTGCTTGAGGACATGAAAACCAAAGCTGAAAAAAATTCTTGTACAGAGTGAACTAAAGTTCATAGGCAGAAAGTAGCACAAATGCAGCTCACACCATGGCTTGTGTATAAGAATCATTGTGTACCCCATGGTAATGATAATGCATTTTTTAAACAATAAACCCCATGGAGCATAAGACAACTGACCAAAATCAAGGACTAACAAATCATATCAATTTTCATCAATTCTGGTGTTTTAAGAATCATTGTGTACATTCTCTGAGTGTTTTATCTTTCTAACGAACTTACAAATACCACATCCTTGACACTGCACATAATGCATAAGAGGATCCATAAAGGACCATACAGTTCCACTGGAGAATAAAAAACTAGGTAATACCCCCAAAGCTTTCTCCTTTTTTTCTGTATAACTGGAAACTTAAAGAAATAAAAAAGATGATTCTAGCTTCTGAATTCTGATATATGATGATGATCAAGAGAGAGATAAACCTCATATTTCAGATAACCTTCGAGAACATCTAAAAGCATGGTACCACTTTCAGCACTCCTGCTCCCTTCAGCGCCACTTTTGTAAGAAAAGTCCATCAGTTGATTCTTCCAGAAGTCCTCTGCCCTAGTTTACAAATGAAACAGAGAAACATTAGTTGATGCTGATTTCTGCAATGCACAAACAAAATGTCAGGAACAGCCACCAACTACCAGGTTACGCGACAGGTAAACTTTCTTCATGAGACTTAGTTGCACCCTCTCCAATATCCGTAACCTACCTGCAAGCAATAGAAAGTGTACATTCCATGCTATGTGCAGCTTGCAAAACACATGGATAAACTTAGCACCAAAAGATGGTTCAGGCTAGCACAGCAACCTTAAGATTTTAAGATATCCATGAGTCCACGACACAATACCTCAAATCTCACGGTACTAGAGCAACAGGTTGTGACCATATGGCCGACGCCAAGTCATTATCCGTTAAGTCATTGACCATACTGTCAGGTACCACTACAGCCGACACCATGCGCTCGATTTGTCGTGCCTAGGGCCGGAATCGAAGCACCGCCACCTAAATCGCCGCGTTCGACGCCGACCACTGTGCTGCCCACCTGAACCGCCATGCCCCGGCCAGATCTGCTTCCGGGAGGTGGAGCTGACGGAAGTGGCCAAGGGAATCACCACGAGTTAGGGAATCACAGGTAAAAAGAAGAGAAGGAGCTAGTACCTGGAGTGGTGGGGTTCCCGTCGCCGGCTATGTGCCCGAAGAAGACATAGACAGCTTGGTGTAGGACAGCGGTGGCACCGACGGACGGGCACCATGAAGCTGCTCATCGCCGTCACTTGGATCCCGCTGCTGCCATCGCCGCCTTCACGCCCGGCCGCCGCAGCGGCCGGGCGGCGGCGAGGGACACGTCGGGCGCTGGGGCGGCAGCCAGCGGCGGGCTTGGCGGGGCGGTCTTCGATGGGGTCGATGGCGCCGAGGGAGGGCGGCGGTTCGCGGCGCGTGGGAGGGAGGCGGCGGGTCGGGGCAGCGTTGGAGTGGCGGCTGGGACTCGGTGGAGAAAGGCTAGGGTTTGGGTCCTTGAAATTTTAGGCGTAAATGGGCTAAATCATGGGCGGCCAGGCCCAACTCAAATACCGACCAACCGATGGACAGAGTAAATGACCTATGCCGACCAACCATCCAACGCTAAATTAAAATCAAAATAATGACCAACCTACAGCCGCAATAGTAAGATATAGCGACCGACCGTCCATTACAGAGATATACCGACCAACCGTCCAACGCTATTTCGGTATTTTTACCGACCATTGGTCAGACGCATAATTGGGTTGTGGTGTAGTGTCACTTGTGTTTGATAGTGTTCATCCAAATCAAAGTGAGGAGTGATTCTAGTGCATTCGCATTGAGAGATCGCATTCGTGGCACTAGGTGATCGTGTTGCAAGCCGGTGTGCTTGTTTCTCTTGGAGGTTGCCACCTTCTAGACAGCTTGGTGGCAAGAGACTTCGTGAAGCACGCAAGGAAGCTTGTGCGGTGCTCCGAAGAAGAGATTGTGAGAGGTTCGTGCTCACCTCACGGGGATCGTGAAGAGCAACTCTAGTGGAGCGTGTCATTGAGCTACCACACTTGTGTGTGGGTTCACACGGTACCCTCTGAGGGATTGGCTAGAGGACTCACACTGTGTGAGGGACTCGATCGAGCTCCCAGCTGTGGGATTTGGCACTGGCCATTAAGCTTGAGAATCATCACCGGGTGATTCGCCAAACCGTGGAACCACTAAAGTGTTGGTCGACACAACGAGGAGTAGGGGGAAGTTGGCAAGCTTCCCGAGACCTCGGTAAAAAATCACCGGTGTCATCTTGTGTCCACACTTCGCGGTGGTTTGCAATCTCTTCATCACAAGCTTTGTTATTACTTTCATATATACATTGTGCTTGTGCTTGAGTAGAGTAGTTGTAAGTATCTAGCTTGTGTAGCTTGTTTAGTTACTTTGCTTAGCTTGTGTAGCTAGGTAATTTGAGCCTTTGGGTTAGGCGAGTGTTGCCTTGTCCATTGTGCATCTAGTGAGCTTAGGGGCTTTGTGTTTGTGCTTACTAGAATTGTGTAGGAGCTCTCCCATGCTTGATGTACTAGTGCTTAGGTCTGTGTGACCTTGCATTAGAATTGATTAGGAGCTCAAGCTAGGCTTGTCACCTCACTCTTCTTGTGTAGGATCTTTTGTGAGGTGATTTAGAGTCATAGATAGAGGGGTGAAGTGTTGGCTAGACCGATAAGTTTAATTCCGCATTAGTTTCGGTTAGCCGGTGCGATTAGTTTTTAATAGGGACTATTCACCCCCCTCTAGTCCCCATCTCGACCCTTCACGTGGTATCGGAGCTAGGTCTCTCATTTGGTGGTCTTAACCGGCCCGAGAGGATGGTGACTAGTGGGCTAGATGATGCTTGTTTGAGTGACACACACATTTTTGATGGCACACACTTTGCACAATGGAAACATCATATGCTTGATCATTTTCGTGCTTTAGGTCCTAAGTTTTGGTGGATCGTGGTTGTTGGCTTTACTCATGACTTGGATGAGAACGATCTAACCCAAGCTCAAAGTGATTGCTTAACACTCGATGCACAAGCCCAAGTATTTCTAATCGATGCTTTGAGAGATGAAGTTTATGGTAGGGTGATGTCATCGAGAAGTGCCCATGATATGTGGATGGCACTCAAGACCTTCTATTATGATGACTACTCCTCGTGGGATGATGGAAAATTCAAGACGGAGGAAGATCACATAGAGGAGGCACATGAGGATGTTGAGCATGATCACAACTTCGGTGATTGTGAAGGATTGCTCCACCTCATGGTCAAGTGAAGATGATGCAAGATCTACCACAAGTTCATTTGACAAGGTTGATGATGATGCTTCAAGTAGTGCAAGCGATGATTCTACCTCAAGCACACTTGATGCAAATGATGATGGTTCATGCTCGGGTTGATGATGCTACTACAAGTTCATCCACTAAATCAACATATTGTCTCATGTCACTAGGTGACACCAAGGTATCAAATGACAATGTGATTGATCACCATGATTCAAATGATGAGCTTGTTAGTAGACTTGCTAGCATGACCATGTCTTTAGAAAATGAGAAAGTTAAATCTTTAAATTTGGAGAAAGAAAACTCTTTTCTAAAGGAAACATGTGAACAACAAGAGAATCTACTTTATGTCACTACTTGTTCACATGATGTGCTAAAATTGGCTCATGAGGAACTTTGTGTTACTCATGATAACTTGGTACAAGACCATGCTTTTCTCACTAAGAAGTTTTCAAATGAGAAATCTAAAACTAGTGAGAGCTTATCTCTTGGGTCAATTAATCAATCACATGTTGTTGCTAACCCTTGTGATGTAGGCAAGAAGCATGTATCCACCTCTTGTGATATTTTATTGGATATGCCATATTCTTCATCATTAGATGCTTATTCTTCTCCTATGTCTTATGAGACTAACCTTTTGAAGGAGAATGATGAGCTCAAAAAGAAAGTGAAGAATTTGAGCAACCGATTAGAGAGGTGCTACAACTCCAAGGTCCTCTTCGAAAAAAATAGTGAAGAATCCAAGAAGCCTTCATGACAAGAGTGGTCTTGGATACATCAAGAAGAAGATGACCAAAAGTGGAAGGAAAATAGCAAAGATGGTCAAGAAACAAGAAAATAAGAAGCTATCTCATTTCATGTGCTATCAATGCCATAAAAGGGACATCTTGCAAAGGCTTGTCCAAGCAAAGAAGAGCTCAAGTTGAAGCAACAAGAAAAGCCTCAACCAAAGCCCCAAGATCAAGTCAAGATCAACCATGAAGCTAAAGTTGATGACTTGAAGATGAGGAAGAAAACAAGAAGGGGTGGAAGAGCTTATGCAAGGCATCCAACTCATATCCAACATGCCAAGATGATGAGCAAGATTCAAGAGAAGAATGTGCATGCTCACATCAAGTGCCATAAGTGTGATAAATTGGGCCACCTAGCTTCGGGTTGTCCGAACAAGCTTGAGAAGAAGGCTCAAGCAAACAAGTTGAAGCAAGGCAATGAGAAGCATCACATGAGCAAGAAAGAAAAGGCTCAACAAAAGAGAAGATGCTACTTATGCCGGGAAAGGGGACACATGGCTCATTCATGTCCCTAGGTAACAATTCTAAGCCTATTTCAATTGATGATGATATTGTGCTTAGAAAGGATGACAATGGTACCTCTTCGGTTACTATTGCAAAACATCTCGCTATTCATACTAAGGCTTTGCCTAAGTATGTTGCACCTAACTTGAGAGGACCCAAACTAGTTTGGGTACCATCAAAAGTGGATGAATGTGTGTAGGTACCATGGCATTGGAGGCTTGATTCAATTGAGTTCACATTGTTCATCATTTTATTGAGTCAAGTAATGAAGCCTAGAGCTATTATATCCCAATGCCAAGTCATGACAAGTGAAGTCCAAGTGCTACAACATACAAGTGCTATATTTCAAGTTGTGGTAATTTATTAGAATATTTGAAGGCTTGCAAAATATCTATGATGAAGCTTGCTATTTGATGATCATGAGCTACAAAGGTATACTTCTAGTTGATCACATATATTTGGGTGCATATGAGTTGATTGAATTGGATATATATGCATTTGTTGCTTGATATGAGATGGTTGAATGGATTAAATGCTTAGTAGTCAAATTTGAGTTGGTTTGAATGGATATGATCATGAGATGACTCTTAGTATGTGATTTCAATGGTTATATGTCTTGTGATAGTATTCAAGCAAGTTAGCTTCAAGTTTGATTCAAATTGTTGAAGCATAGCTCAATTGCTCAAATCTGTCCACTATTGCAAAATCTGAGTGAGCTGTGATCTTGGCCATATTTGGATGATCAAATCTTATTGGAATGGCTTGAAATTTGATATGCATGCTCTATACTTATGGTACAAGTTGCTGTAAAAATTCATGATGATTGAACAAGGGATACTTCGGTTTTGGAGTAGAACTTGTCAGCTATGTTGCAGCAGTTTTCAGCATGTAGTAGTGTGGAAAGGTGTGAAATCTGGTAGCAATCCATAAGGACTTTGGAGCTCAAATTTTTATGGCTGCTAGATGACTTAGTGTTGAACATCTCCACCAAATTTCGTGGCATTTCAACCTGTACATTGTGAGATATGGTTCATTCTTTGAGATGTACAAAATCTGCCAGAAAAGTGACAATTATTGATTTGATCAAGAGTCAGTCTCATTGAAAGGTCCTCAAGTTGGAATCATGTTGATAAGTGTTTGAGGCACCTAAGTTTGGTTTTGAATTGAGTTAGAAGCATGGAAAGCTATGAGTACAAAGGCCATTGATTTTGGGGAGTGTACCTTGTACACATCTAGTACTCTAGTTGAAGATCAAGACCAAGCTCAAGATGGAGAGCTAGAAATGAGCTCAAATGATCATTGGATATCTTTGGTAGAAAGAAAAGGACTTAAAAGAAGAATCAAGTCTATTCATCATATCAAGTCCATCTTTTGGATCAATCAACCAAAGTCAATTCAAGTGAGTATCAAGAATGATTCTTGGAAAGAGGTCACTTCTCCCGTTGGGGGCATGCCGCCTCTTGTAGGTAAACCGAGCACCGTGCTTGGATGGCTAACATGGAAGTGAGATTCTAGGAACTATTGGAGATGCTTAGTTGATGCAATCTAATAGGTTGATCTAGAGAAGCAAGCAACACCCAAATAGAGAGATGTTTCATGCAAGATTCAATTGGTTTTCTCTCGTGCAAGCAAAGGTCAAAAAGAAAGCAAGTCAACCACAACAAGAAGTGCACTTGATCATTAGTGGTTTTCAATTCATATGGGTGAAGCATGGAATTCAAATCGGTATATATTGTCTTCACCAAGCTATTGAATTGGACTTCATGATGCTAGTTGAAGAGCTAAATTGGAATCTAATGACTATCCTCTACTCCAACATAGCAAGGTGAAATTGTTTGACATATGCATTCATAATTTGCTAAGGACTTGCTAGTGCATATAGTCATACATAGTGATCATTCATGAAAATCAAATGTTTTAATGCTTATATGGTACCACTATTGCTTTTTATGCTTTAAATGATCTAGTGGTAGCATATGACATTTTCATGAGCAAGTGAACCCATAGTATTTGATCTAGAGAATGAGCATTCAAGTACTTTAACTCAACATTGTCAAGATAACCCTTAGCATGAGGTGTGAAGAAGCTTGTCATTGGTTCAAACCGAGTTAGATTATTTTGTGCAAGTGATCTAGATCAAGTCAAAGAGAAAGAAGCTCATGGAAACTATATAGTTTAAGAATTGCTTACAATTGACAAATCTTTTTAAGTGGCATCCACATTGCAAGTTTCAAGAAATGGCTAGAGTATTACATCATCTTTACACGTGGTATTTCCTTCACATGGTATCTCTCACGTGAGATTCAAGTCAAGTAATATCTAGTACATCAATGGTGGTTCCACAAGTGATCCTCAACTTTAAGTGATCAATTCAACTCAAGAAAGCTACCCTCACCAACAAGAGCTCAAATTGTTCAATGGATTGACAAATGCTTTGACATAGGGGAGGTGCCCACCTCAAGATCAAGGTCAAGGATCCTACAAGTGACCTACATGTGGCATTTCTAGGTGCCTTTCATGCTTCCACATGTGAGTTACAAGTGGTGTCATTCCAACATATGGTGGTGTCCATCAAAAATGAAGATTCAACAATCAACCATCTATCCCTAAGTCACAACCTTTGTATCAATGGAGGCATACCTTTTATGGAAATTGATGACAAAGGGGGAGAAGTTGGACAAAGATATGTAAGTGTCTTTGGATACAAGACAAAGGGAGATGAGAATATGGACATAGAACAAGAGGGAGCAAGATTGAAGATTAGAAGAGGATCAAAATTCTTGGACAAAAGAGAAGCACACAAGTTGGGGGAGCAAGCTCATGAACTTGATTGATTGCATTTGATATGTGCATATTCATGTGCTTGCTTGCATTTGCATAAGTTTTTAAATTCTATATGCAATAACTGTGTGGTGTATGCTAGTCATAGAACTTGATTGATGATATGATAACTAGCATGCATAGGTTGTTGCTAGATATATATAGTTTTCACATGGATCAAGAGCCATAGCATATAATGTTGATCTCATATGGTATCTTGAGTTTTGGGTGTATGTCTAGTTACATGGATGATGCTAAGGATGAACTTCAATTTGCAACTCCGATTGGTATCACACTTCAAAAGGTTTATCCTATACACCTTAGCATCAATTTGTAGTGTTAACCCTCCCAAAAGCTTCATATCTATGTATGTGTGCAAACCTTGAATTCAAATCAATTAGGCACACATATAGGGGGACCATTACCAAGTGTGAATTAATCTTCAATTCCATATCTTTGTAGTGTTGCCATCAATTATCAAAAAGGGGGAGACTGAAAAGGTCCCTTGTGGTTTTTGGTAATTGAGTGTCAACATTAGGTGAACTAATAATGTGTGATTGAGATTATACACGGGAGATTAGTTCACATGTGATGATGCAATGAAGGAGTTTATTGCACATGAGACATGACATGGAGTCATATGACCAAGGTGGTGAAGATCAAGACAAGGCTTGGCTTGATGGACTGGTTGCAAGTGTGAAGGGCAAGTCGAGGGACTTGGCGCCGATGGGACTGACTTAACGGTGAAGAGCAAGTGAGGTCAAGATCGATGGACCAAGAAGGTCATGTGATGATATGGAGTGGATCATATCATTCTTGATCGTGTTGGTGCATGTGTTGCATCGGCACTTGGAGATGGAGCGGAATGGAAATCGCAAGGCAAAGGTATAACCTATAGGGAATTTCATCTCGCCGGTCATGAGGAGCTTAGAGAAGTTTATGACCGGGTATAGGATAGATGGCGTACTATCAAGAGGGCAAACTTGTTTGCATATCGGTCATCTAGTGCCACTTGTGCGATCTAACTTTTGCGATGTGTTAGGATCAAGTGGCGTGGCGAGATCAAGAGAAAATTCCTTTGAAAATGATTGTGAAAATGCTAACACACATGCACATGGTGATGTACACTTGGTGGTGTTGGCACATTTGCAAAGGAGAAGTTGTTTCGGTGTTTCTCGGACACTAGGACTGACTTTGGAGTGGAATACTGCTTTGATCCATTGAGATTTGGATCAAGTAACCATGTGGGTTGTGTAGCCCTCTGAGTTAGCTTTCCATAGAGTCCAAGATCATCGAAAACGGAGTTCGGATGAAAGAGTTATGGGACGTTTGATCGGGCGTTGGTCGGGCTGTCAACAGCGACGGACGCTGAGACTAGCGTAGCTGGGCGTCGGCGCGGAGCGCTCGGGCGCGGCGTCGGCGCTGTTTGGGGCTGTTTTGTACAGCGCTGGCGCGTCGGCGCTGTGTATTTTGCATCCGGCGGGTCGGTTGGTTTACACCCTCTACGGACCGCGTCGGGGCTGCGCCTGGCGCGCGTCCGGCGCTGTTGAAAAGTTGCTAACAGCTAGTTGCTCGGGGGCTGTTTTGTACGGCGCCTGGCGCATCCGGCGGTAGCGCCTGGCGCGTCTGGCGCAGTGCAAAAGTGAGTTCTCGTCCCCCAACGGCTAGTTTCTCGGTTTGGGCTATTTATACACCACATACCCGACTTGTTTCGGGTGCTGAGCACACTTGGGTCTTGGTGGCTTGTGTTGTGGTGCTTGAGAGCCCTCCCACTCACTTGTGTTTGATAGTGTTCATCCAAATCAAAGTGAGGAGTGATTCTAGTGCATTCTCATTGAGAGATCGCATTCGTGGCACTAGGTGATCGTGTTGCAAGCCGGTGTGCTTGTTTCTCTTGGAGGTTGCCACCTCCTAGACGGCTTGGTGGCAAGAGACTTCGTGAAGCACGCAAGGAAGCTTGTGCGGTGCTCCGAAGAAGAGATGGTGAGAGGTTCGTGCTCACCTCGCGGGGATCGTGAAGCGCAACTCGAGTGGAGCGTGTCATTGAGCTACCACACTTGTGTGTGGGTTCACTGGTACCCTCCGAGGGATTGGCTAGAGGACTCACACCGTGTGAGGGACTCGATCGAGCTCCCCACCGTGGGATTTGGCACCGCCATTAAGCTTGAGAATCATCACCGGGTGATTCGCCAAACCATGGAACCACTAAAGTGTTGGTCGACACAACGAGGAGTAGGGGAAGTTGGCAAGCTTCCCGAGACCTCGGTAAAAAATCACCGTTGTCATCTTGTGTCCACACTTCGTGGTGGTTTTCAATCTCTTCATCACAAGCTTTGTTATTACTTTCATATATACATTGTGCTTGTGCTTGAGTAGAGTAGTTGTAACTATCTAGTTTGTGTAGCTTGTTTAGTTACTTTGCTTAGCTTGTGTAGCTAGGTAATTTGAGCCTTTGGGTTAGGCGAGTGTTGCCTTGTCCATTGTGCATCTAGTGAGCTTAGGGGCTTTGTGTTTGTGCTTACTAGAATTGTGTAGGAGCTCTCCCGTGCTTGATGTACTAGTGCTTAGGTTTGTGTGACCTTGCATTAGAATTGATTAGGAGCTCAAGCTAGGCTTGTCACCTCACTCTTCTTGTGTAGGATCTTTTGTGAGGTGATTTAGAGTCATAAATAGAGGGGTGAAGTGTTGGCTAGACCGATAAGTTTAATTCTGCATTAGTTTCGGTTAGCCGGTGCGATTAGTTTTTAATAGGGACTATTCACCCCTCTAGTCCCCATCTCGACCCTTCAGAGGTCCGCCCTTCGACCACGGAGCCGGTTGGGGTGCTCATTGATGCTAAGGAGCGGGAGGCGCAGCGCTGCGGGGAATGGAAGAGAAGAGTTGTCGAGGATGGTGGAGGCCGTGGCGGATGCTTGTCATAGACCGAAACCAATCCACGCACCAAGGCACGGCAGCCGACGCATTACGGTTCAAATTCTGGGCACAGCCAAGAGATGCTTCTTCCGACGATTACGATGATGACATCTCAACGCCAAAGTTCATTCAAGTTGCAAAGACAGCCGGTTTCTCGGTTGATCGCTTGTTGTTAGCGGAAAAAGGCCCTTCAAGGTACCGATCGTAACTACGAAGGTGTAAAACTTTCAAAGGAGATTGTGGAAACTTTGGTTCATAGAAAATTGAAAGATCAAAAGTCGAACGCCGGAAATCCATGGACAGGGCCGCTTCCTCCGCATCGTGTCTCTCCCGGAGAACACCGAGCGATTGTGTGGTAGCGGTGGGATAAACCGTCGAGATCAGCGGAAGAGAGCAGAGGAGATCGCCGACCTCGATCGTTGGTCGATCGTCGGTGTTCGAATCCGAGCCCAATCCAAGATTTCGAGAACTAAATCGTGTTCAAATCTTTTGAGATTTCAAAAGTGGGAGGAATAGATCCGCATTTTCCGCTGCAACGAAAAACAACTACGACTAACTTAGTCGTGTGCAGCCCGATTGCAAAAAGCGGTTTTGTCGGATCATAGCAATTAAGTATTCCGTGTGCGACAAAGTGGAACTTGGGCCGGGCGCTACTACATGCCCACGAAAGGGCTTTGCTCGCTCTTCCGTCTAACGGGGAACAAAGACGTACCCTAGATGACCTAAACCGACACCGACGCGAGCCGCCACAGTCCGGTGCGTCCCTACGGTCGTACGCTGCGATCGTGCGGGAAGGAAGACCGATGGCGGCGCAAGGTGCTGGAGGCGTGGGAGCAGGTCTTGGCGAACAAGGAGGCGGAAGGGGAGGGGTCGGTTTCAATCTCGGCTTCAACCCGGGCTTTGATCCTGGCCATCGTGGGGCGTGGCCGCGCCGTGCGGGTGGGGTCACTGCCGGTGGAGGTCGCGGGATACGGAGGGAACAGAGAAGGTGGCAGATACAATAACCGGCTACCGATGCTATAACAGAGGGCGAGGTCGGAGGACGTACAACGACGGCTATGGCGATGGTCTCGGTCATGGTGGAAGTTACGGTGGCACTGGTTACCAAAACCAGCTGCAGTACCACCCTCTCGAACCTGATCATGCCATTCCGACGAACAACTTCGCCAATCAGGGGGCAGGTACCTTCCAGCAAGGAGGCCATCAGCCGCCCCCAGGAGGCCATACGGGTGGACCTGTACACCATGCGCAGGCGTGGCAGCAGCCAGCTGCGGCAGCTGCTCAACCGAGGCCTGCCGTGGCAGCTACGCAACCGATGCCGACGATGCACCAGCCGGCGTCTAACGTGGTCGCGACGGTCGGGGGTCAGCAGATGCCAGCTGCTCAGATGCACCCGCAGGTGCTTAACTCGGTGGCGACGGTTGGTGGCCAACCTTCAGGTGTAGCACAGCCACAACAACAGGGCCCGGGCCGATGTTGCAGCACCAAGCGACAACACAGCCACAGCAGCAGGGCCCAGAGCCGATAACTACAAACGAGGTACCAGTGACTAATGTTCCACCAAAACCAGAAAAAAATGCTATTGATATTCCAGAGTCATCTAAAGGTGCTAAGAAGAGTAAGAATAAACCTTTGTGTTATCATTGCTACAAAAAAGGTCATACCACTAGTGAATGCACTGCTGTTTTATGCTATGATTTTTGTTGTGGTGACCATGTGGCAAAGGTCTGTTCCTTCGGGAAGAAAGCAAATATTTCAGCTTTACCTTATGGATATGCTGTGGAAGGTCTTGGTTTCTATTATATTCCTGTCTCTAATGAGCATCCTAAAGTAAAGGCAGAGGAGAAGTTTGCTATGATACGTGTTTTAGAAGGTTCTCTTACTGTTGAGTCTTTGACAGTGGAACTGGAAAAACTACTACCAGGCAACTTCAAATGGGAAGTTGAGGTGAAGGGAAAAGATACCTTCATCACTAATTTTCCCTCTTCAGATTGGTTTGAGGCTGTGGTAAACTGGGGTGCTATGGATACTAAGCTAGCACTACTACAGAATTGTCCATCACTGCCGGGCTCCAACCCCCCTTCACTGCCGAAAACTGAACCGGCAGAACCATAGCGGTAGTGATGTGGGGTTTGAAACACTACCGGGTCAAAACACCGGTAGTGATTCGAGGAGAGACTGCCGGTTTGATATCGAACCCGGCAGCAAGACCGTCACCGAACACTTTCGGTGTTCCACGGACCGGCAGCATTTTTGATCCAAGCAATGCGGGTTTGGAACACTATGTAAAAAAGGCCTCTACAGTCGCGCGTCTGCCTGCCCATTAGGGTCTCTAAATGTCGACTTCTGAGGACACTGTCCCGTAGCGGCGTCCGCAACAGGCTTTAATACGGACGGGATTTCAAGGCGTCTCAAACTTCCCGTCTGTAGTGAGCCCTTTGTTACACACGCCGTGGAACGCTCGTGTCCCGGGATTTGCTCAACCGTGGGGTCGGTATCTCTGACATGATTTCCTAAGATGCGATCGACCCCTCTAGAACGTCACTGCACTAGCGGCATCGATGATCGTATCGCGCCCAAAAGTAGTGACGCCCGTTAGTAGCATACGACATCAGAAGCTTCGACGCACGCGACCCATTTTACAAATCCGCGCGTCAGAACAATGACGCGCATGTCGACGACGGCGCGCGCGTACCACACGCCGTAATCGGGTACACCGCACGCACGCCCGCCAAGGAACCGCCGTAAAGCATTAGTAAAATACTGAGACCCGCGCGACGATAACCGATCGTAATACGGGCGGTTACGACATACGCCAAACCCGTGTTCGTGGTTTTCGCTTCATTTACGTACGCTGCGCGTAGATTGCTGTCCCGTAGTTCCGTAAACCCTTTTACTGACGTTCATTTTGTCCGCCACGTCCGTAGGTTTCGCTTTAGTTTACGTGACGCGGTTTTTTTTTTTCGATCGTAATCGTTTCGCATTTTCAGACGCTTGTAGCGGATGCTCGACCGTAGCTACCGGGAAATTACGGATGCATGTCCTTTTCGGCGTGTCTCGCGTCGAGGTTTCTATTTCAGACGCGTTTACCCGGTGCTCGACGTAAACCGACGCCGAGACTACGAGACGGTGGTTCACAGGGCGCACCTAAAACACCGTCGTTAATAATTTAGATATTACGCACGGATTCGCGCGACGTAAACTATTCCAAAACCCACGAGACGCTCGTTAGCCGCGGTGGTCTGTACTTATTCTCGTTATTACGCATGAGGTTAAGATGGGTCTCATCGTGCCGAGACTAGAGACGCATACAGGTCCGATCACAAACAAATGGCGACGCTGCAAAGATGGAAAATTCATGTGTATTTCTTAAAATTCATGTGTATCTCTCGAAAATTCATGTGTATCTCAGAATGTTCTTCACACGACATACCCAGTTGTTCAGTGGCACGCCACACGCATTGTTTACAACACAAATAACACAGTTCAAATGCATGTATCCACCCGATCGTCATGCGGCAAAGGGAAACAGAAGGAACTCACGGTTCCACTTAAACGAATACTCGCCGCCGGGGCTGATGATCTCTTCCATAACAAACTTGGCGATCTCCTCTCTAATATCCTCCAAATTAATCGAATTTCCGGACAAATCAAAATCCTAATACAAAGAAAGGTAGGCATAAGTGTTCGTTGTACACATGGTCTTTATTGCCAAACAAAGGTAGGCACATGATGGAGCTGCACTTCGAGTTACCTCGTGACGGTCCGGATGAACTTGTTTCATCGCAGCCGAAGTGGTGGGTCGTGTAGAACCCACATGTCTTTTCATCGGTTTGACGGCAATCGCAAACATATGAAACACGATGGTTATTCATCGAATGGAAACACGTATGAGTGCGTAACTCCAAGTGAAGCACTACTTACTTGTACATTCTTGTTTGGACCTCCATGCTTCTTGCCCGAAACATGCTTGTTTGGACCTTGTCGCCCCTGCCGTTGAGCCACACTTCGATTCTCGGCGGTTTGCACTCGAGAGGCACTCCGGACATTCTTGTCATGCGAGCCACTCCCCGCATTCTCGCCCCTGCGGCCGCGAGGCACTCGGTCATTGTTGGTGTTTCTTACGCACACGGAGAAATCCGCAAGCGCACGGAAATACCGTTGTAGCACTTCACCCGGTGGTAGCGTGGTATCGTATTTTTTACACAAGGACGGTCGCCGCGGTGGCTTTTTCGTGTCTATGTCAACCTAAGGCAAGGGTTTGTTTTCTAAGAGTAGCAAGGTATCTATAGGCTAAGTTTTCCGGGCGGTGATTCCTAAAGTCTCGTTGTCTACTCACTTCGGGCACCGGCCCACTCCCAAATGGGTAGAGTCAGGCAATTAGCTCTACGACACAAACCGAACGTGGGGGATTTCAAGGGACGGACAAGGCTTGTCACGACCAAGCCGCCTACCCCCTCAACCGTGGGATGCACCGCAAAAGGTAGGTGAACGCTAGTCCAAACACCACGTTTGCACTATTGGTCACAGATTCTTGATGTTGGCCAAGGTTCCCGGTCAAAGAGTCCCTTCACCAAGAACTAACGCTCTTAACGAGACAATCTACCAATCCCGCAAGTCTACAACAACTAAGAAATATATGAAGAAAATTAAGTAGTCAAGAAGATAATCACAAGACTCCTTACCGAAGTGTAAGTAGCTTGCAGAGGTACAAGCGGGCGGGTACCGACAAGTCCCAAGACTGGTCCCTCCTAGGAACCGCGGAACACCGAGAGGCTTAACCCGGTAACTCCGGGTAGAAAGAACAAAGCTTCTTTCTAGCCTTTCCCTCTCTCACTCTCTAGAATTAGAAGATAGAATAGAAGAAGTAGAAGAAGAAGATCTAATTCTACTCTCTTGCACAAGTGGACTGGTTTCTCCTTTGAATTGTTGTGTAGAGAGGTGAAGGAGGGAGCTATTTATACACAAGGGGGAGGGGCCTAAGTGCTAAAAACACCCAAACCGTCCTAGGAAAACCTTCCATATGCGCCAAACCGACCATCCAACGTCGGTTTCATCAGTTTTGGAAGGTAACAAACCGCCTCCCCGAAGCTGGGCCCGAACCGCCTCAGCCAGGGTGCGGCCGCACCTGTGGTGGTGCGCAAGCCCCGCCGGGGGTCGGCCTGGCTCGGGCTTCGGTAGGCCGGGCTTCCTTGTTCGAAAAGTTGTAAGGTGGTCTTGGCCCCGCCTGGTTTTGACGTTTTGTCCCGATTCTTGTTTGGGCTTGCCATTTGCTCCTTTGGGCCTTTTTCTATTTGTTGATTTTATTTCTTTTTCTTTGTCTTTTTTGGTCCAAAGTGATCATCCTTGAGTTTGTACCTGCAAGTCCAAATAAACACCAAAACTTTGGAATATGTTAGTTGAAATCCCTATTTCTAGGTTGTTTTGGTGTTGTGTTGACGGTATTTAATTTGTCGTTGGTTACCGTCAACAAACTCCCCACACTTAGCCCTTTGCTCGCCCTCGAGTGAAGACACAGAGGACTAAAGTGGTTCAATCTCCAAGATGTAAGCTTGCATACAAGGTTATTCCAAGCCTTACCCGCTTTGTGAGCATTCATGGTGGCTACCAAGCTGTCTTAGAACAATTGAGCAATGGAATAGTATGAACTTCTATCTTCTTGCTACTACTCATGCATAAAAAGACTTGGTGAGTTTTTTGAATTTTTGAAAGAATTGGCATTGCTCTTTATGGTATTGACTCTCACAAAGTCACTCTTATTTGAATTTTCCTCTCAAAGTACTCTTGTTTGATTCACTCTCACTCATCCTATTTTGCAGTGTTTTGTGGACCTTTGAATGGAGTGATGCATACATACCTCTCGCATATTTTGCCGGGTCAAGCTCGGATCGTTGGAAAGAGGTGCCATACCCTTAGATCGAAACGTGCAAAAGTGTGTGGAAAAATATTGATGATATATATTTTCTTTGTGATTACTCCTTGACTTATGATCCTATCCCCTTCTTTTTGTATGCTTCCAGAGAGATAGGCTATTATCATCTTTTTTTTTTTAGCTGGAGATGTGGGCTCTACTCGCCCTCGGACACGTGTCCATTATTCATCTCTCCTTTTTTTTTTTTTCTGCAAACTGTATCTTTTCTCTGCATTTTTCTTGATAACCGGAGATGATCATGGTATGAATGGAGTATTTATTTGGTGGATGGTGAGGATGCATGTTGTGCACAATTCTCATTGTGAGAACCGGCGTGTATATGTGGGTGTATGTGTTTTCCGATCTTTGGGAGTATGAGCCTCTCTCAACGCGGATCAACGGAGCCCGACAAAACTCAATGCAAGAGGGAAGTAGCTATAGTGGATAATCATATCATTGTTCAGGCTTTGGTAGGATTTGGCTAAGTCAAACCATGAGCATGCTTTATTTTAAATTTTCAAAAATAAAACCAAGTCTTGTTGCAAAAGAGAGCAAGCGTCAAGTCATTCTACCATGTCACAAAGATCAATTATTTAGATAAGCATGGGGTCCCTAATGGATAGTTGCTCAACAAAGATCCGGTTTTTTTGCGAGGAATAGAATGTATACATGCCATGTATCAATTGGTAGACATAGAGATGGAGTTTTATTAACTTGGTCTAGGTTTCAAAGACTTAGATAAGTCACAAGTCAAAATTTAATTTTAAACAAATCGTGTACCTTTGACTTGTGAGCCTCCCCCACACTTGTTTTTGTACCTATTTTTAAATTTTTCTTTTGCACAAGGACAAAAACAAGTGGAGACATAGACAATAACATAACAAAACTTTATTGAATTTAAATAATTCAAACCGGGCGCACACCTTGACGAAATTACAAAATGATTGGAAGGGAAATACTGAAAATTAAAACTAGTGCGCGCCTAATTATTGATAAAGAGGTAGAGCTCTTTTATTCGAAAAAGGTCAATGAGATCCACTGAGCACTCTACCCCCATCTCCCTAGCAAGTGAGTCGAAGCTCCTCATGCATACCGATATGTAAAATCTGCTAGCTTTTTCCTAAGGCGGATGTTGGCGCTATGCCTTTCGCTAGCCTACCGCCTCTAAGGATTTGAACAAAGCTTGAGAGATCTGTGATCTTCTTCTCGTACACTCTCAACTGTAGGACCCTCTTGGGGCACAATGTCGCCCCCGAAGAATCCTTTTTGGCTGTCCCCCGGATGCGGGGTTTGGGGACCCGCTTCTTCCACTCCCCATTCGGCATTTGTTCTAGGGTATATGGGAAGCAAGAATCGGATTTTTGGAAGAAACTGGAGAGATGTTTTGTCGGGTTATTGGAGTATACTATTGTTTCTTCCTGGTTGTCTATGGGGATATTTTCCTTTCCGTTTGCCTTCCTTTTCTTTGGTGTCGGAGTTTCATCTGGGGAAGGTAGGAGGGCTAGGTCTCTCTTTGGGTTTTCTCTCTTCTCAAGATATTTGGAAGCGAAAGTCATGGCTTCCTCTCTATTAAATGGTACTAGTGCCATGGAGAAGAGAGAGAGAACCCTTTGCCGCTTGTTTAGCTTTGGGAGAGGAAGATTTGAGAGGAGGAGAAGAGCAAGAAGGAGTGGTGTGAAGAATGGAGAGGAGGAGGGTGGATTTTATAGGACAAATTCTCCTCTCTGTTTTAGCAGGTCGAAATCTCGCAGAGCACACCTTACTACTGTAGGTTGTGAGAAAGGAGAAGGTGATGGGTGAAATCCCAGACGCCGGCGGGCACCACCAGTGTGTCTCCCCTGGTCGAGTTTTCGGCCACATTCGTTTTCTTTTTCGAAAAGTTTTGAATCGGTGTTTGCCGTAGCGAGAAACATTTCCTTTCTTGTCGATCTCTAATTGATCCTCAAATTCGAATTTTTGAAAATAGTTTATGCTTTGATTAATTTAGAAAGTATGTATCCTTTGTGTAGCAAATGACTAGCATGGATTAAATAAAGTAAAAGAAAATAATAAAGTAAATACTTTATTTAAAGCAAAGTAAAAATATATAGATAACTTTTATGTTTTATTATTACCTTATATAGATTTTTTTTTTTTTGTATGCCGATCATCACAAATTAATTTTCAAAACATAAATCTATTCTATCGAGCTCTTGGTTAAGATCGATCTTGGCTCGAAGAAAAGCTTAAGGCATTGACCGTTTACCTTTTGTATCTCACCTGCGTCATCTTGGATTGTGATCGCGCCATGTGGTGATGTGTTGATGACGGTATACGGTCCTTTCCATTTGCTTCTCGGCTTCCCTTATTTGAATAGCTTCACCTGGGAGTTGAATAGGAGTACTTTATCTCCCGTGGTAAATTCTTTGATTTTTATCTGCGCCGATCATGCCATCTTTTTGTGCGCTCTTTGTAGAGCTTTTGCACCGCGGGGGTGCCTTTTCTCGCCATTCTTCTAGTTCAGAAATTTGTCTCTGACGGTTCTTTCCAGCGAGTCTGACGTCCATATTCCACTTCTTGATGGCCCAATGAGCTCGATGTTCCAGCTCAACTGGTAAATGGCAGGTTTTGCCATAGACCAGCTGGTAAGGTGACATGCCGATGGGGGCTTTGTAAGCCGTCCGATATGCCCAGAGAGCATCGGGTAGCTTGTTCTTCCAGCCCTTCCCCATCTCGTTGACCGTCTTCTGCAGGATGTTTTTGATTTGTTTATTGGAGGTTTCGGCTTGCCCGCTGGTTTGCGGATGATAGGGGGTGGCAATATTGTGCAGAGTGCCGAGCTCTTTCAAGAATGCCTTGAATGATTTGTCCTTGAAATGCGATCCTCCGTCACCGATCACCATGCGTATGCCCCGAAAGGGGGGAAAGATGATTTCATGGAACATCTTGCATGCGTGCTTGCCATCGCCAGCTCCGCATGGTAGTGCCTCTACCCACTTTGACACGTAGTCCACCGCCATCGGGATGTACTCGCAATCATGGAACTTACGGAATGGCCCCATGTAATCAATGCCCCACACATCAAATATTTCTATTTGAAGGTTGTAGTGTAGGGGCATTGCATCACGAGCCGTGATGTTCCCCGTCTTGGGCGCTTGTAACATCTTCGATGAACTCTTTTCGTGTCGTCGTACATCGTCGCCGGAAGAATCCGACTTTGCCAAATTTTGGCTTGTGTGCGGAATACTTCCGGATGTACGGCGTAGGGAGATGCATGACATTTTTCGATGATCTGGCATTCCTTCCTCCCTTGGTACGCACCTTTCAGCAAGCCGTCCGCACACACCCCGTATAGATATGGGTCATCCCATAGGTGCCGTCTGGCTCTCCATTTGGAGCTTCCGCTTGTTCTCCCAGGTGGTACATACCCTGCAACCATGTAATTCACAATGTTTGCGTACCATGGGTTGAAGTGCGACACCTTGAGTAGCATGTCGTCGCGGTGTAGTCGTTGATTGGTAGTTCCCGCATGTTAGTTACCTCGCATGCGCGACAAATGATCCGCAATCCGTATTTTCTACTCCCTTTTTATCTTTTATTTCTATATCAAATTCTTGGAGCAGAAGAATCCAGCGGATCAAGCGAGGTTTCGCATCCTTTTTGGTAAGAAGGTACTTAAGGGCAGCATGATCTGTGTACACAATTATTTTTGCGCCCACTAAGTAGGAACGAAACTTCTCGATAGCAAAGACTACTGCTAGGAGCTCTTTTCTCGTCGCGGGCGTAATTAAGCTAGGCTCCTGTCAGAGTTTTGCTAGCATATGCGATGGCATGTCGCTTTTTGTCCTTGGTTTGGCCTAAGACCGCACCAACAGCGTAGTCGCTAGCATCGCACATGATTTCGAATAGCAACGACCAATCCGGGGGGGTTGGATAATCGGAGCTGAGATAAGTGCTTTCTTAAGGGTTTCGAAAGCGTGTAAGCACTCATCTGTGAAGTCAAAGGGTACATCTTTGGCTAACAGGGCCGTAAGGGGTCTAGCGATTTGCGAAAAATCTTTTATAAATCTTCTATAAAACCCTGCATGGCCTAGGAAACTACGGATACCTTTGACGTTCATCGGGGGTGGTAGCTTTTCGATAACGTCTATCTTGGCTTTGTCTACCTCTATCCCCCCTCTCGGACACGAGGTGCCCGAAAACGATGCCTTCTCGGACCATGAAGTGGCACTTTTCCCGTTAAGTACCAGGTCCTTTTCTTGGCATCTCGCAAGACTGGTCCAGGTTCTTCGCACAACTTTCGAAAGTCTTACCATAGACGGAGAAATCATCCATGAAGACCTCCATGATTTCCTCGATCATGTGCGAGAAGATAGACATCATGCACGCGAAAAGAAGCGAGGTGCATTACACGCCCCAAATGACATTCTACGGTAGGCATAGGTTCCGTATGGGCATGTGAACGTGGTCTTGCTCGTCATCGGGGTGGATCGGGATCCGGTGGTAGCGAGAATACCCGTCAAGGAAACAGAAGAAAGAGTGTTTCACTAATCGCTCCAACATTTCATCGATAAAAGGGCGCGGGAAGTGATCTTTCTTTGTTGCCTTGTTAAGTTTTCTATAATCAATGCACATTCTCCACCCCGTGACTGTCTTTGTGGAATGAGCTCGTTTTTAGCATTCTCAACGATTGTCATTCCTCCCTTTTTAGGGACCACTTGACTGGGCTCACCCAATCATTGTGTGGTACGGGATAAATAATCCGGCGTGAAGAAGCTTGAGAACTTCCTTCTTCACGACTTCACGCATCGCATTATTGAGCTTATTTGGGGTTCGCATGACGGGTACCGTCGGGGTCAATAGGAATGCGATGGGTGCATAGTGTCGGGCTTACCCTTTTCGGATCTTGAAGGGAATACCGAAGACCGATCTGTGTTTCTCTAAGACGGCTATTAGTTGGGTAGTTTCCTGGTCACTAAGCTTATCGCTTATGATGACGGGAGCTTGTGAATCGCCGTTTAGGAAGACATAGCGTAGGCCGGGGGTAGGGGTTTAAGCTCAACCGGGAGGCCGAGTTAGCTCTTCCTCTTTGGGAAGTTCTATGAGTTCCCCCGAATCGTCCTCTTCTTCAATGAAGAATTGGGCATCTTTTTTCTAGGTCCTTTTTCGGGTTCTCATATAGCATAACTCCCATGACCTCCTCGGGCGTGTCGTACTCAAGGAAGGGTTACATTACCGAGTTTTTAGCTCGAGTGGCGGGATAGAAAACTTTTTCTTCCCGAGTTTGACATCTAAACCCCGGATGTTGATAGATCAAGAATCTTCTCCAAGGGATGCCCGATCGGATGTCGAAGTCTTGGATATAAAAATATGAAAATCCGAGAGACAACTTGACATCCTTGTGTAGGAAGATTTGTTCATGTATAACCTCACGGCTTTTAATGGTGGTACGTGGTGCTATGCGCAGAGGGTCCGTCTTTGTGGGGGTCCTAATGGCTTCCTCGACACAAAGCTTGTGCAAAGGTTTCGGACATTATGTTTATCCTCACGGTAGGGTTATACATGACTTCCACCGGGTCCCCACGATATTTGCAATGGATTGATGTAGAGGGGCCACTTATCCGAATTTCTTGAAAGAAGGTCCTTCCTCTTGCAACCATTCTGTGCTCATTATGGTACATTAGCTCCTTAATAGACTCACGGAGGAAGGTTTTATCCAGGGGCTGTTCAGAGGCTAGCCGGGACCAGTGGTTTCTTCCATTGTTCGTGTGCCGGTGCCGAGGTGTCACTTAGAATTGATCAATAAGGTCAACCTCGAAGAACGGGAGATCTGCGTACACGCGGTCTCCTTGTGTTCAGTTCGAGGGTCTCTCTATAGGTTGATTAGGTTCGGTTTTAGCCGAAGAGACTTCCTACGGTTTTACGCTTGGGTTCTACTCGGATGGGTTCTAGCGGGGAGTATTCTCAAGAATACGGTTTAGGAGAGCTTCTCCTGGGCTGTGGTTTTATGTGAAAACGACCCTCAGGCTAAATCAAGCAGCGAGGCGGTCGCCACGTCGATCCTAGCTAGAAATCTTTGTAAAAGCACGTGGTTTGGTATGGGCGGTGCGGGCCGGATCGTGTAAGCGTGGTAAACCGGTCCCGTGTCGTGCCTAAGGTTTCACCCTCTATTTGTTGGAAGTTGAGTATCTCTTGTCGCAGGGGGCCGCGATTACGGATATAGGGTAGAACGCTACACGTAATCATTTTCAGATTCTTCCCATTCTCCGTTTACCAACCCTACGTTATGGGCGTACCATTGAGTCGCCCTCTCGGTGAAGAGAATGGAAACAACTTCCACCTCGGCGTGTCATGTGTCATGCACGCATTGTCGAGGCACCCGCGAGGCTGCTCAAACTCCGTAAGTGATGATAGGGGTTTTCATATTCCGAGCACGAAAAGGCTCGGGCTGAACCATGGCTATAAAGCCGGGCGAAGCTCATACTACGAAGGCTGTGATTGGCTTCGCGGGATGAGCGTGGTTCTACGAGCTTCGCCCTTAGAGCGGGCGGGGGTTTGTAGGGTAGGTTGCTCCATGAGTACTTGCGGGGACTCTTTTTGGTATTTTTGTTTAAAAGGATACTACCGGTCACACAGGTCGACTAGGCTCGAGATATAACTCACGACAACCATCCCCGCAACGGCGCCAAATAAATGCTTGTTGGTGTTTCTTACGCACCACAGAGAAATCCATAGCGCACGGAAATACCGTTGTAGCACTTCACCCGGTGGTAGCGGGGGTATCGTATTTTACACAAGGGCGGTCGCAGCGGTGGCTTTTCGGTCTATGTCAACCTAAGGCAAGGGTTTGTTTTCTAAGAGTAGCGAGGTATCTATAGGCTAAGTTTTCCGAGGGCGGTGATTCCTAAAGTCATTTGTCTACTCACTTCGGGCACCGGCCCACTCCCAAATGGGTAGAGTCCGGCAATTAGCTCTGACGACGCGGCCGAGCGTGGGGGGATTTCAAGGGACGGACAAGGCTTGTCACGACCAAGCCGCCTACCCCCTCAACCGTGGGATGCACCGCAAAAGGTAGGTGAACGCTAGTCCAAACACCACGTTTGCACTATTGGTCACGAGTTCTTGATGTTGGCCAAGGTTCCCCGGTCAAAGAGTTCCTTCACCAAGAACTAACGCTCTTAACGAGACAATCTACCAATCCCGCAAGTCTACAACAGCTAAGAAATATACGAAGAAAATTAAGTAGTCTGCAAGATAATCACAAGACTCCTTACCAAAGTGTAAGTAGCTTGTAGAGGTACAAGGGCGCAGGGTACCGACAAGTCAAAAGACTCCGTCCTCCTAGGAACCGCGGAACACCGAGAGGCTTAACCGAAGAACTCGGGTAGAAAGAACAAAGCTTCTTTTCTAGCCTTTTCCCTCTCTCACTCTCTAGAATTAGAAGATAGAATAGAAGAAGTAGAAGAAGAAGATCTAATTCTACTCTCTTGCACAAGTGGACTGGTTTCTCCTTTGAATTGTTGTGTAGAGAGGTGAAGGAGGGAGCTATTTATACACAAGGGGAGGGGCCTAAGTGCTAAAAACACCCAAACCGCCCTAGGAAAACCTTCCATATGCGCTAAACCGACCATCCAACGTCGGTTTCATCAGTTTTGGAAGGTAACAAACCGCCTCCCGAAGCTGGGCCCGAACCGCCTCGGCCGGGTGCGGCCGCCTACCAGTGGTGCGCGCTTTCTTGGGGGTCGGCCTGGCTCGAAGCCGGCAGGCTGGGCTTCCTTGTTCAAAAGTTGTAAGGTGGTCTTGGCCCGGCCTGGTTTTGACATTTTGTCCCGATTCTTGTTTGGGCTTGCCATTTGCTCCTTTGGGCCTTTTTCTATTTGTTGATTTTATTTCTTTTCTTTGTCTTTTTTGGTCCAAAGTGATCATCCTTGAGTTTGTACCCGCAAGTCCAAATAAACACCAAAACTTTGGAATATGTTAGTTGAAATCCCTATTTCTAGGTTGTTTTGGTGTTGTGGTGACGGTATTTAATTTGTCATTGGTTACCGTCAACGGTCATCCTTGCCTTGTGAGCCGGTTTCCACATCGTTAGCCGATGCACTGCGCAAGGCACTCGATCGTCATATCATTGGCATGCGAGCTAGTCGCGCATTCCCATCCATTCAGCCTGAGAGGGACTATGATCATTCTTTGTCATTCCCATTTAAGGCTGCGTGTCATACGGTCCTTTAGATTGACTTTCATTGAGGCGAAGTAGGCCTGGGAGGTTTTGGGGCGGTAAAAGAAGAGAGCTTTAGGAATGCTACAAGAAGGCGGGCTCTGCTCCACTAGATCCTCTTACACATAGCTTTGTCCAAGAGCCTTAATCTCACGTTGGCGGATCCAAAGAGTGTAGCCTCAAAACCGGGGAGTTACATGATCAATAAAAACAATAGAATGTCCTTCCGGTATTGGTTGACCTTTAAGATGTAGTTGATTCGGGGTATACCATTCCCTTGCTACCTCAACCCGGATAACCTCGAGTCTTCACCGCAAGGGTACATGGTGCCGACGTGGAAAGTATCTCAAGCGCAAAGATCCGCCGAATCGCTTCGCGACGCGCGCCTGCTCTTCACACCACCTACACGGCTAGGGGTGTTGGCGTGCGATGAACCATGTCCTCCGATTCCAACGCCGCCACCTTAGCCGTGAGCTCATCTAGTTGAGGTCCAAACTCTTCTCTATATGCTTCGCCAACGCACCTGGAGACTTCCTCTTTCTCGTACATGTCGGCGCAAGCCGGCAAAACTTCCAACCGGTCATACTAGACATACCACGCACACGCCCATGCTCCTCCCGGGGTGCCCGGGACCTCTGCGGAGCATATCTCTTTCCCTTACACACGGTGCCCTCGGAAGAAGCACGGGCGGTCTTCTCTAAAACCTTCTCGGATAAAGACCGAGACTCTTCCGACCAAACAATTGCAGCCTTATTACCCGACACAACTAGACGCGCACCGCGGCACGCAAAAAATGCCGAGCGCGGTTCAATGAAATTCATGCCAAGGATTCTTGATGCTATTGTGGAGTAAGTAAGTGTCCTCCTTCTCCCACACTTCGAACTTTGCCTCATAACCTCCCGCACCCGAGGCAAAGTGGTCATGCTTGTTCTTCTCCCTAAGCCGCTTGTATCTCTCACTTGTTGCCGTGCCTCTTTCTTTGCTCTTCGCTTCAACGAAAGCCCCAATCGTCCTTGGTGATGTATGGGTGCTTCACCGTGGCATCCAACCCCTTCATGACGTAATTCCGCACTAGATCGCTTTTTTGAAGGTCCTAAAACTTTTTGCCCATCGACCGCCCACGGCTTCATATATGCTATGCGCCTTAAGTTACCTACAAACTCTAATGAATTCGGACACAGTTCTCAAATAACAATTCCTTTGTTGTAGCGCTTAAGGAATTGAGACGAATATGTGAGCAAGGGGACCTTTGTCTAGCAATCGGACCAAACAAGTCTCTTCATTCTTAGCATGGCCACCTTCGATTGGGAAACCCATTCGCTTGAGCGCCGTGACAACTATCTTGCCTTCGGCCACCTTGTGTGTGTCCCGACCCTCCTTTTCGCACTTAAAGCCGGATGGCTGCCCCTCTCCAATTAAAAAATCCCGAACGCCCCCCGTGGTACCATCATCTATCTCTTGCTCGTCTCTTCATATGTAGCTCTCCAGCCATCCTCTAGAGAATAAGTTGTTTTCGTTGCCGATGATGTTGTAAATGTGCCAACAGACACCTACATCAAACAGATTTAGGTTACACCGAGAAGTCAACAGCTAGTACTAAGCAAAAAGCTAACAATAAGTAGGGTTTGAATATCACATAGTGCAGACTTACCATTTTCGGCGTCGTCAGCGGCCGGACACACACGACAAAGCTTCACCCGGCAGTTCTAGGGGCGAGGAAAAGGTGCAGTCATTGTTCTATCTTGAGCACGTATATTCATCTCTATAAATAAAATAAGCAACAGTAGTTGCGTTTCCTATGACAAAACCACACGAGATAACAACATTATAGTAACACTCGGGTGTCAAGTTCGGTATCTACAACTAAAAATATCCATGTGAGGATAAAATTATACTGAGTTCAATTCTGTAATAGGCTTTCTTATGAGGAGTAAACAAACCACCGAGGCAGAGAACAAATAAAATGTCAGAAAAATCGGAAAGGAAGCCAGAAATATGTTGGTTGTAATATGAATGAGACCATCCAACACCTATTCCTAGATTGTCCGTATTAAAAAGAGTATGGAGGATCATCTTTTTTATGCTAATCGCCTAAAAACAGCCCTAGATCTACATAAGCCATATGTTTGGTACATGGCCTACTAATCAGAATAAAAGGATTAGAAACTTGATTTGGGTTGGCGTCCAGCCTATATCTTTGGGCCATTTGTATTTGTCGAAACGATATTATCTTTAACAAAATGAAAGTTTTCTCGTTGTCGAAGGTAATTTTCGGATGAGCCTATTGGGATCGCGATGCTTGAGCCCGGTTGCATGCGTGATGAACAAGACAAGAACACACTCTCGCTAATTAGCGTAAAACTAGAAGTGTTTACTTTGGAGTTTCCCTATAGAGGTGGAAGCACATTTATCATTTGCTTTAGTTCTCTTTATACGTTTTAGAGACTTGTTTTGCTCTACCTTTTATCCCGTACATGTAATGGCGGCTGTGTACATCCTGGATGTAGAGGCCGGATGTTTTTCTCATCCATTATCAAAAAAAAAAAAAGCTTCATCGCTTCGAACAGATTTCAAAATTTCAGTCACACCGAAAAATTAGCAAGGCCCTAATATTATACTGATTCAATTACGTAATAGGCGATGCAGGAGGACTACACAATCCACTGAGGCACTGAGATCACAAAAATTGCACTCCCTCCGTTCCAAATTGTAAGTCGCTTTTGACTTTTTGGTTCGTCCATTTTGCTATATATCCAGGCATATTATTGTATCTAGATACATAGCTAAATGGATGTACCAAAAAGTCAAAGTTTAATTTACAAACTAAAATGGAAGAAGTAGTTCAGAATAGATGAATATAAACAAACCGTAGTTTAGCAATTGATTCGTTTAGTAGGAAATTTTGTAAGACAAGATAGTAGTAGTACTCGACAGAGCGTCGGTGTTCTTGAGCTTGTGTATTCATCTATGAAGAAAATAAGCGGCGAGAATTATCGCCTTTCCTCACTAGGAAAACTGGAAAGGAAGCCGTAAATGTGTTGGTTGTAATATGAATGAGACCATCCAACACCTTTTCCTAGATTGTCCGTATTCGAAAACGGTATGGAGGATCATCTTTTTATGCTCATGGCCTAAACCAGCCTAGATCTACATAAGCCATATGTTTGGTACATGGCTTACTAATCGTAATAAAAGGATTAGAAACTTGATTTGGGTTGGCGTCACAACGGCTATATGTTTGGGCCATTTGGTATTGTTTAAACGATATTATCTTTAACAAAATGAAAGTTTTGTCGTTATCGAAAGGTAATTTTCAGATGAGCCTATTGGCTGCGGTATTGAGCCCGATTGCAGCACGATGAACAAGACAAGAACACACTCTCGCTAATTAGCGAGTAAAACTAGAAGTGTTTACTTTGGAGTTTCCCTATAGAGGGTGGAAGCACATTTATCATTTGCTTTTAGTTCTCTTTATACATTTTAGAGACTTGTTTTTGCTCTACCTTTTTATCCGGTACTTGTAATAGCGGCTGTACATCCTCGGATGTAGAGGCGGATGTTTTTCTCATCCATTATCTAAAAAAATGCTTCATCGCTTTGAAGCAGATTTGAAAATTTAGGTCACACGGAAATTAGCAAGGCCCTAATATTATCTGATTCAATTACGTAATAGGCGGCTTTGTGAGGACTACACAATCCACGAGAGGCACGGATCACAAAAATTGCATTCCCTCAGTTCCAAAGCGTAAAAGTCGCTTTGACTTTTTTGGTTCGTCCATTTTGCTATGTATCCGGGCATATTATTGTATCTAGATACATAGCTAAATGGATGTACCAAAAAGTCAAAGCGACTTACAAACGAAACGAAGAAGTAGTTCGAGGAATAGAGGAATATAAACAAACGTAGTTTAGCAACTTGATTCGTTTAGTGGGAAAATTTTTGTAAGACAAGATAGTAGTAGTACCAGCAGAGTAGTTAGTGTTCTCAAGCTTTTGTATTCATCTATGAAGAAAATAAGCGGCGAGAATTATCACCTTTCCTCACTTCCTAGCGGCCAAAAAATTCAGGCGACACGGATGATGCGTTGATGCTGGCGTTGGATGGAAATCATCAAGTAGCCGTCACACGATGAGAGGTCCCAAACCGGGTAAAGGAGGAGGGTTGCGTTAAGTTTGGCGAACCGGCATAAAAAATAGCCACTCTAATGGACGAGAGCCTGATCACAAAAAAATGCACTCCCTCCGTTCCAAATTGTAATTCGCATTGACTTTTTTGGTTCGTCCATTTTGCTATGTATCCAGGCATATTATTGTATCTAGATACATAGCTAAATGGATGTACCAAAAAAAGTCAAAGCGACTTACAAACCGCGGAGGAAGTAGTTCAGGAATAGAAGAATATAAACAAAGCGTAGTTTAGCAACAGTTAGTTTTAGAAGGAAAAATTTTTGTAAGACAAGATAGTAGTAGTTACGTAGCGGGTTAGTGTTCTCGATCTTTTTGTATTCATCTATGAAGAAAATAAGCGGCAGAATTATCACCTTTCCTCACTTCGTAGGCCACGAAAAAATTCAGCGACACGGATGATGCGTTGATACTGTTTGTTGGATGGAAATCACCGAAGTATCCATGTGAGGCTAATATTATACGAGTTCAATTTCTGCAATAGGCGGTCTATTAGGACTACAAGAACCATAGAGTCTGAGAACACAAAATAAATTAAATGTAGTTCAGGAATAGAATAGTATAGACAAACTGCTTAGTTTAGTAACATTTCATTTAATAGGAGCGATCATTGTTCTTGAGCATGTATATTTATCTATAAAGAAAATAGCAAGTAGTAGTTAGCGGTCTCCTAAAACAAAAACACAAAGGTGACAACATTAATGTAGTAGGCGGTGTCAAGTTCATTATGTACAACTCAATACATCCATCCGAGGATACGCTTATCTGGTTCAATTACGTAATAGGCAGTGTATGAGGAGTAGACGAGAGCCTTGTTCGCTTGTTCTTGCAATCTTGCTTCATCTCGTTTCAACTTATTCTCTCACGGGATACTATTAAACAAGCGAACAGGCTCTCGGGGCACCGTCATCAAAAAAAAAAAGGTAGTTCGGGAATAGTGGAGTATAAAGAAACTATAGTTTCAGTGGCGGTTCATTTAATATGCACATTTTTTGTATGACAAGATACCTGTAGTACTCTCACAGGCGGTTGTGTTTACTTGAGCACACATATTCGTCTATAAAGAAAATACAAAGCGGTGGATAACAACAACCTTGTAGTTATATATAGTAGCAAATCGGGGCTGGTAGCAATTGAGGTGTCAAGTTCGGTATGTACAACTCAATTATATCCATATTATGAGGATAAAATTATAGTTCAATTGCAGACGTAATAGACGGTATGTGAGGACTAGTCGACCTGTTCGCTTGTGCTTGCTTTATCTTGTTTTTTTTTTATTCTCTCTCACGTCTGAGAATACTATATATTAAACACAAGCGAGCAGGGCTTGAGGAGGCGAGATCATGGAAAAACAAAAAAGGTAGTTCGGGAATAGTGGAATCTAACAAATCAGAAGTTCAGTAATGTAGGGCACAAACAAGATTGATAGGCTAGATATCAAACCGTAGAATGGCGGCCCGCCTGGTGGAGGAAGAAGCCGTCGGAGAAGGAGGTCGGCCGGGCGGAAGCGGCCGGCTTGAATGGCGCGGATGCGTCGGGCGGTGGCGCGGGCCGATGAGGCGGCCGGAAACCCTAGAGTCGCCTTTGTGAGGAGTGTGGCTAGGAACCAAACACCCCCGATCGAAATGAATCGCCTACCTATGACGAGGCGGGTAAATTTTTTGAGTTTTGTAAAGGCTCGGGCGCGTAAAAATCGTAGCGAAAAATTGGGCGGGCACAAAACGTACTCCCTCCGGGATGGTTAGAAGTCATTTAGGACAAATGACACGGTCCCCAAAACATAACTTTGACCGCTTATTATTATAAAAATATTTATGGAGATGTGATATATGTATACTTTTATCAAAGTATTTTTTAAGACAAATCTACTCATATAATTTTTACATTTACAAACTCAACAACTTAAAAGTTATTGATGATTTATATTCTGATGTTTGACCCAAACCTTGTCCAAAACGACTTCTAATACCATCCGGGGAGGGAGTATAATAAGTTGTTCTACTGATTTTAATTTGATTGAATAGTATTATTTACGTGAAAGAGAAGCCACTTCAGCCGTACCGGGCGCATGGTGGGGCCGTCTGTCGTGGTCATAGTGCACACCCGTGGAGGGGCCGCCCCTATCGGGGATCTACTACTGCGTTTGCTTTCGCCTCTATATCGCATACGCCTCTCTCGCGATTCATTCCATCTCTCGCTCTCTTCCATCCCTTCTCGGTGAGGAGCTCCGCCCGATGTCTCGGTCTCCTTTGGCGAGTCGTGCGGAGGTGGACGAGGCGAGGAATAGGCTTCAATGGGATCCAGCAGTGAGCTTAGCGGGTTCCCGCTCATCGGTTGTCCGGATGCGGTCTTGCTCGGGTGGTGGAGGCGGACCAAGAAGGATGGTGATAACCGCGGCCGACTCTACTTCAAGTGTGCTAGGAAATGGGGTGAGTATTTCGTTACGTAGTGTTGATGTGTTGTCCCGGGCCTCCCCGCCCTTAGTTTTGCACTAATTTGTGTGCTGTTTTTTTCACATTACCCTAATAAGCCGGCGGTGTTGTCATTACTACCGATTTGAAACGGAATACTTCGAAGTTCTTGAAGGATCTTGGCATCATAGCTGTTCGCCCTTTGAATTGGAAAGAGGAGCTGGGCCGATGAAGAAGAAGCTTCAAATCGGTAAGTGCAAGTGGTGACACCAAGAAGAAAAACTTGGAGCAGATCTTTGGAGGACTTGATGAGGAAGACGAACATGTTTATTATTCTGTCTCTTGTCTATGTTGTCATTGGATGTGTTCCGATGTATCTTTGTAAACATGTAATGCCCGATGCAATGTTATTATTGTGGTAATTTGCGAATATCACAACGCGTCGGTGCAATGCATGCTTGGTGTCAAGATTTACGCACCTGTGAAAAGTCAACCGAGTGGAGTGGATCCACCGTGCTTAATAGGGATGTCATCCGTTGACCCGCGTTGTGTAAAGCGTGAGTGATACTCCCTCCGCCCAACCAAAAACAAAAAGTAATTTTTTGACCTTTTCAAAATCTAATTTGACTATTCGCCTTGCTCAACATATTTGTGTAAATTCCAAAATAAATTAGCTATTGTTATAATATCTTTAATGATCTAATAAGTCATAACAAAATTGATAATATTTATATACATTATTCAAATAAAACGAATGGTCAAATTAGATTTTGAAAGGTCAAAGAATTGCATTTTTTTGTTGGACGGAGGAGTACTCCACGTTTGCCGATCGCGTGGGTTCGCAATCGCCTACGCCGCACACGCCGATACTAAAAAGCGCGCGTGAGTAATAAAGCGATCGCCAGGCTGAGTCTACTCTATGACGCCGTCCGCCACCTCGCGCCTTTGCGCTATTGGGAGCGCGAACTCACTTCCGCCGGCTACATCTATCTCGCCGTCGCCGCCGCCGCTATAAGCTTAGCTTCACGTGTCGCCTTCCACGCACCACCGCCGCCGCCGGTCGCGGCCGCCCTGGCCGGCGCACCATGCGGCTTCGCCGAGATGCTTGCATTGGTTGCCATCCGGCGCCGCCAAGGAGGCAGAGATCTCATGGACGACTCACCACCTCGCGCCGCACTCGTAGCGAATGGCGAGGTGTGGCGATGCCATGGTGGGACGGAGCATCCCACCGGAGCGGGTTTTCCAACGAGAACGGGGAATGGCGCACTCGCCACCAATCTCGCCATCGCCGGCAACCCGAGGCGTGCTTCGTGAGCAGGCCGCTCTGCCCTATTCGCCGATGGCCGCGGCAGACCGCCGCGCCTCGCCGACATGCGCGCGACGACGCCGACGGGCATGAACTCGCTTCAGACGCACACGCCCTTGCTTTCTACAGATGAACACCGGCGCCGATGACGACGCGACATCGCACGAAAAGGTGTTGCGGGGATCGAAGGCGACGCTGTGACGGCAGCGACGGCACCAGTAATCAGGCACGCCCGCCGCACGTGCAATAGCGGTGTTGAGCCGACGAGCTGATGGTGGCGCCATATCCGGCCGGGTTTTTTGGTTTCTCCGTCGTCTCCCTCGCTCTAGCCCAACCGCCCGGTGCTCGCCAACACGGGCATCTTCGATGCGGCGTCACGGCCGTGGCGACATATTGCGGATGGTCGAGAGTCGGGCGTGGAAGTCAACCATGGGGAGTGTACCGCAATGAAAGGCGGGGATCAGCGACGAGTCTACTTTGTTCTTCGTTGATGGCTTGTGGGCATGAGTGTACTTCCTTCTTCCAATGCGGGGGGAGTTGCTCCGCGATTTGCGGTGACGCCTAGCTAGATATAACAACTTTTTGTAGCTTTTGGAAGTGTGCACGCGTCGTAGGTGATGCATATATGGTGTGCATATGTTCGATCCTTACCTAGCAGTGATGTTCAAGAAACGTAGATCCGGATGGAACGAAGACCGAGATGTTTTAATTAGTTGTGATATAATCCGTGTGTTATAATGCTCACTGTTTTAGTGTCTACCATTAATTCTCGCCCGCGGCCAGCCATTTCAGCCCATGGCCGCGAGCCCCGGCCGGCATGGCTATAGTTAGCCGGGCTGAACTCTCTCCCTTCTTTCTTATCTTGGCACCTCGAGGCTCGTCGGCTTGAAGGCGAGCTATTCCTATGCCGTTGAGGTCACCTTGGAACGCCGCCGTGTCCGCCCGGTTCACACGCCGGCCGGCGCGCTCGAGCTAGCGCTCACCACGACGGCAACAACCCCTTCGCGCCCGCCCCCGCCTCGACCGAAGTTTTGAAAACCGTTTACGCCGCATTCCGATGCCTCCATCCCGTCCATGTAACCTCGCCCTGCCCTCGGGCCGCCGGAGTGTCGCTCCCGCTCAAGTACGCGCCCGCCTCGCCAACGGTGTCGAAGCTTCAAGGGTAGGCGGAGGCGGAGCCCATTCAAACCCACTCATCCGATAGCATACTAGATAGGAACGCTAGGTTCTAGGGATCACGGTGTTCGATCCTCCCGTCGCTAGCGGTTGGCGCGGTTTCTAAGACGAGGGAACAAATGAACGCTAATGATAGAAAATTAAGATTGACACGCATCATATTAAAATTAAACCGATACAAGGAAACAAAGATAACCCAAATTAACGAAAGATAAAGAGATTGCCATGCAACAGATTAACCAACAACCGATTCCTTAGCAAATTAACCACCTGTATCATTGTATCTTACACATCCACACAAATCGGACAAATGAGATAAATTAACATAAAAAATAAAAGAAGAGAACCTAGGCCGCCTTCTTGGCCTTCTTGGGTCGCTGGCGGCGGCGTGCTTGGCCGCCTTCCCGGCCTCGCGCTGGCCGCCTTCCCGGCCGCCTCCTCTAGTTTGGCCGGGTATCCCCGCCGAGGGTATCGGCCGAGAGTCGATCCGGAGGGCGAGGAGTTGACCCTCTCCTCGAGGGGCTGATTCACCCTTGGCAGGCCAACATCGTCGGCCGGCCGTTCAGCTTGGTGAGGGCGGCACGGAGGCGCTCCACCCGAACTTCATCTCCTCGGGTGGTGGCGGCCATGTCGACGATCGTGGGCGGCGAGTCCGGCTTTCCGTGAGAGGGGGCAACGAAAGAGAAGTTAGTGTTGGATAACAGAGGGGGCGGGGGGGGTATAAAATATAAATGTGGCGTTTCCAAAGCACGGTTGCTCGGAAAACGTAACCGGCGATCGCCTGCGCCCAATGGCCGTCTCCTCGGCACTCAACGGCGATCGTATTTTCCAAAAGCACAACCGGCGGTTAATTGTTTGTTTTTGACAAATTTTACATTGAACAAGTTAAGATTCAAATCAAATTTAAGCGCTATTTAATTTTAATCGCTCTTTGAACTGAAACGAAAATGTATTCGGGGACGAGAGGGAGCAACACACAGCAATAATATATATTTTATTAATATACAAAAACAAAAAACAGAACATATATTAAAAATGATTAAAAAAAAAAGGAGGAAGGCCGCCGGCCTAGTCCTCGTCGTCCTCCTCCTCCTCCTCCTCCTCCTCCTCGGCGTCATCCTTCTTCTTGGCCAAGGCCTTGAGGAGGATCCCGGCCAACTCTTCCACCTTGGGGGCGTAGTGGTTGACCTTTTCATCCGCAGGTCGATCCACCCTTGGAAGAAGACCATGGCCGTCCGCCCGGCTCCTTCGCCTTCATGAAGGCAGGGAGACGATCGAGGGTGATCCCCTCCCTCGACATCTCCCGATAGCGGCGCCGCCTCGGGAGAGGGCGGACGTAGGAGTCGGACCGGGGGTTGGCCGCCCGGCGCCCACCACCGGATCCTGCCCTTGCCCTCCGCCCGCCTCCATCTCCTCCCCGTGCGCGCTTGTTGGATCCTCGAGGCGAGGCGACCATGGCGCCGATGATTGCAAAGAGAATGTGGCTGGCTTAGAGAACCGGAAAGGATGAACGCCATGATCGAGTGTGTGCTTAAATAGTGCGTTAGCCGGCCGCTCCACTTCCCCACGATCGAACGCGGCGATCAACGCAACCGCCCGCGCTTGGAATTCACATGATCGAACGCGGTAGTTTTTTTTTTGAGAATCGAACGCGGTAGTTTTAAATAGCGGGCTAAGGGTGTTTAGCGGTTTACCTCTAAAAGCGACTATAGCGGAGCTAATAGCGGGCTATAGCGGAGCGGCTAAATTGTACTTACATGAGCGAAATAGCGGCACCGCCTCGAAAGGCTATAGCGGGCTATTTGAAAGCAGGTAGTGTCTGAGGGGGCTCAAGAACTCTAATTTTCCTTTTTTAATCCGGTCAAAACTTGTAACTAGTCTTTCTCCCTCATAGTAACTCCAAAATTGATGGTTTTGCTTTCTAATTTTTTTAAAATCATGCTCTATCGGCGATTGTATTATTATTACTTGTATTACTATTTGTCATGTTTCATCAATAACATTTGAAATTTGAATTTCAAAATTACAACTTCAAACAACATTTTTGGAGCATCTAATGATTTCAGCGAGAAGAAGTCATGAACATATAAAAAGTTGTACAACTTCTTATGATGTACACCTTTTACACCGGTCATTTCTTCACCCGACGACGTCCACGGTAACATTGTTCACAAGATTTACACATCCACATATAGTTTATATGAAACTACGAGAGACATCTCTAAGATTTGTGAACAATGTCTAACACTATGCCCGGATGGGGAAACAACCAAATTAAAATAAGAATTAGTGAACAGAGTCTTTGGAAAAAACAAATTCTGAGACCCGTCTTTGGGAACAAGGAGTGCTGTAGTAGTGGGCGTCCCGTCCGCCGTTCTCGTCGGCCCGGTCGGTGATTCGCCCGGGCCGGTGCTGATTTGTTGTGTGAGAAAATTATACTGGCCGGGTGGGCGGCTTTTGTGAGAGAAAAGCACTCTTGGTCGGTGGTTGAACTAGCCCGGCCGAGCGATCGGACTATCCGCACTCGTCGTACTTTAAATCCATCCTTTAAAAAGGAATATTCCATCTGGTCATCCATATTCTTTCTTTTATATCCAGTTTCCTCGCACCCATCCATACTTTATATCTTTCTCTATCCCAACTACCATCACTTTGGGACCCACTTATAATTTTATCTAAATATATCCATGTAAGATCTTGTTTTGAAGGATTTATTGAAACGAATTCAATGGTGCAATCGAAATTTAATTTGGCTTTTGGTTTGTGAGTTACTCGTCGTAATTTGTGAAGGCACTTTTCTCAAGGACCCACTCGTCGTAATTTGTGAGTATATCATTTTTTAGGTAGTTGAGATAGTGGGCCCCGCCGCTCATGCATCCTCTCTCTCGGTTGCTACCTCCCTCGCCTTTTGCCTCTCACTTTTCGTCCCACATGGGCATGTGGCGTAGGGGACCGGAAGCCCGCCGTCTGCACTTGCGTGATGAGGGCTGTACTCAAGGGTGCCGATTGCTTTTCGATCTTGCGGTGCGAGGCCTTTTTACGTTAAAATGAAACTGAAGTATCGCTCCAAAGATAGCAAAGGCGAGATAGCCTCGGTGTGCGGGTCCTTTGCAGATCACACTGCTTGCGGCTGCGGCAAAGATGGACGGAACGACGGTGGCGGGCGTGGGCCCCATTCTCTGACGAGGTGTGTAGGATACGCAAAGGATTCACATGCAAGGGTGTGTATAGACACGCTTTGTGTAAGTATAGATGAGTGCAGAGGAAAAGGCACCGCCCCAATTTTTATTTACCAACGGCGTCATGTCGCCATTACGCGGAGTGCACCGGCTAGCCAGATCATTAAGGGCGTGTTTGGTTGCGTGTGGCATCCGGCATCGGCTCGCATGGCTCGGCGGCGGGTTAATTTGGCCATGCCAAATGCATGCAACGGGCCCTCTTTTGGTTGCCTGCATGAACCCAACCAAGGCTAGCTTGAGCTGTTGTTTGGTACCGTGCATTTGCGTGAGATTTAAATTTGTGCATGCATGGTTGTTGTTTGGTTGCTGCATACATGCTAGTTGCATCACATTCAAATTGTCACAAGCTACAAGCCGATCACAATAAAAGTAACTAGTCTTTTACCATAGCTTCCAAACTAAAAACCCTATGACTACAACAATAATTAGGACTACTACGAGCACTAGTAAGCAAAGTTAACCGGGATCTCCAACGGGTTGGTTTACTGGTGGATTAACAAGTGGTAGTAGAAGGGGGTGGATCCACTGCCGTCCATGACCATTGCAAAAAGCTTTCGGCCTCCACTTTTTGTGTTATATTTCACGTAGCAATTTCCACGGAACCTATGTACTTGCTCGTGTGCTTCTTTCCGGGTTGAGTACACCCCGGGTTCCCTGCCATGATGAACCACATACCATGCCATTCTTTGCAAAAGAAACAAATTGTAGGAAACATAACACGGCATGGCTTATGTGTGCTTTCGAGTTCATGTAGAAACATCATTGGCTAGGTCATGTGCTCAGATTATAGGAACAATGATCACAGCCCTAAGGCATGTGCTTAAAGTATAGGAAAAACATCACAGGCATATAGGGCATGTGTTCAGATTTTATGAAAAAAAAACATCACGAGGCAATAAGGCATTGTAATCCCGGGCTAGGGTTTGAAGAACAAGGAGAGAAAAAAAAAAAATCACCCGAGAGAGGAGAGGGCTCAGATCCTTTGCTACAACACAGAGAGAGAGAGAGAGAGAGAGAGAGAGAGAGAGAGCCCTCGATCCACGATTCACAAAGAAAGAACAAATCGAGAGGGGAGAGAAAAACCGACCGGTGGCGAAGAACTTCGAGCGGCGGGAAAGAGGGAGGAGGAAGCGGGGGGGATATATAGGCGAGATTGGCGCGAAGGGAGGAGGAAACCCTAGAGAGTTGTCATCTCCGGGCGGCCGAACCGCCGCGCGCGCCGCACGAGGGAGCACTGAGCGGCCCGGCCGGGGGAGGAACGCCGGTCGGCCGTTCCTCTCGAGCCCCGGGCCGTGGAGCACTTTTTTGCATGAAAGGGGAGCCCGGCTCGGGGACGAGAGCGGGTAACCAAACACTTGGGACATCAGACGACGGAGCCTGGCTAGGGGCATATCCGGGGCACCAAACACGCCTTTAAAATCCCACGTCTCGCACTTCGCAGCCGATGACCGACCGGGTTTAACTCACCAAGATATCGCCGCTCGCCTAACCGAATTTGTTGTTGAGCCTTGGATCGCATATGGAGACATGCTTGCGAGAGGCCTTCGGACTCAAGAACTACGATTTTTCTTTTTATCTGTGGCCAAAACTTGTAACTAGTCTTTCTCCCTCATAGTAACTCCAAATGTGATAGTTTTTTCTTTCTATTTTTTTAAAGAATAATCTTTGTATATATCAAGATATTGTATTCTTTTTGCTATTACTTTTGTCATGTTTTATTGAGAACATTTGAAATTTGAATTTCAAAATTACAACTTCGAGACAACACTTTTGGTTCATCCAATGATTTCAGCAGAAGAAGTCAAGCACGTAAAAGTTGTATAACTTCTAAAGATGTACTTCCTCCGTCTCAAAATAATTGCACGTCGCGAATTGGCTTGTAGTCCAATGGTAGGACGGTCTAGTGGGACGCTACCCACCGGTCTAAGTATCATTAGATTGATATTGGAACATACTTTCGTAATAGATTTATTTGGAGATCTAAGTATAGATATTATTTTCTATATATTTGGTCAAAATTATGAGAGTTTGACTTCTCAAAAAGTCGATGTACATCTTTTTATGTAGGTCATTTATTCATATGATGATGTCGCGGTAACAATCGCCCACGAGATTTACACATGTGTCATAGAGTTTATGAAAGTAGAAGACAAATTTCTAAGATTCGTGAACAATGTCACTAGCACTATGTCGGATGGGGAAACAACCAAAATAAGAATTTTAGGTCTTGCTAAGTTGTGAAACTCTCTAGTTGAAAACTTTTTGGTTTCACATTATCTTGTAAAGATAAACTATATATATATAGGTCTCAATTTCAAAAAATTGGAAATTGAAATTTAAATTTTTAAGTGACGTCGGATAGACAAACCACCAACATAATGATTGTAGTTCTCAAATATCCATGAAACTTTATAGCTTACAACATTTTGATTTGAGATCATCTTGTCATGGGAAAACATGTAGCAGTTTGAAAACATTTATCTTCTGACGCCAAGACCTTTGGGATAGTTGGGTCGCCCATTGGCTCGACACCTCTCCGGAGTGCACCGCCACGCAGCCCGCCCATAACCCACGCCCCGCGCAGTCTCCGCACCCGCAGATTATTGCTGCCGACCAACTCTTCGCCGCAAAACGTAGCTAGAGAGCGGCGTGCCCCCACCAAAAAGCTCCGCCCGTCCGTCGCGCCATGGAAAACCTTTTGCGTGACATGCTTGTAGAGATTGCGATTGGTGTCGCCAAGGTCTCGAATCCCATGGAGGACCTCCACAATCTGCGGGCCACCTGTTCACGGATGAAAGCGGCGGCGACCGGTGGTGGGGCGGGCATCCAGACGGTCCGCATCGGCCAGAGGCGGGGCCGGTGGTCGCATACTATTCGCTCAAGTATCGAGAATCTTATCACCAAGCTCGCCGCCCGTCGGCAACCCGGAGGTGTGCTTCAAAGAGAGATGTATGCCGTCTTCGCCGAAGCCCGCCGCACCGCCACGCCGCCGCTCGAGAAGGCCGCGGGCAGCGCCCCGAGCGTCGGGGCATGAAACCGCCAAGTATGTTCTTGCTCTTGTGCTTGGGGCCAACACCGTGCCGCGAACGGCGACTATCTGCGCGGCGGGTGTTGCGTGGAGATCGGCGACCACCGCGCGACGGGCTGGCGGACGTGCGCCAACCTGCGAAGCGGAACTCGCTGAACGGCCCGGGCGACATGCATGGGATTTCTTGAGGAGCGACTTGATGGCGGCACATAAAACGCCAAATTGGGTAGAGAATACCGTCCTCCAAGACCACAGGTGCCTCGCCATGATGGGCATCGGTGCGAGAGGGGAACCGGTGCGCCGCCATTCACGAGATGGGATGATTCATTTCAGGCGTGGAGGATGTTACGTAGCGAGGAGTGTAGGATCCGCAAGGAGTGTGAAAGTTTCTTACGTGGTGTTGTGTGGGCACTATAAGCAAGTTTTAAATTGGGATTGATCGATCTATCGATCACATGCGTGATGAAAAGTTGGATGTTTTGTTAGTCGTAACCATGCATATTTTCCAAAAGTGACGAAAAGGCCGGATTCTAACAAATTTTCATTTTGGGGCCAAATTCCCAAATTCAAAAAAATGGTTCAGATTCCTAAGACAAACTTATTTCGGGGCCAAATTCTAATTCTCCCATAGTCCTTCCTATTACTCCAAACAATGTTTGAAATTTCGAAATAGCACACAAGTTACTGATGCCGCCCTTTTACATTAACCGTGGGACCATGGTGTCTCGCATCGAACACTCTACATTTGCCACCTCAGATTCCTTATAGTGCTATGGGCAGTCTTCTCTGATCTCTCGTCTCTTCCTTCTCCCATACTACACCTACTATACTAGTTAGTACTCTTCTCACCTCTTCTCCATCCTGACTTTCTAAACTCATCTCAACCAAACCTGAGTACAGAGCGGTCCGACACAGGGGGTCTGCCTCGCCTTCGCCTTCATCTCCATCCCGGGCAGGTGGTGCTCTTTATCACATCCATGCAGCTAGATATGGTTTTTCATGTGGTTTTTTGAAACAGCAAATATAGAAGTTTTTTCTTTTTTTTAGTGGTTGCAGATCTGGATCGAGTCCCGGCCGTTCAGATCTCGACTTCATGTGGTCTCTGAAGTCCCGGCCGCTCGATATCTAGTGTTGGGTTGGGAAGGAGGCCGAAGAAAATGTCGCAAAAAGAAGCACATCTTCTTGGGTAAACACTTCTTTTTTGAAGTTTTTTTAGTGGCTCTAAAAAGGTTTTGTTTTGTCTTGTATATTTGTGTGATTCATGCTATAGCTTGTACAACCACAAAGACCTACGCAGGAGATTATAAAAGTATGGGTCTTCGGAGGTCGCGGCGGGGGCCACTCCCCTCCTCGCCGAGTCGAGCATTTTTTCAGTCGCGCCGACTCGGTGAACAAGTTTGGCAAAAGAAGCTTTGGCTCCGGCTCCTCCCGCACCCCACCGTAGCTAGGAGCCACTTTTCTCTCTCCCTCCCTCTCCCTCTCACCGACATTGGGCCATGTCGCTAGGAGCCGGAGAAGCTCGATTTTGGGGCTCCCCGGGCTCCGGCTCTTGCGCGCTCTGATGCCTTCGTAGCTTAGGTCTTGCTTCCTCTTTTTTGACAATGTTCGCTTGCTCTTGCTTCATCTTGTTTCAAACTTTGTTGTGTCTCACGGAATACTATTAAATCGACCAAAATCGGCGTTAGCAAAACAACTTTTGTTCTCCGTAATGTGGTTATATTATCAAAAAAATTGTTAAAATTTGGAATGCTCGGCTCTCAAGAATGCGCATCGAACTCGTATTGCTAGTTTGTGCATTGTGGCTCAACAAACGAATTCAAATTTTGATTTGTTCCGTAAAGAGGCAAATTTTGGCCTTGTGTTGAAACAAATTTGGCATCGAACACTCACATCATTTCTCTCTCTCTCGATCGATCGAGCAGGCATGTGAAATGACTCCATACATGACCCACGATGTACAAGTACACCTACTATACACACGGTGTTCGGGCATGTCAACATCATCATGATTACGATTCTCTGCTGCACTGCGTCTTTGGATGAGCGGTCGGCCGCGGGCAACGTGAACGCCACGGTTCCTTGTCGAAGCGTCGAATTATAGACTAAGAGAGAGAGCATGGCCACCGGCGGGCCCCACAATTTAAACAACAACAACAGTCATGGTTCGGGCATGTTGAGGGCCCCACAATTTAAAATACCTAAAAAAATGTTTTTAACCGACAAACCAAAAATCTAAATTAAATTCGATTACACCGTAAATTTGTTTCAATTAATGCTTCAAAACAAGACATCACATGGATATACTAGTATTTAGATAAAATTAACGGTGGGCCCACACGATGGTAGTTGGGATAGAGTAGGACAAACTTTTTCGGGGCCAATTCCTAATTCTCCCTAGTCCTATTACTCCAAATAATGTTTGAAATTTTGAAATAGCACACAAGTTTCTGATCGCCCTTTTACATTAACCGTGGGACCATGGTGTGCGCATCGAACACTCTCTGGTTGCCACCTCGGATTCCTTTAGTTGCATCGAACACTCTCTGATTTGCCACCTCGGATTCCTTTATAGTGCTACTATGGGCAGTTTTCTCTCACAGTCTCTCGTCACTTCCTTCTCCCATACTACACCTCTTCTCATACTGTACTAGTAGTACTCTTCTCACCTCTTCTCCGTCCTGACTTTCCAAACTCATCTCAACCAGAGAGCGGTCCGTCACGGAAGCACATCTTCTTTTCTTTTTTTGGTGGTTGTAGATCTGGGGTCCGTCGCGGAAGCACATCTTCTTGGGTAAGCACCGAAATCTAGATTGTATAGTGCATTATCCTTCCTTTCTTGAAGTGATTTCTAGAAACAACAAATCTGTAAGTTTTTTTTTTCTTTTTTTGGTGGTTGCAGATCTGGGGTCCGTCGCGGAAGCACATCTTCTTGGGTAAGCACCGAAATCTAGATTGTAAAGTGCATTATCCTTCCTTTTTTTGAAGGGTTTTTTTGAATGGCTATAAAAGGTTTTGTTTTGTCTTGCATACGGTATTTGTGTGACTCAAACACAAAGACCTACGTGGGAGATTATAAAAGGATGGAGAGGAGGCGAAGAAAATGTCGCAAGAAAAAGCACATCTTCTTCGCTTGGAGATCCTTTTCCACCTCTCAACCTTCTTCTTGCATGCTATCGGTGGCCTCGCCCGGCTTCACGTGGATTCCGCTTCACGTATCATGCGCATGGCTAGAGCTTTAAGGGGTGTCGGGATCGTGGATCACGCCCCAACTTCGCCTTCATAAGATTAGGCATGCCCACAGACCCAAGGCGAGTGTTTGGTTCAGCTTTTACTGCGGTGGCCGCCACACCACGCATGCTTCGTCGTTTTTCTATTTTTGCTCATCGTTTAGTGTGTGGCGAGTGTGGCAAGTGTGGTGGCCGTTTTGCCCACCACGGATGTGTGGCCGCCACACCGTGGCGTGTCGCGTGGCGCATGTGGCGGCGCATCTTTGGATGGGACTTTGGAGATTATAATCCGCCAAGGGCCGCAAGCATCTCGACAGTCTTTGTTGTCTCTACACGAGTGCGGACGGGGAAGAGGCCGCCTTCTAAATAGATGCTCCCTACTCGAATCAGATCGAACCTGTATTGCTAGTTTGTGCATTGTGGCTCAAAACAATTCAAAGCTTGATTTGTTCGTAAAGAGGCAAATTTTGGCCTTGTGTTGAAACAAATTTGGCATCGAACACTCACCTCCTTCTCTCTCTCTCTCGATCGATCGAGCGGGCATGTGAAATGACTCCATACGTGACCCACGATGTACAGTACACCCTCGTACACGGTGTTCGAGCATGTCATCATCATGATTATGATTCTGTTGAGACCCGTCTTTGGTGCGAGATGGGCCGGAACGGCGAGTTTTTATATTCCCAAAAAGTTTTGACCCAAACCCTTTCCCAACAATACTACGGGGACTCTTGGCTACGGGCCAGAGGCAGAGCCCGCCGGCCGTGCCAACGTGAACGCTTACGGTTCCTTGTATGCAAGAAGCGTCGGATTAATTATAGATGAGAGAGCATGGCCCGGCGGGCCCCACAATTTAAAATACCTAAAAATGTTTTAGCCCGACAAACCAAAAATCTAAATTAAATTCGATTACACCATTAAATTTGTTTCAATTAATTCTTCAAAACAAGATGTCACATGGATATACGTATTTAGAAAATTACAAGTGGGCCCACACGATGAATGCAGAGAAACTGGGAATCTTGATGACTAGGACAGAATATTCCTTCTAAAGGAAGCAAATAGAGGAACGTGAGTCAATTTTTTTTTCGTTTTTGCAAAAATCCAAGGATGGTACTGTAGACTAGTTTAGCAAACTCTTGGAGACGCACTGTCATTTTACTTTTAATTGTGAGAAATTGTGAAATTTAATCCTGCCGCTGGAAATATGACACAGAATTCGCTTGCTTTACGAAATATGACCCATGTTGTGCGATTTGCTATGAAATCTAGACTTTTCGAATTTTCAGTTTCAATAATTACAGGGGCCATTTTTTCCTTTGTTTAGGGCATCGGGGCCGCCTACCAACGCGCCGCCGCCGTATCGTGCGACTTGCCACGCGCGGCCACCCTATGGATGTGGGCTGGGCAAATGAGGCGCCGGGAGGAGCGATGGAGAGCGCGTGGCGTGTAGACTTGGGGCAGACGGGACGGCGGTTTTTGGCGACGGCGCTTATCACACAGACCGCGGACTCAAGGCGAAGGTCGTGCTCGGTCACGACTCTCCGTGAGTGAGCCCGACGGGCTCAAGAGGAATTGAGGAAAGGGTAATGATGTCCTTTCCCATTCTCAAACAGATTAAAGAAATTTTCTAAATTTATAGAAAATACAAAAATCCAAAAAATCCAGATTTCATAAGAACTCACGCGACATGGGTCATATTTCATAAGGCATGCGAATTCCGGGTCATATTTCTAGCGGCACACGATAATGGGTTAAATTTCATAATTTCTCGTTAATTGTATAAATGAAGCTACTAGGAAGCAATGGTTTAGCGACTCCTCGTCGTAGTCATATCTTGTTGGCTACTCTACTAAGCAGCTCCCTTTTAGTAGTCATATCTTGTTGGCTACTCTACTACAAGCGACTCCCTGTCATATTTTTAGGGCGAAAATCTAGATGAAAAACTCGATACTAACACTTACGCCCACACCTAGGGTGGCCTTGTCATCTGTCTTACCAACCTCATGATCTTTGTGGATGCAAACCATGTGGGACGACCTTGGAGGCGAGATCCAAGATCGGATCTAGCGCAAAACGCTAGGAACAGTGCTGTTGTGTCGTCTTACAAAGCTACTTTGTATGTGACTCAATCTAACTTGTACAAAAATTGTGTTGTCTTAAATATCTTTTTTTCGGGTTGATCCTGTACAACCACAAAGAACTAGTGGGCAGGAAATTATAAAAGGATTAAAGAGAAGATCATATCCATCTATCTATGGTGCTCGAGCAATTTGAAGATAATAGTAGATCTTTGTGGTGCGGTCCAAGTGAACAAGTAGGAGTAGGTGTGCGGATCGATGATGCCTTTGTGCAAATGGAGGGTGTTTAGTTCCTATGCAACCCAAAAAAAAGTGCTACGAAGACGTGGCACATCAAATCTTTTAACGCATGCATGGAGTATTTAAATATAGAGAAACAAAAAAAACTAATTACAGTTTAGGCTGAAAAGAGCGAGATGAATCTTAAGCCTAATTAATCTATGGTAAGACAATAAATACCAAATACAAACGAAAAGTGCTACTTTAAATCAGAATATTTCACCAACTAGTAATTGTGTCGAAACAAATTTGGCGACCCTATATCAAATGGAGATGCGGGAGCTTGGCCAAACTCTCTCTCTCTCTCTCTGTCTCTATGCGCCTCGTCTCTTCCTTCTCCCGATCTTTTGCATCGAACACAGGCACGTCAAATGACTCCATATGTGACCCTACAGGGCGGTCATGGAAAAAAGGGGCGGTCATGGAAAAAGGAGTCGGTGCAGTGCGAGATGACACCGGCGACCTGCACCAAGGATGGACGGAACGATGGGTGTAGATGACAGCGGCGACTGCACCAAGGATGGGCCGGAACGGCGATAGGCAGCGTGGGCCCTATTGTACTCGGAAGGATTCGCATGCACGGTTGTAACACCCGTGTTTTTGCATCATTTTAAAATTCACAAAAAATTTGAACTTTTTCTAACTACAACTAAAACTTGATTTATTTTCCGCTAAAACCGAAACCCCGTTTTTGAAAACCTGCATTTAAATCCCACCATATAGAAAATTAGGTTCTTTGTTTGTTGCTTGTCAAACTTTATGGTGACCAAAGGATGCAAGGTAAGTTCTAGATTTTATTTATGGAAGACATTGCATGAGAATGAGTTACGAATTTATCCGGGAATAAAATATCGAGACACGTGTGTACCAAATATACATATGAATATTTTTATGAGCACAACAAATAATCATTCCGACAATAAGTCATGGGAATATGAATGTGCTTGTATAAATATTTATAATATATATTACACATGAAATAACGAGAGTTCGGGAAAATATGTGTGTGCACAAATATATACGCATATTTATACAAGCACAATTAAATAAATATTTTCATGAATCCCAGTCATGAGAATAAATGTGTGCTTGAATAAGTATTTATAATATATAGATGTGTATTTACACACATACAATAAGAGGGAGAAGAAATAAGAAAAGGAATGATGAAAGGAAGGGAAAATAGAAAAGAGAAAAGAAGGAAATAGAGAATGAACTCGCGGGCTCATTCTTCCCCCTCCTCTCTTTCCCTTGGCCCAACAACGGCCTCCCTCTCCGCCATTCCTTCTCACGTGTCTTGGGGGTGGCTCAAACAACGGGACCGGGCCACCGAGGCCCGGCCCGGCCCGGCCCGGTTTCCTCTCCGCACACACGGCCGGGCGGGACTTGAGGTCGGCGTCTCCTCCCTCGGTCGCGCCGCGACGCCGAGGAAACACCACGGCCCCGCCACCGCGCCCACCGGAGCCCACACCGTCCCCTCCACCGGACGAGTACGAGGCGAAGACCGAGCACGGCAACGTGAGACGCCCCAAGGGTCTGACGAGACGCGACAGAGGCCGCGTCAACATATACGGGGCTCGGCGACCTTGCCCGGTAGCCGCCAAGGCGTCGAGCCAGCCGCCACGGCGAACACGCGGTGACAAAATGACGTCGTCGTTTTCGCCGAGCCGGTGCCAACCGACGAGTAAACGCCCCGCCGGTGCCACCGGGCAAGCGCGCCCGGCCGCGCGACGCCATGGCGGGGCGGCGACGCCCGTAGGGACGCGCAGCCGTCAACGCCCGCCCAGCTCACGGAGACGAGCGCGATCGCGTTCCGGCTCATGGCGCACCAGCTCAAGGTCCACGGACACGGGAGGCATGGTCGGAAATATCGGGCGGCGGGAAAGATCTCACCGGCGAGCTCTCACCGGTCGTGGCTATAAATAGCCCCTCCGGGAACTCAATCGATCGCCGCCACCACCATTCCAAGCTCCGCCTTGGGCCGAAACACACGGTGCGTGCCTCGATTTTCCTCCCTTCCCCTCTCTTCCTCGCCGCGCCATTTTCCCCCAATCCGAAGCGCCGCGCGAGCTAGGGTTGGGGCATTCCGGCGATGGGATCAACTTGGGCCGTGTCTGCCGTCGCAAGCTCCCCCGAGTCCTACCCTTTTCGTTTCCGCTATTGGTTGTGAATGAGGTGTTAGGCGCCCTGGTATACACACCGCCGCCACGAGTTCCGCCGCCGTCGTCGCCGGTCGAGGAGGTGCCTCACCCGCCACCCCGGTATGCCCGCCAAAGAAGTCGTGGGTGGGGAGATGGATCCAATAAGCCCCTCACGGCGAAGCCGGGGCAGAACGACGCATTCCGGAAGGTCCGGCGAAGAGCCGCCCGCCAGCTCGACGGACGGGATCCCACCGCCCGCCCCGTTCCACACCGTAACGTCAAGGCACCGGCCGATCAAGAAGCCCACGTCGCCTTCGCCCCGACGCCGCCATACGCTAACGGGGCGACCCGTCATCCACGTGGCTCCCACGTGGCGGCCACGGTGGCGCCCACCTGGACCCACGTGGCACCCACGTATGCGAGAGCACATTCCTGTGTACACTTAGAAAAATGCTATGTGCACCCGGTGTTTGTACACGAGAATGTTATAAGTCGACTTTCCCGTGTCGAAAAATTTTAAAATTTGTAAATTCATTATTTGATTTATAGAATTTTATCATGTAAATGGTTCCAATTTTATTACATGATAAAATTATATTATAATATCACCCTAATGATTTAATTAGGGATTAATATTATAAAATCCATATCTCATGCAAATTAACTCCGTTTCCCGTGAAACGACTTCCATAATTCATCTAAAATCTAGCTCTATGCATCTAACCCATTGCCACCATAATGTTCTATGCTTGTTTTGATTGCTCTAGTTCAAGCTAGTTATCAACGTATCTTGTAGTAGCTCTACATCAACCCGTTTAGGAGTTTCCGTTCAAGTAGCTAGAAGACGTTCGACGCCGTGCCGATTCGTAAGAACCCCCAGGCAAGTCCTACCCCCCCCCTTAATCTGACCTAATTACTATAATATCTAATAAGATGTTAAGATCAAGTATGCTTAGGACAAGCCGTGCGGGAGTACTCATGGGCTATGTGCGTGAGGCTTCGCTAGGCTTTGTCGTTAACTTAAATAATAATGTGAACCTTCCCAACAAAAGGTGAGTGGTGATAGTCAACATGGAGGTGGACTAATCACGATCGGGGATGAATCCCGCGGAGAGATACTCGCCTCCCTAAGGACCGGTTCATAGACCTTCTACCTAGATTAATTATACATACGACCACACACAGGGATGGGGCGGCTTGATTCCACACCCCGTTGGGTTGAGGTATAGTTTAGATCCAAGGTGGCCGGCGTAGGCAAACGACATATCAGGAGCAGACATGGGGAGAGTGGCCCCATGGTCCGGTTGGCGTGGATGCCGAAAGTGATCTTCCACGTAAGTGTTTGGGCGCTGATGGGCGTCAAAAGTGCACATATTTATGATTAATGATTGGGTGTGTTGTGTGACAGTATAGGTTGGGTAATAAGGTATTACCTGTAAAGCCGTGGGTGATTTGGTATCACCATATTGTCTAGGATGATGCGTCATCCTTCCAACCCCTGAGAAGTCGTGGTGAGGATTATACCAATATACCTAGGAGGCATCCGAGTGGGTACGGGATCTTGTTGGACCACCTTTGACCACCGTACATGGGAGAAGATGGCCCATCGTGTGGGGAAAGTGTACGACCTCTGCTGAGTTATTTAAATCTATTCGAATAGCCACGTCCTTGGAATGGGCAAGTGCTAGGCATGAACATCTATGATTAGATATACACTTATGAAGACTAACCTATGGTGTCATGACAGCAGTGATGACATGAGATTACTCGGGAACTAGCGAGAGCAGTTTTAGAGACTCTGCTAGGGCCCAAACCCTTAATAATTACAACCCCCTGGTTGGGACTTGCTGAGTACGTTTGTACTCACCCCTCTATTTCTACGAGATATCGGCACATGTGAAGGTAAGATCGACGACTAGTAGAGGACCAACAGATCGTAGGAGTTCGCCGGATGTTTGCTTAGGAGAAGGGACGTTGAAGCCCGGATTTCATCCATGCACAAGTGCGCCTATGGAGATGCGGGCGTGTCATAGTTAATCCACCGCTCCTCGGTTGGCCAACTCGATATTGTAACCCGACTTGGTGACCCTTCGTCGCCACCGTAAGCCCCTCTCTATCCTATATTTCAACATTTCGGTTTATTATTATTTCTGTTTACCATCAATGCATTTACTAATAGACGTGTTTGTGGCGTGATCTGGCGCAAAACACGTGTGATTAATCCACCCATTGAAAGTGGGGCGTGGCAACGGTATACGAAAAGTACTACTCCCGGGGCCCCGGGCCCCTGTCCCGGCTCCTCGCTCGACTCTTCACAAAAAGAAAAAAGAAGAAAAAATGATTTCTATTTTTAATGCGGGAGTGCCGCCAAAAGCGAATCGATCGAGGACCGAAGCGTAGTTTCGGTTGGTTAGCTCGCCAGTGAGCGAGCAACCGGACGCTAGTTCGATTCCCGTGATAGTGTGTGTACTAGTTGTAGTGTAGTTAGGTCTGGTTGTAGTACACGGGTAGTGTGTGTCGTGTGCGTGTAGTGTGTGTGTGTGAGTGTGTATGAACAGATACTACAACTGTACCCAGAGTAAGAGGCAACTCAAAAAAAGCCTAAAACAGTCTTTCTCCCTCCTATTAATCCAAACTCTATTTCAAATTTGAAATAGTACACAAGTTACAGTCGCCCTTAGCAAGATTTAAGAAGCAAAAATGTGTCGCCCTACATTAAGGGTGCCCGTGGGGCCATGGTGTCAACATCAAACACTCATATTATGTCGAAATAAGATAAGCCAACTTTTTTTTTCAATGGCAAACTAGTTTAGCAAACTCTTGTAGATGCTATGTCATTTTACTGTTAAATGTATACATGAAGCTGCTAGAAAGCAATAGTTTAGCTCCCCGTAGTACTCATATATCTTGTTGGCTATTCTATTCTTTAATTTGAAAAAACTCAATGAAAGTGAAGAAAAGACATTTTCGACAACTTGTGGAGGTAACATATTTTACTGTTAATAATTATATACATGAAGAAGCAATGGTTTATTAGCTCCCTGTAGTACTCATATCTTGTTGGCTATTCTATTTTTCAAGGTGTAAAACTGGATGCTAAGACTCTCCACAACGTTACAAGTGCTCAAAAGGATCTAACCCCCAAGAATCGGTAGAGAGCCGGTGTGCCTCCTTCCGCCAAATCGGTCCAAGTGAATAGTAGTAGTAGCCGTAGTTGGTACTCATTGTCCCCGCTAACATCGACGAGAGGGGCTCGTGGCCGTAGGACTATAATAATTAATAATCTTCCATATAGGTCTCGAGCTCGGTCATGGACATGGCTAGCGCTTAAGACCTGCTTATTTGGACATTATAATCCGCCGAGGGCCGCAAGTGTCTCAACGGTGTTGTTGTCATCCCTATTCGAGTCCGGACCGAGGGACATCCATATTTGTCTTCGTAGCTTAGGTCTGTCTTCCTTTCTTTGGCAAATTTCCTGATTTGAATACATACTATATTTGAAGTCCAACCCACACTCGCTACAAGTGTCCCCTGCCGGAAGTGAAATGAAACAAAACTACTCTTGCTTTCTCCACCCTCCTCCCACCCTCTCGCTCAAACTTGAAATTCGGAGGAGCGTGGCTCCAAAAAGCCTAAAACATTCTCTCCCTCCTCCAAACTCTCTGTTTTAAATTCGAAATACTTTGTTCGGCTTGCTAGTTCGACCACCAGCCAATAGTGTTTTTCTCTCACAACAAACCAAAGACCGTGAGACGGCCCAAAGAAGACTTTGTTCTCACAACAAACCAAAGCCCAGCCAACACCGGCCGGCCCGAACACTCTACTAAAAGTTCTTATCTTTCTCTCTCCCAGTCTCGTCACACTGCCGCTTCCTTCTCCTCCCATACCAAATTACTAGTAGTACCACGGTACCACCACTCTTCTCGCCTCTTTTTCTTTGACTTCCAAACTCTTCTCACCAAATCTTACCAAATAAAGAGTACTAGAGAGCGGTCCGACATAGGGATCTGCCTCGTCCCCGGTGCCTCGCGTCTCCATCCTTGGCGAGGTGCACCTCTTTATCACACCCATGGATCTAGATATGATTTTTCATGTGGTTTTCAAAACAAAGCAAATACAGAAGTTTTTTTTGGGTGGTTGCAGATCGGGATCCGTCGGGGGCCTCGTGTCCCCGGTAGCGCTACGGTGAGGTCGCGTCATTGTCTTGACTTCTCGACCAGGGGATCCGGCCGGCGTGGGGGAGCGCCGCGGAGAACGAGGCGTTTATCACGGCGTTCGACAGATTGCCGACGCCGTCGTCCGCGAAGTCCCGCCGCTCGGATCTCCGGTGTTTTACTTGTGGGTTGGGGGGCGGCCAAGAAAAAGTCGCAAGAGAAGCACATCTTGTTGGGTAAACACCTAAATCTAAATTGTAAAGTGCATTACCCTTTTTTTTGAAGTTTTTTTTTTTTGAATGGCTCTAAAAGGTTTTGTTTTGTCTTGCATATCTGTGTGATTCATTTTATCCGTCTTAAATACCTTTTTTCCGATTGATTGGGTATAAACACAAAGATCTATGCGGGAGATTATAAAAGTGTGGGAGGAGGCCTAAGAAAAAAAAAAAAAAAAAACACATTTCTTCCTAGGTAAACCCCGAATCTAATCCCAAAGTGCATTTAATTTTTCACTAACCAACCAATCCCAGATCTATAAACTTCCCACTTTAGCAAACTTGCGTCAGAACCCCGAGAGTGAAACTAAATTATATTTCCACCCTTCGTTTACCTCTTTCTCGCTTTTTTTTTTTTGAGGTGTTCCCATGTACGATAGATGGGCCGTCCACTAGGCTATAACTTTGCTAAGAGCGATCAGTAACTTGTGTAGTACAAGACACGTGCTACTAGTATTTCTAGCCTTCGTTTACCTCTTCTCGTCTGTTTTGTTCCCATGTACGATAGATGGGCCGTCCACTAGGCACTAAACTACCTCTTCTGGTTGGAGCCAAGTTTTTTTTTTTTTTTTTGCAAAAATCCAAGGATGGCAAACTAGTTTAGCAAACTCTAGGAGATGACTCCGCCCGCAAAATTAGAGGCGCAACCAAACACACGGCAGAGATCTTTGTCATTTTATTGTTAATTGTAGTACATGAAGTCGCTACTGAAGCAATGGTTTAGCGACTCTCTATCATACTCATATCTTGTTACTATATTTTTCGTGGTGAAAAACTCGATGAAAAGCTGGAGGAAGGTGAAGAAAATAATTCCTCCATGTTGCGCTAATAATATTTGTTAACACCAAAATTTGGTAGAGCCTGGATGACTAGTGAACCGGCGCAGACAACGATTCGGTAAGGGGTCATTCGCTAGTGATAAAGCAGCCGCAGTGGCTGTAGCATTTGGGAAGTCGTTATTCGGCTAAGGAGCCCGAGTCCAAGAAAGGGCTGAGCGAGAGATGGTTCGCAAGCGTGAAGCATCAAGAAGAATATCCAAGGACGAGGGCCCACATCACGCATACAATTCCACGACTCGAGAAGACTTGGAGGACAATGTATCTTAGCTAGATATTTTGTTAGTTATTATTAAGTAACTAGTTAGGACTCAATAAGCCCGTGGTATAAATATGAGACCCCGCAATCAGAAACGATATACCCAATTCAATACAAACAACCCGGCTCCGCGTGCCTTGGCTCCCGCCACCTTCGAGTCCGTCGTGTCGCCGATCTATCGCAAGAGGATTCATCGACCCGCCGACCTCGTAAGTATCGGCAACCTTGCACCATGTCTAGTATCGTCAGCGGATTTAGATTATTGCAAGAAGTCTTGTTCACGCTAGTAGTATCGTCAGCGGATTTAAGCTATCGGGGGCAAGAGGGTTCTTTTGTCGCATCATGAGCCATCCGGTGGGCTAAGATCTGGCTTAGAGCTAGTTATCGGCTTCATTAGATTTTGGCAAGATCTAATGAATTCATTAAGTTACCACGTGTTTGCAGTGCTTTCGATCTATTTATTTAATTATGTTTGCACACACTTTTTGCCCAATTTAGATTGAGACGTCTCGGCTTTTATCTTTTGTTAAATCTAGTTGTCGTCAATTCATTCAACGTCTATCATTAGCTTGTCACTAGATCTATCTGTTCTTAGAAGCCGAGCTAGATCAATCTAAGTTGTCACATGTTGTGGGTTCGTAATCGTTTAGATCTTGACAGGACTGTGTCATCCGGTGGATACAGATCTTTGGGTTAATCTAGAGCTAGTCATCCGGTGGACTAGAGATCGGTTTAATCTGATAGGTTTTTACGTAAGGTAGTTCCTTCTTCATGGACCCCGATTCGGTAAGCTTGCCGAACACGGTTATGCTTTTAAGTCATTACGTGTTTTGGGTTCGTGATATCGTTTATACGCACGGTAGCTCCTTCTTCGTTGAGGGTTCGTGATCGTGCATGCGCATTGTAGCTCCTTCTTTTTGTAGCAGGTCCGTGTACGTTTATTTATACGGTAGCTCCTTCTTTACAAGAGGTTCGGTAATGCGTTTATACGTGTGGTAGCTCCTTTACGTAAGGTTGGGTATGCGTTTATACGTGTGGTAGTTCCTTCTTTACTGGCCGAGGTTTGTGTACATTTATACGTGTGGTAGTTCCTTCTTCTTAGCAGGTTCGTATACGCCCCGCACGCACGGTAGCTCCTTCTTCGTTGAGGGTTCGTGGTAATGCGTTTTACGTAGGGTAGCTCCCTCTTCATGTGTCGTGAATGTCTATTACGATGTTCATGATTTATTTTCTTCCATGTTGTCAATTAATTCGATCTATGCAATAGAGCTTTACATTAACACATCATGATGATCGACTTTACTTGTTCGAGACATGTCTTTCATGATCATTCGGTAGTCTGTTTGCACGCCATATCTTCATATTTGCTTACCGAATGCATTTATTACTCATCGACAGATAGCTTTCATAGCTATATGTCTTTACATCCGCCTTAGAGCCATACATGCGAACTGTCTTGGTCTCACCGGGCATGTTTCAGATCTCACGTTTACCTCCTTGTCAATTAACAAGGTCAAATTGATCGGCACGCCATCGATTCAAGACGCCCGGCAGGGTAAAGCTAGCTATTCGGCTTGTCGGTGCGTGGCGCAAGGAGTAGGATTTTTGTGCCTACATTATTAACACTCCTGCTCACACCTAAGTACTACCGCCCCATAATGGGGAGGGAGAGAACTTGTCAAGGAGATGTCAAGATGGTGTTCTATGTCCTAATAGAGTTTGCAGCACCTACAGAGCAAGCTACTGATGATCCAGAGGAACAAGATGCTTATTCAGATAAAGAAGCCTATTCTGATTTTGACAATAAAGAGATGATTGATCTCCTAGGATAGTTGGCTCCGTCAAGACAAGCTGTATTCGACAGGCCTAGGAAACACAACCATCTGAAGCCTCTTTACCTGAAAGGATATGTTAATGGAAAGCCTCTGACTCACATGTTCGTCGATGGGGGAGCTGCAATTAATATCATGCCATATACAACCTTCAGGAAGCTGGGGATGACCAAGGAGGATTTGCTCAAGACAGACATTGTGCTCAGGGACTTTGCTGGAAATCCTTCAAATACCCATGGAGCCGTTCACGTTGAGTTGATGATCGGCTCAAAGACTTTGATCACTACCTTCTTTGTGGTCGATAGTAAGGGGTCCTACAGCTTATTACTTAGGAGAGATTGGATCCATGCTAACTGTTGCGTTCCATCCACTATGCATCAAGTCCTCATCCAATGGAACGGTGACGATGTCGAGGTAGTGCAAGCTGATGATTCGGTAAGCATTGCAGCAACTGAACCATCGTTCTGGGAATATGAAGGCGTGGAGTGTTTCTCGGGGAAGAGAATGGGAAGAAGGTCCTGTCAAGATTCGTTACAAAGACCAACAAACCGATCGAGATAGTCGGCTCTCATAGTAATTTCTAAGGAAAGATTTTGTGTCGGCTTCAAAAGGATCAATTATTGCCAAATATGATTAGCCGACACGTATGAGTTAACAAATCGTGAGCAAAGAAGTTTGTTCTACTCATAGGAAATAGCCGATGTATAAATCATCGCCTTTAGCGAGAAAAAAATACTCCATATAATTGAAGAACAGCCGGCATAAAGATTGTTATGTCGCCTTTAGTGCAAAAAATATAAAAACAACAACGTCAATATATGGAAACGGAAGATCTTTATTCAAGAGTTCAGAGACATATCACAAAAGTGTTGCCGAATACATCACGAGAGGATTTCTACTTAGGATATGACACAAGGAATTTCTACCTAATCCTAAATCCTCGAAAGTACTATTCGCAAAGAAGTCCTAACAAACAAAGCTTCACTTCTTTTTTTGAGCATCCTTGATCTTGTCAACAATCTCCTAGATGCGTGGAGCCGGTGGGTTCACAGGCATGTCGAAAGTGCTTCGCACCAAACGACATCGCTTCCACGAAGGCATTGGTGACGCTTTCGGACAATTTTCGAATGATGAGAAAAATGAGAAACAATCGGTTCATCAAAGCAATAATATAGGAGCAGATCAGGATTGAAAATTACCACCAATATGGACCTCGGGGCCATGCGACGATCGCGACCGCAGCAAAGATAAGGAGCCGTCACATCTAGATCCACCGAGCTCCCTACGGCGGCGTCTCTCTTCATGCAAAATTTTGCGAAGAGTCTCGCATCCGCCGGTGAATCGTCATCAAGACTCGATGAGATGGGGATTGGAATGCGCCGAGTGCCAAACAAGAAATACGGATGAGTGGATGACCTAAGAAATAAAAAGGATTAGAATGCATCGGGATAAAAGATGACTGGAAATTATAAGAGGTCTAATCTTACCCGAGAGAAAGCGGAGTAGGAGGTGGAAGACCTTGAACTGTTGATTCCTCGGCAACTCCTTTGCCCTTGTCCGCCATTGGATTGCTAACACTTCGGGAAGTTCTTGGCCAAAAAAGAGGAAAGAAAGTTGGAAGGTCAAATTGCAATTTCGATTCGCGTTTGGACATATAAGGCGAGAAGAAAGTGATTGGCTGAAATATATTTATTCGAGATTGCTTATCGAGAAGCCATCTTTACTCGTTCCGTCTCGCCTCCTGACCGACATTTTTACCCCCTGGTTGGTTTATTGGAAGAAGAGAAAGGCGTGGTGCATTTAATGGTGTAATAAACGAGTGTCCGCAAATTTTCGGAAGCCAAATTTCTTGTATTATTTAAAGGATTTGGCCGGTAATGACGTCGAGCAAGGCTCGGTTGCTCGTTAAACAAGTTCATCCATATTTACAAAGACGGAGAACCGTAATGCAAAAATCGTCAATAAGAAAGATCTTGTTCACCATATAGGAGGATCGTGGGAATCGATTTTAGTTTTGACAGATTACGCTATCACTACTGCTTTGTCAATACCTATTGGATTTAAGAATTTCTTCAAAGGAGACGGGAGATTGATAGCGTTCTCATAGAAAGCTATTCGGTTAGAGAATTGTTCGGCATTAGTATTCAGCATGGTGACGATTCGGCATCAAGGCAATCAAGTTCAAACTCATGCGAGATAATTTAAAAACACGTGATCATAAGGAGGCGAATTTAAAGAACCGATTATTTATTAACAGAGGAAGGGAATACAAGTCCATTACATGGCTAATTTTCCCTAATCTACAACCATATTGTAGATAGTCTTGAAGCCTATATGCTTGCCGAATCCTCCGGATACGATCGGGGCACGGGAGACTATCATCTTCGAGCTCCTCGATCGGCACGCCACGGCAACCTTCAGGCGGTGGAGCTTTTTGTTGCCCGATTGCCGACGGTAACCAACTTCAGATCATATACCGTCAACATACACCAAAACAACCTAGAAATAGGGTTTATAATCTCACACATTCCATAGTTTTGGTGTATATTTGGCTTTGCAGGTACAAAGACGAGGATATGTGCACTTTGGGGCCAAAATACAAAGAAAATAAGAATAAAAACAATAAATAGAAAAAGGCCCAAAGGAGCAAAATGGCAAGCCAAATCAAATTACCTCGGTTGGGTCACGAACTCAAGCGCCCAACACCAACACCAAGCCCAACACAACGAAAGAGGACGCCACGCCAAGTTTGGGCGATTTGGGCGGCAAGGGTGCGACCGCACCTTAGGGTGCGGCCGCACGTCTTTGGCGGTGGGGGCTAGACTTCGCCGCGAGGCGGTTCAATTACGCCCGAGAACGTCGGTGGCGGTGTTGTCCCGGTGCGTTGAACCTTGAAACCGCCTCCCTTGGTCGGTTTTGCCATAATGGAGGGAGGAGGCACATTTGCAAAGACACCCCTCCACTCAAGCTATAAAAAAGGAGGACCCCTCTCTCATTTGGACACAACATAATACACCTCAAGGAGCTACAAGCACAAGAGAAGCAAAGAGAGAGAGAGTTTTCTACCTCTATCCCCATTCTAATTCTAGAGAGTGAGAGAGGGAGAGCTAGAAGGAGACTTGGCTCCTTCTACCCGGAGTTGTCGGAGTACCCCGGTGTTCAGCGGTTCCTAGGAGGTCGGAGTGCGGATTTGTCGGTACCCGCCTCGCTTGTACCTCTACAATCTACTTACACTTTGGTAAGACAGGTTGTGTTCCTCTTTTGGTTATTACTTTCAAGCATATTATCTTAGCCGTTATAATCTTGCGGGATTGATAGTCGTTCCTTGGGCGATACTCTAGTGAAGGACCGGGGACGGGTAAGCCTTGAATTCACACTTTCGAGTAGTAATCATCGGTGCAAACGTGGTGTTTGGACTAGTGATTTCCTATCTTTTTGTGGCGCATCCCACGGTTGAGGGGGTAGGCGGTCTGGGTTGTGATAGCCTTGTCCGTCCTTTGTAATCCCCCACGTTCGGGTGTGGCGCAGGTGCAATTGCGGTCTCCATCCCGGTTTGGGCGATTAGGTGCCCGAAGTGAGGAGATAACGCACGCAGTGATCCCCGCACGAGAGTGTCAACCCATAAAGATACCTCATTCCTCTTAGAAGCTTAACCTTGCCTAGGGTAGACACAGATCCAAAAGCCCTCTACACATCCGTCCCTGAGTAAAATACGATACCCTGAATACCACCGGGTGAAGTGCTACAACGGTCTTTCCCATGTGCTTGCGGACTTTGCTGCTTTCGCTAAGAAACACCAACACAGATCTGAAACGTAAAAGGGTTTGAATAAAGAAAATCATTTCAGAATACAAGAAATGGATGACAAGGCATGATAGTGAAAACTTACCGTTGCTATGATGCATCTGGGCTTCATTCACTCTATCCAGGCGAGCCATGGCCTCCTCTGCATCCTCTAGTATCTTGATTGTTATGTCATGATTCTCCTTTTCCTCCTTGAAAAGAGTCTGTGCCCTCGCCAACTGATGACGGAGTTGGGCGTTCTCCTCGTCGCTGAAGATTTCAAGAAGAAGGGTCAGGATTAGTAAGTAAAAAATGAGATTGGATTGAGATATACGAAGACGTACTTACCTTGTCATAGGCCTCTTCGGAGGGCATGGATCTCTTAGAATCAGTAGGGCGCTTGTTGCTTGGACTTGCCATCCGGTGACTTAGATCTTGGAAGAGGAGGAGAAAAGTTGAAGAATGGAAAGGAGATCCGGATGACTACTCTACCGAGGGAGTTCACTGTATTTTTATGCGTAAGAAAACCTAAGGGGAGCGATCCGAGAGGGCTATTCGGTGTTTATCTTGAGAAGTGGAAACGGCTTGGCTTACCGATTCACATTGGTGGAAGCTCCGGTGGCACAAGTTTCAAGAAGAAACCGAAGGGTTGAAACCGTGTCGCAAGAAATTTTAAAATGGGCCTTGGGAAATTTTTGGCCCGTTAAAAGCTTGGCCCGAATTTTAGCGGATCGTGGTCAATTTTGAGCAAAAGGAACCTCTTTTACTCTAAAATTGAGGGGGCATATGTTAACACCAAAATTTGGTAGAGCCGGATGACTAGTGAACCGGCGCACGACGATTCGGTAAGGGTCATTCGGCTAGCGATAAAGCAAACAAGTATTTGTAGCATTTGGGAAGTATTTTGTTATTCGGCTAAGGAGCCCGAGTCCGAGAAAGGGCTGAGCGAGAGATGGTTCGGCAGCGTGAAGCATCAAGAAGAATATCCAAGGGCGAGGGCACACATCACGCACAATTCCCACGACTCGAGAAGACTTGGAGGACAATGTATCTTAGCTAGATATTTTGTTAGTTATTATTCAGTAACTAGTTAGGACTCAATAAGCCCGTGGTATAAATATGAGACCCCAGAGCAACCGTGAAACGATATACCCAATTCAATACAAACAACCCGGCTCCGTGCCTTGGCTCCGCCACCTTCGAGTCGGTCGTGTCGCCGATCTATCGCAAGAGGATTCATCGACCCGTCGACCCTGTAGAAATGCAAGCAACCTTGCACCATGTCTAGTATCGTCAGGCGGATTTAGATTATTGCAAGAAGTCTTGTTCACGCTTAGTATCGTCGGCGGATTTAAGCTATCGGGGGCAAGAGGGTTCTTTTGTCGATCATGAGCCATCCGGTGGGCTAAGATCGGCTTAGAGCTAGTTATCGGCTTCATTAGATTTTGGCAAGATCTAATGAATTCATTAAGTTACCACGTGTTTGCGGTGCTTTTCGATCTATTTATTTAATTATGTTTGCACACACTTTTTGCCCAATTTAGATTGAGACGTCTCGGCTTTATCTTTTGTTAAATCTAGTTGTCGTCAATTCATTCAACGTCTATCATTAGCTTGTCACTAGATCTATCTGTTCTTAGAAGCCGAGCTAGATCAATCTAAGTTGTCACATGTTGTGGGTTCGAATCGTTTAGATCTTGACAGATCGTGTCATCCGGTGGATCTGAGATCTTTGGGTTAATCTAGAGCTAGTCATCCGGTGGACTAGAGATCGCTTTAATCGATAGGTTTTTACGTAAGGTAGTTCCTTCTTCATGGACCCCGATTCGGTAAGCTTGCGAACACGGTTATGCTTTTAAGTCATCACGTGTTTTGGGTTCGTATCGTTTATACGCACGGTAGCTCCTTCTTCGTTGAGGGTTCGTGATACGTGCATGCGTCACGGTAGCTCCTTCTTTGTAGCAGGTCCGTATACGTTTATTTGTACGGTAGCTCCTTCTTTCTGAAGGTTCGTATGCGTTTATACGTGTGGTAGCTCCTTCTTTACGAAGGTTAGGTATGCGTTTATACGTGTGGTAGTTCCTTCTTTACAACAGGTTCGTGTACATTTATACGTGTGGTAGTTCCTTTTTCTTAGCGAGGTTCGTATCGCCCGCACGCACGTCACGGTAGCTCCTTCTTCGTTGAGGGTTCGGTATGCGTTTTACGTAGGGTAGCTCCCTCTTCATGTGTCGTGAATGTCTATTACGATGTTCATGATTTATTTTCTTCCATGTTGTCAATTAATTCGATCTATGCAATAGAGCTTTACATTAACACATCATGATGATCGACTTTACTTGTTCGGACATGTCTTTCATGATCATTCGGTAATTGTTTGCACGTCATATCTTCATATTTGCTTACCGAATGCATTTATTACTCATCGACAGATAGCTTTCATAGCTATATGTCTTTACATCCGCCTTAGAGCCATACATGCGCGAAGCTGTCTTGGTCTCACCGGGCATGTTCCGGATCTCACGTTTACCTTCTTGTCAATTAACGAGGTCAAATTGATCGGCACGCCATCGATTCAAGGCGCCGGCGGGGTAAAGCTAGCTATTCCGGCTTGTCGATTGTGCGCGGCGCAAGGAGTAGGATTTTTGTGCCTACAATATTAACACTCCTGCTCACACCTAAGTACTACGCCCCATAATGGGGGAGGGAGAGAACTTGTCAAGGAGATGTCACCCTCATCGTCTTTGTTGATGCGGACCATGAGGACGACCTTGGAGGCGATATCTAGCATCGGATCCCCGCGCCGAACGCCGGGAAAGGTATCTTCTTGTGTTACAAATTTATGTGACTCCCCGCCATCTAACTTGTATAAAAATTGTGTTGTCTTAAATACCTTTTTCGGGTTGATCCCGTGTACAACCACAAAGAAGATTTTTAAAAAGGATCAAAGAGAAGATCATATACATATCTATCTATCCTCCTGGAGCAATTTGAAGATAATAGATCTTGTGTTGTGGGCACAAGTTGTGGTGCGGTCCAAGTGAATATACAGCAGTGGTAGCTCTCTATCCTCCCTTTTTAACATCTAAGAGAGGGGCTCGTGGCGTAGGACTATAATCTCCCGTGTAGGTCTTGAGCCCCGGTCATGGCCATGGGCGGCGCTTAAGACCTACGGTTGGAGATTATAATCCTGTTGAGGGCCACAAGCGCCTCGATGGTGTTGTCGTCTTTATTCGAGTCCGGACCCGAGGGATGTCCATATTTGTCTTTGTAGGTTAGGTCTTTTCGGCAAAAATATGTAGTGCAAACCACCATCTTCATGTAAACTTGTGTAAACCATGGCAAAAAAAATTATGTAAATTCATCAAAAAATCACACATGTAGATGATATGATGATACATAGCCTTGTAAAATATCATGTCCAAACTTGACTCCCTTTGTGTGAGAGTTATAAAAATAACAAATTTCTAACAAATTGATTTGGACAACTTTCGGTACAACCACAAAGAACTACGTCCATATTTGTCTTCGTAGCTTAGGTCTTTCTTTCTTCGACAATGTTTGCTTGTTCTTGCTTCATCTTGCTTCATCTTATTTTGTCTCACGGGATACTAATTAATCACCCGTTAGCGAGAACACCCGTTTCTCTGTAATGTTATTATTACCAAAATTCCTTGCATTGTAGTATGATTGTATCTCTTGCCTCTAAAATAGCTTTTCAACTTGGCTTAAACCTATGTTTCACAATTTGGTCGGTAGGGTCTTTTATTGTTTTTTCGAACCGTGGAAGAACATACTTTGCCCGGAAAAAGTTATTATTTATAGAAATGCGTTTCTAGTGGAAGTGATCAAGAGATCTCGGTTTGTGCATTTCAGCTACCGAGGATGACCCCATTACTAAGAATGTTTTGCTCGATTCACCCGCATCGCGTGCATAGCAAAAAAAGAATAGCCATCACGGGCACTTTCTAACGACCCTACAGTTCACCAAACTCGAACCATACAAAAAACATCCATTTTGATCTCCCAACTCGCCCAATTTCTTTCTCACCTCACCAGGCCTGGGTACTACAAACTAAGCATCTCCCTCGTTGATAAGGGCGTCGATGTCGACCTCGCGGACCAGCGCGTTCGCCAGGCGCGTAGCCGTCGAGGAGATCCGCGCACCCGCCATGTGCTACCCTTCGGGGGAACCCCTCCACCGTAGTAGGGTCCGCTGCACCATCGACTCACCATCGCTAGTGCCATCACGGCGCCACGACTGAGAGCGATGTACGTACCACCGCGGCACGCGCACGCAGCGCTGCTCCGCCTCCAACTCGGGCATGCGCCGCTGCGGCGCAAAACAAACAACGGGATTAGGAAAAACCGGCGTAAGCCCAAAGGGCAATCAAGCGACTCACCGGCGAGGTGGAAGTCGGCATTCTCCGCTGGATGCGAAGGAGCGCCATCTCACACTCTCCATACACCGGCAGCCCAGGTCATACATGGGTCGGTCTTTGACGAAGGCGCTCACTCGGAGTGGGAGGAGGAGGAGAGACGGAGCCGGATCGGGGAGCACGTGGAGAACGGGAGCCACAACCCGGCGTAGGTCCCACGGCGGCGGCGGGGAACCGGGTTGCGGTGCCGGACGCCTGAGACCCCCAGCTCGGCTCCGGTAGTAGAACCACCCTCCATCGTGCTCACAACACAAGTAGGAGTGGTACAAGATGAATGGTGCGGAAGAGGAACGGACTACGTAAGAGTGGAGTGAACCCGCACGCGAGGGGAGGGGGCAAAGCCTGAACTCTTCCCCTCCCTTTTCGAAAAAAAACAAAAGGTGTGGCGGACGCCGTCGGGAAAAACCAAAAACCCTCCCCCCTCCTACCTTCGCCGGCGGTTGGCGGTCGATTTTGCCGCCGCACCCCCATCCGTGGCGCCTCCTAGAATATGTATTTATTCTTCTAAAAAAAGAATATATATATATATATTTATTGGTTCTAAGAAAAGAATATATATTTATTCATGCTTGTAATATTGTTCAAACATGTCGGGTTGTCACGATTTGTTCATGTAAAATATTGTTCTATGGGAGATGGGGACTCGAATCTAACTTAGGACGTGGCGGGGTTGAGATTTGTTTGAGGTGTCCAACAAAAAAACGCAATTCTTTGACTTTTTAAAATCTAATTTGACCAAATTGCACGCCTTGCCAATTTTTTTTGACGCGCGCCAGCGTGCCGTCTATCCCAATTTTTTGGACCGAGAGGATCGAGGGTTCAATAACTCTTGACATTTTTTTTCATACTTCAGACCCGTGTTGGATACATGCGATCGTAAAATGCCAGCGTCGTAGCCTATACGTCTTGCTTCAACTCCTTCCCTCCACTCTGCTTCAACTCCTTCACTTCCCGCCAGGCGCGGCTTTGTTACTGCGCTCCTAGCCTCTTCCGCCCACCACGTGCGCCGCCGCCTCCATTCCTCCTCGCCCTCTCCCCTCCCCGCTGCCGTCGAAGATGAAGTGGCACGAGGGAGAGGGACCCAAAGACGGGGAGGTTCGTCCCCCGTTCCTCGCCCGGGCGATGTCGACGGAGGTGAAGACGGAAGTGACGACACCGCCAAGGTTCAACAAGGGCGCCCCGGCCGCCTCCACGGGTACAACAAGCCGGGCATATGTGCCGCCGTCCTTGTCTCGTGGAAGACTAGAAGCCCGTGGGCCACCACTGGGCATCAAACCCCAGCGACGCCGATGATGGAGAGGCGGAAGCGGCATGCAGCGATGGCGTTGGAGGAGCTGCGCCCGCAACACCGGAGTTGAGGCGCCACCGCCGGGGCACGACATGCAGCCTGGATGTGGCGGCATGGACGCCGCTACCGCTGCCGCGGGTTTTGTACTTTGCCTCCCAGCCGGGCGTCGTTGAGGCGGCTAGCGGCCGTGAAGTCGGCGGAGGTGAGGGGCGAAGGAGAAGTCCCGGCAGCCGGCGGCCGAGGCAAGCGGTGAGGAAGTCGGTGGCGGAGGCGACGCCAGAAGGAGAAGGAAGCGAGCTCGCTGTTGGCGCGGGTAATAATGCCTCGTTTAAAAACTTTTTTTCCACTCGGGGGATGACCCCATTTCCATTACTTTTGATTATGGAAACACAAGCATTCATTAGAAGTTTTACGTAAGAGAAGCTACAAAAACGCGGGACATGCCTAAGAGACTCTCTCGAGCTTAAAACGCGGAACACAACGTAACCTCCCTTGAACCCATATATCACGGGCAATCGGACAACGACAATAGTTCAAACGGTAACAAAAACACCAAAAGTAGACTAAGCCCTCTCCTAGAGCACCCGAAACTTAGCATAACAACTCCCGGCTTCTAATCATCTAGCCTATTAACATGGCCTCACGTCATATATATAGATTATAGACCTTTTCGATTCTTTAACATGTTACTTGCAAAGTATCCTCATGATTTCCGGATCTTCTTTTTCCCCGAAAGCACTACTCGGTCTTCCATCCCGCCATCTTCCCGGTATATATATATATACTCCCTCCGTCTCAAAATAGATGTCATTCTCGGCTCCCGAGAAATCAACATTTTCAAAATGCCGGCAATTATATATTAAAATATATAAATAATAAAATATTTATGCTATGTAATAAATATCATTGGAAAGATCTTTAAGTCTAGTTTTTTAACAAATTTATTTGTAGATTTAAATATTGCACGTATTTTCTACAAACCTAGCTAGTCAAAGTTGAGAAAGTTTGACCGAAGACGCATCCCATAGTGACATCTATTTTGAGATGGAGGGAGTACTTGTTTAAAACTCAAAATTGTGGAAACCAATAGTTTTGTTTTGGCATATATATAGTTTCGTGAATGGTACGTAGTAATCGTAGTTCTCTAGCCACCGGTTACGGCATAGTTCACTTTTAGGTCATCTATTGCGAGTTTCGAACGTGATTTATAGGATTGTGATTTGTTTTTTTTGTTGACACGATCTTATCCGGACCCCTCATATAATTGTTTCTTGCATATATATATGTAGTGCACGGAGGTGGTGGTTGTGAAACCCATCATGCGGAAGCTCAGGGAAGTTTTCGGGGCTATTGAAAATCTCAACAAAGGGAAGGCCGAGAAGGAGAGGCTCATGATGCAAAGGCTCGACCAAGTCTTCCTACCGTTGAGTAGTAGATACATGAGTACGTGAAGAATTAAAAAGGTGAGAAGGTGCAGTGCTTTCGGGGACAAAAAGTGCAGGGTGCCATTCGATTCGATGCCGACACCACACTAATTAATGTGATCGATCTTATCTTTGTGTTGACTTACTTTTGTTGATGATGTACTATCTAGCTAAGTTAGTATTAAAACTATGTGTGATGATCGATGCAAACTCGATGACTGCTTGCTCAATTTGATAAAATATATGATGCTAGTAGCTTGTTCGTACAAATTGTTGACCACACATACATATGCCTGCATATATAGCTAGCTATTTAATTTTACAGCATAGACCATGTTCAGTTTTACAGCACTGAGACCATGTTCAGTTTTACAGCATTGAGAGATGGTATGCCATCTCAAATCAACCTCCAAGGCCAATATGTCACCACATAAAGCCAGAAAATAAAAAGCTAGAGGTACTTTTATAACAAAAGAACAACAACCAGTTCAAACACTCAAACCACACCATAAACCTGCACGTCACATGAGCTTTAACAACAGCAATAGCTATGCATACTCATTTGCGCACTGGCTTTTTTCGGCGCCTTTTTGCCACGGGGCCCTCCTTCTCTTTATGTCCATCTCTGAGGTATGGAGTCGCCACTCGCCGTAATCCTAGGGATGATTTTTGCATCAAAAGAAGGGATTTCACCGAACTCATAGATACCTTCCTCTTCCATCGGATTTTCAAGTCCGATAACCCGCTTTTTCCTGTGGAGAGCCACTTGTAGGTTCTTGCTTCTAGTGTCGCGCGCATAGAAGACTTGGCTAACCCGATTTGCGAAAGTACAAATGGCTCTTTGCGTCCGCACGGCCTGTCCAAGGTCAACGCAAGTATAGCCGTATTTGTCCTTCTTGAGACACCTTTGATTATCGGGAACCCATCTACACCGAAAAACGGCGTACTTCATGTCCCCGGATACGAGAGTTCCCATATCTCTTCAATCACGCCGTAGTATGGTTTCCGCACCTTCTCGTAATCGGTTGCAACAATACGAACACCGGAGTTCGGTACACACTTTTCTTGTCTTGATCAGCGGTAAAAAGGTGTAGCCATTTATGTCATAGCCCCGATAAGTTGTGATTGTGAAGAAAGGCCCTTTGCCGTTTGTCGAGCTTTTTTTGTTGTCGCAAGAGTAAATGCGAACCGGCAAGTCGGTCTCTCGATCCGGATGTTGAACCGTTCTAATATGCGCCCTCGTTAACCGAGACTTCGGTCCAATCCGGATTTTCTTCCCGCAACAACCGATAATGCTTTGCGATGTAAGGATCTATCTACATTTTCGTGTAGCATCACAAGAGAGTGGGCTTTGTCAAAGTCGTCTTTCTTCGGAGTAATTTGCTTCTCCCCAAGAAACCCCGTCCCCGCTAGCCTTCCGTCATGGCGAGACTTGGAGATGCCGATTGGATTATCGGGGTCAAGATAACGGAGACACCAATCGACCACCTCCTCAGTAGAATAGCACTGTGCCATGCTTCCCTCAGGGTGAACCCGACTCTTTGAAAACCTGTTCAGAGTACTCATAAATCTCTCATACGGATACATGTGGTGGAGGTACATCGGTCCAAGATACCTGATCTCCTTAACCAGATGGACCATGAGATGGACGGATATGTCGAAGAAAGTCGGGCGGGAAGTAAGCCTCAAGGAGACACATCGTGTCACACATGTTCTTTTCAAGATCGTTTCGGTTTTCGTTCGTCGATCACCTTTCGAGAGATTGCATTAAAGAAGGCGCAGAGGTCGATGATAGCCTTTCGGACCTTTTCCGGCAATATGTTTCGGATCCCGACTGCAAGCATCATCGTGAGCATGACATCGCAATCGTGAGCCTTCATCGGAAGCATTTTGTTCTCTTTAGCAGGCACAAGTTTCCGGACCTGGGCTGCGTATCCAGAGGGAAGTTTGACACTACGAAAGAAGTCACACAACTCCCGCTTCTCTCGACGGGTTAGGTTTCACTACTACAGAATTGAACTTGCATGGTGTTTATTTTTTATTTTCCGTGGCGGGCATTTAGAAAACCGCCACGGAAAATAGTTGGCCCAACGGCCCTCGGGGAAATGCCCGCCACGGTTAATCAATTAACCGTGGCGTATTTAAAAATAACCGCCACGGTTAAAGGGGATTAACCGTGGCGGTTTTATTACAATGCCCGCCACGGTTAATCCCCATTAACCGTGGCGGTTTTATTACAATGCCCACCACGGAAATGTCTGGGCTATAAATACAGCCCCAACCTTCTTCTTCCCCACGAGATTTCACCATTTTCTAGGGTTTTGAGCTTCAAAACTCTAGAAAACACCATTTCTGGGGAAGGTTTTGCCCTTGGTTTGATTGAAGTTTGGCACCGGTAGGGGGTAAATTCTCCTCTTTCTCCCCTCTTTTTCTCTCCCTCTCTCCCTCTTTCTCTCCCTCTCTCCCTCTCTCTCTCCCTCTCTCTCCCTATGCATGGTCCTCCCTCTCTTTGAGATCCAATTGAATGTGGTTTGTGCTCTCTCTCTTCCCCCTCTCTCTCCCCCCTCCCTCCCCTTCTCTCTACCCCCTCTCTCTCTCTCTCCCCCTCTCTCTCCCCCCTCTCTCTCTCCCTTTCTTTTTGAGATCTAGTTTTGATCTCTCCCCTCTCTCTCTCTCCCTCTCAAGCTAGCTCCTCTCCCCTCTCTCCTCTCCTTCTCTCTCTCCCTCCCCCTCTCTCTCCCTCCCCCCGTCTCTCTCTCTCTCCCTCTCTCTCCCTCTTTCTCCTCCCCTCCCTCCCCTTATCTCTCTACCCCCTCTCTCTCTCCTCCTCTCTCTCTCTCTCTCTCGTATTCCTCTTTTGCACTTTAATCATCGATACTTCGATCTCTAATCATCGATCGCTCTCTTTGCTTTGGTTTAATTAATTTGAGCAGGCCGTCATGGCGCTGAATAGGGATTGGATGTACAGGCCGAGGATGAGTTTGGATTTCGTTGATGATGTGCGAAAGAAGTTTATGCCCGTCGCGCGAAGCATCGAATCGGTCCAGGGTTTCGAAGTAATGGTGTGCCGTGCTATCGGTGCAAGCATATGTTCTTACACAAGGATGACGACGCCGTGGAGCACTTGCTGCGGTATGGTTTCATCGGGGAGCCGAGGTACACCGTGTGGACGTATCATGGAGAAAAAGAACCGAGTGTCGCAGCCGGTTCATCTGGAGGACCCCCGTCGACTGCAATGACGGAAACAACGGTGGTGGACGAAGGACGAGAACAAGTTGATAATCATGATTACATCACCATAGATGAACCGCTTGAAGACATGGCGTAAGACAATGCGGGTGGAGACGATGGTGAACGGTCAAGAGTTGATGACATGTCACCCGAGGATGCCGATCTTTTCGAGGATATTGCTAACCTCAAAGATGAAGATGACGTGTTGTTTGGCAATCCAAGATGGCTTGAGAATTTTAGGAGATGAAGCAGCGGCAATTGACCCTCTCTACAAAGACGACGGCAAATGTCCGAAGCATTGCACGGTGCTACGTTTTAACCTAACGATGTTGATGCTGAAGGCTCGCCACGGGTGGTCGACACGAGCTTCAATGACTGCATTACGGGTCCTCGGTGACACATTTTGTTTTACCCGAGGGAATAAGGTGCCCGCCAATACCTATCGGGCAAAGAAGCCGATTCATCCTGCGGGCGATGAAGCTTAGGAAGTTTCATGCATGCCCTAACCATTGCATTCTATACCGGGGTAACTATGCGGACTTTAACGAGCGTTTCGCGGCGCGTGATAGTCGTTACAAGAGGAATGCCGGGTGTCGTGCCACCGATGAGGAGGGACCGTCGAGAGGGCCCAAGAAGCGAAGACGGCCGGCAAGAAGAAGCGAGATGCCACCTCCCGAGGACGAGGAAGAAGAGGGTTACACCCGCAGGAAGATCCCCGCCCTATCGGTGTGGTACCTACCGTGCTCGATCGCTGCGTGCAATTTTGGGAACCCGGAGGATGCCAAGCTGATGTCCGGCATGCATCGGGCTGAACGCACAAGGGCGATGGCAAGCTACAACACCCCTCGGATGCCAAAACGTGGAAACGCATCAATGACATGTTCCGGAGTTCGAGGGACGAGCCCAGAACGTAAGGTTCGCATTGAGTAATCGACGGGATGAATCCGCTCGAGACCTCGGTAGTTCGCGACAAAGACCTGGGCGGTCACCCGACCATATACAACCTGCCTCCCCTACGAGTGTCCGGCGCAAATATCTTCTATCGCCATGCTCATTTTCGGACCAAAGTTAAGTAAGAATGATATAGATGTTCTCATTGAGCCGTAATGGAGGAATTGGCGGAACTGTGGAAAGGGGTCAAGATTATGGATGCGTCCGAGAAGAAGAAGAAGTTCACTCTAAAGGCCATGATAATGGCCACCATCGATGATTACCCCGCTCTCTTTTCATTGTCGGGGCAGATTAAGGGGAAGACAAAATTTTTACGTTTGCATTGAGAATACCGCTCCACTTACCTTAGCGGATCCCAAAAAGACGGTGTACATGAAGCATCGTAAATTTCCTCGCAAAGAACACAGTGTAGGGGAAACTTCAATGGATGAGTACTTTGACGGTGAGCCGAGGTTGAAACGGAGGAGCCGGAAAGGGTAAAGTACGGGCCAAAGGTGTTTGAAATGGTGAAGAACATAAACCACGAAGTTTGGAAAGAAGAAGAAAGCCGGTGAGCCAAAGGCAAAGAAGAAGCGAAGCGGAACAAAAAGGCAAAGTGGAAGAAGAAGAAGAAGCGAAGCGACGTAACCCAACCGCCACCGCCCAAAGTCCCATTCAAGAAGCGGTCGATTTTCTTCAAGCACCTACCATACTAGAAGATGCTCCATACACCTCATGCCATCGATAACATGCATCTACGTAAGAATGTCTTGAGAGCTTGGTCGGGATTTTCCTAGACATCAAGACTAAGACGAAGGACGGTGTCAAGTCACGCCGAGGATCTTGCCGACATGGGCATCAGGCCCGAACTTCACTTGACACCCGGGGAATAGCGGAAAAGTCGACATTCCAACCGCGAGCTACAATCGACACGAGATGAAAAGAGGGATTTTTGCAAATGGCTCGGGGATGTCAAAGTGCCGACTGGTTTTTCGTTCCAACATGAAGAGCATTGTATCGATGAAAGACCTCACACCACACTGTCAAACTTCAAGGCCCATGACCGCCATGTCATGCCGACGGTGTTCCTTCCAATTGTGATTAGGTGCATTGGCCCGAGTTCATGAAGATGGTCGTTACACGCCTATGCTACTTTTTAATCGCATCACGAGAGAAGGTCATCGCTGAAAATGACCTCCCCGCGACCGAAAAGAGTTCATCGCGGAGACTATATGCTAGCTCGAGATGTGCTTACCACCGTCTTTCTTCGATATTATGCCACACCTCATGATACACATGGTCGATCGATAGAAGAACTGGGGCCTCTCTACCCGCACGAGATGTGGACGAACGAGCGGTTCATGTCCTCTCTTAACGGATCCGTCCTTAACCGTGCATACCCGAGGGAGGGCTCTATGATCGAGGCATACACAACACAGAGGTCGTTAATCGCCGCACTAGATACATCCGGGATGGAAATGCAATCGCCTACCCGAACACCCGCACGAAGGCGTAACCGCGGGGATGGGCTGCGCGTGGGGGAGGAAAGTACGAACCGATATAGACCAAGAAACAATCGAAGAAGCCCATGACAGCTCGAACCGCTTAGTATCAATGGAAACATGGGTCGAGAAGCATCCGGAGGAAATTCGCGACAAGCGTGGCCGGCAAGATAGAGGGGTGGGTAACCGAGACAACACCAATTGAATTTCACAACATGGATCGAGAAACGGGGAGATACCCCTAAACGCGGATACTAAAGAATCGATGCTTGCATACGGCCCATCTAGCCAAATCATCACATGGCAAGGTTACGACATCAATGGATACGGGTTCCACACGAAAGAAAAGGACAACAAGAGCGCGTCACGTAACAGCGGCGTTCGGTATGAGGGCATTGACATGGCCACCAAGGAACTCAAGACATACTATGGGCAAATCCAAGAGATTTGGGAACTTGATTATGGCGTAGAGCTACAGATACCCATTTTTTTCGGTATGTGGGTCAAGCCAACGGCGGTTGACGTGGACAAAGTTGGGTTAACCACCGCTCAGCCTCGAAAGTACCGGAGATGATGAGTGGGTACTGCGAAGTCGCGCGGCCCGGGTAGCCTACTACCCGGTGCCCAAATCGCAGGGGCAAAAAGCAACTACATGCGGTCGCGTGGGAGGGAAGCAAAGGATCGTGGGAGCCGATGGAGTGCAGAGTCCTGAAGATTACAACAACTACGCAGAGTTTACGCTCTTTACCGATCATCCAACCAAGATCAAGGAAGTCGAGACACGCGTGTGGGGGAATGTCATCAAGACCAAGACAAAGCCCTGGTGCCGCACGGACGGTCAGAAGAAGACAGTGGCAGCCCCGGCAAAAAAATAAGTCAATCCTTTTGTAATAGAACCAAATATGTAATGGAACCAAATATGTATGTCACGACATTTATGTAATGGAACTAAAAATGTATCTGAGATCGCCTCACTTGCTCGAAACGTCCCCGACTTGTCAATTAAAGACTGTATTTTTAAATCAAGCAAGAACTATCCAAAATTCAAGTTTCACATTTTTCATGGGTACACATACTCATAGGGAGGCCACACAAAAATTTTCAGAATTTTTGAATGAACATTTGAATTGTTATGAATTTTACAAATTCAATTTGTGAATCGATTTTGCGTGGCGGGCATTTTACAATGCCCGCCACGGTTAATCGATAACCGTGGCGGGCATTGTAAAATGCCCGCCACGCAAAATCGACGCCTATATAAAGGTGGGCACTGACCCGAGCAAATGGGTAAGTCCTTCGTCCCCGTCTCATTCTTCCCCCGAAGGGCTGCGAATTTTTCGTTTCGCCGAGCCGCGCGCGCGCCTCCGGGTCCTCCTCCGGCTTCCCGTCCCCGCCTCCCCGATCCTCCGGCTTCCCGGCCCGGCCCCCTCTCCCCGTCCGTGAGGCACGCCGCGGGCCACCGTCCCCCGTCCCGCCGCAGGGCCGCCGCCGTCGCCTTCCGGACTCTGCTGCCGGCCGGAACCCTATCCGCCGTCGTGACGGTTACCATTGGTGCCCCACGTCTAGAGTTTGGTGAAGAGAGCTCGTTAGAGGGGCGGGAATCTGGTCCCAAAGACTTGGTGACCACCACCTCTAAGAAGTCCAAGAAGTCAGGCTTGAAAAGAGGCCAGCCACGGGGAGGCACCGAAAGCCGAGGTGGTGCGTAATATATTGAGGATAGGCCCAAATGGAGATCCCGTGGAGCCGAAACTATCGTGGCCATCTATAGCAACCGGATCTCCGTTATAGCCAAGGAAAAAGCGTGCCCATCACTTACCTAGACCGAGGAATGTCCCGAGGCGAAGAAGAAGGTGTGGAAAGGCGTGAAAGTCTTGTTCCATTATCCGGGGGCTAGAGGCAGGCTTTGACAAAAAGAAATGCCGTAAGTATGTGTGGACCGTTGCAAGCAAAGCGCCGCACCTCAAGGAACAATCTCTACACACACTATGTGCGTAAGGGCAAGTCACCACTTCAAGCCTACAACTTCTTAAAGCAACCCGTCTGGGATGAGTTCGTCAACCTTACGACTAACGAAGAGTATGAGGCCAAGTCGAAAATGGGTAAAGACCTCGCAAAGAAGAACGACCTCGGGCACAACCTTGGCATGGTAGGATATTTTGGTCATAAGGGAAAATGGCGGCGAAAAGAAAGGGAGGACGCCGAGAAAGGGATACGAGAATCCGTTGGTAGACCTTCCCGAGAGGACACGTGACTTCTTCTATGCCCCGTCCCCCAAGAAGCGTAAGACCGACAAAGACGCTCCAAATACAATGACCCAAAGGTCGACGAGGTGGAGAAGAAGGTGATGCTTGTCAAAGAGGCCAAGGCGCGCGGGAGTTCCAACCTAGGAGGGAGCACGACGAGCCGACCGAGGCAATCGGAAGACCCGAGCACCGTGGCCGAAGTTAGGGGGCGTGGCTCGAGGTATAGCTGGAAGAGGTGGATTCTTGGGCATCCGACGCGCCGACTACCATACGAGGCGCAGGTACAAGGAAAACCTTAAGATGCAAGGCTATGAGCAAGCCATAAAGGACATAGTCGAGAAGAAAATAGAAGAGGTATTAACGACAAGTGGTCTTTGCAACATCCAAGGAAGCCAAGGTGTGAGTATGCAGTGATGTCGCGGAAGAACCCAATCGACGATCTCGGCCGAACGCCGCGGTGGGCAAACTCTATATACCCGTTGGCGTGAAGGGGAAGAAGAAGGAGGTGGGCTCGCCATGGTGTCCGCACCACGGAGAAATATGTTGTACAATAAGGAGCCGGTCCCACCGGAGTATGCCTTCGTTTATCCGACATCCATAGAACCAGGCCCGGGTGATGAGGAGATCGATATCCCGGGTGAACAAGGAGAAACAAGACTCAAGGACCTTCGGGAGGAGAGGGAGTACCTATGGAACAAGGAAGACATTGTCCTGTGGAAACCGACGACACCACCTCCGACGGTAGTGGGTCGCAGCCCTCCTCCTCCCCGGGTGGTGGTGGCGATGATGATGATGATAACGACAACGACGATGGTGGCCGAGGTGCAGGAAGTCCTCGTCCGAACCCACCGGAAGTACCGGAAGGAGAAGATGGTGGCCGAGGTGGTGGAAGTCCTCGTTCGAACCCACCTGGGGAAGAACCGGAAGAAGAAGACGGTGGCAAGACACCACCTCACGGGCCAGTAAGAGGACACCTTCTCCTAAGAAGGTTGCTCGCCGCCCCTCCCATGCCGCTCAGCGCCCAATGGTCGAGGAGGTTTCAAAAAATGTGACAGATATAGCAAAAAAAAGTATGGCTAATTAACTTGTACTAGGCATTAATTGGTTGCTAATTTAGTTCAATTCCACATGCATAGGATTCTCAACACCGCCTCAGAGCTTGATCAAAAAGGAGGATGAGGTCGAATGTTCCCCCCAAGCGCCGAGGAAGAAGAAGCTATCAAAAAAGAAAATGAGGAAGTTCTTGCCCCGACCAACAAATACTTAGATGATGAGGCCAGAAGGAGCTAGCGGAGAAGGAAAAGGACCTCCGATTGGCTAAGCGAGAACCGGGGGCCGTGAAGACCGGGCAAGAGTAGGTACGTATATGCGTGATAATCTCAACCAAACTTAGCTAGACATATTACGTATGCAGACGTAGCTAGAAGATGCTAACGCACATCTCTCCTCAGTATAGGAATTATATACCCCATCGGGGGAGGATGGGTCACCCGGACTGCCTGCACTACTTTGAGCTTGGCAAGTTCATGGTGCCCAAGGGCCGCCTAATCGAGGAAGAGGAGTGGGACACTCGCGGGTTCCACCTATTATATAAGCATGCGCTTGATCGGGGGTGAGGGAGTTCCATTTCGGGGTTCCTAAAGAGCTCTTTCACTTGGACTTTGACATTTCACGCCACTAGGCTTCGACGAAATGTGGCGGTTGCTACGGCGCGGAGGACCTCGACCAATCCGTTGTCACCCTCTATGCTGCGTGAGTTTGTTTACCGATCATTACGCCATTACACGACTAATTCTAGCTCTCCGATTCTATAATGACGTGACCACATGTGCTTGCTTTGGATGCAAGCATTGATAGCCCAAACGATGGATCACCCGGTTGTGTTTCTATGTCCCGTATATAGACGTGGTCGAATTTTCTCATTCATCGGGATGGAGAGCCGGAGGAACCCGAGCTCAAGAAGCTAGGCAAGGCCGAACAATATAAACACTATGAAAGATTATGCGATGCAAGAGTTAGAGAGATGGCAGACTACATCCGTAAGTGCATGAAGAAGATCAAATCGGAGGCCGGGTTGTCTCATTGCGCCCAACATATCAAGTAAGTCAAAAGCAATACTTTTTTTATTTTTGAACACTTGGAATCTATCTCTAATCAAATAAAATGGTGTAGCATGGCCGGTATAGAAACAACAAGCACACATTGGCCTTTGGATTACTTGGCTAATCTTCCCTCGGGATGGAGCGGCCCTTATTTTGGACTCGTTGTATGATACGCCAAAAGGCCTTTACAGACGTTTTGAACAAGGCCCCTGCGTACGTGTAAGTCACGACACTTGTATACTATTTCGTACCACAAACTTCGTAAGTCATGACTTTGTGGGATTTCGCATGGGGCTTACAAGGATTACTTGAAAGACCAGAGTCATTGGATCGGAGGATGGGCATACGCAAAGAAAAACATAAGGATGAAATGAATATCGGGGCGAGATTACGAGGTATATGCAAAGATTACTCTCGTTTGCTCGTCCATATTGAATGGTCTCATAATATTCTAACCATTTTTGGTACATATATCGTGCATGCAAAGGTAAAGAAGCGACCTTTACGGCAACAACCCTTGTGTGGTTTCTATGCCTCGTGACGCTCATATCCCGCAATGGCGTGTGCCGTACTACGTGGCGCGACGAAGAAAACCACGCAAGGTTTTTGGAACAAAGGCTTGGGCGACCTTAAGTTCAAGAAAATGGTTGGCGCCATCCGTAGGGGCGTCGTTGAGGACGTTTGTGCTACCTACCGCCGTTTCTTCGACCCTAACAAACGACCTTGCCACAAACGAGGACTTATGGGAACTACGGATTTGGAGAAATAAGCTAGACATGAAGGACTATATGTGGGATGACATTGATTTGTAACCTAGCTAGCTAAACGTGATTGAGCAATCGATCGTTCGATCGAGTTTTATAAATTCCCGATGTGTGGTGGTCACTTTTAAACTCGAAGTGCTTTAATTGAATGTCCATATGTTAGTTGAATGTTAAATTGTGATGCATTTTTAAGATTTGTGTGAATATTCTCTTATTTTATTATTTAATATGTGGTTTAAATCATAATTTATAATTTTATAATTTTATAGAACTAAATATACGGTAACAAAGACCAATTCACAGATCGGTCAATGCTACAATCAAAGTGTACAAACACATTAAAAATTTAACCACCTCATTAAGTCTCTTGTAGCACCTCTCGGGATCGAAGAAGTGGCGAGGCTGCTACGTGCACTCATTGAGGAGGTTGGAGGGGTGAGATTCACAGGGAGCTTCATCTTCAGCCCAAACTTGACCATTGGACCGAGGATGAAATCACGGTAACTAGGTCCAATGGTCATTATTTTTCCATGGATGCACCATATGATTGATACTATATGCCCATGTGCCAGGGTTTTGGGTGAACACTAGCACCCCAAAGCACAAGGACTCCGGACTCTTAATATGAGTCCGAGTTCGATCTTGAATCATGGCACCCACAGGCGCAAGCTCCGGTGTCTCTCTATCATCGGTAAGACTCTTCTAGCACCTTTTACGTAAACCATTTTCTTGGACTAGGCATATTCGTATGTGGAGGGCTTTCTCCCAAAAGAAAGGCCATATGTATGTGGAACTGGGACGAACCAAGAATCCAAGAACGGATATAGGAGCTGGGTGCAAAACACGGCGTCCCCCTTGCCGTTTAAATAGGCGAGATGCCGTGGTTGAGTCGACCGCCGTTGTACGGAGGGACGCGGGCAAAAGTGCGCCCGCCAAAGATTGGTGCAATGGGTCGGCCCGGTCGAGTTGAGAACCGTGCGGTACCGTTGAATTTTGCGAATTCACCGCCGGGTCTAAGTTTTCACCGGCAAAGTGATTTCGAATACCACGCCGGAAAAGATCAGACCGGCAAAGGATCTACACATCACCGCCACACCCGGTAGTGATCTACACATCATCAACTGCTTGGGTGTAAAACTACACCCGGCGGTGTTTTAATTGACATTGATTTAACCGTCGGCCGACGCTGCGGCTAGTGCCACGAGGCTTTTCTCATCGATTCGGAGACACTATCGGTTTCCTAACCGGTGGTGAATACTACTAGCAACGGTTCTCCAAGCCAGGGATGCATGCAGACAAAGGGCCTCGTGGAACACGCTAAGTGAACGTGGCGGCCTCTGATATTGTGGCAAAAAAAAAAAAAAAGTGATGGCTATCCGTTGGGCGGTACAAAGTTTGATTCTTTAAATGGCCGCAAGGTGTTGTGGGCGTGCTACAGCTTACTAGTTGAGTGTCATTCGTGCTCCGGCCGGTAGAAGTCTCTCGTCTCCCTCCCTCCCGCTCCATCACCGATCGGCATCGAAGGTACGTGTGGTTGATCTTGTAGAAATCGTAAACAATGTAAAGCATGCATTCCTTGTTTCAAAATAACAATGCTAAACTCGATCATCGTTCTTGAAAAAATGGTCAAAAACGGCTTGTTGGGGATCGAACCGTGGATTTCGGGATTGGGTGTTGGGAAACGCCGTGCCGCCCGAGGAAGCTAAGCGGCCATTGGAAACGCTTGGCGCGCAAATGCGTAGGCGGACGGCCTTTCGTGGGGAGACGGGCCGATCGCGGCGGCCATTGGATGAGCCGGCCGTGCTCGTTTGATCATTTTCATGGTTTTGCGTCTTGGGAATGACAATGGACTCGCATGCATTCCATGGCTTGCTACTATATAAGAACGCCGATTTGGTACCATCTCCATGGCTAATTAGCCTCTTTCTTTCCAAAAACCCTGAGGGCAGCTAGCTTCTTTGATCATCATCGACGATGGCGGCGTCTACACCAACGAGGAGCTTGTGTTCACCATGGCGCGCCTCCACGACGCCCTCCTAAGCTCACCCACTGGCGCCGAAGAAGTCGGCCAGCCAATGGTGCCTTGGCCGTTGGTGGAGAAGGCGAACTTCTACGCCTTCAAGGTCGAGGCCATCGCCCGACATCCTCGCTAGGGGATACCGGCCAGGCCGGGCGGAGCTCCGGGCGGCCCGGCGGTGGGGAACGCGGCCGGCGGCGGCGGGAACGGCCGGGCGGCGGGACGAGGCCGGCGGCGACAGGCCAGGCCCTGGGCGGCCGGCGGCGGAGGCGATGGCGGCCGCCGCTTTCTTTTTTTTTTCATTTTGTAAATATATTATCTAGTAATATATAATGACTCTCAAGTCATTTTAATTCATCTCCGTTCGTTTCTATCGTTTGTTTTTTTTGTTCCTTCTTCATTCAACCCAACGAGCTATCGGTTCCTTTTGCTTCCCTTCCCAAATCGCTATCGGTTCTAATTCAACCCGGTTGTGTCAATCTTCAAATCACTTTCAGTTCTAATTCAAACCCACGAAAGTGATCTATGTGCGCGTGTCCATCAAGACCACTACCGGGAACGATTCAACCCGGTGGTGATCTAAGTCTTCACTACCGGAATTGGTCGAATCCGTGGAGTTTCGAAGTTTCCCGCGCTTGAACGGTTCATCACTTTGCTTAGGGCGAGGTTCAACACCGCCCGGTGGATTAAATTCGGCAGTGATGCCGTGGTAGTGATGAAACTAATCTGTAGTAGTGTAGTGAAAGGAAAGATTAAGTTTGAAAAATTAATTGAGGAGGATGTACACTCCTATGAGATTGATAAAGTTTTGGGTACGCTTTTATAGGACTACCAAAGGAGCATAAGGTATTCCCCATTATTTGGGCAATTTCCTCTATCCCGGGTGTCCCTAAGATTGTAGACATGAACTTTCTAAAGAAGCATGGAAGGGCTAGATTAAAGGTAGCGGTGCTAGACCCCTGACCTTATCCGGTGTTTGTGGATGTGGTTATTGGGGATGATGTTTACAGTACCGCAATTTGGGGTAGAAGAAAATAAGCCCCGATGGTGAGCCCGAACTACTAGATTTGGACTCTACCATGGAGGATGAGGACCCTCCCGGCCGAGGAGGCCGAAAAGGGGCTAACCCAAATGATGATCCAACATAGGTGAGGAGAAGCCTATGGATATTGATGGCACAAATTCAGATAAAGGTACTAACAAAGGGGACAAACCACCAGCAAAGACCACCGGTGGCGGTGGCACCAACACAAAAAGCCTTTGGTACTGTTAAGCTGGCGAGAAGGCGGGGGATGTGAATGCAAAGGTCTTTGAAGAAGTCAAATGACTCGAATTATTGATAAAACTAAAGGTCAAATTGGTGGGACTATGTCACCCGGTCGATCAAGCAAGAGAGTTGCTTCCGGCCCTAGACCAAGATTCTACGAAAAAGCGGCCAAGTTGAAGGCTCGTCAAAATGGAATTCATACGCCAAAGGTAAGCTGTTTCACAACCTAGCACCGTTGCATTCCGCGATGATTCTTGTTTAGTTAAATCTACCAATGCTCGGGTATTTTGTTAGGGGATGATTCTAGTAAAATTCGCAAATCAATTGACTTGTTAAGGGAAATAGAGTGCCAACGTTTTTTTTGAGAGAAGATCTAATTTTAATGAGTCAAATGCGTAGTTGATGATGCCTCGGTTTGCTCGGATGAAAATAATTTAGATTTAGAGGCTTTAAATTTAATTTGTTCGAGGTGGTAGAAGTGTTGGGTGATGGGGGTTGTGATGCTAAGTGTCTACAGACTTGTCTTACCTAACAATCGAGCAAACTCTAAAAGTAGTAAAAATAAAAAGAAGGGTGTCAAAAAGAAAAATATACAAAAATCAGTTTAAATGAAAGAAATATTTTGGAATTGTAATGGGTTTGCAGATCGTAAGAAGTACAGATTTTTGTCGAGTTAACAAAAGAAAAAAATCTAGATTTCATCGCCTTATCGGAACCGGTAGAGCCAATTTCCCGCAGATCCACATTGAATAACATCCGTGCGGGCGGAGATTATTTGTGGCCTTCGTATGGCTCCTCGTGGTAGATCCGGTGGTATGTTACTAGGAGTTCTTTGGCAACTTTTGACATAGGTGAAATTGATGAAGGAGATTTTTATATTAAATTCAAACTTCAATTACAAGCATGACGATTTTAAATTTAGTCCGGTGGCGTCTATGGACCGCACAGGCAGAACATAAGGCTACCTTCTTGTCCGAGATGGTTCGTGTATGTTCTAAAGAAACCTTACCTATTGTCATAGGTGGTGACTTCAATATCTTACTAAAACCAAGACGAGAAAAATAATAGTAACTATAATGATAAGTGGCCTTTTACGTTTCAATCTTTGTCATAGATTCTCCGAACCTAAAGAGATTGAGATGATAGGAAGAAAATTCACGTGGGCAAATAACATATAGAATCAAACGTTTGAAAAGTTAGACAGATTCTTACTTGTACCGACTTTGAAAACAAGTTTCCGCTACCGGTGTGCATGCTCGAATAGAGAGATATCCGATCATACACCTCTACTTTTTTCTACAAATATTCCATCTTCAACTTATCGCCTCGTTCAAATTTGAACGGGCTGGTTGCCGAGAGATGGATTTTTACGAAAATGGTGAGCGATGTGTGGCGTAATACTCTAGTGATCGGCTCGCCTATCGAAAAGATGGCAAGCTAAGATCGAGGAGGTTGCGCAAAGCACCTTCGTGGTTGGGCAAAAAATGTAAGTGGTACATACAAGAAAGAAAAAACTGCCTGTTAAATAAATTAGATGAGTTAGATAAAAAAGGCAATCTATGCTAGATCAAACCGAAGTGGATTTAAAACATGTGCTCAATACGAGGCTTGCTTTGAGTTTCGAGGGAGGAAGAATTGAAGTGGTACCAAAGGGCAAAAGTCAAACACCTTTTTAGAAGGAGACGCGAACACAAAATACTTTCATCTGGCGGCTAATGGTAGACACCGGAAAACTCGTATTTTCCAGTTGGAGGATGGGAACAATATAATTTCTGGTGATGCCCAGTTAAAGGAGCATATCACCAATTATTATAAAAACCTGTTTGGGCCTTCGGATGACTCCCAATTTAATTTGGATGAGTCAAGGACCGATGATATCCCACAGGTGTCCCCACTAGAAAATGAGTTGTTAACGGAACCTTTTTCTTTTGAGGAAATCAAGGCTGCGATTTTTTGGATGGATCATAATAATGCGCCAGGTCCGGATGGTTTCCCCTAAGTTTTATCAGGTCTTTTGGCATTTGATCAAAGATGACCGATGGCTCTGTTCTGATTTTTATGAGGGGAATTTACCACTAAATCGTCTAAACTTTGGCAACATAATATTGCTACCTAAAAAAAAGATGCGAAAGTGATTCAGCAATACAGACCAATCTGTTTCCCTGAATGTATCTTTTAAAATCTTTACTAAAGTCGCAACCAACAAAGTTTGTCGGCTATTATGAGAAGATAATCAGCCCAACCCAAAAAAGCATTTTTACCGGGAAGAAATATTATGGAAGGTGCAGTAATCCTTCATGAGACCATACATGAACTCCATTCAAAAAAGAAAGATGGAATTATTTTTAAGATTGACTTTGAGAAGGCTTATGATAAAGTTAATTGGAATTTTTGCAACAAACGTTAAGAATGAAAGGTTTTTCGGATAGATGGTGTCAATGGGTGAGATGTTTCACCGAAGGTGGAAATGTGAATCTAAAAGTCAATGACCAATTAGGCTCTTATTTCCAAACAAAAAAGGCTTAAGGCAAGGGGACCCAATGTCGCCTATACTATTTAGGGGTTTTAGTGTTTCTACCCTTATTCTCGAGCTCTAAATGTGATTTTACCCCTATTATTTTAACTTTACGTTTTTACCCCCCCGTTTTTTACAAAACGAAGCTCCCGCTTGCCCTCCATTTAACACCGTCCGCAATTAGATGGTTTAAAAGCCAAAAATAAATAAATTAAAAAGAAACCGGAGGGGAAAAGACACACATGCCCTTCTATTCTCCTCACCATCGATCCATCAGGCGAACAGGCACGGGCGTTTCTTCCCGACCGCGACCGCACGGGCGTTTCTTCCCGACCGCGAGGACCGCGCCCTAGGGTTTGGAGCGCCGGGCGGCCGGCGGCCCTTCCTTCCTCCTCTGTCCACGCCCTCCCTCCCGTGCATCCACCCCTCCCTCCTCTCTCCACCCGGTCCCCGAGGCCGGGCGGGCTCGCTAGCGCGCGGGCGGTCGGGCGGCGGTCGGCGGCGCTCCCACTGCCGGTTCGGCAGCAGTAGGAACCACGGCAGAGGGCAGCGACAACAGCAAAGAAAGGTACTTTTCTTCGATTTCAGGCACTCCGCGATGTGATCGAAGAAGCAATGAACAATTGTGTTCCTGTTTCGTCGTATCCACCAGGTTTCCCCCGGTCCCAGTCTGCAAACTTCATCAGGTATGTGTGGCTGCTCACATTTGGTGCATGACAAGCAATCATTACGATTAACTAAGGTTGCCACCCGGTAGATAGATTTGTACAGTGGTACTCCATTTGTTCCTAAAGTTCTAGTTCCTTAGATGATGCATACGTTAGATCTGCCAAATTAGCAGGACACACCAGTGACATGGTTGCAGTATCTGAAATGCTAGGTACACTATTAACTGAAATAATCTATTCCCACCATTGACACCATAGCAATTCTGAACTATTGCCACGATAGGATTCTTGCTTGTTCCGGATGTATTGATTACAGATCTATACATTTAAACAGCGATGAGGTTAATATTTGTCAGATCTTAACGTTTCAATATGTTTAATTCCCATTTGTACCGACAGAATTGGAGTACCTCTACACAGATCCTACTCCTTAACATTCTGTTTAGATTAATCAGAACTGAGCACACAACCTGGCAATTCGACATGGTCTAGATAGTGGCCATATTCGAATGCAGGGGTCTGTAATGAAGATTAACCGAACATATGGACCCTACTCATTTAATTGCACCTGATTTGTACATAGGGAGTACTGGAAAAGAACAAATTTGATTGCATAACATGTCGCAACCTACAACATTTATCTAGAACCACTACCAAACACTAACCAAAGTTTTCATGGAAACACGCCATACGGTCGTAGCACAGCCTACATATATTTGTCTTGGACTATGTACTCCTGTCATGTTTCGGCGAAACAAGACAGGAACCATGATTGAACTCAATTTTTTTTTGTTCGTTTGTTTATTGGATATATAGAACTGCATCTGCTGCAAAAGAGCTGCTACTCAGAAGTTACCCTTGAGAGAAACCTGAACAAGGAGATTAATGGCCTGAAAGCGAAGCTTGAAGAAATGGAGAGGCGCCTGGCAACTGTGGTCGGCACTAGCTGTCTCCAGCATGAACGGTGGTCCAACTGAAAGAGGAAGAGGAAGAGGAAGGGGAAGGGAGTTTGGAGTGCCAAACATTGAGATAAAGTGAGACAATCCAACATTACTTCTTTTTTATTACAAATTTTATGAACTTTACTGACATAGTACTTCTCTTTTTTCATGTACAGTGCAAGTGAAGGAAGAGGAAGGAGTGGAAGAGGAGCTACTACCGGAAGGCTTGCTAGGTTGTTAGGTTTCGATGCTTGAATAAAAGCTATATGCCTAGAGAACTCACTAGTAACTCTCATTTTTGTTTGACATGTTATTTAGACCTATGTGATGGTGTGCCATGTCATTTGGACCTTTATATTGACTTCGTTGTGGTACTGTGATGACAAGTTGCATGGATATGGATCATCTATATATATATATTGTTTGTGTGATATCAGATTGTGTTCATGTGTATTGTCAAGTGAAATGTCTGTCAAAATTTTGTTAATATGGTGTCAAAATTTTGTAAAATTGTTGTACAAAAATTGCTAGATTGCTGTCCAAAAGTAGGGGTAAAAACACAAGAATCATAAAAAATAGGGAAAAAAAACGCATGGGTAAAGTTGTCCATTTGATCAAAAGTTAACACCGTTATGGGGTGTTAAATGCACCAGGGGTAAAGTCCGACTTCGTTTCAAAAAAGTAGGGGTAAAATCACAAAGTTAAAAAAACAGGGGTAAAATCACATACGGTCATGAAAGTAGGGGTAGAAACGCTCAAGCCCCTACTATTTAATATAGTCGTCGACATGTTGGCTATACTCATTGCTAGAGCCAAGCAAGCAAATCAGGTGGAAGGAATAATCCCACATCTTATTCAAGATGGTCCGTCCATTCTTCAAGATATCACGAATGATCTGAAGAATCTTCATGAGCCACGATGTTGAAAAGGTAGTTAATATGAAACTTCTATTAACCACCTTTGAACAACTATCGAGCTTGAAGATAAACTTCCATAAGAGTGAGATTTTACGTTTTGGAAAAGCAAAAGAACGGGAAGAATTTTATTCGCAACTGTTTGGATGTGTTTCGGTCGTATCCATTCCGTTACCTCGGACTCCCCATGAATGTAAGGAAATTAAACAATAAAGACTGGAAGATAATCGAAGATAGGATAGAAAAAAAATTAAGTGGTTGGAAAGGAAAAAACTCTTGTCAAGTAGGAGGCGGGTTTGGTCTTAATAAACTTCGGTGCTTAGTTTACCGATGTTTATGATGTCGTTCTTTGAGCTTCCTCGCGGGGTGCTTGAAAAAAATAGACTATTTTTTTTAGATCACGATTCTACCGGCAAAATGATCAACACAAGAAAAAGTATAGGTTGACAAGATGGGAGGTTTTATGCCAACCAAAAAGACTAAGGGGGCTAGGAATTCAAAATTTGGATATTGAGAATAAGTGCCTTTTAAGTAAGTGGCTATATAAACTTTTAAATGAAGATGGTATGTGGCAAGAATTAATACTGAAATAAGTATGTTAAAAAATAAGTCATTTGGAAGTTGTGTTAAAAAACCAACAGACTCTCATTTTTGGAAAGGAATAATGAATGTGAAAGATTGCTTTTTGGACTTTGGTCGTTTCAACATTAAGGATGGGTCCCAAACTAGATTTTGTACGACATCCGGTTGGGAAATAAGCCTCTAAAAGATAAATTTCCTTCCCTTTTTTAATATCGTGCAATCGAAACAAGACTCGGTGGCCCAAGTGCTTAGCACCATACCACTAAATGTCTCATTCAGGGAGACATTTAATTGGTGCAAACCTAGCTGCTTGGCACGTAAATTGTTGCTTCGCTACAAGATATTAGTTTAACAGGGATAGAGATACTTTTGTTTGGGGCTAAACGCATCTAGACGTTTTACGGTCAAATCCATGTATCTGCTTTAATTAACAATGGTGTTCGAGTGTCACGGGATATTTGGCGTATAAAAGTACCAATAATGAAAAGAAAAAAAAAAAATTTATGGTACTTAAAAAGGGTGTTACTTTAACTAAAGATAATTTAGTTAGACGTGAATCGAATGGGGACAGGAATTGTTCTTTTTGTTACCTTCGAAACAATCCAACACCTATTTTTTTTTTGTGTTCACGCAAAATTTACGTGGCGTCTTTGTACATTTCTTGTTTGGTTTTTCACCACCGACTAATCCGGGCGACTGTTTGAGCGTTGGACTAAAATTGCAAAACGAAAAGTAAACTCATTGTTATTAACGGCGCAGCTGCAGCAATACTTTGGGCTATTTGGATAACAAGGAATGAAGTGGTTTTCGATAAATGTAGACCTAAATCTTTCTTGCAGGTGTTTTTGAGGGGAACACATTGGCTACGTCGGTGGGCAAGTCCGCGAACGGGCCGAGGATCGGTAGCGACCGCCTAATCTGGCCGGGCAAAGTATCTTGAAACATAGGCGTTACAATTTTTTTCAGTTCAGGAGGATGGCTATCGTCAAGATTCATTGGTCATATTTAGATCGAACCAAACTTTGTTTTTGTTTATTCAAAATTGGGCTGGCTGGTTGTTCGATTACAGCGTTTGGTGTCCGAACTTTGTGCGTAATAATTGGCCCGATTCTATCGGTTGATAGAGGAAGCCGGATTTTATATCCATTATCTAAAAAAAGGAGCAGGAGCCAATATGTACTGTATGCACGCTGCAAAGTTCCAAAGTGTGAGTTGTAAAAAAAAAAGTTCCCAAGTGTGCAGCAGGGTGCCAAGTCCGATCAACTGTTAGAACGTCTTTAGAACAATTTGTGCCAACTCGTTAGAACGTCTTTAACCAGAGCTGCCGTCTCGAGGGCCCTAGGGGCAATCAAACAATTTGTGCCAACTCGTTAGAACGTCTTTAACCAGAGCTGCAGCGATCTTCAGAGCCAGGCCGTGAATTCGCGTGAATTCGCATCAAACCGGAGAGGAGCCATCGACATCATTGCAGGCACATGCACTACTATTTTTATTTTTATTTTTACAAACCATGCACTACAATTCAAGGGCTGCTAGCACTACTACAAAGGCTAACATTAGGGGCGGCTCGTGATGGACATTAGGGGCGGTTTTTCAAACCGCCTTAAACAAGCGCCCTAATGTTCATCCACATTAGGGGCGGTTGACAGGAGCCGCCCTAATGTGAACACATCGGCGCCCTAATATGAATCCCAGATTTCGCATTTCCACGTGCATCGCCCCGCCACCTGCACATCCATCGCAGCAGCGTCAAGGCTTGATTTGGCGTGGACGCCGCCACCCGCCAGCCTGAAACCCCGGCCGAACCTAGCGAGCAGCGGTAGCAGCACGGCCAGCAGTCACAACAAGAGCTAGGGACAGCAAGAGCGGTCGCCGGCGAGTAACCGCGGAAACCACGCCCGACGCTCCTCTCCCCACGCCCGGTACCAAGGCGCCGCCGCCGCCGCCACCATGGTGGGCATAGGGCCGCGCGAGGTTGACCCCCCACCGGGCGCGGGACCATGTGAGGGGACACCAGCGCCGCGGGCTGCCGAGCGGGCGGCGGGGGCGCGGCGGGTAACCGAGGCGTCGGCCGTGCCGCGCGCCAGAACTTCTCGGGCCGCTCGGTGGCCCGCGACCGATGAATGGGGCGGTGGCGCTTAGCCGGCCAGCCATGGCTAAAGATGGCGGCGGTTCGGTTTCGTTCGGATATCCGCGGGTTTCGTTCGCGAGGTTTCGGTTTTGGTTCGAAATTTCACCCACGGTTTTCGTGGATCGGTTTCGTGTTGATTTCGGGTTTGGTTTTGGGTTTAGTTTTCCACCCGTGGATATCCAATGGATATCCAAAATAAATCATTTAGAATTAAAACTCAAGTTTTGTAATATGTTAATAATAACTTATTTACTTAGATTATTAAATTTATTCAAAGTTGACTAATGAAAATATTTATTATTTGTTGTCTATTGTTTATACATATGAATATGTGTATATATATCTGCGGGTATCCGTTCGGTTTGGATTATCCACGGGTTTGGTATCCGTCCGGTTTCGGTTTATCCGCGGGTTTGGTTTTGGTGATGGATTTTCACCGAATTGGTTTCGGTTTCGGTTTTGGTTTTCAATTTGGGTTTCGGTTTTGGGTGCACGGAGACTCCACCGAACCAAACCCGAACCGTTGCCATCCTTAGCCATGGCAGCCAAGAGGTTGGGGCGCCCCGGATATTCGCCCGCCTTGGTCGCCATGCCGCGCGCCATCGCCCCCGGCGCCCGGCGTTCCGCCCCGGTCGGGTGGCGGCGGTCGCCCCAATGCCCCCGCACCGCATTGCTTCCCCTCGCCCATTGCGGCCGCCCGCCCAAAGACACAACAACCGAGCACGGAGGAAGGCAGCCGGGCGGCACGGTGGTGAGACTATCCGCGACCGTGTCATCGGGAGCCATCTTGGCGTCGCAGCGTTAGCGTTTTTGTCCGCTGACGCTGTCTTTCGAGTAGGTAATCGGACGCAGCCGTGGTTCGCTATTCCCGGGGCGCTGCGTGCTCCAACTGCAAAGACGCCCGGCCGCGGCAAATCCCAACCACCGCGTCGCTTTGCGCCCACCCGCCTCGCCCCTCGGCGTGCTCGCCGCCCGGGCCTCCCGCCGCTCGCTCCTCGGCATCCTCCGCTAGCTCGTCGGCGATGGCGAGAGCGCTTCAAGGCCGGCGAGATGCGTAGGATGGGGTGCACACTCCTGCCGCCGAGCTCCTGGCGCGAGCGCCTAGCCCCACCGCCGCCGCCTTAACGCGCGGGCGCGGCGCGGGCGGCGCCTCGCCGCGAAGCTCGTCCGACCCACAAGCACACAAGGAAGGGCGGCGCGAGAAGGGCGACCAGCCATGGCCGCGAGCACGGGGCGTGAGCAACTCACCGAGATAGGAAGGCGAGAGGCCAGATCCGACTCGCGGGACGCCGCCGTCGGGCTCCACGCCGCCGGGGAAGGCGGTGAGGGGGCGGCAAAGTGGAGCGCCAGGACGCCGTACTCAGCGTCGGGCCGTAGTGGCGAGGTTCGAGGGGAGTGGATGGTGAGGCGGAGCCGCCGGGCCAGGGAGAGGGAGGTGGCGGCGCGGCGGTGGAGATGGGCGCGCGCGCCGGCTACGAGACAGCCGCCGAGGAGCGGCCGTGGCGCGCGGGGAGGGGAGGAGAAAATCCGACGTGTGGGACCCACGGGTGGTACGGTTGAGAGACAAGTAGCCATGTGTCACACCCTTGGCCACGGCGATCGCCCGGACGTGAGCACGAGAAGAGGAACACCAAGATACCGTGAAGCGGGCGGTGGAAAACCCGCCGCCTTGGCTTAGTTCTATTCGAGTTTCGATGCCGATTCGTGAGAATGTGTTCAAGACTTATGTGCTCCCCTTACGACGCCGCAACCATGGCCCACTTGGATACTACGAAAAACGTAAATGACTAAGCAACTTAATGTGTTAACGATACATGAAGAAGCCCTTTGCTCCCGACGCGCTCTTCTTATCGATTGATCGTCGGGTATCGTTCACCGCCACACCGCTGCCGGCATCGTGTGACATCTCCCCTGTTGAATTGCGGCTTGTCCCCAAGCGGTGCGGCCGGAACGGGTCTTCGTGGCGTTGTAGTCCTCCCATGTTGTATCCGAAGGATGTAGCGGTGGACCACCGACCTTCACTTGGGGTATTGCGGTGTTGCCCCTTTTCACCAACCCGCATTCAAGAATAGACCGAGGGACTGAATCGGTCGCCTCGAGGTCGATTACCACCGGTAGATTGTCAAACACAGGAGTATAACTTGGTGTGAACGGCTTCACCGTGGTGATATGTGGAAGACGAGGGTGAATCAATGCCGAGTCGGGAAGCTCTAGGCGATATGCTACTTCACCCACTTTCTCGCTAATCACTGTGTATGGGCCATAGAATTTTGCTGCTAGCTTAGGATAAGGGCGGCTTGCGACTGAGGACTGTGTGTAAGGTTGGAGTTTCAGTAACACCTTATCACCAACAGCAAACTCATAATGCTTCCTCTTGCGATCAGCAATGAGTTTCATACGGTTTTGTGCTCTCTGGAGTTGTTGCTTCAGTGCTTGCAAGTGTAACTCACGGTTCTCAATGATGTCAGTGACTGCTGGGAGTGTGTTTGGTCGAATAGTAGGTACTTGAGCCAATGTTTGGCTCATAACCAAAGAGAGCTTTGAAAGGAGAGCAACCCAATGCAGAGTGATGTGCTGAATTGTACGAGTTGAGCCAAAGAGAGCCATTTTTTCCATGTTGATGGTGATTCCCTGTACTCTTTCGTGGTGATATGAAGTTGAGAAATTGATTTGGACATCATGAAGCTTAAATAGCCGCTTCCACACTTTACTCAGGAAGATTGGATCCCTGTCAGAGACAATTTTCTTTGGAAGACCATGAATCTTGACCACATTATCCAGGATGATCTGAGCAATGTCAGCTGCAGTATATGGGTGTTTGACAGCAATGAAGTGTGCATACTTACTGAGTCTGTCCACTACTACCATGATGACAGAATAGCCTTGAGATTTGGGGAGACCCTCTACAAAATCCATTATGATTTCCTGCCGGACCCCTTCGTATTGGGAGGGTTGTAGTAATCCCATAGGGTAGGAATTGGTGTGCTTAGCTTGCTGACAAGTCACACATTGCTTGATGTAAGATTCTACATCTTGCTTGAGTCCCCTCCACACAAAGTGCTTTCTGATTTTGTAATATGTGCATTGGTACCTGAATGCCCACCTAGAGGATTTGGAATGGAAAGCGTAAATTAGCTTTGTTTGCGAGAGCGTAGTTTTGGCCAATCCAAACTTTGTTGTTTTGCCCCCGATCGACCCATTGTCATAGTCGTATCCTCGGGAATCGTTGGATACAGCTAACCTTTGAAGTAACAAGCGCGTGCTTGTGGATCAAGTAGCATAGAATTCAATACCTCCCTCGAATCCATAGTGGTTTCACCGAAGAAAGCAGTTTGGAGGGCCATGAGATGTGCCACTCTTGATAATGCATCTGCTTTTGCATTTTCCTTCCCATTTAATGTCAGAGACAATCTTGAATTGTAGACCCATGAGTCTAGTCATGGCTTTCCTTTGCATGTCAGAGTGTAGGTTCTGTTCATTCAAATAAGCTAAAGATTTGTGATCTGTCAATATGATGAACTCTTGTCTTTGAACATAGTGTCTCCATCTTTCAAATGACCATAATCGGTGCTAGGAATTCCTTTTCATAAATTTACAGGGCCTTGTGTGCGGGACCTAGAGCCTTGCTCGAGGGTAAGCTACTAGCCGACCTTTTCGCATTATCAAAAGACCAATTCCCTCGACATGCATCTGTTTCAATTGTGAAGGTTTGAGAAATTGGGTAGAGTGAGCACTGGTGCTTTGGTCATGGCCATTTTGGTTTGCTCAAAAGCAGCTTGGGCTAATGATGTCCACTGGAACTGTTTGTGCTTGAGTAGATTTGTCAAGGGCTTGGTCATGATGCCATAACCTTTGATGAATCTTCTATAGTACCCTGTTAGGCCCAAAAAGCTCTCAAATTTCAAGAATTGATGTAGGAACAGGCCATGCTAGCATTGCTTGAATTTTGGAGGGGTCAGTGGAAACCCCTCTAGCTGAGATAATGTGGCCTAAATATTCCAAACTATCTTGGGCAAATGAGCATTTGCTTTTCTTGAGATAGAGCTTGTGTTTTCTTAGCTGCTCTAGAACTTGCTGTAGATGTATAGCATGGTCCTCTAGTGTTGGACTGTAAATTAGTATGTCATCTAGGAAAACAAGCACAAACTGTCTCAAGAATGGCTGTAAAATGTGGTTCATCAAACATTGGAAGGTTGCAGGGGCATTAGTGAGCCCAAAAGGCATGACCTTGAATTGGTAATGTCCTTGATGGGTTTTAAATGCTGTTTTTACTTCATCTTCGGCACCATTCTCGACTTGATGATACCCAACCTTCATATCGCTTTGGTAAAATACTTGGCTCCGGCTAATTCATCCAATATCTCCTCAATCACGGCATTGGGAATCTATTTTTGATGGTGATGGCATTTAATTTCCTGTAGTCGACACAAAAACGCCAACTACCATCCTTTTTTTTGACTAGGAGGACAGGGGATGCAAAAGGGCTATGGCTGTGGGTTATTAGGCCAGATTTCAACAGGTCTTGGACTTGGTTTTCAATTTACGTCTTGTGGTGGGGAGAGTAGTGGTATGGCTTGGAATTTGGTAGGATAGCTCCCGGAAGTAAGGGTATTGAGTGGTCATAGGTTCTTTTGTGGTGGTAGGGAGGTTGGGTTTTGGAAAACATCTGCATAAGTGAGCAGAATGTCGACAATAGGTGGTATTTGGTGGTCGGGCAGTGGGGGTTTGTCTGGCTGTATGTGGTAGGGGATCCAGGAGGACATATGCCCAGAGGTCATTGCCTTTGGCTGAGTTGTGGACTTTTTGGGCTGATATAGGTGTAATTCCCAGAGCTTTGTCCTGTACCCCTTGGATTTTAACAGGTTTTCCCTCCTCTAGGAACTGCAGAGTTTTTGTTTGCCAGTCACAGTTCATAGGGCTGTGATTGTTGAGCCAGTCAATACCAAGTATGGCATCATAGGGATGCATGTCTAGGACTACCATATCAGTTGTCAGAGTATGACCTTGACAATACCATTTCAACTGCTTCACCATCTTGTTGGTCAGGATATGCTCACCATTGGCTAATCTTACTTTCTTAGGAGGTATTGGAACTGTGGGTAGTTGTGTTAGTGCCACAAAAGCTGAGCTAATGAAACTATGTGAGCTACCACTGTCCATCAGCATGATCACCACCTTGTTCTGGACCTTGGCCTTGATCTTCAGGCAATCATTCTGATCAGCACTGGACAATGCATTGATGGACAAGGATCCAAAGTCTTGCTGCAAAGCCTCTTGTCAGTAAAACATCTTGCTGTAAAGCATCTTCCCGCCGGTGTATCCGAGGACTTCATCAGATAATGGTCTGTTGGGATCATCCAGATCATTGATGACAAGAGCATGTGCCTGTGGTTTAGTTCTCTTAGTGCACACTTCCAAATGTCCTGGCACAAATTTCTCTCCACAACTGTAGCATAGCCCATTTTGTTTTCTGTAGTCTCTAAGCCGCATGCGTCCTTCCATGATACGTAGAACTGTTGGTGTTGTGGCTTGGAATCCCACTTAGGTGCCCCATATTGTTTGTTCTGTAGATAGGATTTGTGACCTTTTTTCTTTGCTCTTTCCAGAATCCCTTCTTGAATCTCGACAATGGTGAAAGCTCTTGTCACATTAGTGGGCATTTGAGGCTCTACTACAGCTCTGAGCTCTTCCTTCAGGCCCATAACATATTTCTGTGTGAAAAACAGATCATCATAGCTAGAATTATGCATAATGATGTTGAATTGCAGTGCATTGAAATGTGTTGTATACTCCTCAACTATTCCAGTTTGTTTGTAATCCAACAACTCATGCATTGCAGAGGTCATCAGCACCAAATTCTTTCTCCACAGCATGGCACAAGTGCTGCCAATTGACACTAGGGTGTTTCTGTTTATAAGCTTGCCACCATTTTGCAGCATTTTCCTTGAAATTGATTGTAGCTGCAGTAACCCACATGCCCTCTGGAATGTTGTATAGAGTGAAATACCCTACACAGTTGTCTTGCCACAGTTTTGGATCTTGGCCTTCAAAGATAGGAAATTGCATCTTAGGTAGGACCTGCTGGTATCTATTGTTGTCATTGTGTCCATGGGAATGCCCGCCCGTGAGGTTCGGGGAGGTGGCTTTGGCCCTGGATGGTTCCCCTTTGGCTTTTCCTTTGCCATTAGCAAATATATTACGAAAAAACAAAGTTCTTCTTCAAAGACCCTCGACTCTCCGCGATTGCTTCTTGCTTCTTCCTCATATCTTGCTTACGTTTCATCCAATTCGATGGTCGTCTGCTACTGACTTGGCATGTTGCTCTGACTTGAGAAGCTATCAGCCGTTGCTCATCAGCATAAGAATCCATGGCAGATCCATGAAGATCCAATTGAGTCTTGACCTGCTGCTGCACTACACCCATCTCATGCATTTGTGTGAACAAAAGATCAAAATTTTCCATGACCTTGTCCCAATGAGCATTGTCTGATGTGCTAGCTTTGCCCCATGGCCTCTAGGATAATCCTTGTCTGTGGTGATGGCTGTACCGGCGCCGTGCTGTCAATCTTGGTTCAAGGTGAGGTCTTTAGGTGTGTTCGACGAAACTTGAGGTCAGGATCACGATGTGGCTATGGAATTTTACGTGAGTATTTGTCTTACAACCCTCACCACCAGATCAACCGAAAAATTCAGAACTTGACTTGAACTGCTGTCAGATTGGAAACCTATCTAGAGAGTGTGATCCGGTGGTCGGATTTATGGTAGCTTCAACTAGATGCATGCGGATTACTCGGACCACGCTTCTCGCCGGTGAACCCTACGGAGCCTTTTGGATTCAACACAGCAAGGATAGTTTTGAGCAGCAAAGTCTGACAGAGACTGGAACCCAACGTCGAACACCTAGAGGGCGACGTCCTCTACGATGTCTCGAACAAATGTAAACGCGTGCACGAACGGGGAAAACGGAACCGGCTACGAAGGAGGATGAACAACACCGAAGTCGGGTGGGACGGGAAGGGATCGGATGATTTTCACCGAGGACGGTGGCGGCGGTGCCACGACCAACCGATAACTAGCGGCGAGCCGAGCGCCGAGCTCTTCACCCACACACGCCGGAGGACGGCGGCTCGTACCACTTGTCACACCCTTGGCCCACGGCGATCGCGGACGTGAGCACGAGAAGAGGAACACCAAGATACCGTGAAGCGGCAGGAAAACCCCCTCCGCCTTGGCTTAGTTCTATTCAGAGCTTCGATGCCGATTCGAGAGAACAGGTTCAGCACTTATATGCCCCTTACAGACGCCGGGCAACCATGGCCCACTTGACAGCTACGAAAAACGTAAATGACTAAGCAACTTAATGTGTTAACGATACATGAAGACGCCCTTTGCTCCTGACGCCGCTCTTCTTACTGATTGATCGTCGGGGTACTGTTCACCGTCACGCTGTTGCCAGCATCAGGTGTGACACCATGGCTGCAGCAAAACTAAAAAATAACATATGGGGCCCACGCTGCATGAGAGATAGAGTACGCTTTTACAGCTTCAGGGGTGCGGTCAGTCTGAGCAACAGCTTGTTCTCCTCCGGTTGTTGTTGGCGATCTGACGAGGCAGGTGCTCATCCGCGCGGCTTTCGTCAACCTCAAGAACGCCGAGACGTTGAAGCATATACTGAGCCTCTCCGCCACCAGCCACTGGGACGTGGAGCTCTGGCCTCAGCCGCCTCGGCCGCGTGGCCTAGGAGGACACCGGCAGCGGCGCATTGTGACGGACCTGTGACGAGGTCGGCCGCCGCAGGCCTCGCGCTCATGGCCATCGTCGTCTCTTCCGACAGGGTTGGTCGGTACCCACATCCACACACTTTTTGAATCGCCTGTGCTGTTACCAGCCGACCACCACCTGCCTCAACGCGTGCTTAGATGCCCTGGCAAGGATGCCTGATACCTGTTCGATGCAATGCCTGACATGATAGCTCGTCTTGCAGCATAAAATTTAATTAATCACTGATACACATTAAAAGATTTGATAATTGCTTGCCATGTAGAGCATTTGGTCCATTGGTGTTTCATTCCATATAGATGAGCAAATGTCCTTGTAATATTCAGTAGGATATAAATATTCATATGCATAATTGAAAATGCTCATATTCTCTGGACTGACTCTCAAAATGCACTAGGATGCAGGAACCTATGTTGAATCGGTTCTGTACTGAACATGTATTACAATGTTCTGAAGTTCAGTTAAGGGATTCAACATCTATGTTTTGATGCCAAGGTAATGTCTGTAGCCCTGTAACAAATAGCGCGCTAATAGCGGCAAATAGCGCCGCTAATAGTGGCCGAAGACACTGCCGCGACGCCGCTTAGCGCGCTTATAGCGCCTAAATAAAGCTAATAGCTAATAGCGCCGCTTATAGCGCTGACGCCCAAACGCTAAATACCCTTAGCGCGCTATTTTAAACAGGGGGTCAGTAGTAACAAATGTCCCTGTATTTTCTTGCTAGCTGTACAAATGAACAAGTATCTTCCACAGGCCGGTGGATCGCGTCGGACTATGGTACAAAATTACATGGTCGGGTTGGTTTGGTTAAAACTACATGGTCGGGTTGGTTTGGTTCAGTTCCTGATTTAGTTAGGTCAGGTGGTGGTGCAGGATCAAGTCTGCTAGAGACGCACTCGGTGAAACCATGACACAGTGGTTTTCAACTTTGAAGAGCGTACATATTGCAGACGCTAAAACTTCTCGAGTTTTCTGAATCCATCTATGACATAAGATACTTGCCTTTTCTTTCATTCGCCTAATAGAAATCACGGCAAAGCTTTTGCCGCCCTTTCGAGAAAAAAAAAAATCTATGACATAAGGAATAAGGGAATTTGTCAGCAGCTTAACAAGAAAATACTAGCATTGTGGTGTTGCATTAGGATACACTAGTCCATCAACCGTGCTACCGACGGGTTAGGTTTTCTCATCATGGGCTAATTTTGAGATAGCTAAGAAATATTTTTTCCAGAATATATATTTAAAATTAACACATGAAATTTTATTTTTTAAAATACTATAAAAACAGCTATAAGCGTAGCTGTAGCTACTGCCAATAAAGGCTACCGAACATGCAAAATTTAATTGGTAGATGTTTAGAAGTAAGTGGAAGTCTATTGTCATATAACCTGCTATAGTGAATCAAAAGCACTTTTTTGTTTATGTCATCAGTAATTAATTCATTGAGCTTTATATGGAATACTCAAATGCAAATATCAAGGAGAGCTTCTAGCTGTGTCATCGTATGTGATCCAACATGTACTGTATTTCAGTTTTAGGCCACCTTGGATTACATGCAAAATTAAGAAAAATATCTAGATATCCAGCCCAACGAAAGATTAATTGCCATAGCATAGTTTTAATAATTTTATGTAGTTATTACAATTTGTAATTTATATGTTAACTTACTCCCTCCATCCCTAAAAAGTTGTCACCGTGCTTCCCGAGAAACAAATGCCGTCAATTATATATTAAAATATATAAATATTTATGCTAAGTAATTAGCATCATCGGAAAGATCTTTAAGTCTAGTTTTTTAACAAATTTATTTTAAGATTTAAATGTTGCACGCATTTTCTACAAATTGAGTCAAGCTTATGGCATTATCCCACAAATGACAACCTTTTAGGGACGGAGAGAGTATATCTCTAGTTCTCATTATATCTTTCAAAACTTTTAATTTTTTTAAAAAAATATACCTCTTAGTTATTATAATAGCATAAATAGTAATTTTAGTTGCACTATGGCACTTTGAGAAGTTGAATTGGCTATATTAAAGATCTATATGTGTAATTGTGTTGTTTTATAAGTACTTAAAATAAAATTACTATTGTTTATATTACATAATGTTTTACTACAAATTTATAAAATTATTCTAAACACAATATAAAGATTTTATTATCATGGAATTTTAATAGAATTTTAACTATATTGTCGGTGTCATTAAAATGCGGTTTTGCTAACGGAATATTTTCCATGTTCGATAAACTACTAAAATTAATATTTAACATAGTGTATACATTGTAACACCCCCCGGTGTTAATCATGTCATTAGCATATGCATTTCATACCATAAGCATCATTAGCATACATGCACTTATCACTCATATCATGTTTTGCTTATAATTGCATGTGATGCTTGGTCTTATCATTTTATGTATGAAATGCTTGCATAATTAGATGTTTAATCTTTATTTATTCTTAGTGATGTTTAGAGAAGGTGTTAGAGCATAATTGATGTTGGTCATGTTTGCTAATTGGATTTTATAATGATAGTTTGACTGGGTTTGACCTTGTTTGTTTTTGAAAGTAATTTATCTTATTTTGTTTAAAAGTCCTAGCTAGAGTTTTTTGCATGTGTGAGCTCTTCATGAAATGTGTAGATAATTTCATGAAGATCAAAAAAAGATGTCATAGGCCGGTTGCATGATTTTGAGTGGATCATGATGAAAAGCCGAGGTTTGTTTGATTTGAGAGTGAATTAGGGTTTCGTTTGACCCCGGAGCAGCTTTTAGCATCGACCAATCGCAGCTTTTAAATCCGAGCCAAACTAGACAAAACTTTCTATACGTGAAACGCTTAGAATTTTATGAGGAATGTTTCGTTCAATATGAGTTTTTGCTAATTCGGCACGTATCACGAGGTCTAGAGCGAAACAGCTTTGGATTAGAGGTTTTAGTTAAAAAAAAAAAAAAACCTCAACCGGCCGGCCACCGTCACGGCTCTCGACACAAGACGACGCGTGGCCGCGCCCACTGTTCCCCTCGGCCGCCGCGTGCCGCCCTAGAGAAGGGAAACCCGCCCCTTGCACTCCACTCCACCTCCCTCACTCCCTTTCCCTTGTCCACGAAGCCAGCAGCCGACGAAACAGCGCCGCCCAGCGGCCGCCATCGACGCCGCCACCGTCCATGCGCCACCACCGCCTCGAGCTTTGCCCGTCTTCTCACGCCAAAACCATCGCCGCATCGCCAGCCTTTCCCCGACCCATTAGAGCAACGAATCGAGCCGGAAAACAACAACAAATCGGGCACCTTTCGCCGCCGTTCGCCGGAGCTCCGCCGCGGCTGTCGTCCCGTGGCCCCGCCTCCTAAGTCCACCTTCCGGCACCCTAGCTTGTGTTCTAGGCCCCTTGAGTCGTGCTCTAGCTTTGACCAAAGTGGCTCGGGAAGTTAGGTTTAGGTAAGCCGGAACGACACCTGCGCCGTCGTGAGCACCAAGACCGCCGCCATGGTTCCCGCCGCCACGGCGAGCGCCTTACCATCGCCGTCGTTCCACCTTTGCCCGCACTAACTCGCGTTTGCGGTCGCCTTGTCTTGCTTGTGCTAGGACTGCAAGGGCTCGACTTGGTTCGCCGCCGTTTCGCCAGAACGCCGCGACGCCGACGCCCGTGCCGTGGCCGCAGTCGACCGCGTCGTCGTCAACCATCACCCAGTCGCCAAAGCTATCGCTTAGCGGGTGTTTCAAAGATCGCCAGGTGTCCGGAGCCCGTTCGCACCTCGCTTGACCGCGCCCTCGCCGGAAACAGCAAGCGCACCGCCGATCCGCCGGCCACCGACCGCCGTTCGCCGCCACGCGTGGCCGTCCTCGCCACTAGAGTTCACCGCAGTTTGGGAAACCGGTCCGGATCGATAGATCTCGCCCCCACGAATCCAACGGTGTGCTCGGTTTCGTCGGAGGAGGATCGAACAACGGCGAAGATCCGCCGTGCCCGCGCCGCTCCCCCGGACGCCGACGAGTGGGCCCCAGCCGTCAGCAGGAATATCCTTTATTGTTTTATTTCCAGATTTTGCATGCATGTCTTGTTTATTTCATATCTTGGTCATTTTAGCTCCAAATTGAGTGAGACAAATTTTGTCATGCTTGTTATTGTCGATCTCGATAGAAAAATATGAGATGGTGTTTTCTGGTAGTTTTTATATTTATTTATATTTATGCTAGTAAATGCCATGAAATTAGATAAATGTGTATTTTTCTTTTGGTGCATGATAAAATAGTGGCCCCTGTACAAAATGTTCATGTTTTGTGATGTGCATCATGGGAAAAATATGTTTGACCCTAGGTTCTGTGGTGGAAATACCATTTTTGATTTATGTGCTATTTACCATGCTTTCTTAGGAAATTCATAGAAAAATAATTACTAGGGTTTTGGATGTGAGATTTGGTGTGTTTGCTTTTGATAGGTTTTAGAAGCTATTCATACTCAGAAATCTGTTGTCCGACACTTTTCTTAGTACAAAGTATTTTCAACTCATATTTCATTGCCTCCTAGTGATTTTTGTGTAGGACAGTATATGCATGATTTTGCTATGATATTTTTATGGTAGCCTTGTTATGTCAGTAGGATGCTCTGGTAATTTTTGTTAGTTTTTCTGAAGTAGTTATGTATTTACCATAATTATGTTGCATAGAAAATAGCCTAGAAAAATATGTTTATATTAAAGTAATGTGTGCTAATAATTTTATTAGTTGTTCCTAGCATGTTTAGGGCCTGTTGGTATGCCTAGTTTGATAGTATTGTGTTTTTGGTAAACTAGTTTAATTCTAGCTTTTATATTTAAGAGTGTGCATGTATAATGTTAGTTAGGGAATGTCATTTCATGTGAATTAGTTTATCTTTTGGCTTGTTCAGTAGGTCTATTTGATAGATTATGACTTGGTTTGCTTGCTGGAAAAGTCCCAAGTGAAGTGCATGCCTGGATGAATTATTATGTGAGTTGTAAGTTGTAGGTTGCCTGAAAACAGAGTCTCTGTTTTTGCTATTTTTGAGGCTGTTAATGTCAGATTCAGGTCAGGGTGATATGGAATGATTTGTAGATAATGTTATTAGCTTTCCAACGAGTATTTGTGTGCTGCATTTGGAGTTATAGAACTCCCCTCGTGTGACTGTTTTTAGTAACAGCATGTCTAGCTGCCATTTTCCAGCTGATTAATGAAATAGGGTGTTTTGCTTGATGTAGATTATTAGGGTTTCTTGTGTAGTTATAATTGTGTTTCTACAGAAGAGATATCGACTTACTAATATCATACATCGTGGTGCATCCATCCATTCCTCGTCAACCATGCATTCCTTAATATTATCCTTGCATACATATTCATATTGGATCGAAGGAAAGAGAGCACGTGGAAATCAAGGAGCAGCAGGAAGGAGAAGTACACATCTAGAAGTGCAGCAAGAGGAGGTCCCAGAAGAAGCAGGACACGTCGTCAAGCTGCTGAAGTGCCCAAGGCATCTTCTAACATCTTCTCGAAGGCAAGCCCCGGAGCATTCTCGCCCTTTCCTATTCTTCCAACTAAATTGACTTGAGTCCTTTACATGTTCCCTGCATTACGTATAGGAAATGGTTGAAACCGTTGATGCATTAAAAATCCTTGCTGAAGTTGTTACCCTATCCTATTAGCAGAGTCTAGGTTAATGCTCAGTACCATGCTTGCAGTAGGCAGTGATGCCGGTCACTTGAGGAAATGTTGTGTACAATCACATGGGTGATTGTCAAGCTGCTGTTGAGAACCTGATAAAATAAAACATGTGAGATTGGGTGGAGTTTGTGGTCCTTTCCACTGATCGATTAAGGACTCATACTTTGTCGGGCTATGGTCGGAAGTTGAACGCATTCGGCATATAGTAGGCTCTCATGGGGGTCGTGAGCCACGAAACTCGCAAGAATGTTAGGGGGCCGGCCATGCTCGCTTTTATCGCTCCTCCTTTGGCGTTGGTTGCAGAGGGTTTTTATTGGGTGCAAGAAGATGCGCACGATGATGTCGGTCTCGTTGCACGCTCACTTGGCACCCGAGAAGGAGGGGGTAGCCGGCAAGACCGAGACTTTTACGTCCCGTAACATCTTGAGGAGTGATCGGGTCCGCCTTTGCAAAGTAGACTTGGTGTGTGTCGGGGTATTCGCCAGCTGGTTTGCAATCGATTCGAATCGCCATCTCTCCTGGATAGTGAGAACCCGGGATGCTTCCACGGCAATGTAGTCTTAATATCACAATATATGTTATATTTATCTTATTGCTGCTGGTAAAATTATGATCAAGTTACTTATGTCGTTATCTATATATCGCTGAGCATATGCCTTTAACCTTGACTATACAGATCTATGGTTATGTATATAATAAATAACCTTTTAACTTGGAAACAATTCAAGTAGTATGTGTAGGCTCACTAATCAACCTTATTTTTGAAATAAATGTGAGTCAGCCCAGCTCGGATAAAGCCAAGCATGATCCTTGGAGTCCTTTCCTTATTTTCTCGGTTTCGCACGGGTAAGTCTTATGGAGTACAATTGAGTAATCACGGGTTAATTCCCGATGTTGCGGTGACTCCGTCTAGCATGGTTCGAGCGGTTTGTGTGTTCTTTGTGGTGAAGAATAATGCCTAGGCATGGCAATCTCCATATTTCCTGTCTTGTGCTACTACACGGGTTGACACTATGTTGGCACTATCTTATTTTTATTTCCGCTGTACAACTATTTGGTTTTCGAAATCTATTGCTTCCGCAAGACTCGAACTACTTTGTAAACAAATGTGTTCATCGTGACTCGATTATAATATATTGAATATGTTTTGAGATACCGCGGATTTGAACTACTGAGCTCAACGATCCTTGTTGTGTTGTTGATGAGTTTGAAATCACTCGGAGATTTCCGGAATACCGGGTTTATATGGACTCAAGTGTAGACTGCGATTGCTTCGGTAATTACGAATTATACTTGATTTCTTATAAATTGGTTGGCTCTGTCACATACATGTTTACTTTGTCTCCGTGAAAAAAAAGTGTTATGCTTACTTTTTATTTTAGAGCGCAGAAGTATGTAATTTAGAAAAAAAGATACATTATAATATATATTAGATTTTTTACGATAAGTTATATTGCTATTTACTCCCTCCGTCCACGATTATCTTCACCTTTGCGATTCAAAAAAAGTCTACAAATAAAAGGTCACCATAGCACCTCTCTGGTCGTCGCAGTGCTAGGCTGTACTCCTGCTGCTGGTGTGCAGTTCGATTAAAAAATAGAAAAGTGCAGCGCTCTCTTCTAGCAGTAGTGCTAGAACATTCTGCTCTCCCCTAGAAAATCTTTGTTTATTGCTTTTGCTCATTCATGAGTAGCCACGTGTTATGCCATTGTTTTGTGTTTGTGATTTTTTTTTTCTACAACTGTTGCGGCGCTACATCTTGACAGACTTCTTCATAGGGGCAATTTGGTAATTTCACACATGTGCTAATTCCCTTCCCTCAACCTAGATGTTGAGTTATTTGTGACGAGGGAGTACATGTTTTTCTGAGAGATATTTTTATTTATTTTGATAATGGCTAAGTTGTATAATTTAGACCCAAATTCAAATGTGTTACTTTATATTATCTTTCATACACTATGTTTGTACTTGAAATGCAAAGGACCTACATTGAAATATCTTTTATAAAGTAGACATGGATAATTTTATAAAAATATTTGAAGGTTATTCTAAATTACTTTAATAGCAACTGAGGTAGATTGTTTAGAGGGTTATTTTAAACTATCTTTCAGTGATAAAATGAGTGATAAATTATATGTAAATTCAGGGAGTTTTTGCATTATCATTCATAAATGACATGTGGATTTTAGACGTGAATCTAAATACTATTTACAAATATCTTTCAATCAATAAATAATAACAAAAACAGTTGGACACGCAAGAACCAAATTGAGTTATTGTTTTTTTCTGGACTACTGGACCACTTACCACTATTTTTTAGCTTTTTGTGTGTGATCAAGTATGTGGATGCATATGTATGTCTAGATGGTTGATGAGTGATCTGGATTTTCATCCTGTGTTATCTTAATAAATAATGTAATATGCGTACATGGTATATAGAAGAAAGAAGATGGATTGGATAGCACCTGATTACTCAAGGGCATCGTTGTAGCTACTAAAGTTGAATGTCGTTGCCGTTGATGGCATCGTCGGTTCCATCAAAGCCTAGATGGTGTTGGTTTGTAGTGTGTGTGCTCCCTCCATCTCAGAAAGAATGCAATTTAGTATCATATAAGCTTGACCAATTATAGGAAAAAGGGTATTAATATTTATGATACCAAATCAATACCATTAGATTAACTACAGAATGTTTTTTCATAATAAATTGATTTGGCATAAATGTGAATACTTCTCATTAAAAACTTGCACACACATGGATACAGTGACGAACATAGGATTTTTCAAAGATTAAGTTGAAAACTTGCACACATTACATAAATATTTCAAAACAGTATACTGATGATATAGTTCAAAATATAGGCATAAAAGAGACTAAAACTTACAATGCTAGTTGTCCGACTTTTTCAGACGGTGCTTTGTAAGGGATATAAATGTTTTGATTATATATATCGTATGCTCATCATCCACTTCAGCCATCCCTGACCTAGTGATCTCTCAGATCTCCATGATACACGAACAATAGGTGATTTAGTACGGATGTTTTTTATCGAGAGAAAAATATTACATCCTATTCTCTAAGCCTAGAGGCTGGTTATCCTCTTTTTGTTTGAATTCTGTAATAATTGACTATGTACGCCTTCGAAAGCATAGTGGCCGGATGTGTTTTCATCCTTGATCTAAAAAATTTTCTCTAAACCTAGCAAACATGCATGGCTGCCCACTATGGACTACGGCCGCGGCCTCAAGGATTCACAAACAACTACTTCTATGAGAAAAGGGAAGCTTGACCAAGTCCAAAGCAATCTGATGATGAAAGCTCCATCAATCCAAGGGATCCATTCATGCAAAACACAGGAGTAAAAGGACGAACTACTTACGACGATAGTCTCCCTCTGGCGATATTCTCTTTCGGCCTTCATGGTGCGATATTCTCGGCCTTCATGGTTTTTGCAACTTTGAATGTCTCGGTAGATGTTCAGTTGGGGCACATGAGTATTTGGGTGGCTCACCAAGTAAACGTACGTGATGGTGAGCCCATCTAATAAATGACGATAGAAAAATTTGGGCCTTTCGTTGTTTATAGATTTAACATATTTTTTTATTATTATCTATAGATTTTCTTGGCAAACCAAGTCAACGTCCGTGATGGTAAATTCCATCTAATAAATGACGTACGATTAAAAGAATTTATTAAGCCTTTCTATGCATAAATAATCTATATTTTTTATTATCTATCTATAGATTTTCTCGTGGCCAACCAATTGTAAAGGTACGTGGTGGTAAATCCATCTAAATGACGATTAAAGAAATTAAGCCTTTTCGTGTATGCAGATTGAATCTATATAATTTTTATTATCTATATATTTTTAGAAAATGAAAGTAGATCTGATGGTTGTAGATGGCTACGATCTTTAGATTTGAGGGCCGGATGTTTCTAATTAATCTGAGAATTTTCTCGTATTTATCTTTTTTATAGCGTCTGGTGAGAATTAACGTGGAGCCTCCATTGGAGCCTCCAATTAGTAATAGTAAGATAAGATGTGCTATACAGCAAAAGAACCCTGTTTAACATTTTTTTGTTTGAATTGATTTTGTTTATCATCAGTAGAATATATCACAATGTATATATGAGTGCCAACCCGTTGCAACGCACGGCACTCACCTAGTCATATAAAAAGAAGTGTGCTTTAAATCACGAGATCGAGAGGGGGAAGAGGAATAGTGAAGGCCATAGCACGTCCAGCCTTTGGCCGGCCGCGCACAAATGCACTGCACACATGCACTCGATGCCAAAACAGCTTCCCAAGGCCGTGTGCCGTCCCACACAGCTCCATACGCCACACAGATCATGTCACCAAGCTTGCAGCCTTGCACGATCCACCATCCAAGATTTTTTTTTTTTTTTTGACATGGCATCATCCAAGATTGGAATCCAAGGGCAATGTTAACTGGGGCAATTCCAAGATTCCAAGGTGATGATAGGGTTAGCTGATCGTTTATTTCAAGCACGTCCACCCCCGCATGACCTAGCGACTTACAGCCACAAGGCGGCACGCCGTTCACACCCATCCGACGGCACGACAGTACGCCTCGCACGACCTCCGGACTTGGAGCCGCTCGGCCTCACCCGCGCGCCCGCTCGACCTCGTGGCAGAGCCACCCGTCTTCGTCCCGTGTCTTGTCTACGCCTCGCACGACCTCAAAGGTTGGACAGCCAAACTCCGCCCTCGCGACCTCGAGCTCGCGGTTCACCGAGGAGGGCGTGCGTCGTCCGCACGCGAGCTTGCGGTCCCACCAAAGAGGCCTCTCCGAGCTCGCGACGAGTTCGTGGCCCCATCACGCTGGACCCGTGACCTCGAAGGTTGAACAGCCTACGACCTAAAGTTCGGAAGGACCTAGAGCTCTCGAGCTCGCGCTCCATCAAGAGAGACCGCACGGCCCTAGAGGGGCTTACCTCCGACTCATACGACCTCGAGCTCGGAAAGACTCGGAGCTCGCCAGCCTGTGTGGTTCCACAATCGTCGGCATGCCCAAGCCCCCATCCCGACGAGGAGACGGGTAAAGTCAATCCTACGATTACCACGGCCGGGGATACTCGAGTGTAAAGGCTGAAGCGACGCCGCCCGTAACCGCAGCGGCGTGCTGCCGTCCACGATGGGACGCGACGTATCGACCGAATCCGCCTCCCGCCAATCGCAAAGGCGACAAAAGCAATGATGACTTCTACGACGCCCGCACGCCCCGTTGAGCCCGTCAGAACCGCCCCGCTTCCACCACGGTCGTCAAGGATTTTCAGACATAGTCGGTGAGATTCCCATTCCCAGCAGACCTACCAAGGAGGACAGCTACGACAAGACAAGGGCAGCTCGGTAGCGGAGCATTTGCAGGCCTCCGTCCTTTGGCGCTTTCTTTTTCCTTCCTTCCCGGTGGCTCCTCCTGTACGTCCATTAATTACAACTATAAAAGGGACCCCTCGGCCACCAGAAAGGGGAGGGTGGAGCTCCTGACGCATCTGAGCTCAACGAAATTCTCACGCACACACCACTCACAAAGACTTGGCAGAACGCTTCCTCTCGACCTGCTTCTATTTCCCTACTACGAGCATTTGAGCTCGGATACATAGTGATCTCAATCGGGACGTAAGGCCTCGTGGCCTGAACCAAGATAAACCATGTGTCATCTTCGAGCTAGGCCATCGGAGTCACACACCACCCGTTAGATTTTACACTTTGTGTCATCTTTGAGCTAGGCCATCTGAGTCCCGCACCAACCGCACGATTTTTATTTGAGACCGTGGTATAGAACCATGACAACTTCAAACAAACTTCTGCCACTTGATTCATGTCGCTAACACGCCCAAAGAACACAATCATATATACATATAGGTCTCCTACAATCTCAAAACACATAAAATCAGTAAGATAAAGACAATTAAGTGTTATAGGTAACTTCTATTACATAAATGTAAATTAGTATTATCCATCATTTTTGTTATTATTAATTTAAAAATGATATTGATCTTTATGATAATTAAGTATATAAATAAAACCCACATATAAAGCTCTAAACTAATAAAAAGTTTTTTTCTAGAGCCTAGAATACTTTTTGTGTTAGTTGAAATGTTGAGTGATGTCAATAATGTGCATAACCTCCTTGCCTTGGATACACTTTGGGGTAGTCCAACCTATGTTGAAGTTATTTTTACTCTTTGTTGCATGGTAAATTTCTATTTTTTCAACAAACTTATAGAAAAACAAAATAGTAAAATGTCTAAGCCAAGAAAACGGAAAAAAAGTTAACAAAATATCTAAGCCAACAAAAAGGAACAAAATTAACATACTTTTGCCCTTGTCAAGGCCATATTCCCATCATGATTGTGTCTAACCGTTGAAAAGGATTATTATGTCTCATAACCATATTCTCATCACCTTCACATGAATCAATAGTGCATATACTTCAATAGAAGTAATTCTTCTCATAACTTTGAACACTTTCTTACAAGAGAAGTTACTTGGGCTGCATATGGAGATATTATACTACCGCATGTTTTCTTCTTTTGCTTGGTGCATGAAGCAGTGGTTTTAGACCAAATAAACATGGATGACACTTAAAAAGATCAGCTCGTGAAACTTACATGTTCTTTATAAGATCAAATTTTTCACATACCTTCAGTAAGTCAGGCAATAATATTGGCTACCACAACAGCTTTAACAATATTTTTTTGAGCCCTGATTGTTGTTTTTCTTTGAAACCATCTTCAACATGGATGAATGAATAAGGCCACTGCTTAACGTTGGAACCATCTATAATTTTTCCATCATAAAACTTCGCATTTGGAAACTTGTTGATCGAAGGGTGCATCCTATATTGAATATATAGCATGTTCTTTGAGAAACAAGTTCATTTAATCTCTCACAAAGGCCTCTCCCAAACTTGTTCTATTTTCCAATCTAATAATTAGGAAAATAACAACATGGAGATAGTATTAGAAGTCTATAAATAATCAATAGTAACACAAGGAATCAAGAATACATTCAAATGATCTTATAATGAAGACATATCGTGCTCTTTACCATTGATTATAGTTGTTTGTCATCCCAAAAAGCAACACATATGTTTTATCCCATTAGATTGGAGAAAACGCAGTACCTTGACATTGCAATCAAAGGTCTAATAAGTAGCAAAATTCTTATATTTAGCCTCTGGTTCAATGTTAAACCAACAACATTTGCGCACTGTGCCTCATTGACAAAAGTAATGTGATTTCATTATCACAATTATAACAATAGTAGCAAATAGGCTGCAGTAACACTCAGGCAGAATGCAACTATGGGGTACCTCCTCCACAATCTGAGGAATCACGAGATACACCAAATTACAACACACAATCACTTCCCAACAATGAAAAGACTAGGCAACCAAATTGCATGACCAGTTATATTAAAATCGGCATAGCCATACCCAGGCACCGATTACATGCCACTTCTCAGCAACCACGCAGAGAAATTCAGTTCAACATCTGGCAGCATGCCATAAACTAGCGAAACATGATGTGCCAAATAAACATTACAACACCAGGAGAGTATAAAATAGCTACATCACATGTAGCTATATTTAGACCGAGCCTTCCAGGCAGGTGCAACACGATTCTATAAATCCTATAGAACATGTTACCAAAATAGACGTAGCCTTCAATCGACCCCAGCACCTCCAAAATGCTGGTGCAAACGTTTAGGCTATAGATAGAAATGACAGACCACAAGTTTGTCCAAACTGTTGCCACAATATCTGAGGCTGCACACCAAGTTCAAGCAGCAAAGAACCTCATGACATAGCTCCCATCAAGGCGCTCGAAGACACAGACTATATAGATGTCACCAATCACCATTCCAGCCATCGCTGCAAAGAAATTCCATCCTGTAACAATCCTCGCAGTCCTTGGATTGGATTCATAGGGTACCTGGAGAGGACCGCAGGCCAGCCAAACTGTCCATCACCAACATACAACATTGTTGGAGTGTCATAGTTAAGCATCATGCTGAGATTCCAATTGAAGTACTGCAAAACAAAATAAACGGAAATTAATGAATCCAGTTTTGCACTGCAGCAATCAGACGCTGACGCCAACAGCTTGGAGGTCAGATAAAATGTAAGAAACAAAGAATAAGAAGAACGTTTACTTACAAAATAGCCATTCTCATCAACAATGGTCTGGGTGATGCGGCACAGAAACAGTGGGAAGGTAGCATCAAAGTTGTGCCAAATGTTCACAGCAGCTTGAAATAAATGGGGGTCATGCTTACACCACGGCCAAGCTCTGTGAGGACATTTAGAACGTTCTGCGGAACTGCATAAACAAAATTGCAGAAACAAATCAGTTCCAACACAAGTCCTATGAAACATGAGATATACTGAACAACCATGAACATCAACAAGGAAAACCATGAACCATAAATACTAACCATGCACATTGGCGCCACCCGGTTGCTGCAAAACTATAGGATAATCTTCTAACATTGGATGCCCAATGGGTGGGCGATTGGCAATGGGCCTCTCATCACCGTCATGTCCGTAGATACGTACAACAAATACGTTGGCCCGCAGCCAAACAAACAGATCGGTGTCAAGACGGGAAATGCGCTCGACATTCACAAACTGCGTCCATCCAGCCACAAACCGAACGCGACCATTCACAGACTCTACGTTCACAGGGAATGGATGCATGGAATCTCCAATCAGCACAACATCGTCAAGCATACCATTACCAAACCGGGCCCAGAACTGCATGGGAATTTCCTGCACTCAAAGGTAAAACAAATATACATAAGCAAGCTTTGGATAGTAAAAAGTCATTGTTAGATCTTTCAATGGTATATTTTTTCCTAAAGTTTAGTTCTTTTAACGGTAATCATCTAATTCTCCCATAAAAGAAAATTTCAACGTGAACTCACCTTCATCAACGCCCTCCTGCGGAATTATTCGAATGTAAAACAGTGGGATCCCATCCGAAAAGTAGTAGTTGTGCAGGAATTTCGCCAATGGTATAAGTATCCAAGCGACTAACGTGTACGCGACACCATAATCCAGGGCATTTTCTCATACTTAAGGAAGTCTTTGAACGTCATATTAGGCGTATACCAGAATCTAAGAAAACAAATGACGAATCACTGCCTTGTGACAAAATACCTAATCAAGAATCTTGTTAGGATGCATATAGCAAGAGTCACCCTCCACCACCATATCGTTAGCGAGTACCTGATAAAAAATCTGAAGAAAATGCATAGTGCAAAAGCCAACCACCAACACCTTCGCCCTCCAGGAAGTAGCTTATGTGTCTCTTTGACGGCTTTAATTTGCCAACGAGATAAATACTCGTAGGGCTTTGACAGGGGCCAAAGCAAAACCAACTCCCAAACCCCACCAAGAAGCATAGCGAACATCGCCTTAAAGAAATTACGGGTGATGCCTCGGAATGTTGTCTCTTCTCTCCATTGCGATGCTTCAATCATTGCACAGGCAATAACCTTCAACACGAGCTCTCGGAGGGCATCATAGGTCGTTGTGCGCTTCGGGAGACTAAGGATGGCAGCTACTTGAATGTGTAGCCTCTGGCTCCACTGTTAGAAATGTTACCCTCGGCTCGCGGCCATGATGAACGTCGTCCTGGAACTCCAGGATCCGTGCCACAACCCATTTTAGGTACTCCAGGATCCGTGCCACAACCCATTTTAGGTACTCCAGGATCCGTGCCACAACCCATTTCAAGACCTCCAGGATCCAGGCCACAAACCATCTCAGGACCCGTGCCCGTCGTCGGTGTCGCCCTCGCTTCGGGTATGGCTCGCCTCCATGGAAGACAATTCAACGACCGAGGAAGAACTCGAGGACATGCAGGGGCACCCGGGAGCGCCATTACAGCTCGGGCGACCGAGGATAGTCGACATAGCACTCTGCAACGGCCAGATGGTCGCTCATGGCGGTTTGCAGGCCCCGCTGCAGTTACCGCCGCCGGAAATCCATATCCTTTGGCACTGCAGCAAAAAGTAACACATTTAGGATAATCAAACCATATAATAATGGCCTATGAAAAGTTTTCCTTTTCTAAAAATGGCCTATTAAAAGTTAATAATTGTACTTTTACACTATTTGCACACTACTATTTCCACTCGTTATCATCTAAAAATTGAAGGACAGAAAGCATGAAGAATTCTAACAACCTAAGACTTCATATTTGAATATGACATCAAAGAAAAATATAACTTGTACTAGTACAATTCTACAAGGCCATTTGGCTCACTATGCACATTCGAGCCAGGGTCAGGACTAGAATGCACAACAACACATCTGAATTCAATCACAATTTGTAGCAGAAATATGTAGTACCATCCATTTTAATAGTAACGGATTCAATTCAAGAAAAATCATCACAATACTTATGTACTCTACATACTTTTGTGTAGACAACTTATTACCTTATTTTCCTATACCATCCAATCCGAATAAGATTCTGTAATATAAGAAAACATAAACATAGTAAGATAACGGAAACACTATATAATAGTTTGTATTAACCTATCTTAAATAATAGCACGGTTATGCGATGTTCTTATTACCATTAATTAACATGTGATGTAGGCCTATAGTTCTTAAGCCAACGAAAGAACTAAATGACCACAAACCAGTCGATATTGCCCTTGATTTATTATTCCTTAATTTGTTGACATCTCACAAAGGGTAGGAATAGAAGACCCACACTCATATATCTAAAAAAACTAACGGTATGATATTTCATATCTATTGTCCTTCGAGGGCACCATGGATGGCAGCCGGTTGTTCCGATTCTCATACTAAAGCATTCATACAAAATTCAAATGAATTCACTTTGTATTATTTCTGGTTCATTGTGTCTGGAGAGAATACTATAAACTAATAATGTCATGCTGAAATATTAAAGTGCAAAAAGCTACACAAAACAACATCGTACCATAGCATATTCTGGAGTGGCCGTGGCTGTTCGGTGTCTGGAGGCTTCTTTTTACTTTTGCTCATCTTCTCAGATTTGACGATGAGTTCAAAAACCTGACTGCATATATATATAGCAAAGAAAAATAAATCAAACAAGTGTTGAATACTTTTTATATATACAGTGAACAACAGCAGCTAATGGAGTAGACGAAGCTGCGCACCTCCGCTCAAAAGCTGGCAAGTGATCGATGAATGACCGACGGCAAGAGAAGGCAGAAACGCTTGCCGGCAGCCAACTAAAGCCATTCGGGTGGCGATGGATCTGATGGCCAATGGAGAGTGTGCTCGAGAGGTGGGGATTGCCGCGGTTAGCAGCAGGTAGAGGTGAGAAAGCTGGGTTGGAAGTAGTGAATGTGGTGGGAGATATATATTAGAGAGCCGGCATGAGAAGATGATCTTCTAATAACTAAACTTGCTGATGTTCTCTTCCACTCACGAGACCCTTATAGCGTGCCCGAGGGCGAGTGGGGCCGTTGGCCGGAGCGGCTTCATCAGAGCGCGCGGTCGCACAGCTCGAAAGAAGCCAGCTGCTCAGAAAGTATCACGGGTGTATAGGAATCTATGATGCCGTCTCAGACTCGCGCACCCATGTGTTAAAGGCCATTCGGCGCGCTACAGCGGCTTTATCACCGTACATGCACACCTTCTCAGCTGCTGCACACGATGCATGTGGCCGAAGTTCAACAGCTAGCACTAAGGTATCCTCAGAGACTCTTGTAAAATCCCAGTAAAATCCCATCAACGTGCAGCTGCATGCACTGCATTGCATTGGATTCTATCGGTTGTTAGGGTACAGTAGAGATGGTGCATGCCCGTCCAGACAGTCCAGACAACACTACTCTCTCGCAAAGCAAAGCTGCCACTCTTGGCCGCAGCTGCACGGACGGTCCCCGGATCAGCGTGCGAGCCTGCGTGTGTTTGTCCGGCAACAGCAGCAGCAAGCACCCATCGCCATCGCCAAGATGCATTGGTGGACGTGCGCTTTGGTCTGCACAGCTGCGCACGCACGCTAGCTTTCATGGCTGCAGTGCTTTGCGATCACGGGACCTGATCAGGCCGAATACCTTAAACTCTACGTACACCCAAGGACGTCGTGTTGTGTTAAAGAGAAACAGGGCAACCCAAGATTTTTGGCAAATGCCAAGTGGCGGCAGACAATCCAAATCAGAGTTGCTGTAACATGCGGGGCTAGAGGGAGCAGCCAGCTTATCATATAAAAAGAAGTGCGCTTTGAATCAATCTTGAAGCAGCCAATTCAAATCAGGGAGAGGGTCTGAATCCCTGCCAATCCCTGCCGTTTACTGCCATAGCACGGCCGCGTGCCGCATTTGTGCTTCCATACTGCATCATGCCCTGCATCATATATACACGAGTGAGTACTATAGTATGCAAAGAGCCGGCTCATCATAACGTCTTACGGGTGCACAGGAATCTCTAGTGCCGTCTCAATCCCTCCTCACCGTTTGTGCATGCACGTCACGCTATCACAAGTTAAACATGCACCATGCGTAAAAAGTTAAACAGCTAGGCCTTCACAGTTCAACGTCTTCATTAAGAGCAGCAGCCATCCTCACAGCCCAAGTCGTGAAATCTCATCAAACCGGAGAGGAGCCATCGATATAATTGCATGCGCATGCACTACGATTCAAGGGGTACGTGCTAGGCAGCTAGGGTTTAGGGTTTCTCCAATCCGCCACACGCTGTTGTCCCTTGGATTGGAGGGTTGCAAAGCAAAGCTGCCGCCCCCTTCACGGCATGCGCTTCAAACAAGCTGCCTGGGGAAAAAGATAACAGTGGCACAGCCAAAGGTAGCGTATGCGGCCATGCGAGCTCGCCGATTCGTACACTGCAAGGAATAGCTGTGGGGTCATATTGGCATCATTGCGTTGCCCGACGAGCGCTGTTCTTGCTATAGAAGCAGGTTCAAACGGTTCACACTGGTAGAATCACCATCAGATGTCAATAAATATCGAGCTGTTACCGAAACTATTGGCTAGTAGGAACCCAAAACGCATTGCAACGACGCTCATTTCCATCAGGATATATCACTTGACACGAGGTTTCCCTGACATTTACTTGCATTGCTTATGCAAAATATCATAGTAAAGTAAACTGGATGCCAAATCTTCAGTACCGCAACACGCCAGTCGGATCTCAGAGAACAACCCTATGAACTATTCTAATAGTAATAGCAAAATACAATACCATGGGCTATGGGCTATATATAAATATATCTTACAATACCAGAAATTCATACAATATATAAACCAGCATGTCTTGGAAAGCCAATAAAATCCTTACAGTAAATTAGAGTTCTGAAGCTAAGATAAGTTCTTACAGTACCATGATTTCTTACAGTATCAAATGCTAAAGACAACCACGGATAGTCCGATCAAATGCCATGCATATATATATACTCTTACAATACCATATAATAAAATGAGGCAACCAGATGACACGCTAGACAGCCAACCGATTCACACTTTATAGAATCGCATGTCATATCTTGAAGCATCCAGTGCCTCCCACACCATAACCACAAATGTATCTCCAAGCTCCATACCAGCCAACCCTACAAAGAAGTTCCAACCATGGACGATACGAGCCATCAGAGAATTGTTATCATAGCGTGAAATCACAACTGAAAGACTTTCTTCACTGTCGCCCACAAACAGCCCAGTGAATGTTCCGCTGATCAAAAGTAGCTAGAAAAGCTTGTAGCAAAAGTACTGCAAATCAAGAAAAGCATAGAGTAAATAAACAATGTATTGTCCCCAAAAGAGGTGCGGCAAAAATATGGCTCCACTTTAGCATCTCTCCGCTATTTCAGAGATCAAACTAATTTAATTGATGAAACATAAATATAGAATATATATACAAAAGTAGATCCAAATATATGCTTTGAAGAAAATATGGCAAGGTTAAAGTGAATTATAAAGAACCTTGAATTTTTTTTAAATACTAATATGTAGGAATATCATTGTGGCATTGTTTATTGAAAATCTAAAAACGATAGACCACCATTTCAATATACGCAATTCAAAGCAAACAACCAAAAACAATTTCCAAAAAGCCTGTTCAACCTTGAACTTACATACTGAGCACTGGGCTCAACTTGAGTGCTAGTCAATGTGCACACATACAGTGGGTGGGTGACATCAACGTTGTGCCACACATTACTGATCATCTGCAAAACATGTGGGTGTCATATTGGTGTGTCGGCCGAGCTCAAACATCATATTCAATAGGTTCTCCGGCACTGCATACACACAACAATGAAACAGAGGTGAAACATTTACACATCCTATATTAAAATGTAAACAATAGTCACTTTCACAGTATGAAGTAAAAAAATCAACTTTGATGTATATTCAGAGACTCACCAAAAGACAGGACCACGTGTGGACGCATAGCAAGAGGCCTCTCAGCACCACCTGCACCACACAAGCGCACAACGATGGTGTTCGCCCCAGCCCCAACAAATTAGGTAGTGTCGAGAAGCGAGAAGCATTCAGCAATGAAAAATTCACGCCAACCATGGGTTAGCATCACCCCTGCCATTGTGCTGCTAGACATTCACAAACTTGTGAAGCACCGCTCACACAATGCAAGTGCAAAAAATGCAAGCTTAACAATAGGGTATTACATGTATTTTCTTACCTTATTTTCCTATACCATCCAATCCAAATAAGATTCTATGATAAAGAAACATAAATATAGTTAGATAAAGGAAAGTCTATGAATTATTTGTATTAATGTATCTTAAATTGTAGCACTATATCCCATAATGTTCTTATTATGGTTAATTATGATGGAGTATAGGCTTATAGTTCTTTTAAGCCAAAGAAAGAAGCAAATGATTATAAACCAGACCATACAACCGTTGATTTATTTTTTCTTGTTTGGTTGACGTCTCACAAAAGGTAGGAATAAAAGATCTATACTCATATATCTACCAAGAAAAAAATAATGGCATGATATTTCATATCGATTGTTCTTCCATCACACTGTAGATTGCAGCCGGATTGCTCTAATACCTATATTAAATTAAGCTTTGCATGCAAAATGCAAAATTCTAATTATGAGAACTGCTATATATGTACCAAGTATGAATAATATATAGTTCTTTTTATGTCCAAGAGAAATATAAAGAGTAAGAAACAACACCATACCTTATTCGGCCGGTGTGGCCATGGTTGTTGGTCATCTGGAGGTTCATCTGGAGGTTCTATCAATATCTCTGCCGATTCAGCGACAAGCGCCTTCGTGGGTGCAGAGGAAGAGATCACGCGTGGGGTGAAAAAAAATGATACTTGAGAAAATATGTCATTCTCGTTTCTCAAGATGTCAGTCGATTCCAATTTTTAACTAAATTTATACTTTCCCGTATTGGTAAAAGAATTCGTTTAGGACAGGTAAACGGCCTCTAAAATACAACTTTGACCTCTTGTTATTATAAAAATATTAATAGAAATGTGATATATATTTTTATGAAAGTATTTTTAAGACAAATCTATTCATATAATTTTTACATTTACAAACTTAGAAATTTAAAAGTTATTGAATAATTATATTGTCAATGTTTAACTCAAACCTTTTCCAAAAAGACTTCTACGGAGCAAGTATAAAAGATTACTAACACTTATAATACAAAATTAGTATCAATAGATTCATGATGGAATGTATTTTTATAATAAATTTTATTTGAGACATAAATATTGATACTAATTACTATAAAATTGGTCAAATTTTAGTCAAATTAACCTGTATAATTCCCATAGTTACATGTTTTTTTAGACCGAGTCAGTACTACAGTATGCAAAGAGCCTGCTCATCAGAACGTCTGACGGGTGCACAGGAATCTCTGGTGCCGTCTCTGCATGCACGCCACGCTATCACCCCAGCGCTGCTACAACATGCATCCATGCGTAAAAAGTTAAACATCTAGTCTTTCACAGCTCAACGTCTTCAATAAGAGCAGCAGGCATCCTCAGAGCCAGGTTGTGAAATCGCATCAAACCGGAGAGGAGCCATCGATATCATTGCATGAGCATGCACTACGATTCAAGGGGTACGTGCTAGGCAGCTAGGGTTTAGGGTTTCTCCAATCCGCCACAGGCTGTTGTCCCTTGGATTGGACGGTTGCAATTTGCAAAGCAAAGTTGCCGCCCCCTTCACGCTTTGGCCGGTGGGGGTGTTCGGTGCTAGTAGAGCATTGTGTTGCATTTGCATCTTGTAATTGTGTGAAAGTGTAGCAGCATATTAGTTGCATTAGCTAGCCTTGATTAGTTCCTAAGCACGTTTTGTAATTTGCGTAGAATCTTGGGTGTCACGGTGAATGCACCCGTGAGCACGCCAGGACCACGTCGTCAGGACCCTCGCCATGGCTGGCAAGTCGTGCATGTCGTACGGGCACCTGCAAAGTAAGGTGCACCGTGCAGCTCCCAACGGTGCCGAGGGGATCCCGGTCATGATAAGGCCAAGGCCAGTGCAATGGAGAAGGTGCGGCCTTGCGCACAAACACACCCGACTCTCTCTCTCTCGTTCTTCCTCTCTCACGCCCTCGTGTTCTAGAGCTCCTAGTGATCGCGTTCCGGGCAACGCCGGCAACGATCGTTCCTAGGATGGCGATAGACCGCCGGTCCTAACACAGTGCCCACGCTGCCCGAGAGGTCATTTGACACGCGCGTCCAATTAGCTGGAGCTTCTTTTTACATGAAGCTAAAACTAATAGCTTTACAAATTTCTAGTTCACGTTTTAAGAAAAGTGGACAAGAACACAAATCTCTCTTTAAAAAACATAACAGCTAGATAAAGGATACACTGTTAATAACTTGTATTAATCTACCTTAAATAATAACACTATATACCATGTTCTTAGTACAGTTAATTTTTTTTTTGAAATAACTTAGTACAGTTAATTATGATGGAGGGATCTTGAGCTGGTTATGGATTGGACGGTTCTCTTGCTGTGAAGAAACTTTGAGCCATGCACTTGCTTTCTTTATTGAATTGTGTGCCGAGCTAGTTGTATGTGCCCCTACATGCTGAAGCCTCACCAAAGCGACTGCACACAGCATCGATCCAAGGCCAGTGGCCAGGCTCGCGCACCGATCCGTGCAGCAGCTGCTGGCCGTGCATCTCTGTAGGTACTCCGTAGGTCTGCATGCATGCATCTCGGCGCGCATGGCCAGGAGCCAGCGTCCACGGACTAGTACTAGTACACCATACAGATTAGCCCCAGCATGCAGCGACTAGTCAGATTAAAAAAAAATACTAAAGCAGAGTGCATGCACGACGAAGCCGCTGTAGCCAGGGAGGGGTACCACGCCGTGCAGGGAATTCTGTACACCCGTAACACGTTCTCAGCCGGCTCAAACCTCGAGATATGTCACGCACCGTATGGAAAATTTGCACACCCGTGATCTCTCTCTCAGTCTTGACAGTTTGCAAATGATGTGATTGATGTAATTTCTCCGTCCCTAAATAACCTTCGTCATTTAGGAGAAATGATTTAAGGTTCAAAAATAAATGTTGGTCAATTTGGCAGGTACAACCATTTAGTATAGATGCAGATATCAAGGTGGCTTCAGCAGCCTTCGACAAAGGAAATAAACTTAGAGCAACTCCAACCATCCCTCCTAAAAATAGCTAAAAATAGATAACCAACTTGTAAAATTTGAGAGTCCAAATTTAAAATTAACTCTAGTGGAATGAAATGGACTCCCATTTTAATTTAAAAGGTGGATAGGAGGCTCCTATATCTAGCTAGCTATAAGGGCATGTGAGGAAATTTTTAGAGAGCATGAAAAATTTAGGAGCTCCAGAAATTGCCTTTGTGCTTGGATACATGCTGGACTTGACTGGTTGACCCCGACAAGGAATTCCAAACACAAGGTTAACATCAGAAGGTGCAAAGGGCAACTTAACACCATTTCCATGGTCCAAACAATTTTCCTTGAAGTCTGCTATTTGATAAAGCCAGAGGCAGAATTGAGGATGCACAGTTTTTAGCAAAGCCAACTTCATAAGTCCCCAAAACCCAATGCTCTCCTGAAGCTGCGCCTTTTTTGTCTATCAAAGGAACTAAAGATAGCAGCAACCTTCTCTGGTTTGCAACAACAAGTAACATCCAAACTAGGAACTTAGAGGTAGATCTTTCGTCTGGCTGCTTCCCTCTGTCACTAGAGGTGAGAGAGAAGGATCAGTCAAGAAAACCAGTAGTAATTCATGAAGTTAGGAAAACTACTTTGGTGGAAATGTTTAAGAATATTGGAAATAAAAAATGTTCTTAACCATTAGGCAATGATTCAGAGAAATGGAGAAATTTAAACAAAGAAAACTAATGTTTGGATAACAGAAAACTGAACAAAATGAACTTACATTGATTTGTCGAAGTGCATATAGGAGCCGCTGGGCCTGTAAAATGGAGTGTATGTAAAAACGCATATGAATGCTAAGAACAATAACAGGATCCTTCCAAAGTACTGGACCATTGAATTATGATTAATCTTTATTTTGCCTGTCTAGTATGACGATAGAGTGCATGGAGCTTTATTAAAAGGAAACGAAATCTAAGTGTGGAAAAAAAAGGAATACTGAAATTGACCTTTTGACAGACTAATATTGCAATAACATTTGACACAATGCGGAAGCAAGCACAAATCAGGAAAATTAAGCAAAGCCAAAAAGAAATGGCGATAAAAGTTTAGTTAACATAACTAGCTAGCCAATCGTAAGGCATGCCTTAATACTGGTTTCCTTGACTGCATGCCTTACAAATCCCTGTCCGCCCCCCTCCCAGCGCCGGCTCTATAATTTCAACGGCCTATGGGCGAACAAGAAAATATGGGCCCATCGAACATAGTCTTATCTTATACTCTTATATATATAATATTCAAATAAAAGATTCTTTACCGTACATGTTTAGGCCATGAAATATAACAATAATGTAATAAAAAACTAAAAACAACAACCATTATAATTACCTCAAATAAGATGTAGTGGTTTAGTTCATTAATAAAAATCGCTGGAGGAGTCTGCGGCGCGGCGGCGCCGTTGCCGTGGAGGGAGGGAGCAGCGCCTGGCGGCGGTGATGGCGGGGAAGAGGGAGCAAAGAGGCCGGGCGGCGGCGCTGGTTAAGCGGAGGCACCGATGGTTTGGGCCGGGCGGTGATGCTGGTCAGGCGGAGGCACCGATGGTTCGTTTCTTTTTTCTTTTTTTCCGTGGAAGAGACAGCAGGCGCGGGACGGCTCTGGCTGGGAAGGAGTCTCGCCGTTTACTGTTGTTTCATGAAAAGTTCAGCCAACAATATACTGTGATTGTGAAGGGCATATTGTCTAGTGTCAATGTAAAGCAAAAGGAGGTGCTTGAGTCTGATGCTGAAGCATCAGGTGAGATTATTTGCCTTGCTGCTGCACTTAGGGTAATGGTCTCCTCATTTTCACACATCGTGCACCATTTCAGCCAAATGGAGTCAGCCACTGACAATGAGTACAATGATATATATGAAAATATCGGTTTGCTTAGGCAACATGAAACAAATGTGCTTCATAGATATGTCCCGGCTGTTACTGGGAAGCCTGTGGCCAATGAGAGTGCCGCAATGCTAATGTTGGATCATTTTGCTAGTTTACCAGCTTGCTATTTCAGAAGGAGGTTTGGTTTTATGTGGAAAGGTTGTATTACCATGATTTTCCCAAATAATGATGTACCTATTCTATCAAATTCCAACAACATGATGACCAGCGCGCAATGGCGCGCCAACCCACTAGTGAAGTACTATATAACAAAAGATATCAGCAACACACAGACTAAAAAAGACAATACATGAGCCTAGGTTTGCAACCCACTAACTGTGAAACAGATTAGGAGTCTAACTAAAGTCTAGCTCCTCGTCTCGCATAATCAGAATATGACACGTTGAAATACTTTTCTCCGATCAACAATTCAGTATTATATTATACCTCGTGCTCTGGCAGCTGGTTCTCAGCTCCATCTCTCACTCTCCCTATCCTGTCCACTTCTCTCACCTGCTTTGCATCTTTCTCTCCTCCGCCGCCGCTCGCGAACTCCCTCATGGTTAGGCTTCCGCGCAAGCCACGCCGCCCGAGGAAGAAGGCCAGCCGCTGGCGGAGCTGATCGCCAGCGCCTAGGTCCTTCAAGCGGCGCAGGACGGTTTGGTGGCTTCAGGCCGCCGCTGGGGCCCACCGGGCCACCAGCCCGCCGGAGTAGAAGGAAGATGGCGATGAAAAAAAAAGGCTCGTACAAGGTCAGATTGCGCTTCTTGATACTGCTTCTATCCTTTGATTCTTAGCAGTTGAGCACAAATAGTTTGTTTGTGTAGCAAATTGATCAAGCAATCGAACTCCTTGAGATATAATTTCCTACAAAATCCAACATGTCAATCAAGCACTCTGTCTAAAAAGTCATGTTGAACTAAAATCGAAGAGATGCATTCATACTCACAATACAATTCATGTAATCATCTGCAGAAAACTCTTGGAGGTCATCTACCATATTTAGATGCTGTTCCCAGCCTCTAGTATAAATTGTGTCACATGTAGGCCTCACCTAGCACATAAAAAGTGAAATGTATATAAGTTTTTGGTTGGTAGGAACTTCAATAGGCAGAGATAGTAATCTTATTTTGTTCACCTGGTTCTTCCCAAAAACCATTAGCTTATTGTTTCTCGCACCAATGTAGTCTGAACCCACCATATGAGAGCCACTATATCTAGCAAATAAGCACTAGCTCTTGGGAGAAATCCATGATATGGAGTTGAAGGACCACAACTCAAATTGTCTAGATAAAATACCTAAAGAAACAATGTGTAAAATAATTGAGTACATTATCATTGGGTGACAAACATTTTTATATCATAGGATAGGATGGATTAGTACTTGCAGGAAGAGGGAGCAGTAGTTGGATTTGTTTGTCTCCCTTCTTCAACTAGATTCTAGCTTGGATCGAAGAGCGTTCAATTGAGGAAATGACAAATTGAGACCAGTTCATCTGAGATGGATGTATATTACCAAGAAAATTTTCCACTAGGTGTGTAGGCAGTCGATGAGTCACTTGAGGATACAATAGGTAGGTGCATGCATAGACAACACAAGCGATCTTGAACACTTCTTGTTCGTGACTAGTCATACTAGATCCATAGCCTTTGAGCAGAATATCTTCAATGAAATACATGGTAGCAGTTTGTGTCCTTCTGTCAGTTGAGATTTTATCCATGAACGCATTAACTGCCTTTGTGCTTGGATACATGCTGCACTTGAGTGGTTTACCCCGACAAGAAGCACGTTGACTTTAATCTAGAAGGTAGTGATGATGAAGAGGAAGATGATACAGTACTGCAGTATTGTAGTGATGGTTGCGACGATAACAATGATGACATGGACGATGAAGATAGTGATGGTTGCGATGATAACAATGATGACATGGACGATGAAGATATCTAGTATCAATAGTATATCAGAGTCATTTTTTTAATTTGAGTTGAGTTTTTTTTTTTTCACAGAATTGTAGTTGAGTTTATTTGGCATCAGAGAAATAAACGTCTGTTCAAATTATGTCATCACAGATTTCACAGTTTTTTCCGTCACTGAAATGTCCATGTCATCACAGATTTCACAGTTTTTCCATCACAAAAATGTCCATGTCATCACAGATTTCACAGTTTTTTCATCACAAAATTGTGTATGTCATCACATATTTCACAGATTTCCATCACAGAATTATTTGGCATCATAGATCAAACATCATAAGACAGGATTCATGTATAGAAATTTCATAAGATCATATATTTTCACATGACACCATATATATGTCATCCTGCCTAGGTTCAAAAGTCATCACTAGATGTTCCTTCCTGCCACCAGCTACTTCTAATAGATGTTCCACCTGCCAAGGTTCAAAAGTTGCCAAGGTTCAAAAGCTGCCAAGGTTCAAAAGTTGCCAAGGTTCAAAAGTGCCCCAGGTGGCATAACTAAGCATTCTATTATATATTCAACCACTTGCCAAGGTTCCACATGCCACCAGCTATATATTGGCATCACTACATTTACATATTCTACTATATTCTATATCTATATATATATATATGCTTTTGCTCCACCACCTCATTACTTGGTCAGCTGCTTCACCCGAGTTTTCAGCTTCTGGATCATCTTGTCCTTCTTCGCCATCCTTTAATGCTGCACAGTCACTGCAAGGCTACAAACAGGGAAAAAATGTTTCAGTTAGTTTTCAGAGCTGAGCAAGTCAATATCAATGGTCCAACACAATGGAGATTCTCACCTCCTTCTCTACGGAGTCACAGCTGTCGGCGTAGGAGCTCCAGGACATGTTCTCCTCCTCCTCCTCCTTCTTCTCTTTTCGGACTAACTCCTTTGCCAGATAGTCCACATTGGTCTCCAACGTTCTATGCAGGAGCTGAAATTTCATAAAATGCAGCAAGTCAGGAAGCAACAAATTAACAATAATGTAAAGTCACACATACTCAAACATAGTACAGATATATCAGTACATAGCAAACTTAACAAAGACATGGTGTATTTATTGAGGCTTGCACTACATCCATTTGACAGAATGTATCCTTTGATGCTAGGTTCTACCTCATCTTCAATTACTCAAGAATAAAATAGCAGAGGCATATCCATTTGACAGAATGTTTTCTTGACAGGATTCAGGGTGACTAAACAAAGAGGAATGAAAGCAATAGAATCTAATGGAGGACAGATATACCTCAGAAGGGCAACCGAGGAATTGGCGACCACAGTCTTTCCCAGATGTGCACCGCTTCATCACGGCATGGTGCCCATGCTCACACTTACCGACAACGACCTGGCTGAGACCGGACCAATCTTGGACGGGCTCGCCCTCAGGGACACCCGAATCACTGGGTTCCAGCGACTGAGTATGCAAACAAACCAAAGATTGAGTTGGAAAGTGTCGGAATCGAACGGAAATCATACCATTTTTAAAAAAATATTCCCCATCCAACATCAAACCCTAGGTACATCGACGACTGACTTGGAGCGATGCCCGTCGTCGGTGTCGTCCTCGCTTCGGGTACGGCTCGCCTCCATGGAAGACGATTCAACGAACGAGGAAGAACTCGAGGACATGTAGGGGCACCCGGGAGCGCCATTACAGCGCGGGCGACCGAGGATAGTCGACATAGCACTCGCATCGGCCGGATGGTCGCTCATGGCGGTCAAAGAATGGAGCGGCGCCGGTGGAGCAAACCCAGGGAGAGGGGATGATGGGAGCCGGCCAGGCCTTGATGAAGAGGGGTCTACCAGTGACATCCAGAAGGCTCTTTCAGAAATGGATTAGGCCCAATATTATTTCCACCATGGGCTTCTTCAGTGCAGGCACACTGTGCAGCAATCCAACAGCTGCTGGGTTGGGCCAAGACAGGAATCCCAGGCGACCAAAACAGTGTGTTATGTTGTACATTAGAGTAGATAGCAGAGTTTTTTCTTTTAAGTAGAGTAGAGTGGAAGTCGTTTTTATTGTTGTACCTGTTTTTGCTTTTCTTTCGTCTAATAAAAATCCGGCAAATCTCTTGCCGCCTTTCTAAAAAAATCTGACATCAAAGAAAAATATAACTTGTACTAGTACAATTCTACAGGGCCATTTAGCTCAGCATGCACATTCGAGCTAGGGTCATGACTAGAATGCACAACAACACATCTGAGTTCAATCACAATTTGTAGCAGAAATATGTAGTACCATCCATTTTAATAGTAATGGGACTCAATCGAAGAAAAAACCATCACAACACTTATGCACTCTACATACTTCTATGTCGACAACACCTTATTTTCCTATACCATCCAATCCGAATAAGATTCTGTAATATAAGAAAACATAAACATAGTAAGATAAAGGAAACACTATTAATAGTTTGTATTAACCTATCTTAAATAATAGCACGTTATGCAATGTTCTTATTGCCATTAATTAACATGTGATGTAGGCCTTTAATTAAGCCAAAGAAAGAAGCAAATGACCACAGACCAGTCGATACTGCCCTTGATTTATTATTCCTTAATTGGTTGACATCTCACAAAAGGTAGGAATAGAAGACCCGCACTCATATCTATCAAAAAAACCAACGGTATGATATTTCATATCTATTGTCCTTCGAGGGCACCGTGGATTGCAGCCGGTTGTTCCAATTCTCATACTAAAGCATTCATACAAAATTCAAATGAATTCACTTTGTATTATTTCTGGTTCATTGTCTCTGGAGAAGATATTATAAACTAATATTGTCATGCTGAAGTATTAAAGTGCAAAAAGCTACACAAACAACATCGTACCATAGCATATTCCGGAGTGGCCGTGGCTGTTCGGTGTCTGGAGGCTTCTTTTTACTTTTGCTCATCTTCTCAGACTTGATGATGAGTTCAAATTCCTGACTGCGTATATATAGAAAAGAAAAATAAACCAAACAAGTGTTGAATACTTTTTTATATATATACAGTGAAAGCAGCTAATGGAGTAGACGAAGCTGCATGCGCACCACCGCTCAAAAGCTGGCAAGTGATCGATGAATGACCGACGGCAAGAGAAGGCAGAAACGCTTGCCGGCAGCCAACTCAAGCCTTTCGCTGGGCGATGGATCTGATGGCGAATGGAGAGTGTGCTCGAGAGGTGGGGATTACCGCGGCTAGGAGCAGGTAGAGATATGAGAAGAGCTGGGTTGGAAGTAGTGAATGTTAGTGGAGATATATATATTAGAGAGCTGGCATGAGAAGATGATCTTCTAACTAAACTTGCTGATGTTCTCTTCCACTCACGAGACCCTTATAGCGTGCCCGAGGGCGAGTGGGCAACATGGCCGTTGGCCGGAGCGGGCTTCATCGATCAGAGCGCGCGGTCGCGGTCGCACAGATCGACCAGAAAGCAAGCCAGCTGTGCTCAGAACGTATCACGGGTGTATTGGAATCTCTGATCCCACTCGGCGCGCTACAGCGGCTTTATCACCGTACATGCACAGCTTCTCAGCTGCTGCACACGATGCATGTGGCCGAAGTTGAACAGCCAAGGCATGGCATCCTCAGAGACTGTTGTAAAATCCCATCAACCGGAGAGCGATACGTGACGGTGCAGCTGCATGCACTGCATTGCATTGGATTCTATCGGCACTATTCTCACATGCACATGCACGTACGGTTAGTTAGGGTAGAGTAGAGATGGTGCATGCCCGTCCAGACAGTCCAGACAACACTACTCTCTCGCAAAGCAAAGCTGCCACTCTTGGCCGCAGCTGCACGGACGGTCGCCGGATCAGCGTGCGAGCCTGGGTGTTCGTCCGGCAACGACGGCAGCAAGCACCCATCGCCATCGCCAAGATGCATTGGTCGACGTGCGGCTTTGGTCTGCACAGCTGCGCACGCTAGCTTTCATGGCAGCGGTGCTTGGCGATCGATCACGGGAACTCATCAGGCCGAGTACCTCGAACTCCGCATGCAGCCAAGGACGTCGTGTCGTGTCAAAGAGAAACCGGGCAACCCTAGATTTTTACAAATGCCAAGGACGTCGTATCATCAACGGTGTCACTTAGTAGTGGCGGCAGACAATCCAAAAAAATCAGAATTACTGTAACATGTGGTGGGGGGTGGGGGAGCCGGGGAGGGAAGAGGGAGCAGTCAGTTCATATAAAAAGAAGTGTGCTTTGAATCTTGGAGCAGAAAATTTAGATCAGGAGAGGGGTCCAGGAATCTGGAAGAGTGAAATCTATGGCGTTTGTGCTTAGAGGCCATAGCACAGCCAGCCTTTGGCCGGCCGCGCACAAAGGCTGCGCCTCCGTTTGTGCTTCCATTCCGATGCACTGCACACATGCACTCGATGCCAAAACTGCTTCCCAACACCTTGTGCCGTCCCACACAGCTCCATACGCCACACCGGTCATGTCACCAAGCCTGCACGATTCGAATCCAAGGGGAATGGTAACTGGCGCAGTTCCAAGATTCCAGGTGATGATAGAGTTAGCTGACCGTTTATTTCAAGACAATGCCATGGCAGGATCAGCATTGCCTCAAAGCAAAGATGCAGCTATTATTATCTCAGCCGTACAATTCTTTTTCCTCTTAAAGGAAAAGTTTTTTCTCAGAACAATAAAAAAACAGTCATTATTTTTTTGTCGAATGCGGAAGGGCATTACAGATATTTGTATTAAGAAGAAAGAATTTTAATACAAGAGAGGCTCGACGAACCATGAGCTCCAGGTGATAGCAACTACCATTGAGCTCCAGGCGACAACACCTGAGTGGACACTGTACAACGACATCGTTAGGTACAACCACTGGCACCGTTACTATGTTCGGCAGCTTCCATTCTCCTGCAAGACCTCCTACTGAATCAAGGAGTTCCCCAAAACGGTCTTGCAGTGGGCTTCCACCTTTCGACGTCCGCACCATCCTAGCATGCCTTAATTCCCAGCAAGCATGGGGTCGTCCTCCGTCTGTCGTGCCCATACACCTCACAACAGAACGGACGTGTAGAGCGCACTCTTCGAACGATTAACAACATCTTGCGCTCACTTCTTTTTTAGGCCAGCCTTTTTCCGGTTTATCACTACTACAGCGCAGGGATACAGTAACGCCAACTTGTGTTACTATAGGTTGGAAAAAGTGTTACTAGCTCTGTTAGTAACACATTTTATTTTGTGTTCCAATTGCCTATGTTACTATAGACTAAGTTTATTGTAACACATTATACTTGTCTACAGGAACACTTCTTTAGTGTTACAATGATTTTTGTTGTAACACTTTTTCATTTCTACAGGAACACTTGTTTAGTGTTACAATGATTTTTGTTGTAACACTTTTCTTTCTACAGTAACACTTGTTTAGTGTTACAATGATTTTTGTTGTAACACTTTTTCTTTCTCTAGTAACACTTCACAATATGATAGAGTACATAGTTTGCAACACATTTATTTATCTATTGGAACATTCACCTTGTGTTACAGGGATGTCAGGTGTAACACTTTTTTTAGTTCTAGTAACACATGTACGTTATGTAGAGCACAATATGGTTTGCAACATATTCGGATTGTAACATCTTTTTATATCTATTGTAACACTTTTTTATTTCCATCGTAACATATTCAGATTATAGAACAAATATTTGTTTCGCCTATACATGTAGCACATGGATTATTATATAATCACACAAATATGACACATTATGAAGTCACATAAACCACACATTTCCATAATCATACATGATCCATGTATTATAGAAATGATTTCAAACATATAGTTCTTGTTCAAAACAAATCATAGTATATGTACATAACGATGTGGTTCTAGAGAGGAAACACACATAGTTCATACTAGAAAAGAAAAATTCAAGAACTAGCTAGGATCCCTAAAGTCCATTTCTTCTTCTTGTACACATTGATGTAGGAATTCAACCATTAATTATTTCAACCTGCAAAGAAAATGTAAGTTGTAACACTGCAAATTAAGCCACTAATATACATGGATGCAAAGTTAGGAAAGGTAGTTTTGAACATACATGATCATGCAATTAGAACAAGTGATATTATGTTCATCTACCTTCATTAGAGAAAGTTGTTTAGGGGTTTGACTCCTGTAGCTTGTAGCCTTGTCATTAGCTACCTCCTGGTGTGCAATGGTTCTAGTCTCTCTAGGACATCGGTGATAGATAGCTAAACTTGTTAATGAACTCATCTCTTTTTGGCATTTGTGAGACATGCTTTCTTACTTGGATTGCTGTTGCACTAAGTGGAAAAGTAATCTGAGCAAACTTATAGTCTCTGTTGACTTCAAAAAAAAAATTTATAGTCTCTGTTGGACTAAATCTAAGAAATAATTATTTTACAACTTACATTGAATAAATTTCTTGACTATCATCTTAGGAGCTATGAGTGATTCGGTGGTATTTGTAAACACTAGAAACCTCGATAGATTTTCTTCACTCTAATGCAGCAGATGGTTTGGCTGGCATGAAACAAGGGGACCTTATCATTAGGTATGTTGAGCAGCAGAATGCCAAAGGGGCATATAGTTCTACTGCAGAGGTGAAGGCCATTATAGATGTGAGTCCTGCAGTGCACCTAAATGAACACAACACATAATAGTCACTGACGAAGGCACAGCAGCCGCAGCCGATGATGGCAGTGGCGCAAGAAGAACATCAGAGAGCAGAATATTGGCAGTTAACCCATTGGACCGCGCACGAACGAGATCATGGAAGAAGCTTGTGCATTTTACAGGAGGAAATGTTGGAGGTACCGCAGCCCCTCGTCGGCGCACACGTACCGGCACTCGCACATCACCTTCTCCACCCATCATCTCCCCAGCCAGTGCCAGCTCCATGACCACCTCAGCGTCCAGCTTCGCGCCGCCACAGCCGGGCGCCGGCAGCCTCGCCGAGAACCCCCGCCTCACCTCTTCCGCCAAAGGCGACGGCGCCCGCCGCCCTTTGCCGCCGGCACCTTGGCGTACGCGTCCATCATCAGGATCGCTGCCGCGGGTTCGTCTTCCTCCTCCTCCCGCGGCGCGCCGTCGTCCCCACCGCCGTCCACCTGACGCGCCACTCCCCTGGTCCCATCGCCGCGTTCCGGTCGCTCAGGTCGACCCCGAATAGGAACAGCCCCGTGGAGTTGTTGACACGGGCGGCCGCGCTGTCCGCGGGTTTGGGAATTCGACGGGATTCTGTTTTGGCACAGGACGAGAAGACAAGTGATTCACGTACCTAGCGATCCTGGCTGGCCGGATGAACTGATGCCGCCGCCAAGACCATGGATCAGCTGCCGGCGGCCGGTCCTCTCGGTATGGATCAGCTTTATTATAACATTTTGCTTGTAACACTAATTTTGTGTTACCAAAATTATTGTTAGTAACACATTTTTATGAAAAAAGTGTTTTGTGTTACAACCGAAGTCTGTAACACCCTATTTTGTGTTACTGTGAGATTTCATTGTAACACATTGATGAATATGTTACAAGAAAGTGTTACAATATCCTTGTTGTGCAGTAGTGTATTGGGCCGACACTCTTCATACGACACATATCGATAAATCGTCACCCCACAAAAACCCTAGACGACCGCACTCCTTTTCCTTTCACTCTATGGCACACAACCCTCCTATGCTCACCTTCGAGTTTTTCGGTTGTGCCTGTTACTAACTTATCCTCCACAGCTCCACATAAATTGTCTCCTCGCTCATCCTTGTGTGTCTTTCTTGGGTATTCCTCCGATCACAAAGGGTACCGGTGTCTTGATCTGCATTCAAATCGGATCATAATCTCTCGACATGTTGTGTTCGACGAGACTCGGCTTCCCTTTTTCGACATGTCCACCTTCCCGACACTAGAGTTTTTGGCGATGATGGCGATTCCTCTTTGCCTGTTGGGCCAAGAGTTGTGACCGCAGGTACTCGACTTCTTGGTGGCTTATCGCGCACCTTTGCTGCCCCTGTGTCCTCTACACGGCTGCTGCGCCGATAGCACCCCTCCGCCTCTACGGTGCACCACGGTGCCCCTTCCGCGGCGACAGGTGCTGCTGCCCCTGTGCACCCGCCTGGCAGCTACGGCTTTTCTTGCCTCCATGGTATTGTTGGTCCTGCTACCCACGATGCTCGTGCTGCGTTGTTGACGCCCGATACCCGGTCGCATAGCTGCTACTCGACCGATCTCCATCCCCTCCGGTCACCAATGTGCACTTTCGATCTTGGCGTGGTAAGGTGGCGTCGCCCGGCTGTGGATCGCCCCAATCTCCACATTGTGGCTATGTCGCCGCTGCCCTCGCTCCGTCCGTGGCGCCTGTCGGATCCAATTGGGTGTTGCTATGCAGGCTGAGTTTGATGCATTGATCGCCAATAACACACGAGTCTTGTGCCACGGCCTCTAGTGTTAATATAGTTCTTGGCAAGTAGATTTTTGTCTGTCGCATGCGAGATGGTTCTCGGCTCGTTGGGTTCTCGGGGGATTCACTTTCGGCGACTGGTATTGATTATGATGAGACCTTGAGTCCGGTGGTCAAGCCCGCGGCGGTCCCAGTGGTTCTTTTCTCGGCTCTTTCTCGGGACTGGCCTATTCACCAACCGGATGTGAAGAATGTGTTCTTGCATGGTAATCACTTTCGGGAGATAGTGTCTTTGCGTTCAGCGCACAAGTTTTGTGGATTCCTCCCGCCCCGGTTTTTGTTTGCCGGCTCAACAAATCTCTATATGGTCGGGCAGGGCTCAGCGTGCTTGGCGTAAACGGTTTGCTTCTTATCTCATTTTCGCTTGGATTTGTTGAAGCAAAATCATACACTTCTTTATTCATATATCGTCGAGGAGCCGAAACAACCCTATTATTGCTATATGTGGATGATATTGTTCTCACCGCTTCCTCTGCGGGTCTTCTGAAGTGGATTATTGGGGCTCTATAGCATGAGTTTGCCATGACAGATATGGGTCATCTTCACCATTTTCTGGGTCTTTCAGTGACACGCTCCCTAGTGGGTTATTTCTTCCTCAGCGCCAGTACATGTAGGATATTTTGGAGCAAACCGGGATGAGTGAGTGCAAGTCATGCAGCACCCCTGTTGATCTACACTCCAAATTATCTGCAGATGGTCCTCCTGTCCCTGATGCTACACATTATCCCGCGACCCGGCGCTTTTCTGATACTTGACATTCACCCATCCGGACACATCGCATTTCTTTGTTCAGCAAGTGTGCCTCTATATGCATGATCGGGGAGCCCAACCTCATGGCCCTCAAGCGGGTCTGCGATACCTACAAGGTACTCTATCACTTGGCCTGACCATGCGCCGCTCATCACCCTACAGACCTCGTCGTGTACACAGATGCAGACTAGGCTGGATGTCGAGACACCCGTCGCTCCACCTCAGGCTATGCTGTGTTCCTAGGTGATAACCTGGTGTCCTGGTCCTCTAAGCGCCAGCACACGGTCTCACGGTCGAGCGCCGAGGACGAATATCGTGTTGTGGCGAACGGTGTTGCTGAAGCCACTTGGTTATGACAATTGCTCCTTGAGCTCAGCACCCTCCTCGCCCGAGCCACGCGGTGGTCTATTGTGATAACGTCGGTGTTGTGTATCTCTCCAAAGAACCCAATACAGCATCAGCGGACGAAGCACGTTGAGATTGATCTCCACTTTGTTTGAGAGAAGGTCACCCTCGGTCACGTTCGAGTTCTTCATGTCCCTACGACATCACAATACGCGGACATATTCACCAAGGGTCTTCCCCTTCTTTGTTCCGGGAGTTTCGGTCCGGCGACCGTTCGCGATGCTCCCGATTAGACTCAAGGGGAGTGTTAGACTATTTGTAATTATAGATGGTAGGCAGCCCTTGATTTGTGGTATGCACCATGACTACGTAGATGGCTCATACGCCACCCCTGTCTCTATATGTAATTGTGTATGGTAAACCATTCCCACACTTTCACGGTTGCAAGCAAAGACACGCGTCCAATTTGTTGGGCCTTCTTTTTATATGAAGGTAAAAATAATAGCTTTTCAAATTTCTAGTTCACGTTTTAAGAGGTAAAATAACAGAAATCTCTCTTTAAAAAAACATATAAACAGTTAGATAAAGGATACACTATTAATAATTCGTATTAAACTATCTTGGCCTGCAGCTGCACTGACGGTTGCCGGCTCGCGAGCCTGGCCCCGTGTTCGTCCGGCATCGCCATCGCCATCGCCAGGATGCATTGGTGGGCGGGCGCTTTGGTCTACAGCAACGAGCATACGCTAGCTTTCCTGGCAGCAGTGCTTTGCAAACCTGATGAGGCCGAGCACTTTGATCTCTAGCCAAGCAGAGCTGGGACTCTACATGCAGCCAAGGATGGCTGTGTCAAACAAGAAACTCATGATCTTTTTCCAAATACCAATATAATGCAAAAGATAGTAGTCAGTAGGAAGTTAATTTATGTCCTCAACTAGACAACTAGCGTAGTCATCCTAATTTTTCCCCACGATGCAAAAAATTAGCTTTTAACCCAATTTTTAAAAAACTGTTCGACTTTTGACCCCTAGCGATTTTAAGGATGATTTTGCTGACGTAGCACCACACCAAAGGAGTAAATTGGACTACGTTCAATGTTCAAGCAGGTAATGAGACTACAAATATACTTTTTGTAAATAAAAAAATTATTCAAACATAATTTCACATGGAAAACTGTGCATGCACGCATATGTGAAAGAAGAATTATATTACATCATAATTTCACATGGAAAAACAATGCACGCACACACACCAAACTTTGGGCCTAAGGGCACTCTGCGAGACTCTAAGATAGAGTCTAAGCTTATTTATTAACTTCATATTTATTGCATTTTGATAATGTGGTGCTGGTGTGGCAGTGTATTTATGGGAAAAACTAAGACTCCAAGTCTTATTTAGACTCCAAGTCCACAACACCCGAGATAATAAATGGTGCTTAGACTTTTATGATAGAGTCTGCATTGTGAGTGCTTCTAAGGGAGCCTGAGAGACGGCCCAAGTTTGATTCAGCATATTGCTGATCCAAGCAGGACAGAGCTAAAGTAGGAACGAATAGGCAATTGGCAAATTAAGCCGACGTAGTCAGATCGAGAATCGGCAATCGGCTGGAATAAGCGCGCTGGATATTCCCGAGGGTATCAACAATGGGCAGAGCTGACGTCATGAGTCTAGAGATCGGTGATGGGCTGAATCGGTACATTCGGATCGGTCAGAACCCTGAAAGAGGAGTGATCGGTGGATTCCGAAGCAAAGGTGGGATCGAAGATTCATTGATCCGCGTGCGACGTCAGAAAAGGAAGCAATGTGGACTCCGAGCGATCAGGGAAAGATTGGAGGCCAAGCTATCTTAGTTTAGTGATATTTTCTGTTATTGTCAAGCTCTCTGGGTATAAATACTAAAACCCCAGCTCTTGTAATTTCTCTACACAAGCAATACAACAACCCGGCCTTGTGCCAACTTTGAGTCCAGTCGAGTCGTCGAGTTCCTATGTTATGGGGGCTCATTTGATCCGTTAAACGCCAAGCTACTTGTAAGTTCCGGCATGCCTCGTTTTATTTGATGTCATGCGGTGGACATGAGTTGATCAAGATAGATATCGATTCATAACGGAGTTGGGCATCATGCGGTAGATGTAGACTTTTGGTTGGTTAAGTTGAGTGTCATCCGGTGGACATAGACATAATACAAGGTTAAGAATTAGTTATCGGCTCGATTAGATCGGGCTACTCTAGTAGATTCATTAATTTATCTATTTTGTTCAATTGTTGATGCTTTATTGAAATATTGCAACATTGTTTTGTTCAATTTAGATTGATGAGCTTTGGCCTTAGATTTACGCAACATAACCTGTGCAACCTAGCTTCGTGTGCAACCTATGCAACCTCCAATTATGGCCATAGGATCGGATCCAACATCTAGTATTTTTTCACTTAAACCCTCCCACCTCGATACACACACACTTTAGATTAAAACTCCACGGGTGGAGGGGTTTAAGTGAAAAACCTCAACCCCGGCCACCGCCACCGCCACCTCCAATTAAGGGGTGCAGTAATCTCTTTGGGACAAGCAATAAAAAAAATATTTCCCGTCCTCTCTCTCGCCTAGCCACTTTGCCACCCCGCCCCGCGCCCGTGCTGCCGCCGCCGCCCCCTAGCCGCCCTCGCGCCACCATCGCCGACAGCGCGGCTGGGTGTCGCCACCACCGCCTCCCCGGTCGCTGTGTGACAACAAGAAAATGGTATTGATATTTATCCGACCACCCATTCGACCAAATTCATCTAGAGGGGTTCGATCTATCCATATCCGAAGTGCGGATATTTAATATCCGACCGTATCCTATCTGAATTTTTAAATTACATATTTACGATGTCGACATCAAATCGTATCCTATCCCCGCATGGCTGACACTATCCGTATTCGAATCCGAATCAGACTAGAAATATGAAAACAAATATAATATCGGTGATATCCGTTCGTATCCGATCCGTTTTTCATCTCTAAACACAAGGCAAGGGTGTGAGAGAGGCAGATATCTTTAGGTACCTCGACCAAGCTGGCCGTGTGAAAGAGCAAACTGGGATTTAGAAGTCGAGCCCTCGGAGCCAAGACCTTTAAACAAAGTGCCCAACCATTCTGACATTACAAGCACTACAAGAGAAACCCCTCTTTTCCAACGAATATGTAACAACGCTTAATTTATTTGTTGCTAGGAATAAGATTGCAACGTTTATGTTGTGCGTTGGAAGCATATCCGTGCACTTCTGCCCCTCTCTGACTTCTTGCCCCTTTCTCATCAACATGCGGGACTTAGTTTTTTCACTGACGCGTTAGTTTTTTTCTCTGATGCGCAGGTTCTGTTTGTCAAATAATGGTAATTAATCAATAAGCGAAAAAAAAGCAAACCACTAGTTTGAACCTGTGACCTTCACCAGCCTAAACAAGGGAAACATGCCTCCGCATGACCAATTGAATACTGATCTATTTATGGCTCATCGCCTCACTAAATTTTACTTAACGATGGATAAAGAACATATAGCCGCCCTTCGTTCCTAGTATTATCTAGAACAAGGCCGAATTAGCACAGCCCAGCCCAAACACTCAGAGGTTTCTCTAGGTACAGATATTAACATTGAACGTATGAGACTAAAATCAAATGGCTACAGCCTACAGGTGCGCCAAAACGGCTTTCAAGATTTGATTTGCAAAAAATATAAAAAAAAAAACGTGGCTTTCAAGATTTGATTCGTACAAACAAAAAAAACAAAAACAAACTTCGTTAGGATTTGAACCTCTAACCCCCAAGACACAAGTCTTTTCCCTACCACTACACCATGTATGGATTTGTGTTTACAAAGAGGACATTGTTGGTTTTATCATATTTTAGATATCAGAATATGTAACATGAGAATTTATAGAATATCAGAATATGTAACATGAAAATTTATAGAGTTAATACTCTCTACGTCTTTACCATCCAAATTCAAATGCTCCTATCTTTTTGTGCCTTTAGAGACAAAGTTTTGTGGAGGTCATTGCCGAATTCTAGTGTTTTCGATCTATAATTAACCATATTTTGTCTCGTACAACACCGGTAAAATTATAATAATAAAAAAAATCATCGAAAAATCCAAGATCTTGTGTGGAAACATATTTTGGGTGTAGATGACTACCAAAAATAATTTTAAGCCATTTCGACATAGGTAGATTGAACATGCTTCACAAAGGTATATGGACCCTTTCGTCGTACCGCATATCTATACACGTGGGTTCTTACTGATTACGTGGTCCATGTGCTTTTTATTGTCATATTGATTTCAAACTTTTTTCTCACACTTGCAGATGTCCTGCGGTGAAGCAACCATCAAGTTTGAGATTTTTTCTAAATTCGTTTGGTACTTTTTACTTTAATTGAATTTTTCGCGTCACTTCATCGGGTAATTCTTTTTTGAAATGAGATCACCCCCGAAAAGATATGGAATGATGCCAAACTTTGCCACAAGGTCTTTTGTGCCTTAGGAGACAAATTTTTGTGGAGGTCACCGCATGAGAATTCTAGTGTTTTTATCAATAATTCACCAAATTTTGTCTCGCTCAACATCGATAAAAATATAATAATAAAAGTAATCATCAGAAAAAATCTAAGATCTTGTGTGGAAACATATTTTGGGTGTAGATGACTACCAAAAAAATTTCAAGCCATTTCGACATAGGCGGACCGAACATGCTTCACAAAGGTATATGGAGCCTTTCATCGAATCTGTATCTATACACATAGGTTCTTATGGATTACGTGGTCCATGTGCCTTCTAGTGTCATATTTATTTCAAACTTTTTCTCGGGCTTGTAGATGTCCTGTGTAAAGCAACCATCAAGTTTGAGATTTTTTCGAATTCGTTTGGTACTTTTTTCAATTTAATTGATTTTTTACGCCACTTTCTGGGATAATTCTTTTTTGAACCGAGTCCATCTTGAAAAAGATTCAGAATGGTGCCAAACTTTTTTAACAAGGTCTTTTGTGCCTTAGAATACAGATTTTTATGGAGGTCGTAGTAGAATTCTAGTGTTTTCGATCTATAATTCACCATATTTTTTTCTCGTGCAACACCGATAAAAATATAATAATAAAAATATTCATCGAGAAAAATCTAAAATCTTGTGTGGTAATATATTTTGGGTGTAGATGGCTACCAACAAAATTTCAAACCATTTCGACATAGGCAAACCGAACATGCTTCACAAAAGGTATATATAGTGTTTCATCGAACCGTGTCTAACAAGATTACATTTGAATTCTCGCATTTCATATTCAATTTTTTTAAGAAACCTTAGACAAATAAACAACCAAAACAAAAAGTTTTAGATCTTAAAAGGTTATGCAACTTTGTATTCCAGAACTTTTCATTTGAAATTGAAATTATGAACAAATTCCTCACATTTGAAATTCAAATTTACGACCTTGGATGGGTAATTGACCAAAATCAAATTTATAGATCTCGATAATTTATAAAAATATTGTAATTGATAACTTTTCTATTTGATTCCATTTACAATCCCAAATACTCATTTGGATTAGCACTAATAAACATATTTCAATTTAAACTCCACGTAATCTTCCTTTTTTTCCTTTTCTTTTCTCCCGCCATCTTTTCCAAGACTTGTAATAATATATAAATTCGGTTGAGTAACTCTCTCCCGCCATTGTTTCCCTCCATTTTTTTATTTCCCACCTTGTTTTTCCCGCACACTTAATCTGATTTCACTCACAACTCACACTATTATTGAGAAGCCCAACAGTGGCCCCACAGTTCATACAAACTAGCTAGAGAGCACCGTGTGAAAAAATGGGAACTGCCCGCAGATTGTGGATCTCGTATTCTCGTTGGTTATCCATCCCAGCTCAATCAATCGTGGGTTCATATTCCTTTCCATTGCTCAAGCACAACTGCGTATTGTACCTCCCATCTCCCTGCTACAAACCACTACGCCACCACCGGCGCAGCAGCGGCGCCGGGGTACCGGCACCCGCGCCACCGCAGGACAACACCCGCGTGCTCCCGCACCCTCGCCGGTCCCTGTCGCCGCCTCCAAAGGTCACCGTCGCTAGACCGGCCTGTTACCTCAAGGAGACGGTGTTGGATCGATCCCTTCTTCCGTGAAGCACGGCGATGATCTGAGCCCACTTCTTGGCCACAGGTTCGTACCTCTCCCGCCTTCTGCCTACTTCTGCTTCTTCAACACCTGCTGCCTACTACTTGTACTTCTTCTTCCTCCGGCCTGCTGCTCTCTAGGTTCTTGTTGAATTGACCGTGAGTAAAAAGTCGTGAATTGGTTGATGTCCAGATTGTAGTTATTCACAGGAAACTGAATTCCAAACATCCATGGGATATGTATCTGAAAAAGCATAGGCTGCTGCAGGACCTCATCCGATCGGGCACCATCTGCTTGTCTAATCTAATTCATGATTTGTAAATAACTAATATTAGTAATATTCAACAGGGCTAATTAACTAATATTAGTAATATTCTAATCTAATTTATGTTGTTCTACAGTGGCTATGGCAAGGGGTAGAAGAAAACAGATAATTCAGAGTCATGATGAATATTTGTCAGAAGAGCATACTGGACAACACAGCCATGGACAAAATACTGAGGCATCTGAACTCCATTCAAGTGCTAGAGGAGATCAGAACGATAGTGACGGTGATATTGAGGTTAATTTACACGGTACTTACTAATCTACTATAATTTTTTATTACCAGAATGTGTTAACTATTTATCATTGAATATTTTGTTCTATGTAACACTGCATAGATGAAACTGAGGACAGAGTAAAGCGTGGAAAGACAAAACTGAAAGATGTTTGGAACCTTCCAAAAGGTCATTTTGCTGAACTGATAATACCTTATTTATTTATTTATGTATTTATTAAATGTTATGGCACATGGCCTTGATAACCTATCTTTATTCTAATCCCATTTTGCTGGTGAAAGAAAATATTAATGTATTCTTATTGACTATAGATGGAGCAAAATAATTATGTGGAGCACGAGGATCTGCCGGCACATTACAAATATAATTGTACTAAAGATAAGGTTTGTACACCTAACTTAACACATGGATGCAAAGCAATATATTCTGTTCGTTTTACAGGATACCGTTATTGCCACTGCTTTTTGACTATCCTAACATGTGTTTCTTTCTAGAACAAAGACAATATAGTACTGAATGACAGAATAGTGTTAAATTTTATCATATATTTACAAAATAGATCATTTCTACTTGACCATTCCTTTCTGCAAATTGAGTAGTAATTTCTATTTAATTCCAGGGAAAACAAACCCACAACGTTGTTATGCTGAATAAAAGCAAGTGTACAAATGAAATCAAGGTATCGTATAAATAACTCTCTGTTCTTTGAAGTTTATCAAATGTTGTATTAAACTAACATATATTACAGGTTGTGGCAAAGGAAACGTCTGCTGTTCCATCAAAGTTTGAAGCAGCTCACTACCAAGTAAATATTATTTTAGCAATGATATTTTTGGTAGCTTATTTTCCACTACTAAGTTATTTGTTTTGACTTGTTATCAACAGAACAAGATCTCAACAAGACCTAGTGCAACAGTACCTGCTATTGTATAAGAAACCTCTCTTAAAACTTCATATTATCCTTTTTCTTAATTGTTCTTACAGCTGGAGTCTAAGAATCCCTGTATATACTTTTGCAGAAACATCACCGTGGCACAACTAATCATCGTGGCACACCAAATTGTTCAAGTGTGGCAATTCAATGAAGGTTTGATTATTTAATTTCTTGGGCGTACTGATCTATTATGTGCTTTTTGCACGCATATATATGTGAAACAGGTTGTCACCAAAGTGTACCTACAGAGATGGAAAAATCAAAATAAAACTGTTGCAATAAGTACACTAAACTTGAAAAACAACACAGAGAGGAGTGGAAGGTGCCGCCGCTGGAGTTCCACAGTGAGGGGCTCGCATCCCCGCCCGTCTTCACCCTTCTCTCCCTACTGGGGATTGGAGCTGCAGCACCTGACGCCCAATGGCCTTCTCCACCTCGCCGTCTTCACCCTTCTCTCGCGAGGGGTGGTGGGGATTGAAGCGAACCGGGAGCTGTTCAAGCACTTCTTCTTCATCAAGATCCGCCCACGCACCGACAAGTCCCCCGCCCTCGATTGGATGTGCTATGATCCAATTGAGGCCAGGGATGAAGGCGGACTTCCCGGAGGTTGTCGTTCCATCCTCCAACTCCAGGTGGCACGAGGAGTGGTTCTACCTGAAGAACAACGTCGAGCACCCGCTGCCTGCGTACTCAGGGCGGGTTTTCGATCGGTCGAGGACCATCTGGAGTGAGTGGCCCCGTCAAGACATGGAGGCGCGCGTCGCCGTCGTGGCGGGGAAGGTGAAGTTGCTCCGGGACGCGGGACTCACAGAGCCCCGCATCATCGCGCTATGGTTCGCGGGGTGTGGTTCCGTTGAGGAGGAGAGTGCTCCGCTTTTTTTTTTTTTTTGGGAGATGACGCCAGGAGCACGAACCCTTCGAGGGGACCGTCACTACTCCGATCCTCGGAATTACCGACGTCCGGTGGTGGGTCGAAGCAGCGTGGCCGGGGCGGCGTTCTCGTTCGCGCGCGATGACGCAGCCGCTCCGACCACGTTCCCCGCCTAGAGGCGCGAGACCTCGTGAGTCCTCTTTCGCGGCGTTGTCCCGGTGTTTTAATTGATCCTTGACGACTTCTCGCCGGTGGTGAGTGGATCTCCCACCGTCGCGGCCTCCGCCCGAGGGGAGGGGCGGGTGCCAGGCGCGGACATCGCTCGACGAGGACGCCACCCGGCGACGGAGCGCCCGCGACTTGTTTGATCGATCCAACGGACTCGGGGCGTCTTCACGGCGACCTCCGCCGTGCTCAGACGGCGAGGTCCACGCGGGGCGGGCGCGAGCCGTCATCCCTCTTTTCGGCAACCCGCGCGAGGGCGCCGTCCCTCGGCTCGCATGGATTCGAGGGCGGGCGTCCCCCACACGAGGCGGGAGACCGGGCGCTTCAAGGGGAAGAGGCACCGTGGACTCCGGTCCCGGTGGAGGCGAAGAAGAGACGTATGGCTTCTAGGTAAGTGTCGAGTTCGCATCATGCCATGTCGCTTTTGTCTTCCTCGCCGCCTAGTCCGTCCGGGTTTATCAATCGCTTTAACTCGGTCCGTCGGTCCGGTTTCGGCTAACCCCCGTGAAACGCCCGAGAACGGGAGTCGCCGCCGCCGAGTGAGCCGGACGTCTCCGGGACGCCGCGCCCCCCTCACGTGCTTCAGCCTCCGGCGTTGGAGAGGGCACGAGAGACATGGGCCGGGCGGGGAGCGCGTCGGCGTCGTCATCGAAAGCACGGTCCCCCGCCCCTCCGTGCCCAGCGTCAATCGGGCGAAGCTCCATCGCGGGACTCTGCGGGAGGCACGGGCGACGGAACACCGCCTCCGACCCGCGATCCCCCAACGGTGAAGGAACAACGACGCTCGGAATCTTCAAGTCCCACGGGCCGGAGGAGGCCACGCCGCCCATCGTCTCTGAACAACGCGCGCCAGGCGGATTACGCCCCCTCGAGACTCGGGTCCGAGGGAGGCAACGGCCGGACGATGCCCTCGGGGCCCTAGCCGGTGGGGGAGAGCGCGCACACCGGCCATCATCGACCTCGAGGTCGAGGAGGTACGGCGTCGAGAAAAGAGCCGTTCTTTTCAGGAGGGAGATCGTGGGAATAGGCTCGTCGCTCGGAGCGTCCCGAGTGCTTCAAGAAAGCCACGGGGTGAGCTCGTGCCCGGACCTTTTTGCCATTGGTTCTTGGAGTTGTAACTCGAATCTCCTTCGTCGGATTGTTGCGAGCTATATGCCGGCGGTGGCGGCGGCAACCTCGTTATCTCGGCCTGCCAGCGACATCGAGGGCCCGTATAAGAAGATAACGAATCCTTTGGCACCGCCGCCCGCGGGCTCGCTGATTGCTTGAACATCATCGGCGCTCGGGGGCGCGCATATGGACGCCCGCCAACGTGTTCATCCGACAAAGGTGAGGGGGCGCGCGGCCCGCCAGCTCGCGGCGCCGCCCGCCGGCACGCCAGCGGAGGAGGGAGGCGCGGCGCCTGGAAGACGCCGACGCCACAAGCACCGCCAATCGCCGCGTGGGAAGCCGGGAGGAGGACCTCGCCCGCTCGGAAAATGCTTTGGAGGACAAGGAGCTCGAGCTCTCCACCGCCGTGCGCCGAGTGCCTTTGCTCGAGAAGGAGAAGGAGATCGCGGAGGACATGCTCAAGCAACGCGCCGAGCTTGAAGGTGAGGGCTTCTCTTCGTGTTTTTCCGTTTCGCCTTGTTCTCGTCGAGTCGAAAGGGTTGACGGTCGTGTCGTGGTAGTCTTTGATCGGGACCTGGCGGAGCTCGACGTCCCTGTTTCAGCCTCGGAGAACGAGAGGGATCGGGGGATCGATCGAAGAGAACCATTGGTCTCGGGAGTCCAACGAGGACTTGTATCGTCGCCTTATGTGTAAGCGAAGGGGATCTCTTTCCTTTCTTTCCTCCCTATGGACTCACGCCCTGATTTTTGTCTTTCTTGCAGACGAGAAGGAGAAGACCTCCAACGACCGGCGGCTTGGCGACAAGGACCGAAAGCTGCGCTACTGCGGAAACCGACCTCAAGCACACCACTCTTTGGAGGCTGCAGACCCCGGGAGGCGAGCTCCGAGAAAGAGAACCCGACGAGCTCAAGGTCGCGGAGGACGAGCTTCAACTCAAAGTCCGAGAGCTCGAGACCCAAGGGAAGGAGCTCTCAAAGGTCAAGTCGCGTGCAGGGGGGGGCCGAGGTCTCCGCGGAGAAGGCCGCCCTTGGCGGAACGGGCTTCGTGCTCGGCGCCCAGCGGTGTGCGGCAGCCTCGTCGTTGGAGAGGTCGAGGACCCGGCCCACCAGAGTTCTTCTTATCCCGAACACGGTGAGGAGCACGCCCCACTAGTAGGGATGTTGGCATCGGTGGCGTTCACCTAACGTCGCGAAGACGCCAAAAACGCCATCGGTGTCTATTTGTGACGAGCTAATGACGCGATATTGAAATCGCCACCGGGGTCGCGTCACATTTGGTCATCGGTGACCAAATGCATATTTTCGCCACGAGATGTCCCTCCAATGCGTGACGAATAACGAAGTCGTCATGGATGTGGATTCGATGCGTGACGATGCCTTTGGTCATGCATTAAACCTCATTTTCGTCATAATCTCCGTCGGTCGACGGCCGCCTTGACGGTGCCGTTAACGACGTTTGTTGTCTATGACGATCCGATTACGTCACTAACTGTCTGTATTATCGTCATTAACGACTGTTTGGTTCCGTTCGGACAGCGTTGTAAGCTGACGTCATCAATGACGCGTGGCAGCTAACGCCAAAGCTGATCTAATTTGTTGTTATTTCGTCACAGAAGTGCAGGTGATAATTTAATTGCAATTTGCAAATGATATTAGAATGACCAAACATTTCTATATATAAATAGATCCACTATTCCAGTAACCATACATGGAACACATTACAACCTTCACATCTCATACATGACTACAACATGTCGAAAATAATATCACAGTACGGAGCAGACACCATGGCTGCCCACTACGACATCAAAGGACACTCCTGATTCATGTCATGAAACATATGCAACAATGTTGTGCCATATCTCCAACTGCCAGGAAGCATGCAGTCTTGACAAGATGTTGCAAGAACAAAGAAGTGCCAAACTACTCACCAACTTGCTTCTTGCTATGAATTGTACGATGTTGTTGTTGCCCTAGCACCTAGCCACCAACCTGTTGCTATGCTGCTTACATGAGAGGAGTTGGATACAAGCTACTGCAACAAATGCACAGACCTGCGGAAAAAAAGCGAACAAGTTAGCCAAGTTGCAAACTGAAAAATCAATTAACAGATACTTACTGTTGTTGAATCGCTAGAGGCAGAGAGAGCAAAAGCCAAGGTAATATAGTATGATTAAATTAGTATGGAAGGCCATAATTTGGTTCAGCACGTATGAATGCATCACTAAAATATAGCCCATAATTAAAAGAACATGTGTGCGAGAATCACCAGGCCAGTGAGGAAAGTGCTGCTGTCAGGTATTTAACACATATATGAAGCTTTTTGTGCCTGATGGGAGAAAAACATGACACTGTCCGTTGAACATAGACAATAAAATTCCAAAGAAATTGAAATCACAAAATGTTAGTGTTCCATTATCATGTCTGATTATAGATAAAATAGTTCTTTGCAAAGAATTTAAAATATATGTTGGCTCAATTGCTGTAAGTTTGTGCAAATATTGGCTCACCAAGTTGCAGATGTAACTTTGCACGTCTGTTGGCTCACCAAGTTGCAGTATCTGTCTGACAAAATGGACAGACACCCAATCACTTCTGGTGGACAATGCAAAGCATTGATCTTGAAAAATGAAGAATTTTGCTATCAGCATTGGGCCATTATGTTACTATGTTAGTTTGACGGTTCAGCACCCAATTCCCTTGCTGGTGACCATAGATCTTGAAGTAGTGGAATTTTCTCCCAGTATGGCACATCGCTTCCGCAAATATTTAAGGCAACAGGTTACCAACGCAAAGGTCTAGATTGCTTTAGTGAATATGAAGCTTTTTTAGAATATGAGATATGTCAATAGTGAGAGATTAATTAAGAGCGCACAAAGGCAGGGTTCACCTTTCATGCTGATGCCTCTGCTTCCGGTATATGTAGCCGAGAGCTTCTAAAGCTGTCAACAGAAAAAATTGCAGCAGTGAATTATTACATCACATTACCAAGCAAATCGAGAATCAAAGTCAACAATACCAATTATGCAAAGCTATCATCAATGGCGCGTGGACGTGATGGTGAGTTAACTTTGCCGAGCGCAGCTCTTGACGCATGGCAAAGCTTTGCCGAGCGCTGCCACCAGATGCGCTTGGCAAAAGGATTCGCCGTGAAATTTTTTGCCGAGCGCGGCGCCGGCAAAGCCTTTGCTGAGAGTACACAAGTCGTTACCACATGCCCGTGCTGCTCGGCGAAAAAGGCATCTCCGTAGTGTGCATCCGAGTATGTCATCGGAGTCTGTCTGACACATAGACAAATATTGAGTGCAGCCAATTGAAGTATGTCAAATTGGTTAGAATTTGGTAGCAGTTCAAGTCTGGTAGCTACTGTGAAATTAAGACAATGGATCGTAGCAGTTCCACATACTTATTGATGATGGTACAGATAATTAGTAGGAAACCACCATGATAATCAGAAATTCAGAAGACTAGTACTACCTAGACTAGTACTACGTAGAGCACTCTATTGCTCATAGAGTAGGGAACTAATCTAGTGAGGATGCAATAAGTCACAGCACAATCGACAGCAGTACTCAGAGCCCGATTAACTAATTGTAAAATCTGTATAGAGAAGACGATGCAATCTATATTTTACTAATTCGTTTATGCATGAAAACCAGCAGAAGAAAAAAGGAACATATTTCAAAGAATGTCTGACAGGGTACTTAGACAATTCATACCTGTCGAAATTAGAGAATCCATATCATAGCTGAATCTAGAGTCTAACGAATTCGATCTGCACTCAGATCTATAGGCCCACAATAAACTGCAATTTCTACACACATACAAGAAGCTAGTTAGTTAATACCAAGGCTGATGGAAGATCCGTGTGGGTTCAGCTTCTTAGTCGGCGTACAGGTTACGTATCCACCTTGGAAGGCTCCTGGTTGCCTGGTTGGAGGCCGCGTACAGACTGCCTGCGCCGCCGGAATGCTATGCACGTACGCGTGCGCTGCCGGGATGCCGGGCATAGCCTGGTACTGCCTGGGTTCCTGCTGCCGATCTCAGTGGGGGCCGCGCCTGCTCCTGACTAGGCGATCGGCCGGACGGAGTTGTCCCGGGTGGGGCGTGATGGATTCAGCAGTGCGAAGGCGGATATGGAGAGAGCTGCGCCTGGATTTCTGTCGTCGAGAGGGGCAGGGCCACCGCCGATGTCGTCGCCGCCTTCGGAGAGCGTGGAGAGGCGGTCCGGCCAGTCGTCGTCTCCCGCATCCGCGACCTAGGAGTTCTGTGGGAGGCGATCTATGTTTCGTGGGGCGGCAAGCCAGGGGACGGGGATTGCACGAGTGGATCTGGGGAAGGACGGGTGGATTTGGGGAAAGGAGAGAGAAAAAATAGAGGGTGAGAATTTTTCACGTCACGCGCGTGTCTCCTGACTCTATGAGGCGTGGGCCATGCCACAGGATTGGAGCGCGGGCTTGTGAATTTTGGGTGTGCGGTCCAGTGCGAACGCGGGAAAGCTGGTTATTTTTCATTTGTTTTGTTTCCTGTTTTTATTTTTTATTTTTAATATGACTAAATAAGAGATGTTTTTGGATATAAAAGATTTATCGTACCACTTTGTCAAATCATTTGAAACTTTTATGGGATAGTTATAGAGCCAAAATATGTTGTGTGAATTTGTAGATTTTTTCGACCAAGTCTAGTTATTACTATAATTATATATTGAATTATTAAGGAATAAATGGCAAAAAACCATAAAGTGGCTAAAAAATTCTAAAAACTTGCATAGCCACAAGATTTTGATGTATAAGCATCACATAAAAAATTAAATGATTTTGATAGTGTTATTGCACATCTATCGGAAGGCATAGATGACTCACATAGTCCTAATAAGACTTAGTGAGAGATATTCATTGTTGTTAAGAATATATAATACCACTTTGTCAAAATCATTTGAAACTTTTATGAGATGGTTATAGAGTCAAAATATGTTGTGGTATGAATTTGTGAAATTTTCTGACCAAATTTAGCTATTACTATATTTATTTGTTGAATTACTAAGAAATAAATGTTAAAATACCATAAAGTGGCTAGAAAAATCTAAAAACTTGCATAGCCGCATGATTTTGGAGTATAAGCTTCACATAAAAAAATTCAAGTGATTTTAACTAAGTTTTCTTGGTCATCCATAGTAAAGGCATGCATGGCTCATGTGATCCTATATGACTAAGTGAGAGATGTTCTGGTTGTGATGGATGTATAGTACACTTTTGTCGAAATAATTTGAAACTTTTATGGGATTGTTATGGAGCCAAAATATATTGTTGTGTGAATCTGTAAAATTTTCTGACCAAATTTAGCTATTAATATAATTATTTATTGATTTCTAAAGAATAAATGTTTAAATACAATTAATGGCTAGAAAAATCTAAAAACTTGCATAGCCACAAGATTTTGAAGTATAAGCATCACATAAAAAATTCTAGTGATTTTAATAAAGTGTTCCGCACATTCATCGCAAAGGTATACATGTCTCACATCTATGATAGTCATTTTGCTTTTTGATCCTTTTTTCAAAAATTTGCTTAAATACGCCTCTGTCGGGAAGATTTTAAAAAGAATGGACCCTCAGATCTTGGTGCCGACCTATGACTGTGTAGATAGATCTCGTGTTTAAAATAGTAAGTGTCATTGAGCGTGTTAATTTCGGGTCGGTCGCCCCGGCCGGGCCGATCTTTGAGAGAAAGTATTGTTGGTCGGGTACATTTGGGCCGGATCTTTGGGAGAGAAAAAATATTGTTGACTGGCTGGCTGATAAGCCAAGCGAATAGGGCCAATTGTTGAATTGATTATGCGTCATTAGATTGTAGGCCAGCTGGTTAAGGCTTTAGCCCATGAACCAAGAGGCTGCTTAGTCGAACCCCTACACGTGCAGTGTACTTTGTTTTCTTTTTCTTTTGCGTAGTTGCAATGGACCCGAACTGTTTTTTTTTTCTTTTGCGTAATTTTATTCCATAATAATGCAAGCAATGGACCCGAAACTTTTTTTTTTTCTTTGCGTCCGCAATAATCCAAACAATGTTATACTTGTTCGTGTCAAACACAAGTACTGTAGGGAGAAGACCACGGCGCCAGCCACAACGGTGCCGAGCTCCCTTGCCACGTACGTGGACACACGAGGGACCTTGGCGCCATATACATGATAATACAAGAATTTAAGTTGAGATGCTATATAAATGTTGGCTCATTTGAAATGAAACAAATAGTATTGTTTTAAGGTACATGCAACAACCGACCTCTGATCCATTCAACTAAGGGACCCACCATTCAATTACATGTTGAAAGCTAACAAATAAATTAACTTTAATTTTTTTTTACAAAAATGTCGAGTAGTCTAGTGGTAACACTGTTACCTATTGTGCATTGGGTCGTGAGTTCAAAGCTTTTGCAAGAGCATATTTTTTTGGAGTGGCCTGGTGGTAGGACCGAACTTTGTAGAGTCAAAGGTGACAGGTCTCAGGTTCGATCCTTGTATGTGATAGGTTTTTGCTATTTTCTTTCTTCTTGGTAAAATGAGCAATACAACGTTAAACTGGCTAAATAAGCAAAAGAGTAATACAAAAGTGTCAATTGTTCTGTTGGTAGGACTTCACACTCTAGACAAAGAGGTCTAGGGTTCAATCCTAGCACGACATGATTTTTATTTTCTTTGTTACGGTTAAATGAGGAATAAAATATTAAATTGATAACATAATTAAGTTAAATTGATAACATAATTAAAACTTAACACAAAACCATGTGTATCCCAAAGTGGTTAAGGCGCCACATTTTGTTCTAAAGGTCTTAGGTTCAAACCGTATGTGCCACACATTTTTTATCAATAGTGTTTGTTTTACATGAATTATTACTTTTAAACTAATATATAAAAAGGTAGAGCACCCCATTAGAACACAAACGCATACTTGTCCTAGTGGTTAAGGCACAAGCCATTTATACTAGAGGTCTAGTATTCAAAACTTTGTGTGCTTCTTTTTTGCTATATGGCGACTATGTTTCATCATTATAAAGGCGACATACCAAAACATAATCTATGACGACCTCCTTTAAATATTCTATGACCTTATTTTTGAGTATCGTCACTAATATTCAAGCCAAAACCGTCACCGCACACTTATGACGAAAATAGACATTTCGTCATTGAAGACATATATACGTGACCAAAGTGTGCAACGCCACGAGCAAATCGTCATGGATGATCATATTTCTACTAGTGCCCTTGGCTGCCGTCCACAAGGCGGTCGGTGTCATCCTCGCTCACTACCCCAAGATCAAGCGGAAGATCGTTGGGGAAGGGTGGCCGCCGGTGAAAGAGGGGTGGACCTCGACGCAGTGATCGAGGAGGGAGGCCAAAGCTGAGGAGCTCATAGATGACCTCTTCGGCCTTGCAGTCGAAGAGCTCGGGGTCTTTACCGCGCCTGCTGTTGAGGAGGGCCTTGTCGACGAAAGGACACGAGATGCCCCCTGCGGGGAGAGCAAGCACAAGAGTAGGAGTAGGCCGAGGCCTAGCCTCTTTGCTTTGAACAAAGTCCCCAGGTCGAGGGCAAAATGTAAATATACTTTAAGTTGCTTTCGGGTTATCAGCGTTTGCTCTCTTTCCTTAGTTGCGTTTTTGATTGGTTGTCTAGGTTCGAGCTCGTGTCTCGGTAGAACAAGTGACGGGCCTTTCCTCGCTGGCCGCGGGGGCGCGGGAGGTCGACAGGAAGGCGCGTCACGCCTTTCGATGGCATTCTCGAACTTAAGCAATCAGCGAAAAGTACAAACTTAGGAAGAGAAGGCGAACTCGAGACAAGACGACTTGAAAACAACTTAGGCGAAGCTCGCAAAAGCGATCGGAGCCCAAGATCGGGTTGTTTTTCGAGAAAAAGGCTCGTGAAAAGGGGTGTGCACCCCATCCTGCGGGCCCCCCGAGCAAGGACGGGCCTCGTCGGGAGCAGAGGGCGGTTGTTGCTCAGAAAGTTCGAGTACTTGCGCGAAGATAGTGTATTTGAACGACAAATGCTTTTGTTAGAACTCGCGGCTACAATACTTTTTAAAGCGCATTCAAGGGTAGAAGCGACGTAGCTGTTCGATGTTCCAGGTGTTGGTGAGGACTCATCCCCTTGAGTCCTTGATCTTGTATGAGCCTAGGCGTAGGACTTGGTCGATGGTAAAGGGGCCTTCCCAAGGCGCCGAGAGCTTGTGTCGGTCTTTCGTGAGTGCAGACTCGGCGACACTTGATCAGACGCTGAAAGCCCGTCCTCGGACGTGTCGGTTGTGATATCGATGGAGCGCCTGCTGATACTTTGCCGAGTGGAGGAGCGCGACCTCGCAAGCTTCTTCGAGCTGGTCCGCCGCGTCCTCGAGTGACGCCCGGTTGCCGTCGTCGTTGTATGCCTGAACTCGGGGCGAACCGTACTCGAGGTCGGTGGGGAGCACGGCCTCCGATCCGAAGACGAGGAAGAACGGTGAGCACCCCGTGGCCCTGCTTGGCGTGGTCCTTAGACTCCACACGATGGCTGGGAGCTCGGCTAGCCATCGGCCGCCAAACTTTTCGTGCCGCTTGAAGATTCGCGGTTTAAGGCCCTGTAGGATCATGCCATTAGCATGTTCTGCACATCCGTTAGTCTGGGGTGGCGGCGGTGCTTGATCATTCGTATGCCGTGGTCGTTGTAGAAGTCGAGGAAGATTTGGCCTGTGAAGTTGGTGCCATTGTCGGTGATGATCGAGTTCGGGACCCGGCGGTGGATGATGCCGGTGAAGAACTTGACCGTCTCCCCGAGACCTCGTGCACGTGATGGGCATGACCTCGATCCACTTTGAGAACTTGTCGAAGGCGACAAGCAAGTGCGTGTGGCCTCCGGGCGACCTCATGAACGGACCCACCATGTCGAGCCCCCAGACCGCGAAGGGCCAAGTGATCGGGATCATCTAGAGGGCCCGAGCGGGAGGTGCCGCCTGTTATTGGCGAAAAACTGGCAACCCTCGCAGCGACGCACAATCTGGTTGGCGTCGGCGACGGCCGTGGGCCAATAGAAACCTTGTCGAAATGCCTTGCCCACCAGAGCCTTTGGGGCTGCGTGATGGCCGCATTCCCCGGCGTGGATCTCCTTCACGAGCTCCTCTCCTTCCTCTAATGTGATGCGGTATTTGGGTATCCCGGGACGGCTGGCGTCGAAAAAGAGCTCGTGCTCTATGAGGACGTAAGACTTCGCGCGACGAGCGATGCGCCACGCTTCTTCTTTCTCGGGGGGGAGTTTGCCCTCCTTGAGCCAGTTCAGGATCGGAGTCGCCCGGTCGGGCCTAAGAACTCGCGGTCCAGGGAGAGCGATACTCTGCTTGGCCATGTTGACGTCAAGCTCGCTCGGACCCGACCTCACCGGGAGTCCGAGCTCCTCTTCGCCGTTGAGGGACGGGATGAGCGGTACCCGCTTGGTTCTTCTTGCGGCGGGCTCTCCCTCGAGGCGGATCGAGGGAGAGTCTTTGGTCGTGGGTGAACACTCTGGGGGCACCGGATCTCGGGCCGACGCGAGCTTGGCGAGCTCGTCCGCGTCCCCGTTGTCTTTGTCGGTCTATGTGGTTGAGCTCGAGCCCGTCGAAGCGATCTCGAGCTCGTGCACCTTCCGCAAGACGATCATCTTCGGGTTGTGGCGGTCGGCCTCCTTCATCACACTGGTCGGCGGCGAGCTTGGAGGTCACCGCGGACTTCAGCGCCCGGATGCGAGCTCGATAGCGATGCGTAGCCCGTTCACAGGGCTTCGTGCTCGGGCGACATTGTTGGATGCCGTGAAGTGGAGCGGATGGAGTACCTTATGCGCATGTTGCGCGGAGACACGAAGACCAAGCCAGCCCCCGCACCCCACTTCCTCACCGAGCCGTCAAAGTATAGCGTCCAGTATTTCTCGTCGTCAGACTTTGGGGGCAACTGAGTCTCGGTCCACTCCGCGATGAAATCGGGAGGACTTGTGACTTGATTGCCTCCCTAAGCGCGTGCAGATGTCCGAACCCATGAGCTCGATGGCCCACTTGGCGACGCGTCCGTAGCCTCGGGGCTACGTATGACCTCGCCAAGTAGGAACTTGGAGACGACCGTGACTGGGTGTGCGTCGAAGTAGTGTCGGAGCTTGCGCCGCGTGATCAGCAGAGCGTAGACGAGCTTTTGGATCTGCGTGTACCATGTCTTGGTGTCGGAGAGGACTTCGCTGACGCGAAGTAGATGGGCCACGTACTCGGAGCGCATGCCCTTCCTCCTCGGCCGACCACGAGGACCGAGCTCACGACACGAGAGAGGTCGCCGCGATGTAGAGGAGGATGGGTTCGTCGCTTCGGGTGTCGGCACGGGAGGGTTCGCCAAGAGCTCCTTCAGGAGTCGAGGGCTGCCTGGGAAAATGGGCCAGGGTGAAGCGCCGACTTCTTTAGGATCTTGTGCAGCGGGAGACTCCATTCTCCGAGGCGAGCTATGAATCGACTCAAAGCCGCCAGACATCCCGTGAGCCGCTATACGCTCTTGACGTTCTTGATCGGCCCCATACCCGTGATGGCTGCAATCTTTTTTGGGATTGGCCCGATGCGGCTTCCGGACACGACAAAGCCGAGGAGTTTCCCACGAGGGACCCCGAAGACGACTTATCGGGGTTGAGTTTGACTCGAACTCGCGGAGTTTGGTAAAGACTTGCTCGAGGTCGGGCACGAAGCTCGCTGCTCGCTTCGTCTTGACTACGATGTCATCGACGTATGCCTCAATGAGCTTGCCAAGGAGCTCTTTGAAGACCTTCGCATGCACCTTTGGAAGGTTGCACCGGGCGTTTTTCAATCCGGGAAGGGCATCGTAACGTATGTAACGAATCGCCAAACGGAGTGATGAAGGAGGTGGCGAAGCTGATCGAGCTCGTTCGCCGCGATCCGGTGGTAGCCGGAATATGCGTCAAGAAAAGCGAGGCGTCTCACACCCGGAGGTGGAGTCAACAATTTGATCGATCTTGCGCGGCAAAGGAAACGGATCCTTTGGACACGCTTTGTTGAGACTCGTGTAATCAACACACATTCTCCATTTCCCACTCTTCTTCTTAACTAGTATAGGGTTGGCTATCCACTCGGGAGTAGTACACCTCCTTGATAAAGCCGCCGCCAAAAGCTTATCTATTTCCTCGGCGATTGCTCGCCGCTGCCGTCGTCGAAGCGCGGGCCGCCGCTACACGCCGAGAGCCGAGAGCGCGATATTCAGGAGTGCTCGGCGACTTCCCTCGGTATGCCGGGCATGAAACCCGGGGTTTCCGCGTGAATACATCGAGACCCCGCGGTGGAAGTCGGCGAGCTCGCCTTCTATTTGGGGAGAGCTCGGCACCGATTCGTGCGGTAGCGACTCCTCCCCGTCCACCACCGCCTTGGCGTCCCCGCCCGCGCCCGAAAGGAGCCGCCGCCTTGTCGAGCTCGCCGGATGAGCTCGCGTCCTTGAGCTCGCCCAAGGAGCTCGATGCCCTTCCGAGCTCGTCGGGCGCGATCGCCGCCTTTTGAGCTCGACGATGTCCTCCGCGTGGACCGCACGCAAGGATCTTGGGGGCGAGCTTCTCGGCTTCGATGGCGGCGTCGTCTTGCCGCGACTTACCGATGTCGCGGCCAGCAGCGCTCGAAGGTGGAGCCGGCGGTGATGACCCCCTTAGGCCGGGGATCTTGAGCTGGTGCGTGTAGTTGGGGGCGGTCATGAACTTAGCGTAAGCACGGCCGTCCCGTCAACGCCGGCGGTATGCGTTCTTGTAAAGGCAAGACCTCGAAGGGGAGTGTCTCCTTGCGGTAGTTGACCGGGGAGCCAGGTGACGGGCGGGGTCGATCCGCCCCGCGGGACCGCGCTTCGGGCACGACGCCGTGGATAGGATCCTCGGATGGGCGGCGAGCTCGAGGGATGCCAAGGGGCGTCGAGGGTGTCGGCGTAGGGGAGATTGAGGCCGCCGCCGCCATCCATCAAAGACACGGTTGAGGCGCTTGGTGCCGACGATCGGGTCGACGACGGCGGGAATCTTCTGGTTCCGGGCGTGCGGGATGGTCCCGATCTTGTCGAAGGTGATCGACGCCTCCGACCACTTCTGAGGAAAGTGGGAGTTCTGCCGCTCGGTGAAGAGGACCTCGCGGCGCATGAGCTTCTAGCGGCGCTTGGACTCGTAGGCGCAGAGGCCCCCCCGAAGACGACGTTGACGGTGCCGTCCTCGTAGTACACGTCCTCGCGCTTCGATTCTGCGACGTCCTTGTTGGCGTCCTCGTTGCCGTTGGTGTCCTCGTCTCACAATATTCCCTTCACGTACTTCTTCATGAGGTTCTGATCCTTCATCTTGTGCTTGACAGGGCCTTCATGGTGAGGACACGGCCCCTCGAGCATCTTGTCGAAGTGGTCCTTGGGGGTGAAAGCCGAGCCGTAGGCTTGCCACCGCCCTTTTTCTTGTCCACCATGCCCACGGTTGTCGTCGTTTGTCGTCGCCGCACCGGCTTTGCTGCTGGCCCTTCTTCTTCTTCCTTTTGGAGCGAGAGTCGGAGCCGTCACCCCCTCGCCCACGGCCTTTGCCTTGCCCTTGCCGGAGGAGTCGTGCAATACAGCGGAGACGGCCTCCTCTCCCTCGGCGTGGTTGGTCATGAGGTCGAGGAGCTCCTTGACAAATCGCGGGGCTTGTGGATGCCGAGCTCGTGGATGAGGGTGCGGCCGGTGGTCCCGAAGGTGAACGCCGTGATAATCTCGACACGGTGGCGTCGGAAGGTTGTTGCGAGCTTGGAGAAGCGCCTGATGTAGTCGCGCAGACTCTCATCCTTCTTCGCTGCGACCGCTTGGGAGGTCCCATCGTGCTGGCTCGGCGGGCGACGTGCCCCGAAAGTTGCCGATGAACACATCGCGAGCTCGCCAGCCCCTGTGTTGATGGAGCCCGTCGGCAGGTGCTCGAGCCACGAGCGCCCGAGTCCGGCAAGATAGAGAGGAGATTGCGGATAATGAAGAGGTCGTCGTCGGCTCCGCCGGCCTGGCGGCCAGGCGGTAGTCCTCGAGCCACGTGGCGAGGTCCGTCTCCCCATTGTACTTTTGCACCGAGGTCGGAGCTCGGAAACGGGGTGGGAAAGGGAGCGTTGTGGACACGAGATCCAAACGCTCAGGCCTCCCCTCCCGCCCGTGGGCGCCGGGCTCCGTCGCCCTCTCCTTGGTGGTGGCGCCCGCGGTCGTCTCCTCGGTCGAGTCGCGCCGGCCGGTCGTCCCGGCTCGTGGTGCCTGCTCGTCCGTCCCTGCCGGGAGCGGCGGCGGTCATCGTAACGGTGAGCGTTGCGGCGACGGTCGGGTCATCGCGGCGACCGTCGTCATCCTTGTGGGGTCGGCCCTCTCGCTTTGGGCCTCCGCCTTGCGCCGGCGTGTCGCATCCAGCGGGGCGTCGGTTTCGCCCGACTTCGGCGGCGCGACGCACGAACCGAGAGGGCTGGTTTGAGGGGAACGCGCGGGCGGTCATCGTAACGTGTCGAGCCGTTCACAAGGGTCTCAGCGGCGACCGTCGTCATCCTTGGGGGGTCGCCCTCTTCGCTTGGGCCTCCGCCTTGCGCTGGCGGTGATGTCGATCCATCGTGGCGTCCGCGGTTTTCGCCCGATTCGGCGGCGCACGTGAACTCGGGGCTGGTTTGAGGAAGCCTCGTGTTCCTCCCGGGTCTCCTCGTGAGAAGCCGGGCTCGCGGCCGCGCTACACCGCGGCCTCGCCGAGGATGGTCGTGAGCCGCTCATGGACCCGCTTGGCCTCGGGATCCTTGGGCTCGGGAGGGCCCCGCAGAGGCGGGGGTCGCCCGCTGCCGGGTTGCGCCGACGCCCGACCGAAGACGGTGGGGGGCTCGTTGGCGCCCTCGTCGCGGCGATGCGGTGGTGAGGCGTCACGAGCTCGAGCTCAGTTTTGACGACGCACTCCTGTAACCGGCGAGTAGGGTCGTGATTCCACGCGCCCTCGCGCTCAAGCTCCGCCGAGCTCGTCGAGGCGGGCCTTGGCGCTTCGTCCGACGAGGGCCGCGTTGCTGGCGCGGAAAGGCTCGAGGGTGTGCTCATGGTCGCCGGAGTCGCCCGAGTGAACGCGTGGACCGCACCATCGCCGGGGTGTGGCACACGGCACTCACGGGTCGGATCGAAACCTCTGGGCTGACCGGCTCTCGAGGGCGACCCGGCGCCCGCGCGCCGACGGTCTGGACGCTGTGGGGCCCAATAGGCCGGCGAGCCGCCGCCTGCCGTCGGGTACATCTTGGCGTAGGCCGCCATGAACTCCCCCACGGACATGGGACCCCCCGCGAGCTGCAAGACGACGTTGGAGATGGAGAAGGTGACGTCGCGGAAGACATCCCGGCGGGCTCGGGCGGGATGTTCGGGAGAAGATCCGTGATGGCGACGAAGAAGCGGTCCGACACTCGCGGCGGATTGGACTTGATGGCGCGGGTCGGGTTCGGCTAGAGCCTACCGGAAGACCGCAGTCGGCCGCATCGCTATCTGGCCGCGGCGCCTCGTCGCGCCCCCATTGGCCGGGGGAAAGCGGCCCTTTCGGGGATCGCCGCGCCTCGGCGGCGAAGTCGAAGGTCGTGGCGGATGGCCGGTGCTCCGGCGGTCGGTGAAGAGGATGAAGCCATCGAGGTGGTGTGTCACACTAGCGCCCCTACCGGCGCGCCAACCGTGGTGGTCTATTACCACGGCCCAAAGAACTAACCGGGCTAGCTGTGTGCGACGATGGCCAAGCTCAAGGGACAATGACACGAGATTTATACTGGTTCGGGGCTGATCGAGCTCCCTAGTCCAGTGTGATCACTATCCGAGCTCTCAAAGCTCGTATCAGGGGATGTACAAGCAGGGCGAGAGAGGGAGCAAGCTCCCAAGTCTCAGTGATTGAGGCAAGTGCCAATATCGGCGTGTGAGCGTGTCAAGTGGTGAATCTCCTGAGGTGGCTCTCCCTATCCCTCAGCCGAGTGGTCTCTTTTATAGGACAAGAGCTCGGTCGCGGGCTCGGTTGAAGCGGAAAGAGAGAAAGGAAAAACGGGATGAGAGTACGGGGGAACGCGGCGCTACGATGTGGTCGACATGGGCTTCCGCGGCGTGCTTCTGACGAACTCTGCGTTTTGGTCTCCGCCCGTGCGCCGGGTTCCGGGGATGGGCGATGCCCGAGTTCATGTTCCGCCTTTGATTGGAGTAGGAATGGGTCTTGTCGGTATGGGGTTGGATGCGCTTTGGATGACGTTGATCCTGATCCGCCGTATCTGCATTTGATTTGACCGGAGGGAGCAATTAATCGATCCCGAGCGGTCGCGGAGTGAATCTATCACCTTTTATCCATCACGTGTTCCGTCGTGGCTCTGGCTTTGTCGAGGAGGAGTGGTTGAACCACCCCGTACTTGATGGCTTCCTCGCGAAGACTGGTGGAGGGACGTCGTCCGGGTCGGAGCTCGAGCTCGTGCGGCGGAAAGCCGGTCGGACGCCGCGAGCTCGAGCTCGGACGCTGAGCTTCGGGGTGCGAGCTCGTTCGAGCGACGACCCTAGAGCTCGAGCTCGTGCGAATCGGAGGGCGGTCACCCGAGGCCATCAGCCCGCTGTTTGTTCTAGCCTCGTGGGTTTAGGGTCTGACAAAGGGGACCCCGACTATAGGTATCCCACAAGTACCTATACCCATCTTCAACAAAGTACGAAACCACATTTGGTTTGCAAATTTGGTGGGCCGATTGCACCGGAAGATGGTACGTATTTGTAGTTGTAGTAGAGCAGGAGAGCTAGCAAAGGGATGAATTAAAACTGTGGCGCAGAATTTTGCTATTTCCCATTGTTTTTTATTTCCTACGATTGCCCCTGCATTGTTCTCTAAAGACATTTACCTGTTACTTTGCTTTGTTCTGAATTCTGTAAGATTTAAAGCGTTACGACATTTATTCCTACGCTTTAAAAAAAAAAATAAAATCTTGTGATTTAGGGATCCAATCTTATTTGTTCAGTCTCTTATTATGTCATCATTTTAAGAAAGGATAATAATTCATCTACTGAGGATGCTCTAGGTATGCCTGTCAAGGCATTCGGTGTAGCTATACTAGTACTGATATAGCAAAACATTAAGGAGTTGACGCTTTCAGTTGTAGCAGTACTTGCATTTTTCTTCCCCTTTTTGGTTTCGCCGACGTCGAGGCAGATGCTCTGCGCTGCTCCTAATCATCATCCCAACGTCTAATCTAAAAGCGTCCGCGAGGAACACGTGGTTGCTTGGTATTGGTAGCACTACTACTAGCACTCAGATCTGTGGCGGCGCGCCGGCGGCGCCACATGCCGACTCTGCTTCCCACGCACGTCTCGTCACATGCCGTTTTGGGTCCAACCAGCATGGTCGTCGTCGTCGCCTGTTGCTCCTCTGCTTGACGAGAGTCACAGCCTGGCACACAGCTTCCCAGGATTTCCCGAGTCCGAGTCGCCGTCGGCGGCATCGTCGTAACACACCCCGCATGAATCGCTCAGTGCCACTGATTTTATTAGTTTTTCGAGTCGTGTACCGTAGAGCTTTGCACACAGGTTCGTCGATTCTCTGGCCAAGAAAATGTTCAGTCCGTGACGACTGACGACAACGAGGCATGACACGAAGAGTAGCCCATGCTGCCCTTGCACCTCCGGTCTAGGACAACGACTCCGGCACGCCACTGATATAGTGATATGGAGTACATATAACACGAAACAGTTAAGTATCATATAACATTCGGCGTAATTAACTTGGCGTAGAATATGTTTTTATTATAAATAAATATTGTTCTTTTCAAGGAGTATAAATTAAATTGATTTTTTTCCTGGAGCGCTGGTGGTTAATAACACGCAAAGCCATGCCGTACTGCAAGGTTGGCATCCATCTCTCCTCGCAAGCTAACTAACCGAAAGGGTTTGTACAGCAAAAACAAATTCTGTACATGATTGCCTGGATATTTTTAAATACGTATATACACCATATACAACAACAAAAAAAAAAAAAGGTCAGTGCCCGTGTATCAATATGTCGTGCCAAAGGACGAAGCCGTGAGAATCAAACATCAAGCATGCTTCAAACCTACTCCTGTCGAGAGGCGATCGAGAGGGAATATAATGGAGGAGTAATCCTAATTATGTTATCACTTATAGTAATGGATACCTTACTTGCATAATCATAGCATACATGCTTAGCCCTGCTGCCATGCTAATTGCCTTGTTCATTCCGACACTACAATAAACTTGGAATGCTATGCTCTTAGCCTGGTGTTAAGTAGAAACAGGTCATCACACACTTGATGTTGATGCACTATCCGTCGCTTGGGTCCACGTTATACATTCTATGGATGGCAAGAGGCAAGAGCAGATTATGTGATGCCATGGTCAGGCTCGAAAGAAACTCGATTTCTCATTTCTCAAAGTTAACTCGTATATCTGTACTCAGAATCGTGGCAGCTTCAGATTTTAGGAAATTATTATAGAACACTTATCCTGACTATTTTCCTTTCAGTTACTATGAGCCCGTTTGGCAAGAGGAGCCGGTGCTCCGGCACTGTTCATGTACTGTACCGGTGCCAGGTGAACAGTAGCCGGTGTTGGGTGAACAGTACCGTAGCCGGAGCCGGTGCTCCTTTTTACCAAACAGGCTCTATATTATTATAAAAGCACTTGTCACGGAAGCTGTAGGAACAGACTGAGGAAGAGCCAAATCGAAAGTGGGAAGATAGGATAGGATATGAGGGAGCAAAAGACCCAAGTGGGCCGACGGTAGAGGTAGCCCGACAATGGTGTGTGCCCCATGGGCGCCCCTCATCTCTCATGCGATCGTAAGCAGGCTCCACGTCACGTGGCAGCAGGGGCTTGTATAAAAGCTGATTCGCTGTCAAACTTTTATGCTATATATGAATATAATTATTATTTATGCTTTGCTTGAGCATGTAACTGAAAGGATGGCAAGGGGAAAAAAAATGTTCATTGTGGTCTGTGGGCTTGTGCATTTGTTCATATGCTCTTTTAATGTGTTGTTATAGTATAAAAATAAAATTAAGAAAAGATGGCAAGCAGAAACAAATGATCTTTTTGCCAGGTGGAATCTCAAATGAATCTAGTACGTGCTCGTTTTTTCTCTGACGTGCGGTTCAATGGGTGTATGGAATTGTCCCTCTAACAAGCATGTCTCACTTGTTTGGAGGATGGTCAAAATTGGGACACCGCAAACACAATTTGCTTGTTTTGACAGGAGCATTGGCTCTGTGTTGGGCATTCTAGCTCACAAGGAATAATTTTGTTTTTAACAAAGAATACAAACAAACTTTTGTGCAGATATTGTTTCAAGGGACATATTGGCTCCAATTTTGGACTCAATTACAACGCTTGGATGAGCACAAGACTTCCATTGTGAAGTCATGCAGGCTTTTAGAGCCTAGTGCCATGTTTCTGTTTGCTTCTCACAGGTGGAGCTTCTCTCGTCGTCTTGTACATTAGTCTGGTTTTCTGGTTTTTACTTTCGGTGTGAGTTTGTAATAGTTGGTTTGATTAACTTTGCCTTGTGTGATGTTTTGCAAAAGTAGAAAAAGATGCTTTGCACTGCGACAGGGCCAGTCGTATGTTCCATACGGTGCAAATGCAAGCAGCAGAGGCTGGTCCTTGTGATCGGATGGAGGTTGGGTCTTGTGATATTGAGTATCATCACGTGTTCACGTTCTTGGCGGTTGCATGCATCTAGATGCTGGTGGTGGCCCATCCGACAGATACACAGCCATCGGAAAGGTCAAACTTTACGGCCCACTTAGAATCAGGCCAGCATTCCTAGTCGTGGCCCATTATATAGCCATACGGGCTGCCGAACATGAGGACCATACGCAATCAACATGGGCCGTTACTTAGCCCAACTGTTTGGGTTTCACTGTAAGCCTCCATGTATTCAACAATGACGGGAACCTTTTATACAGTGTTTTGGTTTTAAAGCATTCTCCAAGTTTCTAGAATGTACAGGATCTCTAGTGATCAAAATTGTTGTTAGCTCTTGTTCAATCTTATGTTGTACCAGGCAAAGGACCACACAAATATATATGAAATAAAACCATGGTAACACTAAGCGAAACGACTAATATCATTTAGGCCGTGTTTGGATGTCGATATTGGAGGGCTTGGCATTGAATTGGTTCCAATACCAAATCAGCCATGACATTGCATTGGGCTACAATTCAATTCTATTGTTTGGATGGCTATTGTATTGACTTTTGGAATCCTCCCGAAGCATCCAATTCGATTTCTATTTGGATGCACACAACCATGGAATTGAAACAAAGGCCGGCGGCGGCGCGAGCAGGCGATGCTCGGAGGTGGAGATGCAAAGAAAGAAGGGCACCGCCTTGGCGAAGAAGAAGAAGAGCGCGACCCGGTCCCTCCACCTCGGCTATGGCGGAGCTCGCCGCTCTGCCGACCATGGCGGCGCTCGCCCGTCCTCCTCCCCGACCATGGGCGGCTCGAGCCCGCCATGGCGGGCTTCGCCCGTCCTCCTCCGCTTGGCCCCTAACCTCGAGTCCCCCTCCCGGATCCGGCCTTGGCTCACCTAGATGGCGACCGCACCGGCGGCGGCGGAGGAAGGGGAGAGAGGGCGAGCCGCGGCGGTGGTGGCCAGAGAAGGGAGCAGCGGCGGCTGCGGGGGGGAGCGCGATGCGGCGCCAAGCGCCGGCGTCGGGAAGGGGCGGGGGCGTGGATCTGGGCCAACGCCGGCGTCGGGGGGAAGGGGGCGGCGTGGTGGGCGGCGGATCGGCCGGCGGCCGGGGCGGAAGCTTCGCGCGGGATTTTTTTCATCGAGGCGGGCCGGGGGAGCGAACGCGACGCAATACCGAGGGTGGAGCCTCGAATCGTCGGGGAGTTACGCGGGGCGGAGGGGAATGCCGCGGTATTTCTTTGGTGATTCCGTTTCCCAATTCCTTTGACATCCAAACGGTGGCATTGGTGGCAAAGCAAATTCCAATTCAATTCCATGCTTCAATGCCAACATCCAAACGCAGCCTTAGGTATTAGCCTACCATAGCTAACATATATACACATCAATGCTCTATCCTCGCTGCTTGTTTCTTCTCTTGTGTCCTGAGTATAGCCAAAGTTAAATATTGATTTTCCATCAAATTCAACAGCTCTGGATCCCATCATGATAATTCAACAGTGTTGGCTCAGAAAAAGATCAGATAAATAAGAGACAACATTATATAGATATCATTTACTTAGACAAATAGTTTTCTTATGGCAGAAAATCATGGAGGCATTTTTCTTACCATATACAGTCATGGAAGCACATGAATAAAGAAGCAGAACATTCCAGAAGTGTTGAGTAGTGTTGGCATTTTTTTTGACGCCAATTCTGTCAGCTTCTGGAATAACGTTGTTGAGTAGTGTTGACATCCTACATATATATCCCTTTAATCCTGGTGATGGTTGCTACAGTAAACCCGTTAGCATCACAGTCCTAAGGCACTGTTTAGACTACAGTGTGCCCGGTAAGTAACAGTAGCGGGTTTATATGAACAGTAATGGGTCGGGTTTATGAATAGTTAAATCCATTAAAGATATGCACAGTAACCCTGTTATGAAACAGTAAAAACCCGTTAAAGGTAACAGTATCGGTGCACACAATAGAGGATCGGGTTTAATGAACAGTAAAACGTTAATGAACAGTGGAGTCACCAGCGGTATGAACAGTATCATAACATGGAAATGTTACGGGCACCCACCGAAAAATTGAAAAAAAAAAAGATCTAAAAAAATACAACGTACACTCCAGACCAGGCTCCAGACTCTACCAAAGCTCTTACATTCCAGTTTAATTAATCTAATTTTAATAATTAATTCTTAAGTTATAATCCCCATAATAAATCCCTCGCTAACTCCAAATTGCATATTAGTCTCCAAGTTTTTACCCCATCCTTCAATACAACCAAATATTATGTTTCCATAATAATTAACTCAAATCGTTGCATATCTTATACATTATCAATGTCCTAGCTTACATATCCCAGTAGAAAGGTAAAGTCTAGAAATTTACCATTTTCTATCCAACAATATACTACTCCTACCAATTTCCATTCTTCCATGAATTGAGCCGTGAATTATCTTAATATGTCACTAATGTACTTTCGAATTGTTCGGATCTTTTTCCTACCCTCAGTTTCCTTTACCACAACTCCTCCAATCTATTATTATCCAAATCGGGTCTTACAATTTCATCTCCAAGTAATGTTACTTTTTCCAGCACGTAGCCTTCCTACCCCGTGCGAAGCACGGGGCACCTGCTAGTTGACATTTATATGTGTTGGCATACATGGTGTGCTGCTGGAATGCTAAATTGGTCCCGTGAGCGAAATGCTAGCCCATTCATGTACGCGTGTAAATTTTTATAGAACAACCGTGATCAGCTTCGCTAGGGCACTGAAAAATAAGAAAACTTTGCCAAACTCCCAAAGTTTTGTGAACATGCAAAATTCTTTTGAGTTAAAATGTATTATATGATTCTGTAGTAAATATTTAATAAATACATGATCTCCCAAATTATGTTTTTTATAGCTAATGTGTGAAAATCTAAAATAATTAGGATTGTGTTATGAGTTTCTCTCTTTCTTTCTAAAACGACACGTTCATGTATAACTACTGATAGTCATGTCACTATAAGACGAAATTTAAATGACCCAAATTTAAAATTAAGATGCATGGATAGTGAAATATTCTGGGAGCTCTAGTACTACACGCTTCATGGGATAAAGAGGATGGATTAGTTGTACAAACCTCGAATACTCTGCAGGACAAAAAAAAAAAAAAAAAAAAAGAGAACTTTTGATAAATTTGAATAATCCTAGAGCAGTACAATCCTGTTTAAATATTGATAAAAAAAAAAAACTCATTGTCTGCTCTGGTAATTGTGAGTGTTTTGGTCTCGAAGGCCTTGTTTTCTTGCAGCTCTTCTTGACCATTCTGCCATTGTTAATCTCTGCAAAGTAAGAAATTATAGATATAATGATTTGCATAAACCAAAATCTGGTTACAAGATGAGTAATCAGAATCAAGCTGCTTTCTTTTCTATGCAAAATACTGAAGTGTATTCATGTGTGAGAGGCTTAGATCTACTCGCATGCTGCACAACAGCACAATACAGAGTTTTTTTTTTCTTTGAGCATGCACAATACAGAGGGTTGTTGCTGAGCGCAGGTTCTCAGCGGGCGAGCGTGAGCACCATCTGCAACTGGCCTCCTGCGGGATCGATCTACACCGCCTGTACCGGCGTCACGGCGCCCACGCCATCGTCGGGCCTACTACGAAGACATTTATTTTTGGTGATCGAGCCGGCCAGGATTTGCGCCGCGGTGTGCCCTTCGGGAAGACGAGGCTGTACTGAGGAGGCGGCACGACGGACGGAGCGTCAGAGCGCAGCAGGTTGCCCAGGAAGGGGCCGTGTCGGAGTGGGGGAGAGAGACGAGCGAGGAGCGGCCGATGGCCGATGGTGGAGGACGAGGCCGATTTGTTGGTTTGGCAGCGGCGGCAGCGGCGCGACTGCAGGCCGGGATGGATGTGGCCGATGGAGAATTCGAGATTGGGCGAGAGGTGCCGACGGGTACGCGCCTCTACTGGTGCTGCTCGATACCCCGGATGGTTTGTGGTGTTGTGAACGTGGCTTTTTCGGTAGCTGACACGTGGCGAGATAAGAGGGCAGATATCGTGGTACAGATTTCGTACTATTAAGATTAAAATTTCCATGGGGCTGTTATTGTCCGACTGGTTGGAGGCGAGTTTTTTTGACGGGTCGGCGTCTGTTTCCGTTTCTTTGTTTCGGCTCAATTATCTAAACCTTCTATATGGAAACCCCACTTAGGAGTTCTTCGGAACGTGGTGAAGCCACGTCATCACAAGGGCCCCACCATCACCTCAGCATTCATTCAATTCCGCATAAAAACTCAAGCGACCATAATCACAATCACCCTCCCCTTCCCATTCTATTCCACTAACCCATGATTCCAACAAAAACAAATGCACCATAAAAAATTAATTGTGGCATTAGCATCCCAATAGTCACCCACCAGCGGTGGCCTTCAATTCCACCGCCCGATCATCCTTTCGGCTGCCTTGCCGTGCCTATATAAAGAGTCGTTGCTGCCTTCCACATTCATGGTGCTTTGCCCCTCGCCGCTTTCCACAATCGAGGTATCGAAAAAGAGAAATTCAATTACACAGGATTTTTAGGAAGCGTGCAAGGATGTGGATCCGCCAGCGGTGGGAGAGGGGCGACACCGGGGCCTCGCCGGCTCGCCCCTAGCCGCCCACGGCTGGATCCCGCCAAGGCGGTGGAGCAGAGGCGACAACGAGACCTCGCCCGGCTCGCCCCGCCGCCCACGGCCTCCGCTACTGCCGGGGCGCCGCTGCCGCTGCCGGCTGCCCGCTTTGCCTTTGCCGCTGCCTTGGCGCACAGGCGCCTTTGCTGCCGCCCCGCCGCCCGATTCGCCACTGCCCATAGGGTCTAGGGTTGCTGGATTGGGGAATGGGAAATTGGGGATTGCTTGAGTTAACGGAAGAACGAAGGAGGAGACGAGCGGATGACGGACGAGGAGACGACGCACTGCATGCTTCCACTCTTTGACGTGGGGCCGCGTGACATGGGCCGGGCTGGGATGTGATTAGGCTGTTTTTGGGCCATTTTGCTATTTTTCTTTGCTATTAAATATACATTATATTATACTTATACATATTAGTAATAATTATTATTTCTCAAAAAAAAAAAAAAAAAAAAAAAAAGTAATAATTATTATAAAATATTATATGTATATCGGTGTATCCTTATTTTTGAAAAAAATACCGTATTAATGTGTCGCTATATCGTATCGGTATTGACAGATGTGCACTTCAATTCCTACTTTCGTGCAGGTGCTGCCAAAGGAACATTTTTTTGTTTACTGTTCCTATAGGATACTAGACTCATGATGCGCTTTCATTCTAAGTGATTAAAATTTTAGTCTATTTAAAAATTTTTCTCAATACCTGCTTGCAACGCGCGGAGAGTCCTCCTAGTATAATAGGTAGTAAAGCACAGTTTTCATGGTTTTCTCAAAAAAAAAAAAAAAAAAAAAAAAAAAGAGAAGTTTTCATGGAAGAAGCATGCATGAAATATGAATATAAGATCGAACAAAATTGCTTACACAAATCATCCTGTAAAAAGCTCCATTTAAGTTTTCTTCTATTTTGTTCTATAGCACAAACACACTCGAGTGTCTTAATCGTAACTCATGGTCACAAAGCAGTGTTCAAGATTTTTTTTAAAAAGCTTCACTGAAGTTTTCTTCCATTTTGTCTTGACTTCCACGCCAAAACATTGGCAAAAGGATATAAGCAGCTTGTAAAAGCGGTGCTCTACATGCAAATTGTCGACACTTAACAGAACAGAACCTCATAAATATCATACGTAGGATACGGATTTCTTTGAAAATCTTCTTACAAAAACAATATAGAAATGAGCAATTTAATGATGATATATGTTGGATTATTGTCTGACATCTCTTATCGTAGTTTTCGACGGATTAAGACTTGCGGTCCATCCTTCTCTGCCTTTGAAGGGTAACACCGCAAAGCCGAATGTACTCGTGGCAAGGTCTGTTGTGGAATCAACGGATGCACCAGGAATTCTGGAAAATCCCGACGAAAGCTTGTTCGCTTGGCTTATCACCGGTAGGTCAGCGATACTTTCTCTCACAAAGATCGACCAAAAGAACTTTCTCTCGTAACAAATCAAGTACGGTGCAAGGTGCTATTAATCCATCAAGTAAAAAAAGACAAATCAACACAATGAATTTGGCAAACCTGATTGGAGGAGGCAAATATCCACGGAGTCTTCAAGAATGATGTATTTGGAGAAATAAAAAAACATAATTGATTCATTTTGCTAAATTTATGTCGACGACATGGGCTACCGACATCTTCGCATGATGCAAGGCACATGGGGAAATTGAGAGGAATCTGTGATGGTTTTGGTATGTAATCCATTCGTATATACTAGAATGCCCATGCTAACGCTTACGCTTTTATCTTGGGAATGCATATAAAAACAACCAATGTTTTTTTTTTCATAGTTCAACTTTTATACAATTGCATTTGAGTATGTATACAACCCGGAAAATATTTTTGCATAAGAAGGTATAGTAAAGTTATTTTCATATCATGTGTTGTTGCATCGATAATAATTTTTGCCAATGCCAATTAATAACCATATAAAAAGTAAAAACATTTTGAATTCCATTGCTCACATTCACAAGATCCATCGTCTCTTCTTGCATGTTCTGTAGATAACAGAGCCATGGTATAGATTGACATGCAACCGGAAAAAAAAGGTAATGATAAATCTACTTAAGTTACAGAAAACCTACAAACGGATGACGTGTCAGTGTTTAAGTGGCCTGTGCTCCTTCATCAATTAATAAGGTTCCATTGAACCAATCACTCATTTTCAATTAACATTTAAAAAGGTAAATGAGCTATGCTTCTTGGAATTGGTTTTCTATTGTCAAAGATTCATTGAGCCATATGCTCCTCTTCCCTCCAAATCAACTGACACCACCAGTCAGATATTAAAAGAAGAGGAGCAATTAAAAACAAATTTTGCTGAAAGCACAAAATGCATCTTTGTTGCTGTGTGTGCATTATGGAAGTCTGAACCATCTATAGCACAGCCTGCAGCTGTTCATACAAAGATCAGAGGATCAATCCTATTACACTGTACCTTACCAGGCCCTTGATGAGTGAGCTAACCCATGTATCAGATGACGCGCTCTCTCAACCAGCTCTCGGAATCTCAAATCTCCTTGATCAGAGATCAATGCGTACACAATGCCATTAATGTGCCCGTTCCCTACATTTTTTTTTTTTGCAACTCCCCTTGCCTACAACTCTGACAACAGGTTTGCTCTTGTTCACAGCCTTGGTCCTCTTCAGCGACCATGCAAGGAACTACAAGAAAGGTATTTGCGTTTTCCTGCTAGCAAAATTCAGTCACACATCTGTTTTGGTAAAAGTTGGTTGAAATTAGTTAAGAAACAAATTTACATACTATTTAACTTTCAAAGTTTGCAGCTTCTTGAAAACAGTTAGTTGAAATCAAATTCAATTGAGCCCTCGCTCACCAAGATGCCTACCCATCATGGACGTACTGACTCTCTCAACAAGCTCTCGGAATCTCAAATCTCCTTGATCAGAGATCAATGCGTACACAATGCCATTAATGTGCCCCTTCCCTACTTTTTTTTTTTTCCGACTCCCCTTGCCTACAACTCTGACAACAGGTTTGCTCTTGTTCACAGCCTTGGTCCTCTTCAGCGACCATGAGGTATTTGCGTTTTCCTGCTAGCAAAATTCAGTCACACATCTGTTTTGGTAAAAGTTGGTTGAAATTAGTTAAGAAACAAATTTACATACTATTTAACTTTCAAAGTTTGCAGCTTCTTGAAAACAGTTGGTTGAAATCAAATTCAATTGAGCCCTCTGCTCACCAAGATGCCTACCCATCATGGACGTACTGACTCTCTCAACAAGCTCTCGGAATCTCAAATCTCCTTGATCAGAGATCAATGCGTACACAATGCCATTAATGTGCCCCTTCCCTACTTTTTTTTTTTCCGACTCCCCTTGCCTACAACTCTGACAACAGGTTTGCTCTTGTTCACAGCCTTGGTCCTCTTCAGCGACCATGCAAGGAACTGCAAGAAAGCATTGAAAGTTTAACTGAATAGTTAGGAGTTTGGATGACTTGATGCAATTAATAAAGTGGCATAGTCTCATATTTTGAAGGAGTGGAGAATTCAGAATGCAAATGCTCAGTACGTCCATGATGGGTAGGCATCTTGGTGAGCAGAGGGCTCAATTGAATTTGATTTCAACTAATTGTTTTCAAGAAGCTGCAAACTTTGAAAGTTAAATAGTATGTAAATTTGTTTCTTAACTAATTTCAAACTAACTTTTAAGAAAAACAGATGTGTGACTAAATTTTGCTAGCAGAAAAACACAAATACATTGATCAAGACAGCAAAATGACTAAAAAAAAAGAATCAAAGGACCTTCAAATATCATGAAAGCTAGCAGCCCATTTACCTGATATAGTTATTTACAATATGCTTGGTGTGAACAAAAAGGTAGAAACATCCCATGGCATGGCCTAGAATTTGTTTTCTTTTCTCCAAGAAACCATCGTTCACCGCCAGCATCCATCCTCTCAAAAGTGCCATGTTTGTAGTTGTAGCATCCCCTGCCATCAATTGAAAAATTGAATTTAGCACAATATATAAGAATGGAAGTACTTCAATAAAAACTGAATCAGTAGTATCATGATTTTTTAAAGACATGGCAAACAATCGTGAAGGAACCTAAGCCAGAAAACAAAGAAAATTAGCTAAACAAGCAATCATTTAACCCGAGACAGAACTTGACAGAAGGCGGCGACTTTGCTGTTGGTAACTTCTCAGAAACAAGTCTATGAGACATTACCTAAACTGCTCTCCAAAATTATCATATAGGCACTCCTCACAAATCAACAAAGAAAAGAGATGAAACTCACTATATTAGAGAGCTCTACCAAGGCAACTGTGTCTCATCCACCAAGACAATCCTCACCTCCTTTGCCTCCTCTTTTTGACATCTATAGATAAGAATATTGTGGTTCAGAATAGGTAACAGGATAATCGTTTTTTTGCTGCAATAAAGCTAACTGGATGAAAGCAATAGATAGCCATATAGGTAGATCAACATTGCACAAGAAGCCATTCAGTTAGAAATGTAATTGCATGGTTAAGAAAAGACCTTAACATTTCATGGCTTTATTTTCAGGAAGATATGAAGACAATAAAATTCCTGACAATACTATATTCAAAATTGAAACAGCACTATGTTTGAATAAGAATTTAAGAAGCTGAGATCACAAGGGCAATTTTTTTTCAGAAAGAAATAGGCTACCATTATATGTTTTCTTTAAATCTTTAAATACATATATGAATAGTGCTCGCAGTTTCTAAGAAACTAATTCTGTAATGTTATGTCTCTCACATGCCTTCTCAGGATTTATCTGCAAAAATCCTAACTTGTCCAAAACACTTCACAAGCTTTCTTAGGATTTATCTGCATAAACCTCCCAACATGACACAAATAAGCACAATTGGCATCAATCTAGTCATATTGTTAAGCCATCCATGTACAACACAAGTAAGCAAAGACAAATTTACAAACTGACACCTATTGCCCTGCGCAGATGCATGGATACCACAAAATGCCATGATATTTCAAGATGGATTTCGTAGTTAGCCCACCCACCTACCACAAAACTCTGTCCGTGCAAATAAAAGACAACATGGATAATGTTAGCCTCTCGAGATCATAGAATGCAATCTGTGATTAATTCAATTGTGTTAAATCTATCCATGATCACCTAATAGCTATCCATTAACTGTCGATGAATAGCTTCTATATTTTTTATTTCAGACCGAGAAGAGAAACTAACAAAATCGAAACAATGCATGCAAAGGCATCCTCAAATCAAGTTTTCGTTCACACTTACTACTCCAAAAGCAATTGCATAATAAACAATATAAACAATATTAAATAAAGGTTTTTAACATCAATTGTTCCTAGGCAAGGGAAATTAAACGTGAGTGTGCCCACCAGAGACAGGATGCAGGTGTTGCTGAACATGTGCGCTGGACCTTGGACAGCAATGGTGTTCTAGGCATGGCCAATGATGTTTTAGGTCAGCGACAACCTGGTACATCTAGAGCTGCACCATCCCGAACGTGAATGAAATCCACAGAAGGACCCAAATTTGAGGTACAGTACAAGAGCAAACCACGTTAATTGATCCAATTTTACACTACAGTATAAGAGCAGTTCCTTATTCATTGCAGAATAACTGACCTCCGCTGCTTCACTTATATGGAGCCACAGTACGTCAAAATGCCTGCTCGTCAAAAGAGAAACCAAGAAAAAACTCAAACTGTATAAAATTGGCTGCGCAGAATGTAAAACGAACATGTAAATAAGACCTACCGCCGCACTCCGCCATGGCTGCTGGTGCTGCGCCCTCGCCAGCCGGGGATACGCCCGCCAGTCGACCGCCGCAACTGCGCCATCGCCGGCCGGGGCCGCGCTCGCTGGTGGCCGTCGGGCGTCGCCACCTTTGCTGAGATCAAGATCCACACGAGGCACGCCAGCATCTCCACGGGGTGCCCTGGCCGCGCCACCCACCGAGGGGCGTCTTCAGATCAGGCCGATCCATGCCAGATCGATTGCCCCCTTGATGGATCCGCCGGCGAGGTCGCCCCAGACGCGCCGCCGTGGCCGATGGAGGGAGGTGGAGCCGCAACCGGTGGTGACGAAAGGTGCGCCTTGGCCGACGACGAGGAAGGAGGTCCGCCGCCTTGGCCTCTGCAGTCCCTGTCTCCGTCGTGGTTGAAGGGAGAGGAGCACCGCCGTAGTCGATGTGGACGCTGCCGGTTGGAGAAGGCCGCGGCAGCAGCCGGAGCCGGCGAGGTAAAGCGGCGGCGAGCCGGATTGAGTAACTTTGCTTCACAATGTTACGATGTAACTTTCGGTTGATCTGGTGCCTCCATTCACGATCCGACGCATCCAGTGAGTCTAAACATAAACAATTTCAGAGTTGGCAATTTCAGCCTGGGCAGCTGCGTGCTCGGCGCTCACGCGTACGCTTGCTGGCGGCGGCAGGGCGCGGTGGTGACGATGTCGACGCGGACGAACATGGCCCCAGGAGGCCTCGTTGGTGCCCTCGCGACGTTCCCGTTCCCAATCTGCGCGTTCGCCGGCGTCCAGATACTAGCCGGGCTAACTTCCTCACGCGTGCACACATGGCGCGCCGCCGCCGCCCTGACGCGGGCCGCCGCAAATGACGGCGACGGCCGCGCCGCTCTGGACCACCTCCAGCAGCAGCAGTATCTTGGCGGCGTGTGCGCGGAGGTGCAGAGGGTGGTCAAGGCGCTGTTGTTCCCCTTGGCTCGCGACCTTGTGGAGCGTCCGCTCCGTATCAGCCATGACGCGCGCGGGAGGGCGCTCGACCGCTCGTATAGCTCGCAGGACCGCCAGCATCGAGGACATGGAGGAGTCGCACTTTCTAATTTCTAATGTATACTACTAAGGATGCAAGCAGGCGCAGGATTTGCCTGCTCCCTGCTAGGCCCGCCTGCAAGATCAGCCGAAGCAGACCCCTGCGGACACCTGACTATTTTTGGGCGGATTGAGCAGACCAGCCTGCAAATCCTGCTGGGTTCGAGTGGGAGGCTGAGAGCCTGCAAATCCTGCATTGCCCGCATGATCTCCGTGTAAAAGCCGCACCGACGCTAGGCATATGGGAGGTCCGGCATCGTTGGGATCGCGTCGCATAAACCCGAGGTTGACGTCGGAGACGAGCACGGCATTGTTGACGACCACGGGGTCGTTGGGCTCGCCTCGCGTGCAGGTGTCCTGCAGAGCCCAGCATGTCAGCAGTGCTATGTCCGAGGACCCTTCTACAAGCAGGCCCAAGCGTATCAGGCCCAGGAACGTACGACTGCTCGGGCCAGAGTGGGCTACCTCGATGAAGCAACCCAAGTCCAAGAGTGGCTGATGTATTTAGTCTGTAGTGGAGAGAGAAGAAGGCAACCAAGACTTGAACTCTATTATTCATTCTTGTAATAGAAGTAAAGTAGCCACCGTCCCGGCCAACTCCGGCACGGCGGCGGAACTCTAGATTCAATTACCGTCTATTCCTCTTCCGTTGTTATCGTTTCCGGTAGCTACCTCATTGGTAGTTTACATGGTATCGACTCCCTCACGATCTCCTAGCTCCGGTGCGGATCCCCACCCCTCCCTCCACACCCACTTTACTCGTCTCCGGCTCGAGCTCGGGGCGCCATGGATCCGGTTGTCGGCCTCGCCACGAGGTGGTCCGCTCCTCGTCGGATCTCCGTGGAGGCTCGAGTCGATCCACGGTCGGCCGGAGCGGCGCCTCGCCGCGGAAGAGGGCACCGCCGGATCGACGCGGTGGCGGCGCTTGGCGTCACCATCCTCGAGAACTTTGCCGCTGACCCGGTACACGACACCGCCGTGGCGGACAACTGGGGCGGCCACTTCGACCGGTGGCGTGGGGATCTCGGCGACCGGCGTCGTCAACTGGGCTCGTGGCGCTACGACGACATCCGCGACGAGCGGCGGTCGGGGTGGAGGCCCGGAGTCGCTGCCCGGCGACTCGCTTGGCGTCCCGGGTCGAGCTCCCTCTTCAACTGCGGCCCGACATCGACATGCTCCTCCAAGCAAACGGGACCGCCGCTCCTCTGCGGGCGGGGCGGGTCTCCGAGTTGATTGCGGCCACATCTCTACCGGAGTTCAATCGACCGGCCCGGCACCGGCACCGTGATCGGCGACTACGGGATCAGGGGCGTGGTTCATCCATGGCCCGATCCCGACCAATGGTATGCATTCATCCCCTGTTCCATCCCCTTACGCATCTCGGGGCATCCAATTTCACCGGCCTCCACCCTACCCACCACCACCACCACGGATCCCTACCCACCACCGCCGCCGATCACCTACCCTCCATTCATGTCACCTCATCCCCCTCCGGTACCCTCCCCCCGAACCCACCACCTCCATACCCACCACCGTCTCACTTCCCTCCGTTTCCACCACCGAATCCTCCTCCACCGTATCCACCACCAAACCCTTACCCACCATACCCACCCCCAATCCACCATCCTCCTCCCTTCTCCATCGACCATAATGTCCCCCAACTCTACCCTCCTGATCCATCCCATTCCCACAACCCGATTCGCTCGGCCACGCCAAAGCTCCAGTTTCCCCAATTTGATGGTGAGAACCCAAAACTATAGGCGACTCAAGGCGCAAACTATTTCGAATGTATCATGTACACCCATCTACATGGATCACCATCTCCACACACCATTTTACTCATGCTTGCGGCCTTTGGCTCCAATCTGGCGAAAGTACCAAATTGAGGCTGTTCACGAGTCATTTTCTTCCATGATCCATGGCGTTTCGGTAGAGATGAACATGAACTTACGCCGTCGGATGTTTCATATCCGTATGACCTCCCGGATCACCGACTATGTCGGCCAAGATTATCTGACCTTGGTGGAACGACTAGCTCCATACCAAACCCACCCCGATGCCCCGACCCATACGCAGCGCTTCATTGGCGGCTTGCGTCCGGACATTATTCGTCTTTGTTGTTGTTGTTGCTCGTCCCCAAATCTTTGGATCTTGCTTGTACCCTCGCGTTATTCGCAGGAGGAGGCGGGCGATCATGGTGGGCGCCGCGAGTTTCGTCATCACGGCGGCTCCATGTTGGCGCGGAATCTTTGTGGTGAAAGGGGCGCCGCCAGCGCCACCGGTGGTGCGGTCTCAACCGTGCCCGCGCCCGGCCTCTGGGCGCGCCATCGAGGATCGTCGTCCACCCGGTCGGCCTTCTACGGTCGACGACCGACTCGCATCGCCGGGACTACCGCAAGGCCGGGTGCGTGCATCTTATTTGTGGTGGCCAGGCTGGGCTCCTGGCCGCGTTGCCCTCAAGTACCGCAAGCACATGCCATCCGGGAAGTGCTGGGCTCTGCTCGGATGCATTCGAGGAACACGAAGCTTCGAAGATCACGAACCCACTCCTCAAGCTTGTCGAAGCCCGGGCATTCTCTCGTCGGTTGCAAAATGCGATGATTACGTCCGTGTGATCAAGACTATGCGGTTCCGGGGGGTTACGTTCGCGGCCGGCCGGTGTTGATCCTCACGGATTCGGGGAGTACTCATTCGTTTATCGGTGATGCGTCATTTTGCTCAACTATCGGTGTTCGGCGGCTGCCCAACCCGATCCATGTGAAGGTCGTGGCCGGTGGCGGCAAACTTACGTGCACCTCTTTTACGCGGTGCGGCACAGTGCATTCGAGGGTATGTGTTCCACTCATCCTTGCGCATCTTACCCTTGGTTACCTATGACATGATCGTTGGGATGGGTGGCTCGCGAAGTTTTCACCAATGCAAGTGGATTGGAATGCTAAATGGCTCAAAAAATTCCTTATGCGGGCAGCCATATTACTCGGACGGGCCTAGTCACCGATGACAGTTCTTCCTCTATGTACCGGTTCTTGCATATTGCAGTCCACAGAGGCTTTTGCAAAGGATGTACTTCGGTGCCATTCGGGCCCTTGTGGATGATTTTTCGAGCTCTTCCGGGAACCTACCCAATTGCCTCCAAGAAGGAATTGTGATCACTCAATACCTTTGGTTCGGGAGCATCCCCTGTTGCTATCGGGCGTCTACGGTATAAGCCGGCTCTTAAAGGCGAAATTGAAAAGCAAGTTCTTTGAAATGCTTATACGGGGCTGATTCGTCCCGGTACAAGCTCTTTCTCCTCGTAGGTGCTCTTGGTCAAGAAGAAGGATGATCACGTGGCGCTTACGTGTTGACTACCGCATGCTCAACTCCTTGACGGTGAAGTCTAAGTTCCCAATCCCTGTCGTCGGCCAATTTGTTAGATGAACTTGCTCATGCTCGGTGGTTTACAACTACGGATCTCGGTCGGGCTTCAACCAAATCCGCTTAGCTCGGGAGAAGAGTACAAGGCAAAGCGTTTTCAAGCGCCTTTGGGGCGGTTGAGTACAACGTCATGTCGTTCGGCTTTGGCCCGGAGCACCGAACACATTTCGGGCGCCATGAAGGCTGTACCTTGCATCCGGCCGTCGGTTTGCTCGGTATTCTTGACGATATTCTCATTCTGACCACGATTTTGAGTCACATGTCGATCACCTGCGCCAAGTATTTGAGTTGTTGTCTGGCGATCTTTGGAAGGTTAAGTTTAGTAAATGCCGGTTGCCAAGCGAGTATTTCTTACGGGCCACATTGTCGGTGAGTCGGGGTGGCATGAGATCGGCAAGATTCAAAGGCATATGCAGTCTGGCTTTGTTCTGCGGATGTCAAGGAATTGCGAAGCTTCTTGGGGCTCATTTGGATATTCCGAAAGTTCGTTAAAAACTTTGCTCTCTTGGCTCGTCCTGCAGTCGGATCTTCTCAAGAAGGGTCTTTGTGTTTTCTGGACATCGTACATTCTTACGCATTTGAAGCCACGAAGGCCGCCTTGGTGTCCGCTTCCGTCCGGCAATGCGGTTCAGCAAATCATTTTAGTTGCGGTGATGCCGGCGATGGTGGAGTGGCGCCGTTTTCTTTGCAAAGGCGGGCATCCACTCGCCTTTGTCGGTCGAGCCTTGGGACCTCGTACTAGAGCTCTCTCAACCTACGAGAAGGAGTACCTAGCCATCTTGGTCGCTATTGAGCCTTGGCGCCCATACTGCGGCATGGTGAATTCACCATCTTTTCGGATCATCGTCGCTGACTCATCTCTCCGAACAACGTGCGAATACACCTTGGCGGCTCAAATTGAATCACGGTTATGCGGCCTTGGTACAAGATTGTTTACAAGCCCGGTGCCTCTAATTCTAACTGCGGATGCCCTTTCCCGCCACCACTGCCCCGATCTCGGCCGGGCTATTTCTCACAATTTGTTCAAGTCACGGCTCTCGAGGTGGTTTTACGCATACTCCAATGACCGGCTATGGTCCGTCTTACGCAAGAATTGGCGGTCGATCCCTCGGCTCACCCACCTTTTGTCTTTGTCCAGACGGCGTCCTTCGCTACAATGGTCGAAAGTGGTTATCGGCCCGGGACACCACTATTGGCGCCGCATCATCTCGGCCTTTGCATGATAGTGCCTTGGCGGACACTCCGGTTTCCCTGTTACTCACGGCCGGGGTGAAGAAGTTGTTTTACTGGAAGGGTCTCAAGGCTGCTTTGTCAAGCGGTATGTCTCAAATTGCTCGGTATGTGCACGGGCGAACCAGATAGGTCAAGTACCCGGGTCTTCTCTCGCCTCTGCCGGTTCACGAAGAAAATTGGCAAGCGCTACGATGGACTTCATCAACGGCCTTCCTACTTCGGGTCACGCAAGCGTATAATGGTGGTGGTCGATAAGCTAAGTAAGTTTGCTCATTTCGTACCTCTTCACCACCCATTCCACGGCTGCTAAGGTGGCCCAAGCATTTCTTGACAATATCTTCAAGTTACATGGTATGCCGCGGTACATTGTATCGGCGAGAGATCCCATCTTCACCTCGATTTACGGCAAGAGTTATTCAAGCTTTCAATGTTACTCGAACACGAGCCACGACCTATCATCCGGTCCAGATGGGCGGGGCCAGAAAAGAGTAAACCAATGTTTGGAGACATTCCTCATTTGTTTAGTTCACTCTGTCCTTGATTGGTTCAAATGGATCTCGCTAGCGGGAATTTTGGTACAACACAAGTCCACACTCAGCCACAGGGCGATCTCCATTTGAGGAGTCTATGCGGTCGTTCTCCAAGGCACTTTGGCCTCTCGTGGATTACGTAATGCTGCTGTCAGAGATGTTAATATCATCTTTGGATGAAAGAAAGACAATGCTAGCCGGTGCGGCAACATTTGCTCGGGCACGGCGGCAGCGGATGAAGACAATGGCGGACAAAGCGCCGCTCGGCGCACCTTACGTGTTGGCGGCCCAGGTGTTCTTGCGTCTGCTGACCATATGTCCAAGCTTCATTGGCTCCACGCTCTCACCACAAACTTTGTTTCAAGTATTTTGGGCCATACAAGATCATTGGCAAGGTTGGAGGCATTAAACACAAGTTGGATCTTCCGGCATCCTCTTCGGTACACCGGTATTCCATGTATCTCTTCTTAAGCCTGCACCTTCATCATTTTCTTCCCCTGTTGGAGAGCTTCCGGATCGCGATGATATCTTTGCAAGTGCGAGAGCGTTCTCGGTCCGGCTACATCACCGTGGTTCTCATGTGGTGAAGCGGTTGTTCATTCGGTGGAGCGGTTGGGCGCCGACCTTGCCACTTGGGAGGGCGTTGAAGCCATCATGCAAAGGTTTCCGGCGACTCCGGCCGGGGTCATGCGGTTTCAAAGAGGGGAGGAGTGTCGGCGGTGCTATGTCCGAGGACCCTTCTACAAGCAGGCCCAAAGCGTATCGGGCCGAGGAGCGTCGACTACTCGGGCAGAGTGGGCTACCTCGATGAAGCAACCCAAGTCCAAGAGTGGCTGATGTATTTAGTGCGTAGTGGAGAGAGAAGAAGGCAACCAAGACTTGAACTCTATTATTCATTCTTGTAATAGAAGTAAAGTAGCCACCGTCCCTGCCAACTCCGGCACGGCGGCGGAACTCTAGATTCAATTACCGTCTATTCCTCTTCCGTTGTTATCGTTTCCAGTAGCTACCTCGGTAGTTTACACAGCAGGAGCTGGCCGTTTGCAAAGCAGGAGCCAGCCGGCTACCGCAGAACAACGAAAATTTGCATGCAGGTGATGCGGCGGCCTGCGGGCAACCTGCAGACGGCCCCGCTTGCATCTTTAATGTATACCCATGTGCAAAGCACACGCACACCAGGGTCGATTGGATTGGATTGGATTCGGCACATGCGCACATGGATCTCAGCGCGCGCTATCAGCCCAGACGATTGGGTCGCCGCGGCATCGAGACGGCCGCATTGTTGAACAAGAACTCCACCGTCTTAGCCTTAGCCGTGTCGATCCTCGGCTGCTTCCGCCGCGCATCGCACGCGCCAGAGACTTGGCTGATGTCGGCGCATCCCTTGTGCGGCTCCCAGCCACCCACCACGGCGCTGCCGCACCTCCCGCGAACGCGGTCAAATTCCGGCCATCCGCGACGACGAGTAGAGCGGCATCCGCAATGATGCAATCATGCCCACGATAGTGGTGCTGATGGAGCGATGCGTGCGGCTTCTGGCACTAGCGGCCATCCGTGCCCGCGAGGCCGGGATTTTTGTGAAATTTAGCTTTTTAAAAAAATTTCAAATCCATCCCCGGTTTGAAAAAATTTGTACTGCATATCCATTTTGGTCGCGCCTCCTCCGGTGGCGCGATTTTTTTTTACATGTCACGCCCGCGCGTGGCGCGACCGGTGCTTCCATTTGGCGGTGGCGTTGACCCGGTGTTGGCGTGGTGAGCATGGGGCCCGCCGGCGTCGCGCCATTGCATGCGGCGCGACGGACCGTGAGTGCATGCCGTGCTTATGTTTAGATCCATAAAATTTAGGAAAAAATGTCACATCGGATCTTGTGAAGTACTTTTTGTTTGTTTTGTGGTAATTGTTGTCCTATCATAACCTAACCCAGGCAAAAGATTCGTCTCGTCGTGTACATCAAAACTATATAATTAGTTTTTATTTACCTACATTTAGTGCTTCATGCATGAGATAAAAGATTTAATGTGATAGGTAAATAGTGAATTTTTGGAGAGAGAATTTTGGAATCTAAACAATAGCCCTCACGGCAATGCTGCTGCCGTTGCTGTAGCGCCAGTGCATGCAGTCTTGCATGCGGTCTTTGCATGCGGTCTCGCATGTGTTTAGATCCATGGAATTTGAGAAAAAAAGTCGCATCGGACGTTATAAGCGACTTTTTGTTTGTTTGTGGTAATTGTTGTCCTACTTATAACCTAACTAGGCTCAAAAGATTCGTCTCGTCGTGTACATCAAAACTATATAATTAGTTTTTTTATTTACCTACATTTAGTGCTCCATGCATGAGATAAAAGATTTAATATGATAGGTGAATAGTGAATTTTGGAGAGAATTTTGGAATCTCACGGGGCTATTGTTTTTCCTCACGTAGCCTTTTTCCCTGCCACTCGCGAGCTTCAAGGCATGCTGCGGTGAGGCTATTGTTTAGATTCCAAAATTCTCTCTCCAAAATTCACTATTATTTTGTCACATTAAATCTTTTATCTTATGTGTATGGAGCACTAAATGTAGGTAATAAAAAAACTAATTATATAGTTTTGATGTACACGATTGCATTTAATCTTTTGGCCTAGTTAGGTTATGATAGGACAACAATTACCACAAACAAAACAAAAGTCTTTATAGTATCCGATGTGACATTTTTTCCCAAATTTTATGGATCTAAACATAAGCACGGCATGCACTCACGGTCCGTCGCGCCGCATGCAATGGCGCGACGCCGGGCGGGCCCCATGCTCAGCCACGCCAAAGACGGTCAACGCCCGACCTACCGGCGTGGAAGCGGCGGTCGCGCCACATGCGGTGGCGCGACGTGTGTAAAATCGCGCCCTTTGGGCTGGCGCGAAAAAGGATATATGCGGTGCAAATTTTTTTCAAACCGGGGATGGATTTGAATTTTTTTTAAAAAAAGGCTAAATTTCAAAAAAATCCGCGAGGCCGCAATGGCGACGGGCGACGGCGCTTCTGCAGGCTCTGGCGTGCGGCCGCTTTCGTGCGCCAAGTCCGGAAAAAGTATAGAAGAAACAGAGGCAGGCCTCCAAAAGTATTGGAGCCGTCGGATGCAGAATGGAGGATGGAGATTGACGGAATGTTACAACGTGATTTTGCTCTGTAAAGTTACTGAATCTGGCTCCATGTGGATGGGTCCGACCGTGTGGAGCGAGTGGATCTGAAGAGAGAATGACGGGGAGTTCCTTTTGCGTAAGAGCAAGTATTACACTATCCGCACTCATGGGACTCTATATTCGCACTCTATCCATATTAGTTATCAAGATTCTCTACTCTAAATCCAATTCTTCCGCACCCATCCATTCTTTTTCTGACATTTCTATCAATCGTGGGGTTCATCTGTAACTTTATCTAACCATATCTATGTGAGATCTAGTTTTGAAGGATTTATTGAAACGAATTTAATGATACAATCGGAATTTAATTTAGTCTTTTGGTTTGTGAGTTATAACATTTTTTAGTTTGTTAAAATAGTGAGGCCCGCCGCACACGCTCCCTCCTCTCTCTCCTCTATCTCACCCGTGTATGCTTTCTGCCTTTTCCTGCTCTGGCAAGGACGAACGGTACCTCCCTCGCTGTGCGCTGTATTTCGCGTGTACGCTTGCATAGCGTTGTGGTTAGCGTCCTCCGATGCGGGACTTTTTTACGGTAAATGGAACTGGAGAGTCCGGTAGCGTGTGGGATGCAGTACCCAGTGCAGATAGCCTTATGAGCATTTTTCACCCGGCTGCAAGCCTTCCACGTCAGTCAAAAGCAGCCACATCAGAAGAGAGAGGGAAGAGCGGGCGGTAAGTATTCCGCCGGCTGCAGCACATGTTCCTAGAAGAAAAGGTGCTTTTGCTTTCTACAACACATATTTCGCCGGCATGCAGCCACTTGCGGGCGTGAAGAGGACCATTTCTTGCCTGCTAACCCGGTAGTATTAAATGCTTACAGCTCACCTTTTAGCCTCCTTGCTATACATGCCGGCGTATACTCTCACATACAGCTTGCTTGCAGCCCCACGGTCGGCGCTTCTATTAAACTTGCTCTAAGGGAGGGCGCGGGCGTCGGCGTGGCGTGAGGGCGCTGGGTGAGGGTGAGGGCGGGTGAGCGGAACCTCATTAAACATCTAATTACAGCCTTTGGACGTAGAGCAGTAATGTTTTGAGCCCTTGATTTCGATGAAAGAAAATTATCGGTGAAGTTTTCCATTATAGTAAAGATAAGGGTTAGTTTAATGAGAAAGGAGGTGAACGATCCAATGTCTGATAAAAGCATTTATTTTTTAGTGATCCATTCATCTATCAGTCTAGTATGAGAACTAGCTGATTTAGTGGGGCCTTTGTGATGACACGTAGAAAAATTGGCTGGTGAGTCTTAGCTTTATAGAAATTTAAGATACTTATTTTTTTAGGAAAATAAATAAAAACCCTCTCCAATTGTTCCTATCCTAATCTACTAATATTACGCACTTGGAAAATTTACCCCTGTTCCGTGTAACTTTGCGTGGAGTTTTCCTTGCGTGGCTCCCCTCCTTCCCCGCGCGCCGTCTTTTTGCCACGGCTCCCTCCTTCCCGTGCGCTCCTCTATCACCAGTTCATCGCAAACGTAGACGATCGATGTTGCTCCTCCATTGCAAAAAAAAAAAAAAGTGAGACCAAATTTTGATTTTTTAAAAGTGAAATATTGGGTACTATTGGAGGAGGAGCCGACAAAATGGATGAATAGCATGAGCCCATCAAAACTAATGGCGTGATGTCATTGGGCTAGGGCGCTCATCCAGTTATTACTCGGATAATAATTCGTAATATAAGCCCCTGTTCGCTTGAGCTTATACGTAACATCCCGGACATCTCAGGCGTCACAAAAGTCTAAGATGTCACTAATGTCCCTTCCCTCATGCCCGAATATAAAACTTCGAGAACAAAAAATTCAACATCGAGTAAAAGCACAGAAGCTACAATACGATCAAAACTATATAACTAAAACTCTAAGTTAAATGTTTTTATTAAATCATGAAGGATCACCATAAATATAAACCAAATTTATTACAGTAAGCCAAAAATGACATTATTATGTCTACATGTGGGTGAAACCATGAAGATGTGCCGCTAATCCCATCCCTTTGATTCAAGCAAAGCATCCAATCAAGCACCTGGAAAGGTAGAAAGGTGAGAATAAATCTCAGCAAAGCAAACTGCCTGATCATGTCATTCAAACTACAAATTAATTAAGCATTGATTTAAATGAGTAAGATATAACATCATAATAAGTTAATAATTCATAGTCCAATTGTTTATCCAATTACATCGTCATAAAGAATTAAACAACATAATATAATATTTATTCTTAACAAATAAACCACCTCTTCAAATAGAAAGTAAACTCCTCATATCCACAACTTCGATGCAAGAAAACCTCAGGGTGCAGATTGCATTACATATGCATGTCCACTGCCTCCATACCCAACATGGTATGAAGCCGCATCACAACCCCCTCGGGCAACGTACGATGCTAGTCGCGGCCAGCAAGCGGCGACATCCATGAATGATGTGCAATGCAATATGATGCAATGATATGACGATGCAACCGGCATAGATACTTACCACATATGCCACATACATCCATAAGTATAAAATATAGCACTTACCTCATGACGATAACAAATGACAAGGGATTCAACAATGAAGATCATATATACTTATTTTAAACAGGAACAAGTGAATTCATACTTATATATTATCTTGGTTTTGTTAATGATATGACAAAGTGTAGGTAGATTACATAACATGTCAAGCTGTAGCAAACCACCGCCACGTTTACTTGCCTCAAGACGGCGATGCAAACGTGAGCTAGGAGCGATCCAAAGGCGCACCACCTGTTCAAACATCATCACCTCAAAAAATAAACTCATACAAACATTCAGAAATGACACACATACATCGCTTCTATTGCCTGCACTACCGTTTCCCCAAACCAGCGACCGCACATTCAACCACAAGCAGGAACCCTACTTCACATTTTCACGAGGATAAATTACTTGCTCAAAAATTACCAAAATTTTATAGAAGATACAAAAACACCACTATCTACAAACTTTGTATAAAATAATTTAGCATTTGAGATCACTAAGATAGCATAAACAACCTCTGAATCTAACTAAACTTTCTAATGATTCAAACAGGACAGCAGACTTCGAAAATACATAACTGCAGTTATACTCATCCAAAAAAATTTAATGTTTAACAATATGGAAAGACCATGAAAAACACTACAACTCTTGTTCAGATCATATATTCAAATTCATCCAATAAGATGGTCAAAAATAGACAAGATCGTAAACTGTCAGAATACCCGTCACTGAAAAACAGCCACAAAAGATTGATGATATCTCCCAGAATACTAGGGCTATGGGGCTGATCTTAGATTCAAAAGAAAGATATTCAAGTCCTCTATAACTTTGTCAACAGTCGCAAGATTGATTGAGGCCACTAAGACGCCCTTAAAATTCGATGAACACAGACAGCACAACTGACAGATTTCAGAACATGGACAAGATTGATCTCGTGATTTTCTCCCGTTCAACGCACTCTAGCCAACCGATTTAGTGCACAAAAGTTAACCAAAATTATTAGATTAAGATTTGGCAACTTACCAAGGTCAACAACAATGAACACCGTGACAAATCCCCAGCGATTTAGCTCCTTCCTTCCTCTTTTCTACCTTACGGCGATTCCCGCAGCTATGACTCGTCGTTGTTCCTTTGGATTCACGGAGAAGAATAGGCAATGGTGGCAAGCCCTAGCCCCTCCCTTCTCTCTTCCCCCTTCACTTTTTTTTCTCTTGGTGTTTGAACAGAGTGTGTTAGCAAGAGCTTAGGGAAATCGGGAACGCAGCGGAAGAATTTGGGAGGAAGGAGGGAAGAACACGAAGAATAGACGAAGAAACAGGGCGAGGAGCGATGTATCTTAGAGTTCAAGTAATGAGTTTGATACAAAATGATTCATGCCCCTGCTCGACTCGGCGGGGGACTCTTTCTGAGCGTCTCGCTCTTGCACGCTTGCAAGCGTCCGGTTGGAATCGAGGCCCAATCCTTCTTTGGCGTGCCGTATTGGGCTTCTGGGCGTGGCACCCTGGATGGTGGCACCGGCTTGTCTTCTGGTTAGCCTTGCTAACATTCCCCCCCTCCTTGGAATCTTTGCTTGACCCCAAGCGGTTGCTTTAGGATACTCTTGGCGAGCGACTTTGAAATCTTCGGGTGGCAAGATCGGCCGGCGGATTGTTCCATTTGATGAGAACTGAGCCATAGAATCTTTGCCACACAAAGCCACGATGCGGGTATCCAACACACTCTCTGGAGCAAGGTGAATGGCAAAATCGGAAGGCAGATGAGAAATAGCTTGATGATGCTTACCAACAGCCTTCTTGAGTTGTGACACGTGGAACACTGGATGGACCATCGAATGTGGAGGCGAGGTCCAAGCGATAAGCCACTGCGCCCACCGTTGCCGCGATACGATATGGCCCAAAGAATCGGAAGCACAGCTTATGATGGGACCGTGGAGCCAAAGAAGTTTGTACATATGGCTGGAGCTTGAGGAACACCATCTCACCAACTTGAAAGACTCGCTCGGATCGAGGCCCGATCAGCTTGCTTCTTCATTCTAGTCTTAGCACGATTAAGGTGCTGTTGGAGAAAAATATCCATGAACTGACGATCTGATGACCAAGTGGAGACATCATGGTTCTGAGTGGAAGAAGGATCAACTGCCAAGAAACGGGGCTTATAACCATACAAGGCCTCAAAGGTGAACGGCCAATTGCTGAGTGCATCTTTGGAATTGTACCAAAATTGAGCCGAAGACAACCACTCATGCCATTTAGCTGGGCAAGCATGGACAAAGCAACGTAAGTAGGTTTCGAGGCAGCGGTTGACGCGTTCGGTTTGGACGTCGTCGGACTACGGATGGTAGCGATCTTTGCGGCGAGAGGTCAACATCAGCCAATTCAAACAACTCTGTCCAGAAATTGCATGTAAAAATCCGATCACGGTCTGAAATCATCTTAGCAGGAAGGCCGTGGTGGCGATACACGTTGTGAAAGAATGCCTTAGCCACACTGGATGCAGTGAATGGATGCTGTAGAGGGATGAAATGGCTGTACTTGGTAAACATATCCACGACGACCAAAATGTAGTTATATGAGTGAGATGTGGGCAAGCCCTCAATAAAGTCCATAGAAATCACCTGCCAGGCGGTGTCAGGAACAGCCAAGGGTTGGAGAAGGCCTGGGTGCTTAGAACGGTCATGCTTGGACTGTTGACAAGTGGAACAAGACTGGACAAATTGCTACACAGATTTGTTCATCCCACGCCAAGCAAAACACTGCTTAAGACGAGCACAGGTAACTGGTATCCCTGAATGTCCACCCCAAGCCGAAGAGTGAAACTGAGCAATCAACTGAGACTGAAGTGTATCATCAGCACCAATCCAAATACGATTGCGGTATCGCAAGATGCCCTCGTGGAGAGAATAGTCAGGTACCGAAGTGGAATCTAGGGCCAGTTTGGCCAACAATTCAGTGGTGAAAGGATCCCCTTGATAACTAGCCGCAACCGAAGACAACCAAGATGGCACCATACGTCTTTGCCAAAAGCAGGTGTGCGGAGGAGATGGATGGGCGCGACGGCGCATCACCTTTCGGTTCTCGGTTCCGGGACGATACACCACGCTGGTGATGCAGACCAAAGTTTAGAAAAGACCATTTGTTGCCAGTGTGTATGAAGCCGCTGATCTGTCAATTGGGTGAGGCTCTTCTGGTCTGTGAAGATCACAAACTCCTAGAACTGAAGATAAGGCCGCCAGGCTTGGATTGCGAGTAGAATCGCCATGTATTCTTTCTCGTATGTAGACAGACCACGGGATTTGGATCCCAATGCTTTGCTGAGATACGCAAGCGGGTGGCCATCTTGCATCAACACGGCGCCTATGCCCAAATCGAAGCGTCGGTCTCTATGGAAAATGGTGGATTGAATTCGGAAGAGCCAATGCGGGGGGATTGACACGGGGCTGCCTTGAGAGTTTGAAAGCCCGCTCATGCTCTGAAGTCCAGAGGAAAATAGAATGTTTCTTAAGCAACGACGTGAGGGGCTTGGCGATGATGCCGAAGTGACGAACGAAGCGCCTATAATACCCTGCCAGTCCAAGGAAAGAACGGAGCTCTTTGACAGATGCAGGTGTTGGCCAAGCTGCAATGGACTGAATTTTGGATGGGTCAGTTTCAACCCCAGCCTGACTGATGATATGGCCTAAGTAGGCAATACATGACTGGGCAAACTTGCACTTGACCATCTTCAATTTCCAACCATCAGCAGAGAGTAACTCGAAGACAGTACGGAGATGACTCAGATGTTCCTCCAGAGAATATTCGTAGACCAATATGTCGTCAAAAAGAAAACCAAGGCAAAAATCCCGAGACATGGCCGAAGTGTAGTGTTCATGGCGTCTTGAAAGCGTGCGAGTGCCTGTTAGGCCAAAAGACATGACGTTGAACTCAAATTGGCGAAATGAGTTTGAAAGGCTGTCTTTGGTTCCTCCCCCGGCGCATTGAACCGGTGAAAACCGCATCGCAAATCAATGTCTTGAAATAGGAAGCTCCATTCAACTCATCCAGAAGCTCTTCTATAATGGGAACTGGATACTTGCCTTTAATAGTCAAGGCATTTAGGTGGCGATAATCAACACAGAACCGCCAACTATTGTCCTTTTTCTTGACAAGTAACACGGGGAGAGGAAAATGGACTTGAACTTTCTATATAATCCCTTGGTCAAGCATTTCGGTTACTTGTTTCTCAATTTCAGACTTAAGTGCGGGAGCGTATCGTAAGGCCGTACACATTTGGTGAGCCCCTTGGATCGGTGGGATAGCATGATCACAGTGCCTCCTGGGTGGCAGACCAGAGATGGGCTCAAATAGATGAGCAAATTCTGTTAACAGAGCTTGAACTGCAGGTGGAACAGCATGAGGTGTAGAACTGGTCTGATCAGAAAGCAAGCACAACCGCACAATAGATCCCTCTTGGCAAGACATGTTCATCACCCAACAGCATAATCATAGAACCCTCATAAGGAATAGTCAACCATTTTTGCTCCCAATGAACTTGCATTGGACTGAAGCTGGACAACCAATCTAATCCAAGTATCATATCATAGGAAGAGAGAGGTAAAATCCTGAGATCAGACTGGAAAGTATAACCCTGAACTTGCCAAACAGCATCAGGTATATAGGATGTGCACTGTAATAGAGAACCACTGGCAACTTGGACAGACATAGCATCAGGCAATAACTGAACTCCAGACAAAGAACTGGCAACTGACTGACTCAAGAATGTATGTGAACTACCCGAATCAATTAGAATAGAGAGTTGAGTGTTTTGAATCTTGCCTGACAAGCAGAGAGTTTTTACTGTAGAAGACCCAGCAATAGCAGCTACTGACAAGTGTACATTTGCTTCAGCTTGAATTGGAGTAAAGGGTTCCTCCTCTTCAGAAGGGTCATTGTCAGGAAATATATCCAGAATTTCTTGGACGAGGTGGAGCTGCACTGTTGGATTACAACGATGTTCCCGAGACCATTTTGCACCACACCGCATGCAAAGACCTTGAGCACGGCGTGACGCCCTCAATGCTCGAATCTGTCTTGACATTTGAACTTTCAGGAACCAGAGGCTTCTTAGAATCAGCATCAGAAGGTCGTGGCTGGGGAAATTGATGAGTGCCCGACCATGACGGCTTCATGCCTGATTCCCATCGGCGAGTGGACTTCTTTTGAGCTCCCAGGGTCTCCTCCTGCAAACGGGCGAGAACACAAGCAGTATCCAACGAATTTGGGCGGTGCATAAGAAGTGCAGACTGAATATCAACTCGAAGCCCTTCTATAAAGCGTGAGACATAAAACGATTGGTCTGGTGGTTTGGCATAAGCAGATAGATCATCTATGAGACCCTCAAACTCTGTAATATAATCATCAACCGGCCCAGTCATTCTAATCTGGAAAAACCGGCGCATCAGAGACTCATGCTCATCCTTAGCGAAACGCTGCAACAGTTTAGCACAAAAGGCATCCCAACACAGAGAATCAATCGATCCTCAGACGCCAAGCCAACACTTATTTGAGCCAGCGAAGTGAACACCCACGGCCTGAACCCACAACTCTGGATCAACCTTGTAGTAACGAAAGTAATGCAGTGCCTGTTTGATCCACAATTTTGTATGTTCCCCATCAAACGTTGGGAAATCAAATTTGGGCAGTTTCCCAGACTGACCACCCCCAACACCCCCTTGATGGCTATGCTCCTAGTGCTTAGGACCGAACGAAGGTGGAGGTGGACGCGGTGGTGGCATGCTGAATGTGAGAGGAGGTGGATGATTGCGCGGAGACATACCATGATTGAGTGGTGGCGTCGGAGTGGTAACCACTCCGAAGCCACCGCTCGGCGCGGTGCCCGTTGGGCTGGTTGGGCTGCGAATCCCGCGAGATGGGCGCGGGGGCAGCCTGGAAGTCGCCGCGGCGGTGGCGGAATGTCGGCGGCTGCGTGGCGGACACCGGTGTTGCGGGCTTGATGACGAAGAACGGCTCGCGTGGAGTAGCCGGCGCGGAAGATGACTTGTACTCAGGCCGCGGCGGAACACGATGGAAGTAGAGGGCTCGTCGATCAGCGTACGCTCCATGTACTTGGAGATCTTCCCGACTTCGAGCTTCAGGGACGGAAGCTTGGAAACGTCGCCACGGAGGTCGTCGATCTGGCCGCCGACACCGGGCGCCAATCGTCGAACACCTTGCGGGCGGACTCGGAGCATCCAGAGCGTCAGGCGATTCCTTCGAAGTGGAGTCCAGCTTCCTCTCGAGGGCGTCGAAGCGGTCCGCCGCGCGCTTGTCGGCGCGCGTCCGCGGACGGCGAAGCGTCGTCGAGCTCGTCGAGGAACAGCTTCTGTGCAGGATCCATCGCTCCCAAAGCCTTGACGTCGAGTGTAGTGGTCGTGAGCGGATTGATCCAGGGCTCCGAATCGCCACAAATCGCGATCTCAGGAAGGGATTTACGGAATCCTCAAACCAAGCTGTAGCAGAGACTCGATTTGAAGTTAGACCTACCGGATCCGTTGAGATTCAAGCGACCAATGGAATGTGATTCGAGCAGAGGAACGGTAGCGGAGGATGCCGAGGAAGGGTGGTCTCTGATACCACTTGTTAGCAAGAGCTTAGGGAAATCGGGGAACGAGCAGAAGAATTTGGGAGGAAGGAGGGAAGAACACGAAGAACAGATGAAGAACAGACGAGGAACGATGTATCTTAGAGTTCAAGTAATGAGTTTGATACAAAATGATTCATGCCCTGCTCTGACTCGGCAGGGGACTCTTTACAGAGCGTCTCGCTCTTGCACGCTTGCAAGCGTCCAGCTGGAATCAGGCCCAATCCTTGCTGGCGTACTTCGTATTGGGCTTCCTGGGCCGTGGCACCCTGGATGGTGGCACCGGCTTGTCTTCCTGGTTAGCCTTGCTAACAGAGTGTCGGGCTGTGAACTGGTCGAGGCCCCTCCATACGGACGTCGAACAACAACGGTCACACACCACCCTCTCACACGGTCTGCAGACCATGCAACAGCGCTGGCCCCACAGCGTCTAAATATAGAGTAGAAGGCACAGCTCAATTTTCATCTCACGCCGAGCACACATCGCGTTCTCTCTTTCTTGGCAGCGAACAATCAGGAGCAAATGGCCGCATGGGTTCATGCACGAAACTTCGGCCAAGCAGCCTCCTTGCGTGTGCGTTCTGCTCCACTTCCTTGGTCAGCTTCGTTTAGAAAAGAATCGAGGAGATAAGGGAATGTTCAGTTTTTGCAACTTCGCTCCACCAACTCCACCATGGAGCAGCTTCACCGTAGAGTTTGTGGAGCAAGGTGAGACTCATGCTGATCAGGACTCGGTCAAGTGAAAATACCAGGTTCATTAATGTACGTGGTAACCGTAGCTTCCATGTTTACTGTACCACCTCTACATTAACACCTCTATCTTCCAACAATCAAAGCTTTAAGCCCTACGCATATATACGGTCTCTGATCATCCATCCGAGCAACCAATCAGCGGTCAAAATTGTGGCCTCTTTTAAATTCGGTTAGCCTTCGCTAGAAAAAAGAAACTTAATCCATATTTAAAAAATCCATTTCTATGCCTAAATTCTCGGGTGTTATATTACCGGCCCGAATCGCCAACGATTCAGCAGGTGTTTTTTCACAACAAATCAACATCAGCAAGAAATGATCCAATGAACAGGGCGATAGTGTTCTCAACCTAAGTGAAACAGAATGATAGACATCTAGGGCCTGTTGTGGTTTCTTGGCTAACTTCTAGCCTGGCTAGAATCTTAGCCTGGATAGCCTTAGTATGCTCATACCGAGCCAATCCCTCGTTGTTTGGTTGTCTGTATTGTCTAAGACTGGCTAGCCCTTGGTGTGTTTGGATGCTTGGTTTGTTTTGATACAATCGTCTCTTCTTCAAACAGGTAAGATTATCTCCCAAAGAGACATTTCATCGAACAAATGGTGGGTGAGCACAGCACACCGCAGCTGCAACAACACGTGCAACATGCAGCAGCAACAACAACTTTTGCCCTGACCGCTGCCTAGCAAGGGCTCGGTGCCCGGCGTGCCCTGCAATAGCTTCTGGCAGCCAGGGCCGCCACCACCCGCTGCCTTGCGCCCTCGCCACCACCCGCTGCCTTGCTCTCTCGCTCGTGTCGCCATCGCAAGGCTGCACGGCCACGGAGCTAGCTCGCCAATGCAGAGGCTGCTCGGGGCCGGAGCCGCTCACCGTAGTGGAGCTGGGCTAGATCGCTGTCACGAGTCCGCTCAGGGCTGGGGCCGCTCGGTCGCGGGACCAGCTCGGGGCCGAGGTGGCTTGCCATCGTGGGGCCTCTCGCGCCAAGTCGCCTCATCCACGCTGGAGGTCGCCTCACCCGTACCAGAGCTCACCTCATCCGTGCCGAAGGTAGCCTCGTCGGAACTCACCACGTCCCCACCGGAGGTCGCCTCACCGGAGTTCACATCGTCGGCTGAAGCCTCCCCCTTCCTCCTCTGGCGTGTGCAAGCGGTGGCCATCCCACTCGGGCGGTGAGGAGACGCATGGACGAGACCTGCTCCCGAAAAAATGGAATCATATCTCATTTTATGAGGGCCTGGCCAGAGAGGTACGGATGGTCCCCTAAAAGTCTAGCTTGGACCCATGTATAGCCAACCAAACAAGCTCATCCTGGCTCCAAGGAACTAGGCCAGGGGTTAGCCACCCAACCAAAAGCACCCCCTCCCCCTAATTCACATGTTCCATTTGGGTTATACAAGAGTTTTGATTTAGATTTGTGTAGATTTACCTTAAGATGTGTAATGTAAACAAGGAATAGATTTACCTTAAGATATGTAATGTAAACAAGGAATCGGACAAAGTGGGGAACTAAGAGCAATTATTATAAGGTGATGAAAGCAAGATACGGCTGTTTTTCTTTTTTCTTAATTTTTAATTCGGTTTACTAAGGCGAGCAGGGCAAGCGCCTCGGTTAAGACCACCATTTAACTGTGACCTTTGGTGCGAGTCGGTTGCAAAAACCGCCTCGATTAATGCTTTTGCCCACATCGGTAAAGATTTTTTGTATTAGAGAGTAATTGAGAAAATTGTAAATCCTATGCCAACTCTGGATATTTTCCTTGAAATTGATGAAGATGATATAAAACATTTATGTTCCTTCGTAAGCATCAAACAAAATAGTCGTAAAAAATAGCATTGTAAGTCTCTAGTATTCTATTTTATGCTTATACTTTAATCTTATACTCTTATAAAGCGAAATTCCATTAGCTATTTCTCTCAACATGCAAGCTATCCAACTAGGTAATACACTATCACATACAATTAGCATCCACTAAGCAAAACTCCACTAGCTATTTATCTCAATATGCAAGTGAAAGGACCTTGATGTCGCCTAGAGGGGGAAGAATAGGCGTACCTAAATTTCTTTAGACACAGACTTCAAATAGTGAATTAGTCTCAAGGTTAGAACTTCTAACTTAGTTCAGAAGTTCCCACATGAACTATCAAAACTTCTGATCATCGGGGTACCCTGAAATCTGTGCCTAAAACTATATGAAATTCAAATCTACATATTACCCCACTTCCTTATGGATATATGAAGACATCCAAGTACATCCTTGCCCTTGGAGTGCCACCAATTTGTAGATCAGGATCAAGCCCTAGAATCACCAACAAGCAAGTAGAGCAATACAAATAGCACAATACAAAGCAAGAACACAAGAGAGATAAGGTTTTATCTCATGGTTCAACTCGTCACTAAGGCCTGCCTATGTCTATGTTGTTGAGGTTTACCACTAAGTCTTGGGCTTGCCACCAAGGCTTGCCTTTTCCTCGTACTCAAGTCAAGAGAGCGAACTCTTGAGATGAGGGGTGTTTCTACTAGATGTAGAGGGTGATAACAAACATACCAGAGTTGCCATAAGAGTTGGAAGCTTTCGGGCGACATAGCTAGCTAAGGACAAAGCCCCAAGAGTAACAAATGCAAATCCCACCAAATTGATGAAGAAATCAAGTGCTAAAGCTTGCTTTGATGTTTCTCTCATGAAGAATCCTTCTCTCACTCAATCCCTTGCAAGATTTAAAGCTAGGAACAAAGGGGAGAGGAGAGAAGCCTTTGGGGAGCAACAGAGGTGCTTTCTGAAGTTGGAGGTGTGAGTAATGAGTGGGTAATGGTTAGAAGTGAGGGGAATGAGTATATATGGGTCCACCTCAAATATGACTATTCTTTGTGAAAGTCGAACTTACGGCGAGGAACCGAGAACTTTTGATTTTTAGCGGGGTTGCGCCCAATATCAAAACTTCTAACATGGACCAAAACTTCTGATATCTATAGGATCTATCATTTGCAAAGTGAAGTGCTTGTGTGCCCTTTTTGGTTTGCATTGGTTGAATACTTGAGCACTTTATCTTTCTTAGCCCACCTAGATTTGCATCCCTCTTTGTAGTATGGCATAGCCTAAACTGAAGATCAAAATAATATAACCTTTTTAACCACTTGAGTCTTTAATGTCTTTATATGCCACTTCTTCTCAATATCGCCTCATAAAGGGGTTGCAATCAGCTTTGTCTCCTCTCCTAGAGCAAACATACCTTGAGCATGTGACTTGAACCATTTCAACACATATGAGTTCACTTCAATGGCTTTAAGTCACTTCCATCGATGATTTGATCCTCAACACAATGTGACTCCTCATAGCTTGATTAGTTCCTCGACTCAATGCAAGTACTCTCTTCTTCATCTTAGCCATGGAACCTCTATCTCAAGCCATTGCTTACCCTTCATACGCTTAGTCCCTCGAAGCCCTTTTTTCTTGCTACCTTCACCTTATCAAGCCATACTCGAGTCACATCATATTAAGTGTCCATTGAAAGGCTTCAATATTTTGATCCTTGCTTGAATATCTTCTAGATATGAATGTTAAGATCAATCAAGCTTTAGTTTGGATCACATAGAGACATATTTGGATCAACATCAATATGGTCAAGCCAATTCACAATTCCTTATATCCTCTTCATCTTTACTTAACACTCCTAACACTCACTTCAATCTTACGTCTTCATACTTCTAGCTTGATCATATAAATGCAAAGTGATTTCTAAATCTTTATCCATACAAGCAAATTAATGTAGAGAATATCTTATATCCATTATACATTATCTCCTTTGTCATTTCACCTTTGCTTGACATTTTCTCACTTATGCACTCTTGATTTATTCTTCAATCCTTGATCAAGGCTAGTCCACTATCAAACTCTTCTTGTTCATGCAAAAGTCCATTATAGAGACCAATCTAAAATCATCAACTCATGTCTCATTTTCTTGTTTGCCAAATATGCTTGAATATGCTTGCTTTCACATGGTTCTTTGATATCCCAGAACATAGAAGCAATTTTATTGATTCCATTTACATTATTGTCTTTTTGCTTGAACGAGATTGTTTCTATAATCTTCCAATACAACAATACACAATTTTTCCTTCATTTCAACACTATGTGGAATATCATTAAGTTTGCCTACTAATTGAACTTTGGATATACTTGTTAATATATAATGCACAAGTATATGCAAAAGACTCAATTTCCTATTTAATGCTTAGCAAACTTGTTAGACCTTTAATTATGTTGTCATTCGATTCACCAAAACCCACTAAAGGGCTAGATTACCGCCTTTAGTTTCGTTAGTTAGCAAAGAGTGTGCGAACACAAGGTTGATATGTGCCCTTGGGGTTTGGATTTGTGATGAGTGATTATCAACGAAGCTGGCGCTTTAGGTTGAGTTTGTGGACTAAGCGTTGGTATTTCTTAACTTATGTAGAGAATCCATGAGTGTACGAAAGTGCCTTTGTAGCCTTCACCAAAATTATTCAGGGTATCGTATTTTTCACAGGGAACAGAGGTATTTCTCCTAGCTAATTCGACCAAGGAACAACACAAGGGTAGAGATATAAAGAAAGTAGAGATGGATCCTCATAGCTTTAAGGTGTTAAGGATAGCATTGTTATACTTCTACTTACTTACTTCGGGCACCGGATAACACTTGGTCCGCCAAGCATTGCCGGCCTATAGCTCTATGCCATACTCGGGCGTGGGGGATCACAAGGGACGGACAGGGCTGTCACCACCTGCCGCCTACCACCTCAACCGTCGAGATACGAGGCAAACGAAGGTAGCTTGAGCCTAGGCACCACGCCTAAGTTGTCGACTACCATCGTGAAGCGTGTCAACAAGGCTTACCCGCCCCTCGGGGTCCTTCGACTAGAGCACCCATCATAAGGATGTTCGACGAACCCGCAAACAAGAGAAGGTCAAGCTCAACTAAACAAAAGACACGTAAAAGACTATAAGAACCACGAACGCTTACTTAGCCAAGATCCTGTGAAGGAGACAAGCAGGTGTTCATCAAGGTACAAGTTTGGGAAGACATCGACAAGCCCGACACTTCCCCGCTCTCACCATCACATCTCACTTTCTCAACTCTAATTAGCTAGTAGGGCATAGCCCATTGGAGTGGTGCTCTAGCTCTATTGTTGTGGCTCTTTTCTCCCGTGAGTGTTCATGGGATGAGAGGGGGAGGACCCCTCTATATATAGGTGGGAGAGAAGGATTATTCCATGGCATATTCTCTTCATTAAGGCCCTAAACCGACCTCCCCTGTGTCCATGTACAGTGAACGTGGCAATCCCCCACTTGAACCGACTGCCCTGTGCATTGATGCACTGACCTGCTGAAAGTGGGCCCAATTGGCAGCCGCGGAGGAGCGACCGCGCCCGGGGCATGACCACGCCTATCCTTGGCCAAATGGGCTCAAATTTGGTGAGTGGGTAGGTTTCTTCGTAAGCTTCCCGTTGCCAGGTGGATCACCCAAAACGGAGTTCAGATGAGCCCGAAATGGCCATTTTACCCAGGCCCTCTTGTGCAGTCGAATGGAATTGGTGCGGGATTTGGGCCTTTACTTCTTGGGTTCATGTTGGACATTTATATCTATGTTTAGAGCCCAGTCACTCTGGTAAGTGGGCTTTCTTATGGGCTTTGAGTTGAATGTCTTCTTATTGGGCTTTGGCCGCTTTGCCAACAGAGGTTGCCTCGGGTATGACAAGTTGTTGGACTTTATTCTTGTTTTGCTAGGGGCTGGAATTTGGCCCATGTAGGTGTATTTTCAGTTATGCTCTGCAAAAAAAAGTGAAACACCAAAACTTGTGAAAAATCGTTAGTATAAAATCCTATTCACTAAGTTTAGAGTGGATTTTTATATTCTTATTGGTGGTATAAAATATGACTTAGGACTACCAACAAGCTTCCCCACACTTAGCACTTTGCTCGTCCTCGAGTAAAGTTTAGGACTAAGATCGGTCATCTCCTTGATATATAATCTGCATATAAGATATTTCAAGCTTCACCTGCACTTGGCAACTTTTTGAATTATCTAACACATTATCTTGGGTAATTGAATAATAGAACAACATGGATTCAAATCCCCCGCATCATTTAGCTTCGAAACTTGGGTTTTCATATGATTCGAAAGTGTAAAACATAGCTTAGCTCCTCAAATGATACTCTCAAATCGCTCATATATGTATGGTTCCTCACCAAGGCATTTTGAATGTGCCTTCTTTTCATAACCTATCTCTAAAGCTTTTGAGTGGAGTTTTGGGTAGGTATGAAAGTGGGCATACTTGCATCACATGTATTACTTAGTCAAAAACTAAATCACAAGGAGATACAAGTTATACACTTTGATTGAGACGTGCAAGTGTGTGAAAAAATATGATGGATAAAAATGGTGTCTAATCGATTCTACTATGCTCTTGAAAACACATCTCTCTCTATCTTTATTTTCTCTCTTTTGTCTTCTTCGAACTTTTTCTTTTTCTATATATATATTTTTCTCTTCTTTTTTTTCTTCTCTTCTACCTTTTTTTTTATGATAGCCTCATGCGTGCCCCCTTTTTTTGCAACAAAACCTTTTTTGAGAGAGATGTCAACAAGGATTCAAAGCACTTATTTTGGTGGAACCTAATAACCATATTTTTGTTCACTCCATGTGTAGGAGTAGAATGTTTTTGGTGGATCTAAGTGGAAGGCATGTTTTTGCGTCTATACCCAAAGTGTAGGAGTAGTGCATTTATTTGGTGGCGTGTACATGTGTCTCAGTCATGGGTGCATGACCATAATCTCACTTGGGTCACAAACAATTTGACCTAGCTCAATGTTCAAACAAGTAGCATATTGCTAAAGGTTTGCAAATAATGGATCATGTCATATGGCCTTGGTAGGAAACTCTTTATCATTGAGGAACATGCTATTGCATTTTGCTTTTGTAAAAAATAAATCCCAAGTTCTTCATAAAAAGAGCAAGGTTCAAATCATCTAGCTATATCACATACTCCAATTACTTAGATAACATGGGATCCCTATGATAAGTTGTTCACTAGTTATAGGAATATTAGCGAGGAATAAAGAGTATGCCAATTTAATCAAAGGATAGCATGGAGATGTTGTGTCAAAAGTTTTATCTTTTTAATTTAATAAATTTTGAACTTTAAAACTTAGGAGATGTGAGGGTAGAGGTGCACAAACCACCGTTGATGATGAATTAGCTAATGAAAGTGGATTTCGTCTTGTCCTTCTACATGATGGATTGTCAGATAGTTGTGCAATGTGTTGGTGGGAGATCTCGGTTGTGTGATCGTTATGCTTAAAAGATCTCCCCCATACTTATTTTTTGTACCTATTTTATTTTCAAAAGAATCAAAACTAAAAGAAAAGAAAAGAAAACAAGCATGGCTCTATCGGTACCAGGGAGCTAGAATTTTATTGTGATTATTTTATTTCATTATTTATTTATTTTATTATGACTAAAAACTTGTTCACCAACTTTTTATTAAAGCTGAAGCAAGGCTAAGATAAAGTTTGCAATGCAAAACAAATCTTGATTTATCTTCATCATAAATTACTTCTATTGTTTATGACAACAACTCAGAGTTCATTAATCAAATTTCAACACTATTGTTGATGGTCCTTATTGCATACTTTTTACCACCAACTCACAAATAAAATGAATACCAAAACTAGAATTAGGTCTTATATCTAACATCTTTCCATAAGTTTTGGTGCTCCAAGTTGTTTTGCAGGATGTACTCAAAATACACGATAAAAGATATTATATAGCACACTTACTGATCGACGAGAATCATACATTAAAGAATTTCGAATTTTGTGCCACACACAAACAGTCTCAAATATATATTTGAAATACACCATTGAGAAGATCTCGTCGAGCTGATTGAAACCGATATATTATTCGCGTATTTTGGAGATCGGATGGAAAAGATATGAAATTGTCAAATTGTAACGATGTGCTCACGTCATCCACTGATCAGCACTCGTGATCACCTGGTAATTCAAACGTTGCAAGGGAACAGCTGGGCCCACCACTGCCATGCAGCCCGCTGCTCCACCATGCACTCTAGGGCGTGGATCAGCACAGGCCAGCCCAGAGAGCAGTGAGCCAACGCCACGCCATCAAGCACCAGTCCGCCAGTCGCTGCTCAACGTAAAGGCCGAGTCTGCGCGTGCAGGTGGGAGCAGGCCGTGGACCGGGCCAGGAGGCCCAGGACAGGCCACATCCACTGTTGGCGTTTCTTAACGTTATCACCAGGATTGCAAAGTCCTTGGCAACCACACCAAGAAACACCAAAAGGTATTCTGTAGCATTTACAGAACAAATCCGCAAGCGCACGGAAATACCGTTGTAGCATTTCACCCGGAAGTATTCAGGGTATCGTTATTTATATTTTTCCAAAGGAAGACATGGTATAAAAAGAGTATAATAGGGACATGGACAAGATAACATGATTGCATAATAGACCAAAGTTCATCACAGGGGTAAAGTAAGATAGGTATTTGGATAACTGACACACACACTCGAGCCAAACTCAAGGATAAAGATAAAAGAAAGAATAAAGCACAACCTAAACTGGAGCAGGCATTCCTATATAGCTATGTTAAGAAGCAGATGATCATACAAATACATGCTTGTTATATAGGGTTAGAGATTCTAAGGTAAGATAATCTGGTCGCTGCTGATCTACTTCGGGCACCAGAGCGCACCTGGTCTGCCAGGCGATACCGGCGTACAGCTCTACTCCAAACCCGGACGTGGGGGATTACAAAGGACGGACAGGGCTGTCACCACCTGCCGCCTACCACCTCAACCGTACGAGAAAGGTGCAACCGATGGCAGCCTCAAGCCTAGACACCACGTCTAAGCTATCAACCACTACTCTAGCGTGATATCAAGGCGTACCCGTCCCCGGGCTCCTTCTACTAGATCATCCACCACAAGGACGGCATCGATCCCGCAAACCAACTTAACCAAGACTAAATTAGAAAAGAACTCATCACCTCAACATAGCTCTATGTCTAAACATGTAAGTATGATATATTTAGCATAAAGTTCTATGCGCAAAAGAACTTAGCTCTAATTTCATAACAAAGCTATATTGATAGAATAGGAACAAGAACATAGAAGGATTCTTCAAAGTATTCATACCCAAGCTCTTCCTTCTAGAGATCCTTGCTCTCCTTACAAGGCTCCTTGCCAAACTCCTACTACTACATCCTAAAACTACTAAAGAGAATAGAAATGAGGGAGAGAGGCTTCTTGTGTGGTGTGTGTTGAGAGAGTGCCTCCTCCCCTTCTATTATAGTGTGCCGAAGGCGGTTCGGGGGTATTCTGGGAAAATCGAGCAGCACACCGCCCTCCTCCGCATTGAATGTACCGACACAAGCTGGATGGGCCTGAACCGACTCAGGAGAGCGCCGGCCGCCCCACCTGCGTCAGCCGCCCCACTTTCGGAGCCATTCGGCACCGCCTTTGGCAGGTGGGTCGTGGAGTGGACCTGGATCGCTGCCACATTCGGGGTTTGGTCCAGAAATGCTTCGGTTGTGCTGATTGTCCCTTGGTTTGACAAATACGCTTTCCCGAAAGGCGCCTTTTTAGTGTAGATATTCCTTGTACTTGGTGTATTTCCTACAAAGTGTCACAACTTCCAGTACAAGTGGAATTCGGTCAATAGTAAAGTATATGTGCATAGAAGTATTGAGTTTATCCCTTTTTGGATTAATATTGGCTGTATAAAATCGTCGATAAGGACCGCCAACATCCACCCAAGCGCGTCCGTGGCCAAGCTCAAAGCATAGGCAGCCCGACGACGCACACAATGCTGAGGCAGTTGTGTTTAGTACCAAATGCATTAGCTAGGATAGTTCCAACCAATGACAACCTATAAATCTAGCCTCTCTCCTTCACTTGGAACACACACCACCAAGGAGCAACACTCATACCATTCTTCAAGATACAATAGTAATGCTAGTTATAGTTGGGAGCTAGGGAGAGAGTGCAAGTTTCGAAAGAGCCCTTGGAGTTTCGGCAATCCTTGCCTCGGTCCTCTGTAAGACTCGAGTACTTTCAATATATTTATCTTCTCTACTTTATTGAATTGTCCACATGGTTATCTATTCATGCCTTAGTTCTTTAGCTGAGCTTAGTTGATGTTTAGGTTTTATACCTTGGCATGGGTTCTCTGGTCGACCGATTGCTCTAGTTATAAATTGTGACTAGAGTACGTAACCGCTAGCGCAGACATGGTGTTTGGGCTAGCGAGTTACCTGAGATTGTGCCCAGCCCTACGGATAGTTGTGGTAGCCCCGGGGGTGACAGACCCGACAAGGCCTTTGTATTCCACCACATTCGGGCTGTTGTTTTCGTAGGGCTTTTGGCTGCCTGACCCCGGTTACCCCTTCTCAGTCTTTTCGAGAACCGGAAGGGAACACCTGCCCCAAAATGTCTTGGTGTAACCTTTATGTCTGTTCTTTGCTTAGTTAATCCTTTGGTGTGAACTTGAATAGAACCACAGTAAGGGAAGAGAACATAGGAACCTTGACCTCTCCCGATGACCTCCTAGCTTAGCTAGTCTTGCTCTGCTATCTTTTTATGAAGTTCTCCTGTGTGTCATTTATCAAAACTCTGATTATATCTTTTACCCCTACATTAGTCTAGTCGGCATACTAGCTAGCAGATGTATGAAAGATACTTATCAACTTCTTTACACATTGCTTCCCTGTGGATTAAATACGATACCCCGGAATACTCCTGGGTGAAAGCTACAACGGTATCCGTTCGCTTGCGGATCTCTCTGTATGCGTAACTTATACCAATTGGCTTCCTAGCGCCGTCATCAGGGATGGACTTAAAACCTCCATATTTGGTGATTACGCTAAGAAACGCCAACAACTATGTTAAAATTTTGATTAAAGGAGGCTATTTTAACCTAAGCACCATGCTTAATTTAAAAAGCCTATGGATATATCACATGTGCACATGTGAATACACCCAAACATAGAGCATAAGACATAAAGCCTATGGATGTATCACATGTGCATAGGTGAATACGCCCGAACATAGAGCATATGACATAAGGTAAGGAAACATCAAATTATATGATCATATGGAGACAAGTATGAGTAAACAAGTTGGTGAACATTACCTTTACTTTACCTGAGCATACTTGCCGGTAGCGTATGTTGGTGGAAGTTTCGGTCCTACTACTATGGTGCCATGGATTTCAGCTCAGGTGAACCACAAGGCCAGGCCACACACTCAGGGCTTAGTGTGTATAGGCCACGAGCCTTGATGGTAGTAGCAAATGTTTAGAGGCGAGCCCTTCTTGTTTGTGGAAGCAATACTGGGTGGAGTCAGGTAGGCCATAGGTGTTTCTCTTTTGACAAGGGGGCTAGCCTGCTCCCTCTCTTCTCCCTTTTTTTCTTTCTTTATTCTTCTTCTTCTTCTTCTTTTCTTTCTTTCTATATATATATTTCAATCTTTTTTTTTTTTTCTCTTTTTTTAACTTTCCATCTCTCTCTTTTTTTATATATCATCATTTTTCTTCTCTTTTTTAAGCAAGGCAAGGCTAACATCAACTTTTATTCATCATTTTTTTAGATGACCGCTTGGTGTGTATGGAACTTGGGCTTTTCGCCATCCTTACCCACGCTTGAACTTTTGTGTAAAAGTCGAGTGTAGAGTCAGGGTCTCCTTTTGAGTGTGTTCCATCACTCAAAAGCATCAAGGTTTGTAACTAATGTCATTTGCTTTCGTTTTCAAGCATTTGTATGACCCATGCTCTTCTCAACCTAAAATGGTTAGCAACAGGAATACCCGAGGGTGCATGCTAACTTGAAAACATGTCCTTGCTTTTATTGAAAAGAAAAGTTTGTTATTGTTGTTTTTTTTTTTTATGATGATAATATCAATGATGATGAAAAAAAATAATAAGTATAATTTTTCTTTTTTCTTTTCTAAAGATAATCCGGGGTATCTCCCCGGCAGTTCTTAAGTTACGCTCTTAAGCTTGACCGTGGGAACTTCATCCTGCAGCTATCAAAGGTGGCGAAGTTCCCGGCTTCACCACTAAGAATTAGCATAACGCTCAAGTTTGCAAGGTTAGCGCCATCGTGCTACTACAGGATTTGCAATGTTTATAATAAACATAAGCATCCACAACCATTCTTTAAAAAAGTTTGACAACTAAAATCAAGAGATGGTTGCGATCCGTGTAGAAGCGGGTGGTGCGAAGTGAAACGAACTCTAGAGACCCTAAAACGAGCATGAAATGTGAGAGGTTTCGAGAAGAGAAGGTAACATTCTTGTTAGCGAATTCTTGCTTGGACTCTAGAGTTGTTGCCTCGGGCATGTCCATAGCATGGAAGTTTTCGTTCTCAAGAGATATATCATGGACAAACGGCGATGGGTCTCGGCTGGTTATCGAGGATAATGCTTTGATGGCCAGAGGGACATGGTTATGGTTCGATCGAGGAGGGTGGACATTTAGTTTCACAAGGATGAGAAGGAAGCTTTGGTGAAATGAATGAAGACATGAACTTTGCCTCCTCGAACGAGTTTGGTTGGGAAGATGCTTCACTATAGGGATGTTTGGATAAGTGGTAGAAGCGGTTGTTCCCAACTTTTCATTAAGGCTCCCATAAGAATGTTTTCTTGAAAATGTTTTTCAAGTGGGAAGCCTATCAAAAGATCAAAATCAAGGATGGCATAGATATGAAAGTCCAAACAAAACCTTGGTTTCATGAATTTCAATTGGCATGGCCCTAATATTCCCACAACACTCAAAGATGAGCCCTGACGGACTCTTGAAGGGTTTGTCAGTCGGGACTAGCGGCATTTTGCCCAAAAGGGTTTTCATAGGGAATTGTGATATGATATTAGTCCCGGCTGTGAGGTTGTGTAGGGCTTCATGCCAAGAAAGGTTCGAGGTTTTGCCATAATCCTTGTCTTTGATGGCGAACTCTGAAGGATGAAGCATTCCTTCCTCAGGTGTTCGTGGTTCGTGTGAGGGCTCAACATTCGAATCTAAGGAAAGAATAAGGTTGGATTCAGATGATGAGGGCTCTTCAAAGCTTGACATGCTCTTGTTTTGTAGGGTTTGGGTTTTACAATGGGAGAAGCATACTTCTCTAGGATATAATCAAGGATTTTCCTCTATTCCATAATAGTTTTATGTGAAAACGACCCTCCGACGGCTGTGTCAAGGCATAGGGCAGCATCTATGTCTAGACCCAAACAAAAGAGATGCATTAGCACACTATCAGGTAGAGACAAGTCTGGGCTAGCATGTAATACCATTGATAACCTAGCCCAGGCTGCACCTATACACTCCTTTGTTTTGCTCCAAATTGAGGATTGCCCTTGGTAGAGAGTTAATAGGAGACATAGGAAAGAATGCAAGATAAAAATTGTCTTTAAGTTCTTTCCAAATCCACATTCAAACTTCCCTACAGCATTGGTGTACCATAGCCGCCTCCCCCTTGAGAGAGAACGAAAACAACTTCCACTTCAAAATTTCTTGTGTCATGCTAGGAATGCTTATGCATGGACACCCTTCCTCAAAATCTTGCAGGTGGCTAAAATGGTTTTCATGATCAAGTCTTGAGAAGGGTTGTGCCCAACCATGGCTTTGAATCTAGGGTGGAGTTCACGGCCGGATGAAAAATTTGGTTTTTGATAAAGATTTTAGCTCAAAGAACTCCCCCTTTGAAGCGGAAAGAATTGGATTTGAATTTGGCTTCATGGTGGAAGGATAGAAAAGGAAATATTTTGTTTTATAAAAATAAATGATAAAATATTTTTTCTTTTTAAAATAAGGGATATAGATATGAGTACGAACTAGGGTCGAAGAAAATAGCAACCGTTCCCTGGCAACGGCGCTAGAAAGCTTGTTGGTATTTCTTAACATATGCGGAGAATTCGCAAGCGTGCGGAAAGTACCGTTGTAGCCTTCACCCAAAAGTATTCAGGGTATCGTATTTTCAACAAGTAATAGAGGTATTTCTCCTAGCTAATTCGACCAAGGAACACCACAAGGGTAGAGATAGAAAGACAGTAGAGATGGATCCCTATAGCTTTAAGGTCTTAAGGATAGTGTTGTTATACTTCTACTTGCTTACTTCGGGCACAAGATAACACTAGGTCTGCCAAGCGTTGCCGGCCTATGGCTCTACACCGCACTCGGATGTGGGGGATTACAAGGGACAGATAGGGCTGTCACCACTTGCCGCCTACCACCTCAACCGTCAAGATACGAGGCAAACGAAGGTAGCTTGAGCCTAGACACCATGTTTAAGCTGTCGACTACTACCCTAGCATGTCGACAAGACTTACCCATCCCCAGGGTCCTTCTACTAGAGTACCTGTCACCAGGATGAACGATGAACCCACAAATAAGAGAAGGTCAAGCTCAACTAAACAAAAGACACGTAAAAGATTATAAGAACCACTTAACGCTTACTTAGCCAAGATCCCATGAAGGAGCCAAGCAGGTGTTCATTGAGGTACAAGTTTGGGGAGACACCGACAAGCCCGGCACTTCCCCTGCTCTCACCCTCACATCTCACTTTCTCAACTCTAATTAGCTAGTAGGGCATAGCCCTTTGGAGTGGTGCTCTAGCTCTATTGTTGTGGCTCTTTTCTCCCTTGAGTGTTCATGGGATGAGAAGTTGGAGATTATTCCATGGCATATTCTCTTCATTAAGGCCCTAAACCAACCTCCCCTATGTCTAGGTACAGTGAACATGGCAATCCCCCACGTGAACCGACCTCCCTGTGCATTGATGCACCGACCTGCTGAAAGTGGGCCTGATTGGCAGCCACGGAGGAGCGACTGCCCCCAGGGGGTGACCATGCCCATCCTTGGGCCAAATGGGCTCAAATTTGGTGAGTGGGTAGGTTTCATCATAAGCTTCGTGTGGCCGGGTGGATCACCCAAAATGGAGTTCGGATGAGCCCGGAATGGCCATTTTACCCGGGCCCTCTTGTGCAGTCCAAAATGGAATTTGTCCGGGTTTTGGGCCTTTACTTCTTGGGTTCATGTTGGACATTTATATCCATGTTTAGAGCCCTTTATATCCATGTTTAGAGCCCAGTCACTCTGGTAAGTTGGCTATCTTGTGGGCTTTGAGTTGAGTGTCTTCTTATTGGGCTTTGGCGGCTTTCCCAATAGAGGTTGGCTCGGGTATGACAAGTTGTTGGACTTTATTCTTGTTTTGCTAGGGACTGGAATGTAGTTAGTTGGTTCTTCTATTCTTTTCTCTTCTTTTTGGCCCATATAGGTGTATTTCTAGTTATGCTCTACAAAATAAGTGAAACACCAAAACTTGTGGAAATTGTTAGTATAAAACCCTATTCACTAAGTTTAGTGTGGATTTTATATTCTTATTGGCGGTACAAAATATGACTTAAGGACCACCAACAAGCTCCCCCACACTTAGCCCTTTACTCATTCTCGAGTAAAGTTTTGGACTAAGATCAGTCATTTCCTTGATATATAATCTACATATAAGATATTCCAAGCTTCACCTGCACTTGTGAACTTTTGAATTGTCTAACACATTATCTTGGGTAATTGAATAATGGAACAACATGGATTCAAGAACAATAACCGTGGTGTGAGTGTGTTGTATGACATGTCTCTTGGATTTTGGTGCTGTTGGCGTTTCTTGCATCATCATCAGGATTGCAAAGTCCTTGGCAATGTCACTAGAAACAACGGTAGGTATTCTGTAACGATTACAGAACAAGTCCGTAAGTGCATGGAAATACTGTTGTAGCATTTCACCCAGAAGTATTCAGGATATCGTTATTTATCTTTTCCTAAAGGAAGGCATGGTATAGAAGTCTGTAATAGGGACATGGACAAGATAATAAGATTGCATAGTAGACCAATGTTCATAACAGGGGTAAAAGGTGACAAATATATGGATAACTGACACACACTCAAGCCAATCTCAAGGATAAAGATAAATGAAAGAATAAAGAACATCCTAAACCGGAGCAGGCATATCCTAAATAGCTATGTCAAGACAACGGATGATCATACAAATACATGCCATTATATAGGGTCAGAGATTCTAAGTTAAGATAGCCTGGTCACTGTTAACTTACTTCGGGCACCGGATCGCACGTTGTCTGCCAAGTGATGCCGGCCTATAGCTCTACGCCGTACCCAGATGTGGGGATTACAAGGGATGGATAGGGTTGTCACCACCTGCTACCTACCCCTTAGCCATGGAGTACAAGGTAAACGAAGGTAGCCTCTAGCCTAGACACCACGTCTACGCTAGTGACTACTACTCTAGCGTTGATCAAGGTTATCCGTCTTCATTAGGGCGCTCTACTAGAGCATCCACCACGGGGACGGACGATAAACCTGCAAATCAACATTGACCAAGACTAAATTAAGAAAGAACTCATCTCCCGAACTCAGCTCTAGATTTAAACATGTATGTATGATAGATTAAGCATAAAGTTCTATGTAAAAAAACCATGATATAGAAACTATAGTCTAGTTCATATATCAAGATTATAACATAAGAACTTTGCTCTAATTCTAGAACATAACTATATTGATAAAATGAGAGCAAATACAAATGGAGGCTATTGATATTATTCATACCAAAGGCTCAAGTTGCTCAAGCTCTCCAAGGTAGCTCCTCCTAGCTCCAACTATATAAACTAAAACTACTAAAAGAAAGATACAAGTGGAGGGAGAGAGACTCTTGTGTGGTGTATCTAGAGAGGGAGCCTTCCCCTTTATTTATTGGTTGCTAGAGGTGGGTACCAACTCTAGCTAAGCCATTTGGTACTAACCAAACCCGCCTGCACTGCGTCATTGTGAAATCCCCCACCGCCATAGTGCTTGGGCTGTCGGCATGGGCCACCAGAGCGAAGTTGGGCCTGATCGGTGCCCGCGCTGGCACACTCACTCCTGGGGCGCGCGCGCACCTAGGATGGTTCAGCTGGGCCCCATCTTTTTCAGGCTTGTAGGCCTTGTCGATAGCTTTTCCGTGGCCGCGTGAATCACCGAAATTGGAGTCCGGATGCCGGGGGCGTCCGTTTTACCCGGACGTGTTTGTGCAGTCCAAAACGAACTCGACCCTGATTTGGTCCACTTTATCTTCCCCTTTTGTGACCTTGGTTGGCAAGGGTCTATGTGAGCAAGATGGGCCGGATGGAAGCTAGAAGTGACATGCCTATGCCATAGGCATGCTTGTGCTCGAGGCCAGGCCCCTCGACCTTATATCTTCATTGTTGCTTCTAGAGTTGGACTACGTGTAGACTTGCCCAGTTAAGGTGGTGCGGGGGAATTGCCCAGGTTTGGTCTTTGGTTGGGCTTCTTGGGCCATTTGCATTGATTTGGTTTTTTACGCTTTCTCGAATGGTGCCTTTTTGGTATGAATCCCATGTATTTGGTGTTGATTCCGCAAAATGATAATTCTTTCAATACAAGTGGAATTCGGTCAATAGTAAAGTATATGTGCATAGAAACATTTAGTTTCCCCCTTTTTGGATTATTATTGGTGGTATAAAATAGTCAATAAGGACTACCAACAAAATCCCCAAGCTTACCCTTTGCTCATGCTCGAGCAAAAGCTAAGACATTGGTTGTTGATCGGGAGCTGCTACAATGCTGATTACATCTCAAATGTGCCATTGTTTATAAGAAAGTTTTCTTCCGCAATCGGGATAAATCGGCATGGTTGCCCATCCATTATTATTTTGAGACTTGTGGGGATTTTTAGCCTTTTCCAAGCCTTGTGCGGTTGCAGGACATAACAGATTCATAGACCTACTTATCATTCATTCCAAGATCGACTATCTTTCTAAAGGTTTTGAAATTTTTTGCAAACAAAATTAAGTTCCTCGAATGATACACTTGATCGCTCAATGTGTATATATTTTTTTTCTCACCAAAGGCTTTTGACTTTGCCTTTCTTTCATCCTACCATCTAATACGGCTTTTTGTGGATCTTTGGGTAGGGACGAAAAAATAGGCATACTTGCATCACATATATTGTCAAGTCAAAAAATCGAACCACATGGAGATACAAGCCATACACCTTGATTGAGATTGTGCAAGTGTGTGGAAATGGGGAATGTTTCCTAATTCTAAATATTTTTGAATACTATATGCATCATGACTCTCTTTATTGGTGGATGGATGTTTCTTTTTTTCTGAACAGAGATTTTGATGTTCCCGTTTATTAGACTTAATAGACTATAAGAAACACGAACACTTACTTAGCCAAGATCCCATGAAGGAGCCAAGTACTTGTTCATAGAGGTACAAGCTCGGGGAGACACCGACAAGCCTGGCACTTCCCCGCTCTCTTCCCTCACATCTTGCTTTCTAACTCTAGATAGCTACTAGGCATAGCCCCTTTGAAATGATGCTCAAGTGTGTAGTGCTCTTCTCCCTTGATGTGTTGATGCATGAATAGAGAGGAGGCCTCCTTTTATAGCTTGAGAGGAGGGGGCTCTATGCAAAAGGACTATCCCCACATGGAAGAATCCAAACCGACCTCCAATGGGCGGTTTGCACTTTCCATGTGCACCGATCGTAGGTGGAACCGACGTTGCCGAACCGCCTACGAACTGCTAGAGGAGGCGGGCCCGGGAGGCCCAAGGGGCGGCCGGTCCCTGGGTGGGTCCCCCTAGCCACCACCTTTGTGAGCACATAGGACTTGTTGATAGCCGTTTCGCCTGGTGATTCGCTCAAATTGGAGTCCGGATGAGCCCGGAGCGACCGTTTTACTTGGGCCTACTCGTGCAGTCTGAAATGGACTTGAACTTTATTTGGGCCTTTGCTCCTTTGGCTCATGTTGGCTTTCTTTCTCCATTTGAAAGGGCTCTAATTGCCCTCGTGATTGGGCTTCTTTTACTTGTGCCAAACTATGCCTTCTTGGAAGCGCGTGTTTTGGTGTTTTCCGAGTATATGTCTCGCAAAACATATAAGTACCAAAACTCATGGAAATATTAGTTATAAAGCCCTATCACTATACTCTTTATATAAAATATTGATGGTAAAAATGAGCGCTAAGGACCGCCAACAACTCCCTCACACTTGGCTCTTTTCTCATCCTCGAGTAAAGTTTTAGGACTAACATGGTCATCTCCCTGATATATAACCTGCAACAAGTTATTCCAAGCTTCACCTGCACTTGTGAACTTCCAAGTGTCTACCAAAATATCTTGGGCAATTGAAGAATGGAACAACATGGATTCAAATCCCCTTGCATCGTTAGCTCGTAAACTTGGTTTTTCATAAGATTTTTAAAAAAAGAAAAGATAGCCTTGCTCCTCAAATGATACTCTCAAATCGCTCATATATGTGTCTGGTTCCTTACCAAGGCAATTTTGAAATTTCATTCTTTTCATAACCTATCTCTGAAGCTTTTGAGTGGAGTTTTGGGTAGGTATGAAAGTGGGCATACTTGCATCACATATATTGTCAAGTCAAAAATTGAACCACACGGAGATACAAGTCATACACTTAGATTGAGATGTGCAAGTGTGTGGAATGGAAGATGATTCCTAATTCTAAATATTTTTGGTCCTCCATGCATCATGACTCTCTTTATTGATGGATGGATGATTCTTTGAAGTGTATGGGCTATAAAAAGGAAATATTCATTTTTTTTTTTCTTTGAACGGGGCTTTGGACTTTCCCCGTTGTTTATTGCTTGGATTTTTTTTTTTTTTTTTTTTTCTCATGCCCCTTGGCATGGATACTCTGTCTTCTTTTTTTTTCTTCATGCCCCTTGGCATGGTTTTTTTTTTTTTTAACATAGCCCATATCTCTTGCTGGCATATGAAGAACTTTGGATGGAGAGATGTCATGATGGAATGCAAGGAGTAATTATATGGTGGAGAATGAATGCGTGGTGGCTCGGGGGTAAGAGTCGGCATTTTTATTTGGTGGATGACAAATGCGCGGCTCTCGGGGGTAAGAGTCGGCATTTTTATATGATGGAAGAGTGCGCAACTCTCAGGATAAGAGTTGGCATTTTTGGTGGATGAAAGGGTGCATGTTGTGCGCAACTCTTAGGGTAAGAGTCGGCATTTTATTTGTGGGTGCGTGTGAATCTCAATCATGGGCGCATGACCATAATCTCACATAAGTCACAATAATTTGACCCAACTCGGTGATCGACAAGTAGCATATGATTAAAGGTTTGCATAAACGAATCATGTCATATGGCCTTGGTAGGAAATTATTTATCATTGAGGAGCATGCTATTGCATTTTGATTTTGTAAAATAAATCCCAAGTCCATCATAAAAAGAGCAAGGTTCAAATCATCCGGCTATATTACATACTCTAATTACTTAGATAACATGGGGTCCCTATGATAGTTGTTCACAAGTTATAGGAATATTGGTGAGAAATAAGGAGTATGCAAATTTTATCAAAGGATATCAAGGAGATGGTGTGACAAAAGGTTTTATCTTTTTAAATTAATAAATTTGAACTTTCAAAATAAACTCGGGAGATGTGGGGGGTAGAGTTGCGCAAACCATCGTTGAAGATGAAGGAGTTAATGAAAGTCATGTGTCTTTGTCCTTCCGTGTGATGAGTCACTCGATGTTGTGCAACTTGCGGGGAGATCTTGAAGAAGTGTTAGATATGCTTGAGAGATCTCCCCTACACTTATTCTTGTACTTGTTTTATTCTAAACAAAATAAAAGAAAAGAAACAAACAAGGGCTCTACAAGGGATCCTAATTTAATTGTGATAACTATTATCCTACATATCCCTTTAATCACGGTGATGGTTGCTACAATAAACCCGTTAGCATCACGGACCCAAGACACTGTTCGGACTTCTGATGTGCCCGGCAAGCAACAAGAGCGGGTTTATATGAACAAGAACCGATCGGGTTCACGAATAGTTAAATCCATTAAAGATATGCACAATAACCCTGTTATGAAACAAGTAAAAACCCATTAAGGGTAACAAATATCGGGTGCACACAATAGAGGATCGGGTTTAATGAACAAGTAAAACCGTTATTGAACAATGGAGTCACCAAATGGTATGAACAAATATCCATAACATGGAAATGTTACGGGCACCCACCGAAAAATTCAAAAAAAATCTAAAAAAAAAACTACGTACACTCCGGACTCTACCAAAGCTCTTACATTCAGTTTAATTAATCTAATTTTAATAATTAATTCTTAAGTTATAATCTCCATAATAAATCCCCTGCTAACTCCAAATTGCATATTAGTCTCCAAGTTTTTACCCCATCCTCCAATACAACCAAATATTATGTTTCCATAATAATTAACTCAAATCGTTGCATATCTTATACATTATCAATGTCCTAGCTTACATCCCAAAGTAGAAAGGTAAAGTCTAGAAATTTACCATTTTCTATCCAACAATATACTACTCCTACCAATTTCCATTCTTCCATGAATTGAGCCGTGAATTATCTTAATATGTCACTAATGTACTCGAATTGTTCGGATCTTCTTCCTACCCTCAGTTTCCTTTACCACAACTCCTCCGATCTATTATTATCCAAATCGGGTCTTACAATTTCATCTCCAAGTAATGTTACTTTTTTCCAAAGACGTAGGCTTCCTACCCGTGCGAAGCACCGGGGGGCACTACTAGTTTATTTATTTATTTTTCTGTTCATCCAACTCAAGCAAGGCTAAGATAAAAGATACAAAGTAGAACCGGCCTTATCTCATCTCCATATAAGATTACTTCTATTGTTATGTCAGCAACTCAAAGTTCATTGATCAACTTTCAACTCCATGTCAAAATTTGATCAAAGAAGGCCATTTTAACCTAAGCACCATGCTTAATTCAAAAGGACCTATGGATGTACTGTATACGAATAACCCAAACCAGAGCATATGACACAGCATAGGAAGCATGATTTTGTAAGAGAACATGAAGACAAGAACGAGTAAGGGAGTTGGTGAACAATCATAACCTTTACATACCTGAATATACTTACCTGCAGCATATGTGAATGGAAGTGTTGTAACAATTTGCAATGGTGGTTTCAGTAATGCGAGCTCCAATTCGGGTGATTACCAAGGCTAGGTCATACACAACTTGTGTGCATGGGCCATAGGCCTTGGTAATTGCAAAGGTCCGTAAGAGGGAGACTTTTTTTTTCAATCTCTTTTTTGTAGTTCTCCCCTTTTTTTAATATATTTTTTTCCTCTTTTTCTTTTATAACATCTCTTTTTTTTTCAAGGGTGACATTGTTGGAGCAGCCCACGTTTAACTACCCCGAGAGTGACAAGACCAAAACGATGTAATCGAAATGCTTTATCTCTATATTCAGTAATCATCCCCCCTTTTACAACGCCCCATGGGGGCCTTTTATACATGTCCGTATGCTCTTACATGACTAAATTGCCCTTTCAACCACTCCGATGCCGGCGAATATGCCCCGTCATGCGGGGGCACTTTGGTCCTTTCGTCCTCGGCGTCCAACAACTCCCCAGGCCCGCTGAGCTCGGACGGCATGAGCCCCACCGAAACTACAGACTCCGGCGGGCGCAACGCGAATTCCGTCCTCGGCCGCGAGTGAGATTGTGACGCGCGGGCGTTCCCCTAGGCCTGCCCGGTGAAAATACGACCGAAAAGTTAAGCGCCCCGAAGACCCGCGGTTTCGGTCCGAGGAACGAAAACCGCACCTCTCGGGGAAACCTCAAAACCGCACCGGTCGCGAGCCCCGCGGATTAGCGTACACGAACTTCGGGGTTCCGGTTCTGGACGCTCAACAACCCTCTTTCGGTTGTCAGCCCCAATGACGACAGAGCCGCCGTCTTCCCGGGACGGTGGACGCACTTTCGGGATGGCTACACCGAAAGGGGCTTGAGCAACTTTCGGATCAGCGGCGAATAAAGGGGAGGTGGCCAACCAGGCTGACCCCCAACAGCAGCCCCTCAGGGCTCGGGAGGCCTTCCTTTCCAGGAACATCCCGACCCGAAAGCCTTATTCGGGCCAAAAGGAACCCCCTCGAAAGATGAGGAGATGAACTGGAAAAATACTATTTTATTATATACAAATATATATTATTTTTTTTTGCATTACGACGGTTGCATCGAAATGCGAACCGTCACGACGGCTACATCGAAATGTGCGCCCGTACTTGTATATAAGCCCCCGCGGGCTGCGCGGGTTTCTCCTTCGCGCTCATTCTTTTCCGCAGGTCCTTCATTCTCGGTTGACGGCCCTTCGGCTCGAAATCTGTTCGGCTTCCTCATCTCCGGTGTTGCTAGGTAATTATTTCCTTCTCGGTCTTGCTTTTATTTCGGGTTGTTGTGTGTTTCTTTTTTGTTCTTTTTATTCTCCCTACCCCGTTTGTTAGGTTCATAAATTTCTTAGATGGCTCCTTCTTCCGAATCCGAAGTCGGTAGCTACGAATCGGTGAACCGTGAGGACCGGAAACCTGTGGGGGCACGTAAACGTTTTCTTCCTGCTTGACTCGGCGGTGTAGACGGCTCCGCTGAAAGCGGCTCGACCGAAGGAAATTCTTGGCGCCAAGTCGCCAAAAAGGACGAATTCAACTGAATCCGCCTTTCGGTCAGCTATGGAGGAAAATGTCGATATCACATATGTTGAAAGTACATCCGCAATGGATGAAGGATCCCTGACTAACATGGCACAGTTTCTTGAGCGGCAAATGGCTGCCGCCGACGCCGCCGCCGGCTCTGGCGAGGGTGAAGATGACGAAGATATTGCTGATTCTGGCGAAGGTGAGGGTGATGCCGAAAGTGATGATGCCGAAAGTGGCAGCAACGTTGGTACCGAAGGTCGGGGAGAACCGAGGCCCCTCAGCCAAAGCCGAAAAGCTACATAACCGCCGGTTTCTTGTTACCAACGTGATGCTCGACAAATACGTGGAAACGGCATTATGGATGCAGCTACCCGCATTTCTTTGCCGTCGGGCCCAGGGACCGAAACTATCCCACAACCGAAACCCTATGAAGCTTTGGTTTTTCGTGACTTCGTCGCGGGGCTCCGGTTTTTCGTGTGAAAAAAAATCTTGGAGTAGGTTTTGAGAAGTTCGATATGCAACTCCACCAACCCCGACCCGAATTCTATCGCGACGCCTTGGGGCTTTCGTCATGGCCATGAAGATTTGAATGCCCCTTTGAGTGCGGATTTGTTCGCTCACCGCTACTCATGCTTCATCAAGCCAAGTGAATTTGTGGACGGAGCGGGGAGGACAGTGGAAGCACAAGTATGGGGCGTGCACTTTCATTCCCGAGAAAAGAAAAGGCGATTACCCTATCTAGTGCCGCTTTCCGCAATAAGTGGCAGGATTGGACCGAACATCGGTTCTACGCGGAAGTCAGCACACCGAGAAGACGGCCCGCACGGGCGGCATGGGGACAACCACGGAGCAATTGGCTTGTGAGCCGGTTGACAACATTGACCATGGTGCGCTCCGCCGCGGGCGACACCCGGCAAGCGGGTTTCGGGGATGCAATGGGCTGCTCAAGGAGACTGCCGAATTTCAAATTACAAGGGATTTGGTGGAGGAGTGGCTAGCTCTTCGGGTGTGCCCTCTTTCTACTTCCACGGCTTTTAACCCAAAGCCCCGGATATCCGGGTACCACGGCCCGCAACTTTTCCTTGAGTGGCCGTCTCGTTATCGCACCGACGCCGAGTTCGTTGGCACTGTGAGCGACGCGGCCGACGACATTCTCGGTCCATACTCCACCAAGGAGTATGAACAAAAACGAAAATACTTGGGTGACAAACCGAAGAGCAATCGTGCTTTCGAAGCGTTGGGAATACCGGCGCCCCTCGCCCCAACCCCGCTACTTGCAAGGAACAAAAGGCCGCTACCGAAAAGGCTTAACCGAGGCCCTGAAGGGGTTGTTGGATTCTTCTCGGTTCGAAAGCCAAAAACGGAAGAAAATATCAAAGCGTCGTCTTTGTGCCGAAAAAGAGCTGATGTGTCCCTTGGGCTTAAAGATGGCCAAGCCGATGGGTCAATCCAGCCGAATGCCACCCCCTTGACGATGTTGGATGCTCTAGTGGCGGTCATACCGAAATGGTAGACTTGCTAACCTGGGCAACATAGAGCTTTCATTTTTTACAGCTTTCAATTTTAGCAACCTAGAGCTTGCAAACTTCTTTGCATCCGGGTTCTAATGCCTTTGAGCTTTGTTTGTTTTTGACTCCGCGAGGTTGTCTTGAGTGATTCGGAAGACATGGCCTCCAAGCACGATCCCCGAAAAGCCATGAAAGCCTCTCAGCGGTGAGCATCTCGGGTGTCCTCAAGGGAAGAGGAAATCCCAAGACAAACTTGAGATGGCAAAGGACCCAAACGCCCCGCACCAACGGGATTCCCAACCGGAGAAAATGCTTTCGGTGCTACCCCACCTAATCCTCGAACGGAGAAATCGTCGAAGGGCACTGGTAAGTAGAGATTTTATCACGAATCACTTGTCGTGACCCCGGAGATGACGAAGGATTTCCTGTTCGGGTATGGTACCTTGTCGCTTGAGTCGTGCCCCCAGAGGACTATGGTGAGATACGGGTGTATTCGGGCTCAGACTCTCAGGGGGACTCGGCCCGACCAAGGAGAGGACTTACCGAATTGCTCGTGCTTTAGGGACCCCATCGTCCGCTAAGGTGATAGGGAACGTGGACCACGCATCACTGCCTTTTCTACCTACCGAAGACGCCCTCGTCATCGGCAGCGGTCTTGCGGACGGGTTTGCCGCGTTGGAAGTCGAACGGGATTTGCTTAAGGTCCCGCACCCTCACCTGACCGGGGCGATCAACATTTATGGGGCCCAGGTAATCTTTAAGTAGCCTCCCCGTACCGAAGAGACACTTCCGTCTTTTGGTCTGCTTCGACCTTTTCGTTTTGTTACTTTTGTGTACGGAGTTTATAATACTTGTCTTTGCCCCGCCTGGATCCCTGGCCGGGCGAACCTTGGAAAAACAGTTTCAACTTTTCGAAGCCGATTCGGCCTCGAAACTGCGGAAAGGCCAAGGAGGCAATCTGCTGCGAAGCCACCGCTCACCGGGAGGCTAAAAAGAAACAAAGACGCGGAGGACCGGGCCACCGCAGCCGTGGAATCGAAACCAAGCAAGTCGAGGCCAAACCGACCGAGGAGCACAACCGCGCAAAGGCCGAGAATGATGTCGCTTCGGGCTCAAGGCTGGGGTGGAGGCGCACAAGAACCTTCCCGGCCAGCTTAGGTTTTGAATTCCTGCCGCCGCCCGAATCCTCCAATCTTTGAAAAGCTAAGATGGCTGGCCACCGAGATTCATGGCCTTGGGGGCGCCGTGTGAGCTCCGCCCGTGACTACGCGCCACCTGGAATCCCTGCTGGCCTTCTGCGAAATGCTAAAGGATGCGGGCTTACAGGGGTTCGAGGGGCTGGAGCCGAAAGCACGGCCTCAGGACTATTGGGCGGTCTCTCCGAAAATTTGGCGCCGCCGCCGAAAAATTTTATGAAGGCCGATGTTCGGTTGGCTGAGACGTGGCCATGCTTCGCCGCTATGTCTTTCGGGGAGGTAAAATTCTCTTGGTGTCTTTTGGGTGGCCATGCTTGGGTTTCTTGCTTTTACGTTTCGGGTGCTTTTTGTCATTGCTATGACATTTGCAATCGAATTGCACTTTGCCCTTGAACACGCGAGCAAGCGGACGAGATCAAGGCACCGGTACAAGCCTACATCACGGCGCGCGATGGTGCGGAGCCTTTGGTGGTGGCCATCCCTTCTACCGAGAGTGCCCGGACTCCACCACAAGCAGGACACGACGCCCGACTGCAGACCACCCCGCCACCGACCCGGTTGTGTAGTCCGTCGGTTTTCGGGTTGTAAAACTTTTATTGTATCGGGAGGATTTCTTTGAGCGACTTGTCTTTGTAAACTTCTTGTGCGGAGTTCCAGGAGGGGACCTCACCTTTTTAAACGTGGCCCCTTTAAAAGTCGAAAGGGGGTGGCTTTGGTGTCGATGGACGTTCATGGGCGAAACTGCGTGAATTATCTCTCTCGAATCGAACGGAAGACTTCTTCCGATCTAGGTGCCATGAGGTAGCTCGATGTTAACACCAAAATTTGATAAAGCCCGGATGACGGATGGGCCAGTGTACGAGATGGTTCGGCAAGGAACCATTCGGCAAGAAGCTTGTGATCGGTGGCGCTGTAGCATTCGGGAGGCCATTGCTATTCGGCTGAAGTCGTGAGTCCGGAGAAGATTCGAGCGCATGATTACAAGGAGTGATTCGGCAAGCTTAAGGACATCAAGACAAGCTGTTCAGAGGAGAACCCGTGTCACGTCACGACTTCAACAACTCTGAGAAGACTTGGAGAATAATTTATCTTAACTAGATCTTTTCGTTATTGTAATCGTAGTCGGTTAAGACTCGCGTGTCAAGTCCAGGGTATAAATATAAGACCCATGGCAACTGTAATACATCTATCCAATCAATACAACAACAAACCCGGCTCCGCGCCACCTTCGAGTCCAAGTACATGTGGAACTGTCTTGGTCACACCAAGCATGTTCCAAATCTCACGTTTATCTCCTTGTCAATTTACTGAGGTCAAATTGACCGGCACGCTACCGGCTCAAGACACTCGGGCGGTCGAGTAAAGCTAGCTAATCCGGCTTGTCGGTGTGTGAGGCACAAGAGGCACTTTTTGTGTCAAGACACTTTTTGGCACGCCGGTGGGACCAATCAAGATCAAGTCAAGATGCCCGATAACCTCGACAAGAACGCAGCCATCACGCTCCAATTTGGATGACTTGCCAATGGACATGGAGACTGCAGTTAGAGATCTGTACGAAATCTTCACATAAAAGTGCATGTCATGCTTCTCCAAGAACAAGAATGGCGCTATCTTCCAGAAGATAGATCTTCCAAAAATTGTGATGCCCGGTGACAAGGAAAGCGCTCCTGAAACAGAGGATGAGGCAGGGAAAGGAAGATGATGGACTCTCTGCAGAAGAAATCCGTCAGATGGAAGAGATTGTCTCAGTTGCCACAGGAAGAGCAATGGCTAATCACAATACGGCGTTCCTCAATACCTTTCGCTATGTCATGAGGAGCTATTTTGGACCTGAGTTTGACAAGCACTTTGAAGAGCAATTCGGCGAGCTTTCAGGACCAACATACTTCCACATGCCAAAGCCATCGCCGAAGAAAAGAGTCACATATGAAGAAGCTAGAGGAGAGAATAAGACACCAGAAAAATCAAAGGAGTCCAGAGCCAAGACACCTGCTACATATGGGGAGTTGGCATTCGGTACACCTGAAAACCCTCCAGCGTACAATACTTACTCTATAGCTCCAATGACCAGTGGGTTGCAGAGAAATCCCTTTGGTCCTGGTTATGCAGAGTTTTCTGATTACTCCACCATCAATGCTCTGCCGAATCCTGGGTATAGACCGATTGGACAGTCGGGACAATCTTATGGACCTCAGAATTCAAATGTGGATATGCTCCTAGCGAGGATGGCCAATATGATGCAGAATCAGTTTGGGATAAAGCCTAAGAATCGGCCCTATATGTATCAGTCACCATATCCAGACTGGTACAATAGAGTGGCGCTTCCTTCAAGACTGAAGCCTCCAACTGACCTGACCAAGTTCTCTGGGCAAGATGACACCACTACTACCGAACACATCCGTCGGTACTTGATCCAGCTAGGGGAGCTTGCCAATGATGAAGCATAGAGGATCCGCTACTTCCCTACATCCCTCACAGGGCCGGCCTTCTCCTGGTTTACCACGCCGCCGGCCAATTCTATTGGAACCTGGGCTGAACTGGAGAATAAGTTCCATTCATATTTCTTTAGTGGTTCCAATGAAAAGGAGCTCGTTGACTTGATGGGGTTGACACAGAGATATAATGAGAACCCTCAAGAGTTCTTGCGCAGATTCAGAGAGACCAAAAACTCTTGCTATTCTCTAAATTTGCCAGACCATCAGTTGTCGGCCGTAGCCATACGCGGTATGCATCCAGCTATCAGGGAGAAGCTGGTCGGCATGGAGTTTGAAGACCTTGGACAGCTCCCAAGACGTTTGGCGCTCATGGCCAATCAGTTCCAGAGCATCAAGAAGGACACTCGTTACCAGAAGGGGGGCAACGTGTCCTATGAGGCATATCAACACTTTCTGGAGGGAGTAGAAGATGAAGATGATGGCCAGGAAGACATAGCAAAGTGTCGAATTTGTGCGGGGCAAAGAGCCCCTGTCGGGTTAACCGGCCTTTGGATGAAGACATTCAAGGGGCCATACGACTTTGATATCTCCAAATCTGACAAACTCTTTGAGTTCTTGGTCAAGGAAGGGGGCATTAAATTACCAGAGAATCATTCTATGCGGCGTCCTGACTGGGTCAAGACTGGAAAGTATTGTGGCCTCCATGACATGAGCTCCCACAATATCAATGACTGCCGAATATTCAGGCAGCAGATCCAAAGGGCTATACAGCAGGGCCTATTGAAGTTTACTAACAACATGAAGGTGGACAAGGAGCCCTTCCTAGCAGGCATGGTTGCCTATGACACAAACATGGTGTCTGCGAGTGATCCCAAAGGCAAAGGCCCAATGAAAGTGCTAACTTCTGATAGGGCAAAGCAAAGTGGCTCAGTTGACCCTAGTCGGCAAGTGACTGATATTGAGCTCCAAGAACGCAGTGTTCGGTTTCTGAATAGCCGAACAGAGAAAGGAGAGACCTCCAAACCAAGGGTGACATCTCGTATACTGCTGAACAAGTGGCAAAGACAGCAAGAGAAGCAATATCGTAGAGATCAGCAACTTGCAGAGGAGCAGCAAAGGTACGAGGAAGAGATGTATCACCTGGAGCAGGAGAAGTACATGAGAGAACAAGAGGAGTCTCATTGGGACTGTCCTTTCTTCAGACATTGCTGGAATGAAGGCTTGAAGTTGCCTGCTAGAAACAACTGCCCTGAGTGCAGTGAACAATATCATGGATATAGGCAAGCACGAGTCAACCACCGTCCCATCCGGGGAAAGATCGGGGCACGCTTGAGGATGATCGGCGCTTAAAAAAATAGAAACAAACAGGTCTCATACCAGCAAGAGGGTTGCCGACCAAGCATGGGCCGACGTTGAAGACTCAAGACCCGGGGATGATCGAGGCTCTCCTCGAATACGTATGGCGAGAAGGCGTGGTGCCCTCCGGGTTTGAGGAAGAGCCTAAAGAGAAGGGTTCAACGCCTCGGGAATAGGGAGCTCAAAGAAGCAGCAGCCGAATGCAAGAAAGTATGGCGCCCAAAGAAGAAAATTCAAGGAATCGACCATTCGGCAGAGGAGTGTTCGGCGAGCGGGCGTTCGGCAAACGTTAGCATGGTTTTCTACATCCCTATAGAGTTTGCAGCTCCTACAGATCAGGCTACCATGGATCGGGAAGAAGATGCCTATTCGGATGAGGAGGCTTACTCTGACTTTGATAGCAAAGAGATGATAGGTCTCCTGGGACAGTTGGCTTTATCAAGACAAGCTGTATTCGACAGGCCCAGGAAGCATAACCATCTGAAACCTCTTTACCTAAAAGGATATGTCAATGGAAAGCCCCTGACTCATATGTTTGTCGATGGAGGAGCTGCTATCAATATTATGCCCTACACAACTTTCAGGAAGCTGGGGATGACCAAGGAGGACTTGTTGAAGACGAGACATCGTGCTTTCGAGAGATTTTCTTTGGCGATCCTTCGGACACCCACGGAGCCATTCACGTTGAGTCGATGATCGGCTCGAAGACTTTGATCACTACCTTCTTTGTGGTCGATAGTAAGGGATCTTACAGCTTGCTTCTTGGAAGGGATTGGATCCATGCTAATTGCTGCGTCCCATCTACCATGCATCAAGTTCTTATCTAGTGGAACGGTGATGACGTTGAGGTAATTCAAGCCGATGACTCAGTGAGTGTCGCTGCTACCGAACCATTGTTCTGGGAATATGATGGCGTGGAGTGCTTCTCAGGAAGGGAATGGAATGAAGGTCCTGTCAATACTCAATACAAGGACCAACAGCCGATTGAAGTAGTCGGCTCTCATAGTAATTTTTAGGTTTTAGAAGGAAACTTATGTCGGCCAAAAATTAATGTAAGTATAAGGCAGGCCGACATGCAAGATTCAATGGCTTGTAAGACTTTTCATTAGGAATAGCCGATGAGTAAATCGTCGCCTTTAGCAGAAAAAATACTCCACAAAGATTGGAAGATAGCCGGCATAAGTGTGTTATGTCGCCTTTAGTGCAAAAATATAAAAACACCAATATAGAGCGAAAGAAGTTTTTATTCAAAGTCTTTTACAAAAGCATTGCCGAATACATTACAGAGGATTTCTATGTTCTAGGTCCTAAATGCTATTCGACAAGGTTTTTGTCTGCAGATTCTTTACTTCTTCTTCATGGCTTTCTTGATACGGTCGACGATCGCCTGCACGCGAGGTACTGGTGGGTTCACTGGCATGTCAAGCGCCCGCACCAGACCTGCTACAGCTCCACGAAGGCAGCTATGGCGCTCAGAAAGTTCTGAAAAAAATAGTGGCGTTCAGTCTACTGAGAGCAGGGACAAATGAGAAAAGATGAGTTCAAGACTCAACTTACCACCAATGTGAGCCTCGAGGAACATGCGGCGCTCGCGTTACGCATCGGCATAAGATGTTGCTACGTCCCAGATCCGCTTGGAGCTCTCTGCGGCGACGCTTCTCGCGACGCGGCCGGCGGCGTTTGCCGGCATTCGTAGAGGAATCCTCATCAGAAGAATCTGATGGGATTGGAATTGGGATGCGTCTGGTCCCAAACATGAAATCTGGGAGCACTGGCGAGCTATGGAAGAGCAGAGGATTAGAATATAGCGAAGTCAAGAAGATGATAAGATCTGCAGAAATCAAATCTCACCCTAGTGAGTGTGGAGTCGGCGGAGGAGGACCATGAACAGACGACTCCTCGGCGAGTTCCTTTCCTTTGTCCGCCATGAGAACTTTTGGAACTAGCAAGCAGCAAGTAGGCAGGGAAGAGGGAAACTGGTTGGCAAGACTACAGTGACAGTCCTGAGTAACCTTGGATATATAAAGCCAAGTGTTGAAGGAGGAGGCCAAACGTTACGCAAATTGCGAAGTTAATTGGCCAAGTGAAATAATATTTTTCAAAGATTGCTTATTGATGAAGCTAACATTGTGCGCTTCGCCTTCCAACGGACTGACTTTTTACCCCTGGTTGGTTTATTGGGAAGAGGAAAAGCAAGAGTGCATTCAATGGCATGATGAGCGAAGGCTCACGAAGTTATCGTGAAGTTGGATTTTTATATATTATTAAGGAATTCGGCTATGATGGCGTCGGTGTTCTAAGCAAGATCTCGTTCGGTTGTTCCGTTTGGCGAAGATTTCAGAAGAAACAATCCAACATTCATAACAAAAGATAAAGTGCAGAACAATCAACATAAACAAAACGGAGTTTCATTGCTAAGTACAAGCTAATCTTCAAGGAGGTTAAAGACAGCCGCGGGTTCGTTGGATAAGGCTACGGCGGTGGCATGATCCTCATACACATCCATAAGTTCATCGATGTCGCCGATGTCTCCTTCGAGCTTCACGGAAGCCGACTGGGTGAACGGTGTAATCTTCACCGTGCGGGTCGACGCGCCGTCAAGCTCATGGCTACGCCGAAGATGCATGCCACGGATGGCGACTTCGCCGATGCGGTTGTCCGCCACATCGTTGAGACGCTCCATCACCGCTCGGCCCTGCGCCTTCACGTTGTCGGCAAAGACGGATGGCGCCGCCGTCAAGCTGCAGCGTTCGGCCTTCAGCCGAGCAACTTCCGCCGTCGGCCGTGATTATCGCCGTCGAGCTGTACCAAGCAAAACAAAATCATCGATGGATAAAAAGATGCAAGACGGCAAATAAAACGGGATCTTGAACTAACCGGGCGTTAGCATTACAGAGCTGCCTGATGGAATCCTCTTGGTTGATGTTCCGGACGCAGGCATCCTTGGAGTACTCGCCAAACTCCTCTATGATTTCCTCCTCCTTCTTCTTCTCCCTACTGGTACCACAAGTCCTCCTCGGGATCGAGTAGTGCCGACTCCGTGGACTAAGAGTAGCCGAGAGGAGGAAGATGAAGGTTCCGATGAGGAAGAGGGAGAGCCCGGAACCACCATTGGAGGAGCAGGAGCGAAGCCGGCCGACCAAGAATAATGATTGGTTAAAAGAGATCGGTCGATTGGAAATCAAGAAGATGAACAATAAAACCCAGAGTCGCCAGGGGGCAAAAGGAAGAAGGTTCTTACTCAAGACGCCGCGCTGCGCGAGCCCTACTCCCTTCCGCTTCATCTCCGATGAGACGCTTGCCACGATAAAATCGCCTCCGCCGCCATAGATGCTTGACGAGATGAGGGTTTTTCTCTATTCGGCAGAGGAGAAGACAAAAAGGTCGGGAAGCGAGGGAACAGTTTTGATTTTGGGTGGCAATTGTGGTGGAAAATATCTTTATTTTATAAGCCGGCCGGATAACCGCAATGGATTGCGGTATGGGCTTTGAGCATGAGAGCATATTGGGCCGATTGGTAAACGGGGCGAATAATACCGAAGAGTATTCCAGATCTATTCGGCTACGCCCTGTTTCGGTAATATCACCATTCGGCACAATAGGCAGTTCAGCAAAAACACAGCAAGAGGACAATAAAATAATTACATCCAAGTATCAGCTATGAGAGTACTAGTCCGTGTCCAAATTACGACCAACACGGACGCAATGTTTCAAAGAACTACATGTTCAGAAAGGCTTTCACGTCAGAAACAATTGCAGCTTGGATCTTGTTCGCCTCGGTTAAAGCCTTCTTGTCATCTTCCTCCAAGATCAACAGATTGGAGACCTTGGCCTTAAGTTTTTGGTGCTCTTCATGGTTCTTCTTTATCGCCGCCTTGGTTGAGCTGAGTCTCGGGAAGACCGGCCATCTGTTTCTTCTTCTCTCGCAATTGACTGATTCAATTTTTTCCAATTGGCTCTCAAGCAAGGCTTTTTGCTTTTCGGCATCATCCAATTCAAGCTTCAATTTATCTCGAGAGATTCTTGTTAGCCTTGAATTTGGAGTACGATTCTGCTAAATATCCTTTTTTCATTGATTCCATAGTGGCCAGCAATGATGATTTGGAAGCAGAATGCTCGTTGGCCAACTTGACTGCAATGACCTACTGATCTAGGTGAAGTACGTGATTCATGGCGGCTATGCAGAGGGACTGGAATTTCCTGGTCAATAAGTTCGGCTAATTCCTTTATCTCGGAGGCATGTTGAACTAATGAATTTGTGTCACCCCCTAGCAGAAAGAGAATTTCTTTAAGCCTTGCAAGATTTTCTTCAGAGAAATTCTGCTGAGATGCAACTTCTTCTCCTTGATCAAGGGTGTCTTTAAGAAAGAAGGACATACCGATTACGGTTCATCTTTGTCACGAAAAAGAGATGTATCACGTAAACCCAAAAGGGGATGTTTGTTTCGAAGCTATGCGTTAGAAGAGAGATTACCCGCTCTATGTATTGATGAATAGGAGGTGATCGAGGAGATTCGCCCCACATTGAAGAGAAGGGGATTGATCACCTTTAGGATGGCTACTCTCGGGAGATGAATTTATAGTGATGGGAGAATTTTGGGCAAGATTAGCTGTTTCCTCGACCGAGCATCCTCATTTCGAGGGGAAGCATCAGCGCCAGATTCTGAATCCTCATGATCAATATCAACAGGTTCATCATCTGCACCTCCTCTCTTTCCCATGGATTGAGTTCTCTCAAATGGGTTTGGTTCACCTTCAGAAGATTCTGCTGTCATGTTATCAATAATTCTCATACGTTTCGAGAATAGAGAGGGCTAGAATGTGAATATTGTTAATACTTTTGGCCAAAAAAAATAAAAGAATATGAAGGATTACACGATTACCAATCTTTTCATTGGTTTTCTGAGTTTCTGGATTTTCAGCAAAAGGATGAGAAGAATCTTCACCTTGCGCCTGTACAACGTTTAGGGCGAGCCAATCTGATCATGGGGTGAGGTGAAACGAAGCGGTATTCAATACCAAGGGTATTAACCGAACATTATACCTTGGAAACTTGCTTGGTCTTTTGAGATCTTTTTCTTCTTGAACACTGAAGATTCTTGGTTGATTGGGTTGAAGCTTTTCTTTTCTTCAAATCCTTCAATTTTTCTTCAAGGAAAACCATGTGTGTGTTCATGAAGGCTCTCATAGCCAATCCTTCATTGCCCAAAGCTGGGCGAGGTCCGGCCCGATAATATTGGATTTCTCTAAGAAGGGGATTGGCTCAATATCTGCAAAAGGGATAAGTTAGGAGAAAAAAAAGGAAGGACAGACAAAGGGGATAAAAGAAGCAATTACCTCACTATCGGTAGTGAACCCCCGGGCCGGAGTGCTTGGCAAAAGGGATGGATCAATGCATTGAAAATATGAGTACGCAGTTCATTCCACCAAGATTTGAAGAAGGGATGGGCGGCATCAATCGGGACGAAAAGGATTAGGGCGGTATTCCACAGATCACTTCCCAAACCGAAAATCTTCTCGATTGCAATCGATTGATCCACAGTCTCCCTTGGCTTTATAACTTTGGAAAAGAATAGCCTTGGGGGCAATTGACCACATCCCGCTTGTCTTCTTTGCCATGTTTGGATAATAGAATTCATAGGTGGGCTTTACTTGCCTCCCATTATGGAACTCTGCAGGCAGTATGCATGGCTTGATGATTGCATTAAAAATCTCTGTTGAGAGGTTGTCCTCGTAGCCTTGCTCATAATTGAATTTGCAAGGGAAGATGAAATTTTCATTCTCTCTATAAAGGAACCAGAGTACTTCATCAAAGCCTTTGTAGAAGATTTTGAAGAATTGGCCAATGGTCCTGTTGATGATAATGGCAGATGCAGACCTCTCCATAGGTTTGGCATGCCTTGGTTGTTGCTTCCTCGTCTTCAACATAGTTGACCGAAGGAAAAACTAGAGTATGCAAGTCTACTCTAATTAGCCTATGCATATACTGGTTTTGCAGCCACATCTGGATTAACCACCAGGGACCATTCACATAAGAAATACCTTTGTTTTCAAACATCTGGGTGGTGGTCTGATGCATCATATGGTAGGTTGCTCCCAGGAGGTACTTGCCGAGAGGAATTGTTTTGTTAGCCGCCAAATCTTCAGCCATGACTATATGATTCAATACAGGCTCATTGGATTTGCTGGAGAATACGAATCTACACAGCCAAAAATTCAGAAAAGCTTTATATTCTTTGTCAGCAACAGGGCCTTCCTTCATATATGACTCAATGTGCCTTGACCAGGGATCATCAGTCTTGCAAATTTGTTTTGGCTCTTTGCCGCATCGGTATTTCCAAGGATGTACTTCTTCGTTGATATTCAAGCCGGTCATCATATACATGTCGACCAAAGTGATAGTCATCGAACCATGGCCAAAAAACAAAAGAATTGGTGGCGTTCGACCGTAAATGAGCTACTTCCATCAATAGGTCTTCATTCTTTGGAGTATTTGACAGGGGACAACTCCAAACACCGAGAAATGTCTTGGGCGCCCCAGTTCCTACTCCTAGATTTGGCCAACAAGTATCCTTCTATACCGATTCACGCCATCCCGCAATTGGGGAAAAGGCCAGGTTTTGAAGGTCTTCTTCCATTGTTTCTTCGGGAGACGCCCGAATTTGAATGGGATCCTTTCTCAATAAATTCGGTCGGATCGGAATTGCCTCTCGGGACCCGTAAAAATAGATATCTTGATTTGCTTCAGTAGAAACCAAGATTTGGTCCTCATATTCCTTTGAGAAAAAAGCGGATACTGAGATGAAAGGGGCAAATTCAAGTTCGATAGTGCCAAATGTACGTAAAAATTGAGAATTACCTCCGGAATCGCATTGAAGGGATCCATAGAAGACTCAAATCAGAATTCGGTGGCACCCTAGGGTTTCGAATTGTTCGGCGGAGCGGCTCAAATGAATCGATGAAAGTGCCGACTTGAATGAAGCAAAGCGGGGTGGTCAATTTTGGAATAAAATCACTTTTATCCCAAAATTGAGGGGGGCATGTTTTAACACCAAAATTTGGTAAAGCCCGGATGACGGATGGGCAAGTGTACGACGGTTCGACAAGGAACCATTCGGCAAGAAGCTTGTGATCGGTGGCGCATTTGTAGCATTCGGGAGGCCATTGCTATTCTATTTGAAGTCGTGAGTCCGGAGAAGATTCGAGCGCATGATTACAAAGGAGTGATTCGGCAAGCTTAAGGACATCAAGACAAGTTGTTCGAGAGGAGAACCCGGTGTCACATACGACTTCAACGACTCAGAAGACTTGGAGAATAATTTATCTTAACTAGATCTTTTCATTATTGTAATCGTAGTCGGTTAAGACTCGTGTCAAGTCCAGTGGTATAAATATAAGACCCATGGCAACTGTAATACATCTATACAATCAATACAACAAGAAACTCGGCTCCGCGCCACCTTCGAGTCCAAGTTGTGTCGTCGATTTACTGCGAGAGGATACATCGATCCGTCGACCTCCGTAAGTACCGGCAACCTTACATTATGTTCTAGTATCGTGCGGCGGATTTAGATCGTGATGTAAGTAGTCTTGTTACCATGCTTAGTATCGTCTTGGGCGGATTTAGGTTATGGAACAGGGAGGGTTCTTTGTTAGATCATGAGTCGCGGCGGGCTAAGGTCTAGCTTGGAGCTAGTTATCGGCTTCATTAGATTTGGCAAATCTAGTGAATTCATTAAGTTATCACGTGGTGCATGCTTCTTATTTATTGTTTAATTTATGTTTGCACACACTTTTGCCCAATTTAGATTGATATGGTTCGGCTTTATCTTTTGTTAGATCTAGTTGTCATTAATCCTCTTTGATATTTATCTTACAAGTGTCACTAGATCTATTTGCTTATCATAGCCGAGCTTAGATCAATCTAAGTTGTTACATGTTGTGGGTTCGTGCACATTTAGTCATGAGTCATGCGGCAGGCTAAGGTTTTTTGCGTGTGAGTTCCTTCTTCATGGACCCCGATTCGGTAAGCTTGCCGAATACGTTATGCATCTACTTGTAGCTTGCATGTGTAAGTTTACCTATCGTTAGAGTCTAGTCCGCAAGCCGTATCATGCGGTGGATTAGCTTGTTGCAAAGTGTATCATGCGGTGGATTCTTTGTTAGGGACGAAAAAGGGTTTAGGAGGCTTAGTCGATGCGGCGGACTAATAGGAATAAATCCTCGTCTTTACTTTAGAATAGGCTTGCATGTGTACTTTACTTGTATATGCATATACACTTCAACGAGTAATGAGTATTTGTAGATCTATTTAGATGTATGCGTGCTTTTAGCTTGTCATGGTTAGATTGTATCATGCGGTGGATTGATCTAGTCGTGGGAAGTGGTTTAGATCTCGTAGCAAGTCGTATCATGCGGTGGATTAGCTTGCAAGGGTTTAAGCTAGACGGGTTTAGGAAGACTAGACGTGCGTGCAGACTAGTTGGGTGAAACCTATGCATGTGTTATCTAGATTAGATTTATATTTGTGAATTACCGCTTTATGTATCATGTTGTCAACTAATTCGATCTATGCAAATGAGCTTTATGATATCATATCTTGATGATCGACTTTTCTTGTTCAAACATGCCTTCGTATGATTCATTCGGTAGCCGTTTTTACTTCATATCTTGTACATGCTTACCGAATACATTCATAAACCTGTTGACAGATAGCTCTCATAGCTATATGTCATTACAAATGGCTTCAAAGCCGTACATGCGAACTGTCTTGGTCACACCGGGCATGTTCCAAATCTCACGTTTATCTCCTTGTCAATTTCTGAGGTCAAATTGATCGCACGCACCGGCTCAAGACACTTTCGGGCGGTCGAGTAAAGCTATCTAATCCGGCTTGTCGGTGTGTGAGGCACAAGAGGCACTTTTTGTGTCAAGACTCGAACCACAAGGGCTCTACAAGAATTTTGGGCGACATTGCAACCTTCGGTGAGGCAAGCAAAACCTCCGTAAAAGCCGTGCCATTGAGTTCTAGGCTAGCCCTGTTTCGGTAAACACAAACGACCATGTTTTTGGACACAAAAGAAACCCCCTCCCCTTTCATGTTTTTCAAACGAGGTTAGGTTAAACAAAATTGGATAGAATGCTCAAATGTTTTTATTACACTTGAGTCTTTACACTTGATGTGTTACATTCGGTGAGCACCGCGAAATTGGACTATATCGGCGATCGGGAGGGCGTTGTCTGCTTATGGTAACGTTGACGGCACGCTTTTCCCGGATTGCCTTGGCAATCTTCCGGTTGTCTTCCGCATCAGTGCCACCTTGCACGATCTGGCTAGCGAGCTCGCAGTTGTCCGCGCGAGCGAGCGATATGTGCCTTAGGCGCCGCTTTCGTGCGGGAGGCGATCGCCACATTGCACGCCGCGAAAGATGCCTGCCGCTTATGCCGTCTCTCGATCAACAAAGGCGGCGGTTCCCAACCGCAGCCTATCTTTGTTTCTGGCCCGATGGAATGTTTCCGAAAGGCTATTGAAACCTCTTGGCACGAGCCGGAAAGCAAGGTCTCCGTAACTAGTTGTCGAACTAGTTGTCGAACTTGTTAGGCCTTGTCGACCTACTAGTTCTTTTCTAGCAAAGTAACTAGGGTGATTAGTGGTAGGGCGTGGTCGTCACAAACTCCTCGCCTTATTCCCGAGTCCTCTCAATCCTACCTATGCTAACCGAATCGGCGCTGTGCCGAAAGCCTAGCTTCCCTAAACTTGCTCTCATTTTGATGTGGACTAACGGACTATCACCTTGCGATCTAAAAGTGCAAGGCAACCTGTGCCTTGTTTTATAGTGGCCAAAGTGTCCTTGTAATGTACTTTGTTTGGTGAACCTTATTGAAGGATCTGTCCTGTTCTCAACCATATCGGAGATATTAGGTGTGGTTATTGATTAACCTCTTTACTTTCGTACTTAATGCTCTGATCATCCTTTTTGAACGCCATGCCAAAAAAGTTTTTTCTCGTTCATTTTGACCTCGGGTTTATCAACCGAAGATCAATTCGCTTAGGCTTTTGCCTTCCGCAACGGAGGTACAGCTCTATTGTTCCCCTACCCTAAGGTATTGTCACCTTGGGATTTCACCCGAGAAAGGCGTTCTCTGCCAAAATCAAAGGCTCTTTTTAGGCCGTTTTGGGCCATTTGTTTGTGGCTTTTCTGCCGATGTTTGCTGATCTTTCCAAAGCAATCTCTTTCCAGTATCACACTCGAATGAGCAAAGCATGATTCTATCGAGCTTTGCTTTTCGGTTATCTCCGCGCTTGTATGTTCGCACACTTTGGGGAAACCATTGATATATTGCAACGTTTACATCGGCTGCCTCGTTAAAAAACCTCACACCCCCGAAAGGGCTCCCCATGAGGAAAAAGAGCGCTAGCCTTGTAGTTTAACGCTTCACCCTTACAACCGAAAATGAAAAGAAAAATTACAACTCCGTCTTTCGGGGCCGAATTGTTCATGCGTAGAACCTCTTCGGGTTGTCCGCATTCAGGTATGGGTCAATTCTTGACCATCTTCGGTCTTGAGCCAAAATACACCAGGCTTGACGACGCTTGAAATGATGAATGGACCGTGCCATTGAGACGCAATTTTCCTCGCTTGTCGGCATGCGAATTAGGACAAGATCGCCCGGCGTAGATGTTCTTTCGAAGCACTTTCTTGTCTCTCCAATTCTTCATCTCTCCGGTGATACTTTTTCGCATTTTGGGCGCTGTAATTTCCTAAATTCGAAGTGTCGGCATCGATAAGTCTTTGGATTTCGCTTACCTCGCTTATTTCGGTCCTAAAAGAACTGAACTGGAGCTCCTTTGGAGTTCTCTTGCTTCTTCACGGATACGATGAAGGAAAGGTGTGAATCCAAAGAGCTCGAGACCGAGAGATGTTGTGGCCCCATACTACGGTGGTCATTTGAACTGGCCACTTTCCTTTTTGTGAATCCCACAAGGACTTCAAAGCGGTAGAAAACACCAAGCCGTTTGCTTTCTCCACTGCACCGTTGCTTTGAGGATGATAAACCGAAGCAAAGGAGAGTTTGATGCCTAACTCCTCGCAGAAATTCCTGAATTCGGTGGAGTCAAACTGCTTCCCATTGTCCACAAATGATGTACGAAGGGATACCGAACACGTAGACTATCTCGCCGCCGGGAAACCGACAAAGCGTCTTTGGAAGTGATCCTTGCGAGGGGCCTCGCTTTGACCCATTTGGTGAAATACTCCAATGCCACAGCCGCGAATCTGACATTGCCCGGGGTCAGGGCGGTCCGACTATGTCGACTCCCCACCGCTGTAGAGGCCAAGAAGGGACTATCGGTTTGGTTGGGTTTGAGGGGGCATTCTGCTTCTTCGCGAACATCTGACACCCTTCACAGGTTTTCACGAGTTGCTTGGCGTCTTCGGCTGCCGAAGGCCAGTAGAAACCCTGCCTCATTGCTCTGTGGGCTATCTCGTGCGGTCCTCGATGGGCCCCACACATGCCTCCGTGGATTTTGGCTAACAGCTTTTTGCCTTCCTCAACACTGATGCACTTCAGTTTAGGTGCAACCAAGCCGTCCTTGTATAATTCACCTCGAATGATGGAGTAATGCTTTGTTCTGGATCGCATTCTCTGCTCTTCGTGCTTACTTTCGAGTTCATAAGTTCCTGCCAAGAAAGCAAAGATTTGACTTCTCCAATCATGACTTGCTATCGCATGAACCGGCCTCAGTGATTCCTCTTCGTCCTTGATTGCCTTGACCGAAAGCAGCTGGAAGAAAACATCCGGTGGAGTTGGAATTCCCTGAGCAGTGGCTTTCGCCAATTCGTCGGCTTCCCGGTTCTCGTTTCTTGGGATGAATTTAATGGAAAATCCAGCGAAATGCTTTTCCATTGCCCTGACTGCCCGAAGGTACTTGATCAACACGGGCTCCCTCGCTGTGTACTCCTTTTCACGCTAGCCACTTACCACCTTAGAGTCAGTATATATTACACACCGCTTTACTCCCATGGCTCTTAGCTTTCGAAGCGTGAGCAAGACTGCTTCATATTCGGTGGTGTTGTTGGTGGAAGCAAATTGCAACCTTGCTGCATACCGAACCGGAGGTCCAACCGGAGGCCTCAAGACCGCCCGAAATGCCAGTGCCCAAGTCACATCGGGCTCCGTCACGGTTTTGCTGTCCATGTAGGCTCGTGAATACTTCCGGTTCACTTCGGAAACCGAAGGAGTCCGGTCGGCTATGAAATCGCTATTGCTTGCGACTTGATGAAAGACCTATGCTCAAAATCGATGTAGAACTCATTCAGCTCCATTTTGCCCATTTTGCCGATTCTTCCCACTACTTCACTATTTTTGAACAATGCCTCCAAAGGGTCGTGTGGATATCACCCGAATCTTGTGTGCTTGGAAATACTGTTTAAGCTTTCGGCTGGCCATGACAACTATGTACGCAATTTTCTCAAGCTCTAAATAGTTGAGCTTTGCACCAAAAAGGGACTCAGAAACATAATAGATCGGGAGGCTGTTTGATCACGAGGTCATGCTCTTTCTCCTCGATGAGAACTGCACTTACTGCCACATGCGAGGCTGCGAGGTACAACAGCAGCGTCGCTTTCGGTGATGGCTTGGATATGGTGGTGAGATTTACGAGATATTGCTTCAACTCCTCGAAAGGTTTCTGTTGCTCTAGCCCGCACTCAAACTGGCCTGCTGACCTGGAGATGAACCTACTGAGTGCTGCAAGACGACCTGTAAGTTCTTGGACTTTCTTTCTTGAATTCGGCGGTTTCATCTTGGTGATGGCCGTGATTTTGTCGGGGTTGGCCTCAATGCCTCTGGCCGCAACTAGACACCCAAGCATCTTTCCCTTGGTTATCTTTGAAAATACACTTCTTCGGATTTAACCTCAATCCCCTCCCTCTTAGGTTGGCGAAAGTTTCTTTCAGATCACTAATATGTGACTCTTTCTTGTTACTGATGACAACAATGTCGTCAACATAGGTTACAAGATTTTTCTTCTTCTTCTGCTCTCTAAACACCTGATCAGACATTCTGGAGAAAGTTGGGCCGGCGTTTCGCAGCCCCTCTGGCATCCTTTTGAAGTAATACGTGCCTCCTGGGTGATGAAACTGGTCTTTTCTTCGTCAGCCGGATTCATGTGTATCCGGTGATAACCCGACAAACAATCGGGAGGCTCATCCTTTCAGAACCGGAAGCAATGTCTATCAAAGTATCAATTCTCGGTAATGGATATGGGTCTTTCGGGCAGGATTTGTTCGGATCTGTGAAGTCTACGCACATGCGCCATCTCTTGACGCCGGATCGATTGACTTCTTACGCACCATGACCACGTTGGCTAGCCATTCCGGGTATTGTGCGGGCCGATGACACACGCATCCGAAAGTTATTTGGACTTCGGCGGCGGTTGCTGCACTTCTTTCTTCGGATAATCTGCACAGCCTTTGCTTCTTTGGCCTAGCCGTCTTGTCGACGTTCGGGCTATCTTTGAGCCAAATCTCACGCTTACTCTCTTTAGGTCTTCGCGGACCATGCAAAGACGTCCTTGTTTTCATTCAGGAAACCGGCGAGATTTATAGCTTCTTTGTCCCCGAGCTCGCCCCCGATCACCACCTTTCGGTCGGGTAGGCTTCAGATAGCGGCACCTTTTCGGTTGCATTTGTTCCAACCTTGGGCTCATGAATCCTTTTCGCCCGCTGGTTCCGGCTCAGGCTCTTCTTCGGATTTCTTAGTGAGGGTCACCTCATTTACCATGCTGTATCCCGGGATGGGTCTAGCATCTATTTTGCGAGCTGCTTCTTGGTTCCCCCAAACAGTGTTGACACCGGAAGGGGAAGGCATTTTCATGCACAAATAACTCTGCTTGATGATAGCATCGAACTTGTTGATTACTCCCCTACCGAAAATTGTTGTATATGGGTAATCTATGTTAACGATGTCGAAAGTGATGATTTCGATCCGGAGCAGACCCACTTCTCCAAAAGTAACCGCTATATCCTTCTTGCCAATGGCGTCTATTCTCTTTCCACCAAAACCGAACAATGCATTGCTGGCCGGTGATAGGGATCTTCGGTCCATCCCCATGGTCTCAAAGGCCTTGATGAACAGAATATCCGTCAAACTTCCATTGTCCACGAGGATGTTGTGCATCGTGAAACCTTCCACGTGCACCGTTGCCACAAAAGCATCGGTGTGAGGGTAGTCTCTGACCCGAAAGTCACTTTCGTCAAAAGTGATAGGCATCGAGGACCGGCAGGGTCTACTTAACGGCCATCTTGGCGATACAAAGATGAACTCTTCCGACAAAATCCCCACGGCCCTCTTGTTTTGTGATCGAGATTCGATCCACCGGTGATTGCAAAAATTTGTCCCTTGGGCGGTAGGACCGCATTGACGGTTTGGTTCTCCTGACTACTTTCGGGCTTAGCAGCCCCGCTGGCGATGATCTTGCATGTTGGTCGGTGAAGAAGCTGCTGCTGAACTAGCTGCATCGGTGGTGGAGGTGGCAACTGTTGCCGATCCGGGTATATCCGGGAGTATTGAGCCGACCGAAATTGGGGGAGGCCGAACGGCCCCAGGGGGCATCCGTATTGTTGTCCCGGCCCGGTAACCGAAATAAGGATTCAGCTAGCTAGAGTTATGGAAAACATGTTTTCGCGATCGAATGCCTTGTGCATTTTCATCTTTTCGATTTACGCTCCTTCCTTTGCGAACCGACCGTACTTGCGGTCTACGCTATAATGACCTTGATTTTCACCACATATAAAGCAAGACGGGACTATCGGTCCATCGCGGCCGCGTCCGTGTCCTCTTCCTCTGGAGCCTCTTCCACCTCTATTTGACCGGGAAGGCCCTCGGTTAAACCGGGTCTTGTGAGTTCGCATCTTTGCTTGTCTCGGTTCTTTGAATTGGGTCTTCTTGGGCGTTGTTTACTGGCCGAAAGTTCTTCTCCCTTTTTGGTTGTTACCGGGAACCCGGGTTCGCGATCTTCTTGTTTCTCACCTTTTTCTAGCCGCTTTTCTTCTCTTGAGCCCTTCTTGGCTTTGCGAACTTCTTGATTCGCTCGTTGTTGGCATTTCTTAGCGCAATCAAAGGAAAGCGGTATAAAACCCATCCCCAATAAAGCGCGAGAAATGCGCCGTGACATTCCCAAGTAAACCACCATGTCGGTGATCCGAAATGGGATTGTCAACGGGATAGATCTTGCCATCTTAGATATTTCATCCGCAAAGCGCGCGGATCTATCATTGTAGCATTTCACCCGGAAGTATTCGGGTATCGTTATTTATATTTTCCCAAAGGAAGGCATGTGTTTAATAAACCAAAGATGGCATCTCGAATAGAGGAACATGTGTTTGCTTAGACCAAATTGTTCATAACGAGGGGTAAGCAATAATAGTTCATAGATAGTGTGACACACACTTAAGAATCCACCAAACAAAAGGATAAAGAAAAAAAATAGATAAAGAATGAATGAATAACCCTATGGAGTAATTCTAATGTATCTAGTCATGGCCATACAAATGAATAGTTAGGATCATATGCAAACTGATTTAATCGTGGTTAGGTCTAGGATAACAGGGGGGAGACTCCCGGGTGCCATATGGCCCAATGGAAGCATTCTGAACTCCTACACACACACGAACGTGGGGGATTTCAAAGGGGCGGTCAAGGCTTGTCACGACCAAGCCGCCTACCCCCTCAACCGTGGCGTGCACTCATATCCGCGGGTGTCGTAATACCGGGCACCATGCCCGCATATTAGAGCACTACTCTTGTCCCCCGGGATCCCCACTCGTCGAATGGACGGACTAGAACAAGAGCAAACCCGAAGGAACAACGAACCGTTATCCCACCTCTAATCAAGTTAGGCATATGATGATCGATGATGAACAGAGATGAACATGTCAAGATTATGATATGTAAACTATATGCTAGTTCATATACCAACACAAGAACATGAACAAGACTATGCTCTAGTTCATAAGTTAGGCCAAGAACATAGATGTAAGACTTGCAAATAGAAGAATGCTCCATAGAGAAGATGTATTACCAAAGCACTTTCTTCTAGGAGACAAGCCCTCCTTGTAGCTCTTCTACTCCAAGTGCTAACCAAGAACTAAGAAGAAGAAGAAAGTAGAAGAAGAAAGAAGAAGTAGAAGAAGAAGAGAGAGGTAGAGGTGGTAGAGAGAGAGAGATTGCTGGTTTCTTTGGACTCCAAGTGGTGTGTGTTGAGAGAGGGAGAGAGGGGGCCTACTTATACACTTGGAGGAGGGGCCTAAGTGCTAAATTACACCAAAACCGACACAGTAAACCTTCCTATTCGAGCAAACCAAACCGACCATCCAACGGCGGGAATCCCCATTTGGCGGGTGCACGAACCGCCTCCCGAGGCGGGGCGAAACCGCCTCGGGGAGGGTGCGGCCGCACCAGGTGGTCTTGTGGCGCACCCCCGGGCTCGGCCTGGCCCGGGCCTCGGTGGGGTGTCTTTCCTTGTCTTGAAAAGTTGTGGGCCGGGCTTGGCTCAGCCCGGTTTTGATGTTTTGGGTCGATTTGCTCTGGGCTTGTGTTTTGCAATAATGCGCTTTCCCGGATGGCGTACTTTGGTCGATTTTCCACTTGCTTTTATTATAAATCTGCAAAATAAAATAATAGACACTACAAGTGGAATTTTATTAGTGATAAATGCATATGAGTATAAAAGGTATAGTTTTACTCCCTTTATGGTAGTAAGTTGACGGGGAAAAATATAATCGTTGGTGACCGTCAACACTTGTACAACTCTTTTAGTGTTTTAGGCTCCTTTCGGTCCAGATTTGAAGCGCATAGCGGCCAATGGCCATGCCCACGATTCTTTGTGAGAATAACAACCTCGTCCGAGACATTGGGCGTTTGTGCTTTTTGGACAATTTTCTCCAAGTCTTGAGTGAGTGATTCACCATCCTCTGCTTCAACTTAAAAATTCTCTACGGCATTCTTCTTGCCGGTTTTGAAGCCCTCAAAAGTGAGTATGAGCTGCTCCTTGGCTGCTTCCGACTCTCGATGGATAATGGCTCGATGTTTATATACCATTCGTGTGCCACATCTTCCACTGCCATGATGAGAGATTTCGCGAGGGTTGTCGAATCTCCTCCTGCCGAATGTACTGCCGCCTCGAAGCTTGCTATAAATTTCCTTGGATCTGACTTGCCGTCGAAAGAGGGCAACCTCGCCTATAACCAACCGCCCGCGGCTCTACTTGCAATTCAACCGAAAGAGGTGATGAGTCATCGACCTCCCTCGGTCGAGTCTTCTTCGGCTTCGAGGACCTCATCTTGGATCCTCGATCGGCGTCACCCCTTTTCACCTCCTCCGGTTGTGGCCTTGACATTTTCCTCGAGTCGTGCAATTTCACGCGACAATCTACGCTTCTCGGCGTCGGCCAACTGAGCCTTTCGCGAATCAAGTTTTCTCTTTGCTTGATGACCTCTTGCTGGCGCAAGGCTTCCCTTCGGGCTCTCAACTCCTCGGCTACGCTTCCTTATCCTTCAAGCGCTGCGCAACCACTGTCGCGCTCGCCATGCTCGCTCGACTTCGGTCTCCTCGGTATGCTCCCGCCACCGTATTTCCTTCCGTCCGGTCGTTCTTTTCCGCAACTACCTCCCGTAACGTCCGGACCGGTGTCATCTTCCTCGATACGATCGGCAGCGAGGCCAGGGCGATATCGGTTTCGATAATGACAGGTGGATCCGATGAGCATCCTCCTTTGCCGAAGTTGATTGCTTCTCCCTTGCGGATCTTTTTGAAGCCATGAGCACCTTTGCTCAACCACGGTGGGCGCCAATGTTGGAGCAGCCCACAAAAGCGAACTACCGAGGTGACAAGACCGAAACGATGTAACCGAAATGCTTTATCGTATTCGGTAATCATCCCCTTTTACAACGCCCCATGGGGGGCCTTTTATACATGTCCGTATGCTCTTACATGACTAAATTACCCTTTCAACCACTCCGATGCCGGCGAATATGCCCGTCATGCGGGGGCACTTTGGTCCTTTCGTCCTCGACGTCCAACAACTCCCTAGGCCGCGAGGAGCTCGGACCGGCATGAGCCACCGAAACTCCGGACTCCGGGGGGCGCATAGCGCCGAATTCCGTCCTTAGAGCCGCGGCGACGCATGGGCGTTCCCCTAGGCCTGCCAGTGACAATACGACCGAAAAGTTAGCACCCCGAAGACGCGGTTTGGTCCCCGAGAACGAAACCGCACCTCTCGGGGAAACCTCAAACTGCACCGGTCGCGAGCCGCGGATTAGCATACACCGAACTCGGGGTTCGGTTACGGGCGCTCAACAACCCTCTTTCGGTTGTCGGCCCCCATGACGACAGTAGTCGCCATCTTCGGGCGGTGACGCACTTTCGGCATGGCTACCGAAAAGGGGCTTGAGCAACTCGACGGCGGGGCGAATAAAGGGGGAGGTGGCCAACCAGGCCTGACCCCCCCCAACAGACATCATCCATGACCACTTGGTATGTATGCAACTTGGACTTCTCACCATCCTCCCCACACTTGAACTTTTTTGTGTAAAAGTCAAGTGCAGAGTCAGGGCCTTCTTATGAGTGTTTTCCATCGCCCAAGAGTGTTAGAATTTGTAGTTGATGTCGCTTCATATCGTCAAGCATCATATGACCCATGTTCTTCTTAATCTTTTCTAAAATGGTTAGCAACATACCCGAAGGTGCATACTAACTAGACAACATGCCCTTACTTTTATTAAGGAGGATTTTTTTTGAAAATATAATAATAATAATAAATGTATAAAAGTTTTTTTTAAGATAATCCGGGGTATCTCTCGGCGAGTCTTTGGAGTTATGGTCTTAAGCTTGACCATGGGAGCTGCTTCTTACAGCAATCAATGGTGGTGTAGTTCCCAACTTCACCACCAAGCATAGGCATTAATATTCAAGCTGCAAGGTAAGCACCAACGTGCCACTACAAGATTTGGAATGCTTATGATAAACATAGGCATCGACAGCCAACCTCTTAAAAAGTTTGCCAACGATAAACAAGAGGTCGTTAAGATCCTCGTAGAGGCACGGGGTCAGAAGCGGAACAAACTCTTGAGATCCCAAATTAGAGCATGAAATATGAGGTGTCTCATAAGGGAAGTTAGCATGCTCATTAGCGAGTTGTTGCTTGGTCTCTAGAGTTGTTGCTTCGGGCATGTCCATGGCATGGAAATTTTCATGTGGAACTAATGTTGCAACTTAGCCATTATCAAGAGCAACATTTCCAAGGCCAGAGGGACATGGCTTATGTTCGAGCGAGGGTGATGATGGACGTTCATTTTCACAAGAATGAGAAATGAACGAAGAACTAAACTTCACCTCCTCAAACGGGTTCTTTCCGAGTATGCCTCTGCAAAATATATAAGTACCAAAACTCATGGAAATATTAGTTATAAAGCCCTATCACTATACACTTTATATAAAATATTGATGGTAAAAAATGGGCGCTAAGGACCGCCAACAGAGGTCTATACCTAAGCCCAACTCTGGGGCCGATGTATTGGCCCAAGGTGCCAAAACCAGGATAAACTTGATAAGCTTAGGATCATTGCAAGGTTCTATGGCAAACAAAGGTCCAAGAGTTCAAAGGCTGGCCCCCCGAAGGGTTTGACAGCCGCTCTTGTTTCAGACCGTTGCGAGGGGTGGGAACGGGAGTGGCCCATGAAGCGACATACCCCTGGCGATCGACGCCGGCGGCGTCCTTAGCCACGCGCATGTCTTAACGCATCTGTGACATTGGTTTTCCCTGACGAATGGCACCGAACCCTCGAAGCTTATCGAATAGCCCCAAGAACTGGATGAACAGACCATTAATGAGTATGGGGCTGGTCCCAGCTGACCCCTGGTAGGATCCCTGCGAACAGGGACCTGGGCCTCGTTTGCCCACCCGATAATAGCACCCGGGAACAGCAAATCGACTGTAACAAGTAGAACGCAGGCCCAAGAGAAAGTGGAAGAAATTGGGCCAACTGGGGCCCAGAAAGGGAGCAACGCCAACACCGTCGTCATGGGCCATGGCTGAACCCTAAAGTGTGCATGCGCCAAGAAAGAGGAGGGCGCATGCCTCCACCGCCGCTGCTGGCTTCGTGGCACCTTCGCCATTAAGTATTGCTATAATTAGGTTGTGTTAAATAAAGAAAGAGGAGAATCCGTAGGATCTCCTGATTGCTTAGCATGCAAGCCTAATTTGGGCTATAAATACTAGGGGATTGCAATCAAAAGAAGGCAATAAAGAAATGGGTAAATCCCTTATCTTCTCCCTCTCCTCCACCTCTCTTGCGTCGCTGCCCTCCACCAGCCGCGCGCCGCCGTGCACTGCCACCACTCATCGCGCCGCTGCCCCTCGCCACTGCCCTCCCGTTCCTCCACGTGCCCCCTACATTATACCTCTTCCACCTAGTATCGGACGATCGGTTCAATCCCACGCCGCTGCCATGGCCAAGATCTTGGAGATCGAGGAGCTTCTCCAGAACTTCGCCGCCACAACTCTCTGCAAGATGGATGATCTCCATGGGGAGCTCGCCATCGTCAACGCCCGTCTTCAATAGCTGGAAAACAAGGACGTCGACAGAACCACGCTAATGATGATGAAGGACATCGAGATTGAACCGGAGGTCGCAAACACCACCGCACCAACCGTTGTCAACATCAACCAGCATGTCACCGTCCACGCTACAAGGACGTACCAGGAGCAGGAGCAGGTGTTGGCGGTCCTTAGCAACTAAATTACAACATCATTTTAATACTAAAATAAATAGAAGGTAGGGCTTTCATCTAACCTTTCCACGAGTTTTGTAGTATATATGACTTGCCGGTCTGACACATGGAAGTACACAAAATCTACAAAGAAAGCGCATTTTAGAAAACACATTTTAGAAAAGGCGCAAACCAAGGACAAGAGAGAAAGCCCACCTCAACACCAAACTAGACCCATTCGTAACCACGGGGAGGTCGGGCCCAACAACAAACCGACCACCCGAAGGCGGTGGCCAGTTAAGGCTAGCTGGGGGACCGACCGCCCCCAGGACCGACCGCCCCCAGGTCCAGCCGCCCCCTGGTGGGGCCTCCCGGGCCCATCCTTCGTAGGCGGTTCGTTAGGTGGTATCCCAAGGGCGGTTTCACCTCCTTTCAATTGAGGAGACGCCTGAACCTTCCTACATGAGCTATAAAAGAAGGGCTCCTTCACTCTTCAACACACGCACCAACATTTGGAGCAATACACCTCACATTTCTTACTTGTTCTCTTTAGCATAGTTTTAGTAGTTGAGCAAGGCAAAGCTACCAAGGAGAGCTTGTCTCCTTGGAGGAATCAAGAACATCTTGGTATGAATACAATTCAGTTCCCCTCTATGAGCAAGTTCTTATCTTATATATATAGCAATGCGTATGAATTAGAGTATAGTCTTGTTCATATTATGATCATGACATATAAACTAGTCTATAGTCTATGTGTTATGTTCTTGATATGTTCATCAAAGTTCTTCATCGTTCATCGAGTTAGTATGAATAGAGGAAGAACTAAGGATGGGATAATGGTCCATTGTGCCGTCATGGTTGCTCCTAGCCGAGCCTGTCAATCCGAAGGGTTGGGGTCCCGGGAGGTTAGGAGTTGTTTCCAAGTACACGAGCGTGGTGCTCGGGTATGTAGAGATCAGCGGATATGTCGGTGCCCCATGGGCAGAGGGGTAGGTGGGCAGGTGGTGATAGCCCTGTCCATCCCAAGCATTCCCCCACGTTCGGGTATTGCGTTGGAGTTCGTAAAGTCTCTATCGGCTGGCAGACCAGCTGTGGGGATCTCCCTATCATCCCAGACTTAGTCCTGACCCTAGTCATATTAGTTAGATGTTAATTGCTATTCTTTGCATAGTTGTATCGACCAATCAATGCTCCACGTAGTTTATTCTTTTTTATTCTTTATTTACCTTTTATCCTTGAGGTTGGCTCTCGATGTGTGTGTCCACTATCTTATGAACCTGATTTTATCCCCTGTTTTATGCTATGTCTACCTATGCATTCAATAAGTAATCATGCTTATACCAAAGCTAGATGCGTTCATCGAGGCCCTCCTACGGGAAATTATAAATACGACAACCCTTGAATACTCACGGGTTGAAATGCTACAATGATAGTTCTGTGCACTTGCAGATTTATTCTTATTTCTTACTGAGCTATCGATTGGCGTACCTAAGTACCGTTACTTAAGAATAGTAATCCTTGTTGCACCCCAAATTTGTCTTCGCGATTTTGCATATCATAAGTAATGATGGTTAGGAAGACCAATCAGGCACTTCTAACTATTATTACCAGACTGCATTACCTAGGCTAGGTTTCGTTAAGGGCCGAGGGTTACCTTTCTAAAGTAATGGTGGTTAGGATTATCAACATACATTTCTAGTGTTATTATTAAGGATGGACTTATAGTCTATCTTTAGTAGTGATGCTAAGAAACACCAACAAGCATTTTTGACGCCGTTCTTTGGGGAGGGTAAAAGAAGAATGCAAACATCTAGCATTGGCATAAACATTGATTACAAAATAAGCATTGGTAGCCATAGTTTAAGCAGGCTAACTTTGCTGTTTTCTTCCTCTTTTTATTGGAATGAAAACAGGATAGTGTATGAGCGGTTTTGACCTACCGGATAACCGTCAACAATTCGGAAGCACTCCTAAGGAAGAAAAGGTCCCGTGCCATTTCCTCTTCCGCTACTCCACCGCGGCCGAACCGGTCACTTCCGCACCATCCGCTACTACCACCATGGCCAAGTCACTCCGTGACTACTCCACCCCCGTTGTTGCCAACGTGCCCGTTGGGCCCGCTGTCAATGTTGGGAATGGAAACTTTGAGCTCCGTACTGGCCTAATCATGATGGTGCAGCAAACCAATTCTGCGGTTTGCCAAGTGAGAAACATAAACACGCACCTACAACACTTCCTTGAGCTGTGTGAGACAATCATCACCAAAGATGTTGGACAAGATAGCATCAGGCTCCGCTTGTTTCCCTTCTCCCTCACGGGGAAGGCGAAGCAATGGTTTTACCAAAGCAAGGAAGCTATCAACACATGGGACAAGTGTTCTGCGGCGTTCCTCGCAAAATTCTTCCCCATGAGCAAAACAAATGCTCTACGGGGGAAGATAACAAACTTCTAGCAGACTTCACTCGAGTCCATTCCTGAGGCTTGGGAAAGGCTCCAAGAGTACATCCGGGCCTATCCCCATCACGGGATGGAAGATTGGCTCATGCTTCAGAATTTCTACGAGGGCCTCATAGCCATGTCTAAGGGGCACGTAGATGCCGCTGCTGGAGGCGCGTTCCTCTCCCTCACCATTGAAAGTGCACAGCATTGATTGAGAAGATGGTGGCTAACCAGAGTTGGGGAGAAGGGCGTAAAGCACAAAAAGGCATGCATACCGTGAAGGAGACGGATCTGCTTGCCGCAAAAATAGACTTTCTGATGAAGAAGCTTGAGGGACATGCCACTGATCCTACTACCGGCACCGTCCAGGCCATAGACTCACACATGACGTGTGAGGTCTGTGGAGATGTTGGCCATTCGGGGAACAACTGTCCCGAAACCTAGGAGGAAGCAACATACGTCAACAATTCGTTTCGCCAACAACAACCAGGTAATGGGTGGAACAACCAGAACCGCCCCCAAGGTAATTCGGTCCAATTTTAATTCAAATTTCAATTCCTCCCAACCTTCATTGAAAGATCTTATTTTAGGACAGGCTAAGATAAATGAAAACCTTACAAAAAAAAGCTTTCTTTCAATGATAAAATGTTTGAAAACATAAATGCTAAGCTTGGTAGCCTGTCCTTATCTGTTAAAGATCAAGTAAGTTTCAATAAAAAGATAGAGTCTCAAATTGTTCAGCTTGCTTCTGCTACTAAGTCTACCATACTTCCCGATAGCTCTATTGAAAATGTTAATTCGGTGACCACAAGAGGGGGTAAGACCACTCGTGATCCACCACATCCTAACCATAAAGCGGGTAAAGCACCAAGGTAGCGGGAGGAAGTGTCGGGTTGAGTCGGCAGAACCACGGGAAGAATCTACGAACGATGAGCCGACACCAGAGAACTATGTGGACACCACGATGCTGCCTTTCCCCACAAGGATAAGGAGGAAGAAGAAGGCCGGAGATAAGCAGTTCCTCTGATTCGTGGAGATGGTCGAGAAGACGCGACGCGTCGGCGTTCATCGATGGATGTCCTACACATACCCTTCCTACGCTAAGTACATCAAGGACATCATCAACAACAAGCGACCATTGCCATCCACAGAAGTTGTCAAGCTGACAGAAGAGTGTAGCGCAGCTATACTCAACCATCTACCTGAGAAGAAGCAAGATCCTGGGTGCCCCACAATCACATGCTCTATTGGCATCCGGCAAGTCAATCATGCCTTATGTGATCTTGGGGCAAGCGTAAGCGTCATGCCGAAATCAGTCTTTGACAAACTGAATTTCACAAACCTAGAGCCCACCAACATGACACTTCAGTTGGCCGACTCCTCAATTCGGTACCCAAAGGGGACTGCGCAAGATATCCCCATCAAAATCAGAGGGTATTATGTCCCAGTGGATTTTGTGGTGCTCAACATGGAACTTACCAATGAAACACCACTTATCCTGGGGAGACCATTCTTGAGTACGGCAGGAGCACAGATTGATGTTGGAGCTGGGGAAATCCGCTTCAATATCAATGGGCAAGAAGAGAAGTTCAAGTTCGGGCCTCGCCGTCGGGAAGAATGCAACATGATACGCATCGGATATGGGCGAATCCCCAAGGCATCAAGGAAGTAGAAATTCAACCTCACCGCTTAACAACCTCGCAAAAAATCTCAAAGAAAAGCCGGAGCCAAAAGAAAAGGTGGCTCCCAAAAGAAATATAAACAAGGAGCGAGAAAAACAAAATGGCCCCTAAAAAGAAACACAAGAAAAGAGGGAAGAAATCCCGAGCCTTCACAAAAGAAGACGGTGTGGAAACCCAAGGCAAAAAATTAGACATACCACCACACCGCCCAAGACAAACCGAAAAGTGTGGAGGCCAAAGCAGGTACAACCGTCTTCTTCTCCCAAGATGGACGTAACATCTTCAAGCAAACAATGAAGGGAGAAAAGTCCTGCTCAACGGACTTAAAAAGGTGAGCCCTTGCTGAAGGTAAATCAGTAGTTATCCTTAATTAGTTCTTACTTTAAATAAATTTAGCAGTTTCTTTATTTTCAAATAAATGCCTGAGTAGTTTCTTTGTCTCGTAATAAATTTAGCTTTCATCCATCACTTGATTCTTGTTGTTTACATTTCTTACCTTAGTCTTTTGCTTTTCAAGCAAAGTTTTGAGATATGATGCTTGGCGCCTTCATACTCTCATAAGTTTTTAATGCAAGCATGGTGCTTGGATTATTAGCTTACCTAGGTTGAATAAACCTCTGAAACAAAGTGCTAGCATAGACTAGAATTTTTTCTATGGACTAACCTTTGCAGAATAAATTCCACCACAAGAAGAAGGAAGTCCTAAAAAGATGATGATGGAAATAAGGTAACTTTCAATACTTCTCTAAATATAAATATAAATATAAATAAATAAATATATATATATATATATGGGGGGCTGCTAAGTAGTAGTAGTGGTACTGATTATTAAATAGTACCCGAGGCCATCCCACGCGCCAGCCCGAGCCCCCGTCTGCACCCGCCCGCATGCTGAGCGCGCCCCTCCACCCGCACGTACCCAGTCAGTCCCACCTTCCCAGGCTAGGAAACCGTTGACCCACACACTCAAGGTGTTTTTTTTTTTGTGGATCGTGTTTTTTTCTCCCGTGAGACTCGCATGGCGACCCACACACTCTAGGCAATTTGTTTTGTGGATCATTTTTTTCCTCCTGTGAGACTCGCATGGAATGTTTGTCAATCCGTTTTTAAGCGACCATGATATTAATAGATATTGACTAGACTCTTTTTAATTGGTCAAAGCAATCTATACGTGTTATATTTGCTTGGCATGGAAATCGACTTTCATCCCATTCTGAGTGGCACAAATATTGAGCAGTTGAGCACAAATATTTTCCACCACAAAACAGACCAAATTTCATTTTTCATTACTCATTAGCAATTTAATTACGGAAGTTCGAAAATGCAAAAGCAAAAACTCTTCCCACCAGCAACAAAGAACATATATTGAGCAGAAATACATTAGGCAAAAGACAATGACCAGTTTGAATGTAAATATTTGTATAAACATCATTCGTAACAAACATAATTCTATTTTGTTCTCCATCCATTCCATGATTGTCTAATCCGTTTGGTCGTCACTTTGAGTGCCCTTTGACCCACACTTACACCGTGGCCTTCTTGGCAATGAGACCATGATAAATAACATGCTGAATAGATATGCAATTAGGCAATTGTTCCCCTTACTGAACTACTAAACTGTGGTCTCAACTCTCAACTGACCATCATCAATTCATATTTAGAGTTTGAATCTTCATGGCCATCAGGTCTGTCACTACAAAAAAAAACGACCAAGCAATCACAAGAGTCACTATGGGAAATAGCCATGCTGAAATGCGTGAGAACTACTCAATAAATGACAATTAATAGTACTAAAATGTCAAAACTATCAGAACTGAGTATGTTGCACAGCAGAAGCATATAGAGCCTTCAAGTTGAGCATGGTCAGTAAGCAATGCATGGTCCATCAACAATGCAATCATAAAAGGATTCCAAGCTATGAATACAAGATAAATTTGGGGATAGTACAAATTACTAATGAATTTGCAGTCATAAAAAAACATTTGTTCAACACAAATCCTTCTGACCACAAAAACATCTTAGGATTTGCAATCATACCATTCTAAAAAGTAAATACTAGCACCAACTGAGCTTAGCTAGCACATCATCTATGGGGCCTCAATTTTGCGTGGAACCAAACATTGGAACTTTTTGGTTACTAATTTATCCATGCAGTTCAAGTGTGGTGTGTAGGCAAAGTTAGAATTAGAAGAACATGTGCAATCCATGTTGCCAAATTAGTTGTAGTCCAGCTTTAAATGTTCAAGTTATCTTGCAACTACAGTACCAGATTAACTTAATTTATTCATCTATTTTGTAGAAGCATAAGACTTTGAACAGATCAGAGAAATTGCTATCATGTTAGTTTTCAATCCCTAATAATCATAACAAATGACTGCAATGCAAATATACCCACACTCCAATGGAAACGTTAAAATTTGAACTGATACACCACTTCGTATGTCCAAGCAATAGATTTTTCGACTACTAATAATGTCAGTAGCTTGACAATTGAACACATTAAAAATTAAGCAACTGAACACTGTTTCACCTTGTGCAAAATCCAGGACAATCAAGTGACTATTGTTGCATCCACTTATTTATAGGATAATATATATACAAGCATAAAGCAACAAAAGCATGAGGGCAAAGAGAGTAGCTAGTATGAATGAAGGGAAAATCAGTGAGTAATTATTCATAATTAAAAGCAGATTGGTAATTACTAAAAATTATCACAAAGTTAAATAGTAAATTTTTAGATGAGAAAGGAAATCAGAGAGTAATTTGGTATAACAAAATTGAGGCTACAGAAGGCAGCAGCACCGATGCATCACACACGAGAATGGCTAAAGGTCTAGAAATTCAGAAAGGCTACATAGTGAAATAATACAACCGTGATTAATTTAATAAAACTGAATTCCTGTTGCAAAAAAAAAAAAAAAAAGGGCGGAATGAACTGAATCCAGTACCCATTTTTTTCACAACTAAAGGCCTTGATATTGACAAAAAAAAGGACCACGCACATGGGGACTGACCTGCAGAACATTCACAAATCGGCGAGGTAGTATTGCTGGAAGCTGGAAGCTCTGCTGATAGCGCATATGAAAGGTAGCTATACAATTATTTACAGGCCGGTACATTGAGGGGTTTCGACTGAGCATTCACATTATAGTATTGCAATAATTGCAAAGTTTGACAGTCCAAACTAATTGTGCCAGTTCTTCAATATTCAGTTCCTGTGGACTCTCAACAGCAAGAAGCAATATGAAATCAAGAGGAATTGGACACTTGGATAGCATAGGAAAAATAAGAATTCATAGCTGAAATAATCACTAATTTGTCACACATTCATTCATTTTTGTTTATAAAAATGAACTCTAAATTCTATGAAGAATCCAGAAGTGCTAATTCTATGTTCTCAATCTACAGCCGTTGACATATTGATAATTTATTAAATTGACTATTTGACCAACAGAGATCCTACAACAACTAGGCGTTGGAATCAGAGTGAGCAAAGATCTTGTTCAATATCCAGTTCATTATTGCCAGGCAAAGGAGAACTTCAAATATATTCACATGGATGCAGATGGCAAAACGTTGATCCTTTATACATGTGTAATCGAAAGTGTCATTGACAGTTTTTAGTGCAGGACAACTATATGGTTCAACTACCAAGCATGAGTATGTCATTTTGAACCAAGAATGCTACATATAAAAAATATAGTTACCAAATTAGAATAGTACTCAATTACTTCTAGCCTTATTGAGTCCATATCCCTTTTAATTACATCTGGCATGTTCCTGCAAGAAGATAAGAAATATTAGATATAATACCGTGAATCCTTCCAAACTACCTCCAAATCAAACTATCATAAATCTCTTCCTAATATAATAAGGAATGGCAAACCAATCAACCATGCTCCTTAGCCTGATGGAATATTCGCCGGTAACACAAATTTAGCATGAGAAACAATCATAGATGTAACATCATTATTCATTAGTGATTTCATAGAATTGAAAGACACAAAAAACTGGAGATTCTATGGCAACATATAGCAACTACAGCATAATGGGAAGTAGCAATGCCAACAAAACCATGTATTCCAAAGTGGGAACGCAGATGCAGGACGCAGTAAAACATATTGGTAATGCACACAATCGCAAACTTGATCCGGCGAGACACCCCTTACGCACCATGCAATTATGCAGTCAGCTACACCACTCTCAGGGCCCAACTATGCATAAGCAGACAATTACGACAGGACTCTCATCGTAATTTCAATTGCATGCACAAAAGGGGCCTCTGCTCCCCACACAACAGAGAGGGAAGGATTACATGAAAAAAGAAAAGAGAAGAGCAGAATCTACCCTTATAATTCATCTTTAGTAATTCCAATCACGCTAGTTGGACATGGCCCATCATTGCAAAATTGCAGGAAATTAAAGATCTGGTGAGTGGCAAAGTAGCTGGCCCATCAAAGCTAGTTTTTATAGAAAGATAAATACTAGAACTACGATCGACAGTTCACATAAAAAACAAAATGGTAGCCCCAAATATACCTAACTTTAACTAAGGGATGGGGTTAACGGAGCTATTGAAAACAATTAGAAAATAAAATACTACTAGACTAATCACACGAATCTGTAATAAACTGGAAGGTCTACCCGGTTAGGAGGGTAACCTCTCGTCGTAAAGGATCCTAAATGGGGATCACATTAACAACATCGTAGAGAGCAAAGCAGCTCCTAAACATATAAAAGGTCCACTAAAAAATTGTAGTCATGTACTAAACATTGTTATATGCTCTCACATACAAGACTTCTTAGGTTTTCAGGCATCTTATAAACCAACTCCAATCGAAAACTGAAGGCATTGAGTAAGAATCTATTTAGAATGCGGATTTCAATGGGAAACAGCTTAAAAATACAAAATCACTCCAAGGAACAATGTAGTTGCAACTGGCATGTTTTAAAAACAGAGCAGTCTGGAAAAGAATGTCTAAACAAAAATAACTTAACTGAATGAGAATGAGAATGAGAATGTGAGGCATGAAACCTTCTAATTGAGGAACCAAAGCCTTTTGTGGCATGGACATCCTCTGGTGGCAATAACCAACAATCTAAAAACTAGGAATAAATAGAATGGCTTTATGAAATTATAATCTCACCATAAGTAAGAACATAAGTGTATGGTGTGAACAATAAAAAAAAAAACAATGCTAAGCTGAATCAATGTCTATGGTTGTAAGAAACAATTACATGAGTGCCGATGAATTAATAAAGTCCAAAGGGATTTTGAAGCATTATCGGTATGTACTGCTTATCCAAACTAGATGGAAGAAAAAAATGAATCGAAATTCAAAAATAGAGGAATCATCATTTCAGCATACAAACACTACTTATATACTATGCAATTTAATAGTGAAACCAACTTGATAAAACTTTACTGCTTGATATGAATAATATAATATCAAAACACGATGCACCAGAAAGGGATTAAAGGCGGACATAAGGTACCTGATGGACCAGAGGACTCCATCTGAGTCAGGCAAGCTTGGCGTTCCATGTGTGTACAAAACAAATCATAAAACTAAAAATATAGGGTAGGTAAGTATCTGTCATGAGTAGCATTAGGGTACCACAAATTGTACAAATAAGTAAAAAAGGAAAAGTCTTCTATACAAGAAGAACACCGCTGCAGAGAGAACACACTTGAGGTGGCCTTCAGCAGATCGTTGACGTCCTTCGGCTCGCTCGTCAGGTGTACTGATGCGTCATACTCATACACCGCTGCTGAGCTGAGCTCAATGGACGCCGTCCAAGCTCCTGCACTGTAGGAAAAAGTGAAAGAAGACTTGACGCGACAAATCAAGGCCAGTGCAATGGTAAGCGCACGAGGAGGAGCCACCGGTACCTGGGAGGTGAGGTAGAGGCTGCGGAGAGGGTAGAGCGAGAAGTCGTCGGAGACCACGCTGCAGATGAGGCTGTGTAAAGTCGTCGTCTCCGGAGGAAGGGACGGGAGGGACGACTTGTCCGGATCTGCTGCAGGGTCACCGCCGGTGAGGGTCCGGGAAGGGGACGGGCCACACCGCCGCGGGTCAGGGAAAGGGCGGGGCTGCGCACCCGGCCGGGAAGAGGCGGGCCGTGCCGCCGCTGGTGGTGGAAGGGGCGGGCCGCCGCCGGTGCACTCCGCCTCCCCCTGCGCGATGCGAACGGAAACATCTTGGCGAACGGCGACCCACCCGACCGGGCGGGCGCGCTGCGTTTGGGGGCCGACGGCGCTGTGGGTCATCACGCCCGGCTACGAGCCCACACCAAAGCAGTGAGCAGGGGTGGCGATGGAGCTGCGGTCCTGCGGCGAGGGCGGCGGTGGAGCTGAACTCGTGAGCCTAGGGCGGCAGCAGGAACGGCAGCGGTGAGTCGGGACCGTGCGGCGATGGGGATGGAAAGAAACCGGCGCATCCCAGGCTCCCACGATCTATGAATATCGAAACAAAAGAAAATTGTAATGAAAAAAAGAAAATAATAAATAAAGGAGGTGTGTGCGGTGGGAAACGGAAGACAGGGGCCAGCGCCAGCGTTGACTCGCGCATGGGTGCGTCGTCTGGCTGGCTCGGGTAGTGATTATTATTCACTCCCCTGGGTAATATATAGAATACCTATATATATATATATATATATATGCTTACATGGTGTTAGTGTTGCATTTATGATATGTCTAAAATGCCCATATGCTCTTTCCTTTCATACACATGGATCTTTTTTATCATAGGATTTTTTTCTCATAAATGCATGATAGTGTGATCTTGAACATATTTTCATGAATATCACTCATATCCTACACTCTATCACACACACTATCACTCTGATTCACCACGCATTAGACCCAATCGTAACCGGGATAGCGATCCACTCAGACAGCATGCCACGCAGGAAAAAGACAGAGGCTAGCAGGTGGACCCAGGGGACCAACCGCCCCCGGGACTGACCGCCCCCCTGGCTACGCCGATCGGCGCCAATCTTTTTCTTACCTCCCTCTGATCCCTCCAGCATCGCGTCCATGGTTACGATCAGGTTGTTTCCTTGCCAAAGACCACGGTAGCACCTATATAAACCCCCCATAGGCCTCTCCTCTCCTCACACCAACCATTCTCTTCTCCCTCTTACAAAGCTTGCTAAGCTCTCTCATCTCCAAGTGCTGACCATGTCTAGCTACGCCCTCTCGCTGATCAACACTCCAGGAGCCATAGCAAACCTAGATATAGCACCCTACCAAGAGAGTTCCTTTGTGAGGGAAGAAGCCCGTGCTACGGTGGAGAAGCCCTAGAGATCATGCCGCCCCCTAGCAATGACTTTAGCAACGTGTCAAGCTTGAAGTCCACGGCACGCTCCCATGCGTCCGAAGGTGGCGCCAAGAAGAAGACCAATGTTGCCCGTCCTACTACCGGTGCTCTAGGCCTCAAGAGGAAGGCCCCTAGTAGTAGCAGGCTTAGCAAACGTGCTACTGTGATGTCCTCATCCTCTAGTGTACCATCTTTTTCATCTCCCACTAAGGATAGTTGCTCTTACACCATTAGGGGAGTACGCAAACCCGATGGAGGGTACGCTAAGGGTCTTTTTCACAAAGGTGACAAATCGGCTAGCAAGCCCGCACCTTCGGCCAAGGAGGTAAAGTCCTCTGGCACCCTTCCTAGAATCAGGAGGCATTTGCCGCAGCCATCCATCAAACATCGTGTAGGTCAGTACGAAAGCAGTGACAACGAGGACGACTCTAGTATCCTCGCTGACCTCAAAGCTGAATAGGCTAGCTTACGTGCTGTTCTAAGGGTGCTAGAAGACGACCTAGAAGCCAAAAACACAGAGATTAGCAACCTTAGTGACGACATCAATAAGTTCCGCTTCAAGTTTAATCTTAGGCTCAAGAAGGTTGCGGAAGCCCTAGGTGTTGAGCATCTCCTTGAATATCTTTAGAATGCTCCCGCTGCACGAATAATTAGGCACATATTTCCCTTTCTACGATCTTTTCTTTTCCAATCATTTTCCCTTCCAATGTAAATGTGCCTATTTAAGTTCATCAATGGAATAAAGATTTTATCTATGTTGTGCACTTGTTTTCTCCGTATATATATTGTGACTAACCAAGACAGGGAAGAAAACAAGTGTGGGGGAGGACTCTCAAGTCGACTGCACAAAAACAAAATTTAAAATTCGTTTTGTGCAACTTTTCCCCCTCTCATTCTAAAAAGTTTTTAAAAAAAAAAGAGTTTAAAATGTTTTATCCTACATACTCCATCAAACATATCTCCCTACGTTCAAAATGTTTGCAAACTTTTTATTCCTTGCTAATATTACTAAAGATTTATGAACACTTGTTTAGGGACCCCGTTTTATCTAAGTAATTGACATATGAGATATAGTAGGATGACATGATGCTTGCTCGTTCTTGCAAAGTACTTGGGATTTATTTTACAAAAACAAAAATTCAATAGCAAGTTCTTTGAATGATTAGCAAATACCTACCAAAGCCAGATGTGATTCTATATGTCTAAACCTTCCACATATGCCGCTTACTTTGCGTTGAGTTTGGTCAAATTTTGTGACCGCTGTTGAGAGATGCTTCATGCTCCCAAGATCAGAATTCACATGCACCCACCAAATAAAGCCAATTCTCACCCTGAGAGTTGCGCAAAAACATGCATTAATCCATCCACCAAAAATATGCCAACTCTTACACTGAGAGTTGTGCAGTCTTCTCCACCAAATAAAAATGCCGATTCTTATTCTAAGAACCGCGCATTCCCTCAACAAAGTTTTACTCCATCCATCTGCCATCATGATATCTCCTTATTCAAAGTTTTCATATGCCAATAAAAGACATGGGGCTATGCTAAAAAAAAAAAAGGAAACTATGCCAAGGGGCATAAGAAAATAAACGGGAAAGAAAAAATTTCAAATGCCCGTTCAAAAAAAAAATGATGAAGGTCTTATAGCTCATATCTTCCCAAGTTTTATCCAAGGAGAATCATGATGCATGGAGCACCAAAAAGAGTTAGAATTAGGTTTCCACATTCATATTTCCACACACATGCACATTCTGATCTAGGGGTATGACGCACTCCCTCCGGTATGGTCTGGGGTTTGACTTGGCAACATATGCAGGGTAAGTGTGCCTCATCATCCTCATTCCTACCTAAAACTCTAGATAAGCCTTTAGAGGTAGGATGATCAAGTGAAGGCATCACCTTTTCATGCCTTGGTGAGGAACCACTTACAAATATGAGCGACTTGAGAGAATTATTCAAGGAACACAAGCTATTTTTATGTTTTCAAAATCTTGCAAAAACCCAAGTTTCTACTTGAGGGGACGAGTAAGAGGATTTGATTCCAGGCTATTCCGTTTTCAATTACCCAAGATGACTTGGTAGCCATGTTGAAGTTCATAAATCCAGGTGAAGCTTGGAATAACCTGTACGTAGATTCTTTTGAATAAGGAAGATGAACCCATTTGGTCCTTAGCACTTTACTCGAGGACGAGCAAAGGACCAAGTGTGGGGGAGTTGTTGGCGGTCCTTAGCAACTAAATTACAACATCATTTTAATACTAAAATAAATAGAAGGTAGGGCTTTCATCTAACCTTTCCACGAGTTTTGTTGTATATGTGACTTGCAGGTCTGACATATGGAAGTACATGAAATCTACAAAGAAAGCGCATTTTAGAAAACACATTTCAGAAAAGGCGCAAACCAAGGACAAGAGAGAAAGCCCACCTCAACACAAAAACTGGACCCATTTGTAACCACGGTGGAGGTCGGGCCCAACAACTCGCCCGACCACCCGAGCGGTGGGTGGCGATTAGCGACGAGGGGACCGGCCGCCCCCCTGGTGGGGCCTCCCAGGCCCATCCTTCGTAGGTGGTTCGTTAGGCCGTATCCCAAGGGTGGTTTCGCCTCCTTCCAATTGAGAAGACGCCCGAACCGTCCTACATAAGCTATATAAAAGAAGGGCTCCTTCAATCTTCAACACATACACCAACATTTGGAGCACTACACCTCACATTTCTTACTTGTTCTCTTTAGCATAGTTTTAGTAGTTGAGCAAGGCAAAGCTACCAAGGAGAGCTTGTCTCCTTGGAGGAATCAAGAACATCTTGGTATGAATACAATTGAGTTCCCCTCTATGAGCAAGTTCTTATCTTATATATATAGCAATGCATATGAATTAGAGTATAATCTTATTCATATTATGATCATGACATATAAACTAGTCTATAGTCTATGTGTTATGTTCTTGATATGTTCATCGAAGTTCTTCATCGTTCATCGAATTAGTATGAATAGAGGAAGAACTAAGGATGGGATAATGGTTCATTGTGCCGTCATGGTTACTCCTAGCTGAGCCTGTCAATCCGAAGGGTTGGGGTCCCGGGAGGTTAGGAGTTGTTTCCAAGTACACGAGCGTGGTGCTCAGGTATGCGGAGATCAGCGAATATGTTGGTGCCCCACGGGCAGAGGGGTAGGTGGGCGGTGGTGGCACGTACTGTCCATCCCAAGCATTCCCCCACGTTTGGGTATTGAGTAGGAGATCGTAAAGTCTCTATCGGCTGGCAGACAAGCTGCGGGGATCTCCCTATCATCCCAGACTTAATCCTGACCCTAGTCATATTAGTTAGTTGTTAATTGCTATTCTTTGCATAGCTGTATACGACCAATGCCTGCTCACGTAGTTTATTCTTTTATTCTTTATTTACCTTTTATCCTTGAGGTTGGCTCCGATGTGTGTGTCCACTATCTTATGAACCTGATTTTACCCCTGTTTATGCTATGTCTACCTAAGCATTCAATAAGTAATCATGCTTATACCAAAGCTAGATGCATTCATCATGCCCTCCTATGGGAAATTATAAATACAACAACCCTTGAATACTCACGGGTTGAAATGCTACAATGATAGTTCTGTGCGCTTGCAGATTTATTCTTATTTCTTACTGAGCTATCGATTGGTGTACCTAAGTACCATTACTTAAGAATAATAATCCTTGTTGCACCCCAAGGCGCCATGCTGAAGTTTTGCATATCGTAAGTAATGACGGTTAGGAAGGCCAATCAGGCACTTTAACTGTTATTACCAGACTGCATTACCTAGGCTAGGTGTCGTTAAAATTTGAGGGTTACCTTTCTAAAGTAATGGTGGTTAGGATTGTCAACATATGTTTCTAGTGTTATTATTAAGGATGGACTTATAGTCTATCTTTAGTAGTGATGCTAAGAAACACCAACAACAGGCGCACGGTACTCCCACGGGTCACCTGGCGTCGTCGTCGCCAGCCATCGTCCACGCCAACACCGACTCACTACACCAACGATAGCCTCATGATGCTCATGGGCAAGAAAAATTCTGAGGTACAAGGATTTTCTCCCCTATATTTCAGAGGGCGTATTAATGGGACAGGCATAACGTTCTCATCGACTCTGTATCAACGCACCATGCCATCGACATCAACATAGCCCGTAGCATTGGTCTCCAAGAGCACTGCATCAACATCACAATCCTAGTTGGGAGTAAATACGAGGTGCCATGCCATTCAGCTTCATTAACAGTTCCACTACGCATCACCTCTGACGCCTTCACAATAGATGCCTACCTCATTGACATCGGCAACAACATCGACGTCATCCTCGACACACCATGGCTCGCAAGCTTGGGACGTGTGATCCAGGACTTCTCCAGCAGAACCATAACCTATGATCATGACGGACGCTGCCACATCTTCTACACACCTCTGCAACCGCAGACTCAACCTACCAGCCCACCAAGGCAACATCAGCTTCATCAGCTGCCGGCACCTACAACAACACCCCAATCAAAAATAATAACACATTAGGCACAACGAGGACTCCCGCACAACGCCCGTGACAGCCTCACCAAGCGCAACTACATCATTTTTGACCGTCTACGCCGGGCTATCAGGGAAGAGCATGAACTATGCTTAATGGCCCTCGCAATCAAACAAGGTGAAACAACCAGACTGGGCCGGTCCATGATGGCTTAATCTTCTTTGAAGGTCGCATCTACATCCCCTCGTGATATCACGGCGCTACCGACATTCTAAACCTTATCAGCAACAATGATCCGACTAGCCATCGGTGCACATCATCAACCAACATCACACCAAGCGGTTTGGAATGCCATCCCTCATCCGCAAAAAGACGACAATGGCCTTCGCAGCGACCAATATATAGAGCAACAACATTATTCATGGGCAAATTATGGACAAGTACTTCTATGAATCAGACGTGTCCACCTCGACATCATTGAGGCAATAGGAAGACACTGCCTTGCTCCAAAGGAATTTGACAGAGGTACTTTTTTGTTTGTTGCAATGGTAGATCGACAACATCACCACCAACATCCATACCAATAGCAATTTGGCGACACCTACCCGTCTACAACAAATACCCAACACAAACAACTCCATTCCTTACTTTTGGCAAACCACCAAAGGTAATGGCTACTTGGAATATGGATGCATCAGTTCCCAAACAGCTTCTAGCCGCAGCACAACATGACCCCCATGACAGCTCTGGCGCTGAGAACTACGTTTTCTCCCTCTATGGCAACATCGGGAACTTGCAATACAGCTTCGACTTCATGGTCCTCCGAACATATCAGAATGTCACCATCAACAACCCGGTGGAAGGCTGTATGACTTGCTCTCTTCACAAACTTTCATCAGATTCATTCCTCCCTGAGTTAGGAGTTAAAACCCGGGTACGTATTTCACCGTGAGGACTCGTCGAAAGCGTAAAAAGGGGAGATATCAGAACAAAGTAGAACGCAGGCCCAAGAGAAAGTGAAAGAAATTGGGCCAATGGCGGGGCCTAGAAAGGGAGCAATGCCGACACCGTCGTCATGGGCCATGGCTGAACCCTAAAGCGCCGCATGCACCAAGAAAGAGGAGGGCGACGCCTCCACCGCCGCTGCTGCCTTCGTGGCACCTTCGCCATTAAGTATTGCTATAATTAGGTTGTGTTAAATAAAGAAAGAGGAGAATTCGCAAGATCTCCCGATTGCTTAGCATGCAAGCCTAATCGGGGCTATAAATACTAGGGGATTGTAATCAAATGAAGGCAATAAAGAAATAGGTAAATCCCTTATCTTCTCCCTCTCCTCCACCTCTCCTACGCCGCCCTCCACCAGCCGTGCGCCACCGTAGCGCCGCGCCCGCCACGCCGCCGCCGCCCACGGCCCTTTGCCCTCCCATGCCTCCACGTGTCCCCAGCGTTATACCTCTTCCATCGACCATCGAGGAATTTCGCTCTATTGCCCCAACCTCTTCGTTTCGCTAAGAAACACGTATAAGGGATAATGACTAACATCATGGCCAACACCCATGCCGAACCACCCTACTAAGGGCTCGGGGCTCGAGATCCGAAAACGCGATCAAACATGCACACAACAAGTGGGAACAGGTTGGATGCTAAGTCCGACGGCTAGGTGCGGTCTCTAAGACTTGGGCCATATCTAAGTTTATGGCTCGGGAGAATGCGCTTTGGCCTTTGGAAGAAAGATGGATGGAGCGGGACTAACCAAACTCATGAGCTACATGGTGCGGCTCCTGCCGGACCCGTCTGCGGAGGATCGGGAAGGGGGTGACAGAAATGCACCCGATCGAGGCGCATCGAGCACGGTTGAGGAAAAAATGAAGAACACATCAAAGTGCATGATACAAAGCTTGAACACTTTATTCACATAAATAAGGTGCCTATAGGCTTACATCGGATAATACTTTGTACAAAATCTTGGTTCTAAAACCAATGAATAAAAAAAGGCAAAAGGGGGCGGCCGCTGCTGTGGTCGGTGTGAGGTCAATGGCATCGATCGAGCCGATCCGCCTGGAGATGTTATGCCTCGGGGACCCTCGAGGTCCGAGGATGGATTTTCTTCTTTGAGTGCTGACCAGCGTGACAAGGGTCAACTGACCGCAGCCATAGCGGCGCACCCACGTTCCAACCCGGGGCGAGGAGCCACTTCATCCCACCATCTGGCGGCCTCATCGATGATCCCCACCGCCAGAATGGCCTCAAGCATGGCCTTGGCGGCCTCGTCGAACTCTTCGACAAGGACGCCGTGGTTCACCATGCCGTCTCCATCGGGCGAAGCCTACTACAGGCGGTGGAGGTCTGTCCTGGACCTGACCTAGGTGATGGTGAGGCCCACGGCCGCCCCACAGTGGATACCGAACTCCACCACACTCGAACACGCACAGGCATGTCCTCTAGGCACGCGGCGGGGTCTCACCCTAGCACCCCCAAAGTTGGCCGCCACTTCCATCGCCCCAAGGATGGCGGCCAATTGCTCCTCGACTCTACGAAAGACGGAGGTTGAAACCGAAAAGGATAGAAAAAATCGCCAAAGGCGCAATGATGAAAGGAAGAAGAGCTCACCGGTCACGCGCCGCCGGACGCCTCTTACAGGGCATGGGCGACTGCCGCCTCATCGTCGGCGATATTGGATGACCAATTGAGTGGCCGCCAACTACGCATCAACCTCCTCATTCCCCTGCGGGGGAAGGAGCCGCTAAAGCAATGGGAGGAGGCTGCACCACCAGAGGAGTGGCCTCTCACACCCGCAGGCACCAGCGGTTGCTGAAGGAGGGCACGATGCCTACGCATGACCTGGCTGGGGAGGCGCCATCGATGTCGTCATAGGAACAACGGCGGATGGCGTGGCCCATGTGAGAATCTAAGCTCGGCGATGACAACATGTTTGATCTCAATCGAGATGAGGCAACGGTAGGAGAAGAGCTCGGATGAGGGTTTTTTTTTACGCTCTCGGTGGTGGAAATGGTGAGCGAGGAGAACCGTGTCCCCTGCTTTTAAGGAGACCGATGGGAAGGAACGGCGCCTCGTCTTGCTATGGGCAAGGTGATGACCTACCCTACGGCGCACACTCCCCGTTGGCCCGTTCCACCTTCTTGCTCCCACGCGCCCGGCCAGGGACATTTTCACGCCTTGCCCAAAGGCTCGAGAAGGTGGGAACCGTCTAAACCAAGGCACTGGGCCATGAAAAGTCTAGGCGTGTGTAGGGGCATGGTTTAGAGTCCAGCCTTCTGAGGCCCGGGACTAAAATGAGGCATGGGAAATTGGCTCCCCTGTGATGGGAGATGATGCCCCACACGCCGAAGGAAAAGATCAAGAAGGCCCACCACCGCAAGCGGTGAGGTAGTTTTTCCCTGGAAAAAGTCCACATTCCCTCCCCAACTATCACGAAGTTCACTTTTCCTCCCTCAACTCCAAAACCGGAAAAATCACCTCCCTCAACTTTTCAAACCATGCATTTTACCTCCCTCGGCGGTTTTGAAGGCGGTTTTGCTACTGATACCTTTGTCTTTTTTTTTTTTTTTTTTAATTAGGTTGAATCTTTGAAAAATCGTAGTAAATCATAGAAAAATCATAAAATGAAAAATCTAGTTTTGTTGGACTCCACATGAGTAGATCTACACAGTGAATATATAATATGATATGCTTTTAGTACAAAGTTTTTTTTGCTACGAAGGTTTTGTCTTTTTTTTTTTTATTTATTTGGTTGAATCTTTGAAAAATCATAGTAAATCACAGAAAAATCATAAAATAGAAAATCCAATTTTGTTAGACTCCACATGAGTAGATCTACACAGTGAATATATAATATGGTATGCTTTAGTACAAAGTTCTACATAGTGAATATATAATTAATTAAAATAATTCATGGCTGCAACTTCTATAATTATTTTGTTGAACTAAAGTATACCATTTTATATATTCACTGTGTAGATCTACTCATGTGGAGTCCAACAAAACTAGATTTTTATTTTATGATTTTTCTATGATTTACTATGATTTTTCAAAGATTCAACCGTAATTTTTAAAAAAAAAAAGACAAAGGCACTGGTACTGTAGCAAACCCGTGGTTTCTGTAGCAAAACCGCCTTCAAAACCGCTCGAGGGAGGTAAAATGCATGGTTTGAAAAGTTGAGGGAGGTGATATGTCCGGTTTTAGAGTTTAAGGGAGGAAAAGTGAACTTATGTGATAGTTGGAGGAGGTAATGTGGAATTTTTTTCCTTTTTCCCTTACAAAGGGGTCGTTGCAACCGCAATGGCTTGGGCCCAATAGACCAGTTCTGTGACCATACCACAAAATGGTTCTACGGCCAATCGGCCCAAGAGTTCACAGGCTGGCCCAACAAAGGGTTCGACAGCCACTCTGGGCGAAATTTAGAGTGAGGGACGGAAAAGGAGTGGCCCGCGAAGTGGCATATTCTTGGCATGCGAAATGCCGAGGGGTCTCCTTCTCCGCGCACGAGTCCAAACGAGCATCTGCACCATGGTTTCTCCCTGATGAGAGGCAACGAGCCCTCGAAACCTATCAAATGGTCCCAATGAACTATATGGGTGGACCATCAGGAAAATAACGCCAGTCATCAATACATAAGACCCCGTGATGGATCCTATCGAATGGGATCCTGGCTTCACTCCTGCTATCCCGATTGCAACTCACCGGGAACAGCGAATCGACCATCGAAGGAATTCGCTTTGTAATCCTAGCCCCTTCGCCTTGCTAAAAGGTGCGCTAGGGGATCATAACTCAATGTCACAACCGACCCCCAGACCGAACCACCCTCACTCAGGGGCTCAGGAGCTCGGAGGTGCCGTGCAAAGGCTGATGGTCACAATCAGGATCGTCGGAAAGATGACCAAAACAGTTATCAACACAAGAGCATGAGACGCCGAGCCATGAACAATAGGTTAAGCTAAAGTTCTTTACATTCCATCTCGCCACGTGATCGAAGCGCGGGAAGAATAAAAAGCCAGCGCCTCGACAGCGGAGGCACGACTAGACAAGAGCACAGTAGAGCCATTGTACTATTTCAATTTCGGCGAAATTTTCCGAAATTCCCAAAATTTCGGGTTTCTCAGTGACCACCGATAGAAAGTCTGTACGGTCAAAAATTTTGGCGTGAATTCATCGCCGCCCCGCAAAATCGCCAAAGGGCCCAAATTCAACTTCCGCCGCCCACCATATAAATAGCCTTTAGAAACCCTAAACTCCCCAGCCAAAAATCACATTTTATCCCAGGTGGCGGCGGGCGGCTGCGGCTCCCGCCCGCGGCGCCCCTGGCGCGACCTCCGGGCTCGGCGCCCGACGACCTGCAGCCCCACTCAACGCCGCCGAGGAAGGTTGCTGGAGCCGCGATCTCCCCTCCACGCCCGTCGAGGTTGCTGGAGCCGCGATCTCTCCTCCACACTGACGCCCCTGTAGGTGCTTTCGCGAGCCGCCCGGTTAGTTTTCTGGGTGCTCTTTTCTTGCCTTCTAGTAATCAAGTGCCTCTAGTCCGACTGAAGTAGTGGTTATCTATCATCTCCTGAAGTTGTGCTGTCGTTACTTACCGTTCTCGATCATGTACTCCTGTTCTTTTCTTGCCTCCTGTTGCATTGCATGACATATGCTTGTACCGGCTGTATGCTTTCCTGATACTGTATGTTCAGAATAAGTATGATACTGTATGCTTTCCTGATACATTGTCTAGGGTAGATCCAGTGGGTGAGAATTTCATTATAAGAATTATAAAATGTATATGCTGGTTTGGATGGTTTTGGATTGTAGCTCACGTATACTAGTATTATGCAGTTGTCATGGATAGGGGGATGGGAAAGAAGGTACCTGTCGGCGATGGTGGTGGCAGCGATGTGCTATATCTTGTGATCTGTTGAGATATTTCTTCATTTTTTCATGTATTTGTGGTGTATGATCAACCATAGATAGTTTCTAGTGAAATCATGTCAATTTTTTTAAAAAATGAATTCAATTTGAATTTGAGCCGAAATTTCGGGAATTTCGGTTTCTCGATGGGTTCGAAATTTTTTTTTCGAAATTGAAAACCTTGCTAAGAAGCAGCCCCTACGCTGCTCAAACCAAAAGACCACCACCCAGTGACGCGACCTGCAATCCAGGGGCGAAGACGTCAACCCGGCAGCTAGGATGACACAGAGGAAGAGCCTGCCTAGAGGACCTCGCAAATGAGATCCTCAATGGGAACCTCAGAGACAACGGCTTCGGCGGTGGTGTCAAAGCCGTTCATAAGACGGCAGTGGTCCTCTAGGGTCTTCGCCTTTGGGAACCCGACCAGGTGTGGCGGCTCAGCGGTGGGACGACTTGCACAATTGTCAAGGCCACCGACGCCGCGGTGAACGCCGAACTCCACCACATCCCGGACACGCCCGAAACCAAACAGAGATGTCCCTCCAAGCCCACCGTTCCGGAGGCACACGTAGCGACCCGCGACCTCCGCGCGGCCTCACTTAAGCCCTTTTGCAGAGCCCTTGCAGCTCCGCCTCCAGCTTTGGAATGCAAGAACACGACATGAACAAACCCCCAAGGCAACCAGAGCTAGATGGTGGTGAATGTCAGCAACGTACCCGCAACTTGGGCAAGGGCGACCGCTGACTTCCGGTCGGCATGGTCCAGCGCAACTTCTAGCATCGCCATCTTCTCGCGCTGTAACATCCATGATGTTAATAAGCAATTAAAATTTTAATCATGTGCATTATCAAGCATAATCATTGAGCATCATGGCAAAAATGCATTTATATTCTAATAATGTCCTGTATGTGGTGCTTTGTTTTATACATGAAATGATGATGCTTAGGATTTAATTAAAGTTCCTTTGTCATTTTATGTGAATTTGCAAATAATTAATATAATCTAGTTAAAACAAATCTAGTTTGAATAAATCTTGATTGATTTCATTCTTGCTTTAAGTAATTCCTTTTTAACTGATTTATTTGAGTAATGTTAGTTTCAATTTAAATTCTTAATTGTTATTTTATGTGCCCTTGTTTGAATTTAAAATCCCTAAAATTCAAAATGTCCTTTTTATCCCCTTTTGTGTAATTCAAAATCTACAAAGAATTTAGGTTTCGTTCAAAAACCACTTTTGTATATCTTGTTGAGACCTACAATAGTGGTATTCAAAGTTTTTCAAGTTTCAATAAAGAATTTCAAATACAGATTTTCAACACTTGTCCCCTTTTGATTTTAAATCCATATTTCAAAAATTATGCATAATTTGGGAAAAATTTGTATAATAAAAATGATTGGTTTGAAAAGTTGAGCATGCCATACATTGGTTGATTTTCATGTTATTTAGCAAAATCAAAAGATATTTAAAATGTTTGTTTATAGGGTTTTGTACCTTTTTGTCCCCTTTTCAAATTTGCATTCAAAACTCAATTTTCCTGGCTGAATCTGAAAAACTTCATTTTGAGAAAAGTGTAGAGCTTGAAATTCTGATCATTCCATAGATTGGGAGTTTTTCAAGTTCGTTTCAAAATTTTGGAAAAAATTGCAACTTCTATGAGTGGCAGTTCTGTAAATACTTCAAATCGCCAGGCCTTCACCGTCGACGATCGACGCCGCCCTTCGGCCAGCTTCCAGACGCGCCGCGACCGCCACATCTTGCTCCGACGTGGCCGTGGCCGCCCTACGTGACATCGCCCCATCTCTTGCCCTCGTCTACAAATAGCAGCGCCGGCCGTCATCGTCATATTCTTTCTCCCTTTGCATCGCCACTGTCGTTGAGCTTACTGCCGCTCGCCGTGCCACCGCCGTAGAGCTCGCTCGGGCCAAATTGGAGAGCGCAGCTAGCTTCGCCCTGCTCTTGCGACCTCGCTGAGTCCCCTAGCATCGCCCCTCGCTGCCGGAGACGCCCGCGCACCGCCGTCTTCCTCGCAGACGGCAGCTGCGCCGCCGTGTTCGGTTTCGCCGTGGCCAGACCGCCTCGGTGCATATTTTTCTTTGTTTTCTTCTGCGCTGACTCCGCCTTGTCGTGGTGAAGCTCATCAGTCCTCTCTTTGCCGCAGATCAGGCCCGGACGCTCGGGAACGCCAAACTTGCCAGCCGGAGCGCGCCGCCGCCATGACCGCCACCGTCGGCACCGAGCTCCGTCTCGCCTCTGCCTCCTCTGAGGTGAGCATCGGCGTCGTCCTGATCTATTGGTCGTGTACATGCCCTCAGGTTCGCTTCGCCCACGTCGTAGCCACCGCGCCTCCTGTTGCCGCACCACCGCGACAGCCATGGGCCGCCGCCGTACTGCTGCTGCCGCTCTGCTGCTGCAATAATCACCTCAGCGAGTTCGCCTAGTCACTAGGAAGCCATAGGGAAAAACCGTGTCGAAAATGGTCCAGCCGTTGGAGAGAAAAACGCGAGTCAAAAGTTTCACCCCCGCGGTCAACAGCCGGAGGTTGAAGACGACACTGTTCATGTCGATTTATTTATTTCAGAAAAAATCCAGAAAATGCTTATTTCTTTAACAATTCATAGTAATTCTTATATTGCTCCAAAAATTGTGAAACTTTTTGTGAATCTTCTCTGTTAGGCACTTGACATAGGAAAAATATGAAATGTGAAATTTAAATGCTTTTTATTATATTTAAAAATTAGCTCTTTTAATTAATAAATGGATCTTCTATGATTTTTAATAAATCATAGAATTATCTATAAATGCTAAAATTTGTTTTGAAGCTTAATTGGACCATAATCTACCTTAGATAAAATTTTGAGCTTAATTAGACAACTTTAATTTTATGCCTAGTTTTATGCTTAATTAATTGCTTAATTACCTTTAATCATGCTTAATCATTATAGGATTTGTTTGACTTTGAGACTGAGTGATGACCTTGGGTCATTAACTTTAATGACCTTTGGTACTTTAATTAATTGTTTGAGCTTACATTAATCGTGTTATTAGGGCTTAATCAATGTTATTTCATGTGCTTAATGAACTCCATTAATGAAGTAGTTAACCCTAATGAGCTTAGTAAGTAAGTTTTATTGGATTGCAACTTTATCGCGGAAAGTAAAGTTGTTCTTAAGTTATTTAAGATGTTATGCTTTCATCCATGTATCATCTTGCATCACGCCATGAGCTCATCATTCTAAAACATACATCATTAATTACGTGTAGTTGTTTCGAGAATGGGCCGCATCGTGATACACGATCTTCTAAGATGCCATTCCCCATTAAAGTTGAAGTCGTGGATCCATGATGTTGGTGTCATCCATCCATGGAGTGGATGTCAAGTTTGACATTTGAAAGCTAACCTTCTCGCAACGCAGCAAGCCCCGTGCATGCAACCCTTTACCTCGCTTTTACAAATGCTTTATTACATCTTAAGTCTAGTGTAACGTGCATTAAGTTAGTAGGAGTTGATCGATACCGTTGCTGCATAATACTACCTTGATCTACCTTATTTTCAGATGATATCTCACCTGTATGTGTAGGTCGATCTCTTATGCTTAGGATTGTACTATTTAGATTCCGGTAGAGAAGTCGAATGGTGATTTCATCGTTCGCGAAAACTGAGGTTTATCTTTGCTTCTTGTGACCTAATGAAAGGTTATGAGAGCACCGAATATGAATATGGATATAATAAGCTGAGACCGGGACGGGGAGGCTTGCATCGTGAAATGAGTCGGTGTAGTAGTCTTGTTGCCCTAGGACCCTTTGTTGGTGAACTGCGTGCATCGAGTCTTAGATAACCACTCACAATGTTGTGATATACTTGTGTGGTTGAGAGTCCCACGTATATTGATATGCTTGGGAGTTAAAAGTCTCCCGTGTATCATGTGGTTGATATACGATTGGGTTGGTGCCCACGTATATCATGTGATCTGATATGCATCGGAGTTAGAGTCTCCGGTATATCGAGATCTAGGTCCCAGTGGGTACAATCAATTCGAATCGCCGTTGCTCCTCGGAGAGAAGGAGACTCGATCTGTGTTCATCATCGTAGTTTTAACAAAAAGTGGAACATAGTTACTCCTAAAAAGAAATGAAGAGATGGATATAAATTGTGATGTTTAATCCAAGTGATTGAGATAGAACAGGTGCAAATCTAGCTATAATAGTTTTTTATAATATTGATGCTAAAACTTATTTAAAAGCAAAAAAGTTAGGACCAACTTATAGTAATGCTTTTTCTCGCAAAACTTCTCTTTTCTAGCTTACTATAAGTTGAGTATTTTCTTTTTTTAGTCGGGTAGGTCTTGTTGAGTACCCTCAAGTACTGGGGTTTGTTGAACCCCCATTTGTGTCTTGATCGGTGCTTCTAACCAAAGTTATGTCGTTAGGCTCGACATGATTTGGTTGTCCCTTGTGACTTAGGTATCCTACCTAAGTTGTCTTCTCAGAGTTCTGCTTTCGACTTCCGTTATTGAAGTTAAGTTGTAAAAAGTTAATTATATTTTATAAATTTACTTTTTATCATTCTTCCGCACTCGATGTATATTTTATAACAAATGTTGTAATGTTGTAGTTACTCCTTTGTTGATCCCGGTATGAGTAAAATGTGGTTTAACGGGGTCCTTTGAGGACACCCGACGGGGCTTTTCTAAGTTATTTGGTACATATGCATAGCTATCGAGGTCTTTGAGACAATGATAGGTGCATGTGGACCATATAATTTAGGGAGGTTCTACCACCAGCGCAAATGGTGGGGCTCCTTGAGAGCGCGGATGGGGTGGTGCGGCGCGCAACGCCGGTGACACCACTCCCAACACAGCCCTCGGGGAGCGTGACATTGGGCTGGAAGTGGCGACGTCACCAGCTTTCGACACACGATGACGGACTGAGTGTCTCGATCCCGACTCGCTGCTAGACGAAGGCTGGATGGAAGCCATGGTCATGCTGATCTCTGGCATAAAATAAGAATAGGGAGAGGGTCTTCTTTCTCTCTCTTAAGTTCTTGGATTACGACTAGGAATAGTGGACTCTACTTGTCCTTAAAAGCTTTGTGGCAAGGGCAGTTAGCACGCCTGTCAAATCAATTCAATGGCGGGGACGGCAAAGACGACCGCCCTGCTATATGCGACTCCCAAGGGAAACACACTACCCAACCAATGGATCGGGCTAGAGGAACACGCCAAAAGGATTAAGAAGCCACAACCCACTAAAGGCCCACTAAGGGTCTTTAAGTGCGCGGCAGGGGCCAAATGACTCCCTAGCAAATGGGACCCAGAGATATAACCCCGGGGAATCACACATTGATTCCCCAAGGGTTCGGAGGCTACTTGTCGGGAGAAAATATTTTCCTCAACGAAAAGATATCTGCCTATTAGCCAACTTACCGCTAGCAAAATGGGAAACGCCAAATGGCAGGACAGTGAGGGAAAATACGCCTGTGCTCGCGAACGGCTAGCCAAAGAGGGCTAAGGCCCTGCTCTATGGGTGAGGGAAAACGGGCCGGTCATGGGCGGCCCCGGCGATATCCTCCCCCGAGCAACCAATTTCGCCCGCCCGATCGCTTGAAGAAGTTGTCGAGGGCGCACAAGGAGGAATTCCTATTCCCTAAAGCAGAGTTGAGCGGGGACGGGTTCACAACCCCCCGTGCCGCCCAAGTAACCCGACCGGTAGCGGTGGCGGGGCGCCGGCGGAGCGGCGGCGGGACAAGCCCGCCCCGCGCCTATGATTCTAGGCGATAGAGGCGGTGGCGGCCTCCCCTCCTCACGCCCGCAGCGGCGGACGAACCATAACCACCCACGGTTTCATGAAGAAACGTTATCGCCAAAGACCCGATGACTTGTATGCCATGGTATCTCCTTGATCTATAAAAGGGAGGACCGCAACCCCCCCTCGGCGTGGGGAGAGCTCTCTCTTCTCGATCGATCCCCGAACTTGTCATACAACCTAGATGATAAGGCCACACCTCCAACGACTCATATGGGCATCCTTGGCTCTCGAGTCCTTCTACTTCTAGCCAAATACACACACAAACTCTCTCATTCTCTCATTTCTCCCTAGAGACTTGGGCTTTTCCTTAGAAAGCCCCTCTCGACATATAGTTTGTAAACCCCCTTTACAAGCTCGAACCAAAGAGAGCGGGCAACACACTAGCCCAAATCGAGCGTAGGGGACATTCATCCGTCGAACGGTATAAATCCTTTGTGTCCACTTCGGCTCTACTATCGATAGCCTAAGCACGCTTACGTTATAATTATTTCCAGCGTTTATTCGAAACACCGGCGGTAATTCTTTGAAGCCATAAGCCGAAGCGGAAGATCGGACATCATCTCTCCACCACCGGAGAATTAAAATAGCTACTCCAATTCCTCAAGTTCTAAATAGGTTAGCTAGCTAGTTTTAGTAGAGTTAGTTGCTACGCTCAAGATTCTAGATTGTTGTCATCGGGGAGTATGGTAATCATTGTATCTCCCCGCAACTTTATTCTACTTCAATACTATGTTTTTTTATTTATTACGTTCCTAGTTTGATCAAGTAGTATATATGTTCGTGTGCTTATCGTTGTTTACTTACGGATGCAGCCTATTTTCTAGGTCAAGTGGTAGATTGCGGATGTGATACTCCCGTTGAGTCCTTTGTAATCCACTCCCAGTTGATAGGACAATTAGAACCTGGTTAGAAGGGAAGCCTTGCTCTGTTCTTGATTTTTCTTAGTAACGTTCCATATACATAGATGAAGAGTTATTATGCTATGTATGATTGTATATGAGCTAGAGTGTATGAAAGACTTAGCAAATTAGGAATGACATAAGAATTCAATCTCTTAATTAATTACTGTCTGACCTAGTCTTTATGATGAGTAGTCTATATCTATCTTTGAGTGTCATAAATTTATGCTTACAATCTTTATCTATTGTTTATGGCTTACCCATATTAGAGCATGTGATTGCGTGATTGATTTCTCATAAGTAATCATATTTGACAATTATCTCTGAGCCACCCCCATAGCTCTTCCCTGTGGTAAAATATAAATAACGATATCTGAAATGCTCCCGTGAAATGCTACTTCATACTATTTTGGAGAAGGAAGGCCGGTGTGACGATCTCCCGCGTGCGAAGGAATGAGGCGCGCGGAGGAAGAAGGCTCAATGCGCATGGGTGACCCATGCGCATATTTGCCCGTTCGAGGGATTTTTGCCAAGTTGAGAAAGATGAGGAAGGAGGATGCCAAACTGTTGGAGATACTTTTTTCTCATTTTACCAAACAATTAAGGATGAGGAAGCCGGATGGCAAACTGTTGAAGATGGTCTGAGTTTCTTTTTTGATTTTCCCCACACCCTCCTTCTGTTTGTCCGTTCGGCTTTCTGCTCGAGCCTGTCGAGTTCCTGTTGGGCGCCGGAGGAATACCGGTGAGGGTTGGGTTTTACCCCTGCAGCCGAGTTGTCGCACCTGGCCTCTACACCGGTCGAGCACTGCAGCCAGGACACCGGTAGCGACCGGCAGTTCTTATGTGTCTGCGCCTGCAGCATCAATTTGGTTTTGCCTTTGCTCTTTCTGGTTGGGACTTAGTGATTCAACAGCAGCAGCACGCGCTTGCTAATTCCATTATCAATTGGCAACTTAGTTGGCTTCTTTCATTTGCCGTAGGTCTGCAGCAGTGGAGCAGCTGCTCGTGCACAAGCAAGCCATTTCCTTCACAGTGCCTGGACCGACTCCCTCAGATCAAACTTCAGCAGCAGCTCGTGCCTTTTTTCTCTGTATTTCAGCAATCACAACTGCAGGTGAGACAACAGATAGTTTTATCCTTTAGCGGCAACAACAGGTTCAGCACTATATTCTGGTATGTTCTTTTCACTTTTTACAACAAATTGGAGGTGACAGTAACTAGTGAAGCAACAGTTCATTTTTATTACTTGTTAATCATTGCTCCGGTCAGTGTTTGCTTCATCTGTTTTAGCCGATTGTCATGAATCATGCATCTGAATATTAGAAGCTACACTTTGTGTCCTTGTTGCTTCAGAGTTCAGACCCTGCTTGTCTTTCTAGCACTCGGCAGTAGTAGCAGCTTGGGATAAACTCCATCTCTTTTGTGACGTGTCATTGTCAATTAATAGTGAATGAACTATTTTAAGTCATCATTAGCCATTCATTGTTTGATTAGTTTATTTACTTTTAGCTTGTTACGTGAGTGCATCTTGTGTTCTGTCCTTGCCTCCCAGTAGTACAGAGCAGCTGCACTTCAGCATTCAGGTAAGAAAGTAAGCAGTGCTGCAGCGCCGAGCCCCTCCCTGCTTTAGCCGGTGCTAGTCGGTGTAGTTACGGGCACAGCAGCAGCAAGTGCTTGCTTGAACGTGATTTGCTTCTCCAAATCTATCTCGAAGCGTCTTTCCCCTTCCTACAGTGAGGAAAGGCGATTTCGAGGGCGATTGTCTTCTCCTCCGTCGATCTGCCAGCCCCCTCTCCTCCGGCGTCCCTGCCGCCGGCGGAGATGAGAGGGGTGCCCGGCTCCTTGGCGGGAGGGCAAGTTTAAGCTTAGGCTTTAGCTCTTTTTGTCCCGCCGGCATCGTCTTCTTCGCCGGTTAGGGTTAGGTTTTGCCGATGGGGTGGAGCACCTCGGCGGCTTTTGTGTCTGGGTGTCGTCGGCAAGGCGGTGGTGTCGACGGTGCTGTTGAATAAGTCTTCGTGGCCTCTTCCTCGCTGCGGTTGTGTGCTACTCCGGTGCCATCGATGAGGTTGACGAACTTTGTAACTAGATCCGGGGCCGGTAAGTCTTCGTCTTTGCGAGATGGGGATTCTTCTGGTCTTCTCTACAAGGATGCAGTGGAAGCTGCGGGCTTCGTGGTTGGAAGGCGAGTAGGTCGAGCTCAAGGTCTCCTCAGCGCCGGTTGGTGGTCGACGAGGAGTCTCGATCCAGGGTCAGAGAAAGCTTGGGGGGCGTCCCCGGTCGATGGTTCTACAGCGCAGGCTTCATCTACGGCGGCTCATGTCAAAGCCTTTGGGCGATGGAGCTTCTCTGGCGCCAGGGCAATGGCGGATTCGGCGGTGGCGGCAGTTGGCGGCGGAGACCGCTGGAGGCTTCGGGAAGCACAAGGCCTATGGACCTAAATGTAATTTTTGTTTTCGTTAGGGGCCTCTGTGTAAGTTGGCAGGACAGCTGTCCACATATCCTTCTCATACGTACCTGTATTTGTACGCGTCCCTGTATGTTTTCCTTGCCTAGCAATACAGATACGTATTATCAAAATAAATCTATACACATATATACAGTACAGATACTTTATTTTTGGTGAAGATACTGTAGTCATTCCTCTCACAGATGCACTGTACATTATCGGTAACTCAACCATAGCCGTCCGATCTCCATCCTACAGCCTCGAAGCAGTCCGACCTTCGTCCTGCAGCCTCGAAGCATCCATGCGTCCTCCGATCTCCATCCTACAGCCTCGAAGCAGTCCGACCTTCGTCCTGCAGCCTCGAAGCATCCATGCGTCCCCTTCTGGAAACTCCGGCCCCTCCCTCTCCCTATCCTATGTCGCAAGGTCCAGAGCCAGCGCCGTGCTCACCGCCCTCCTGCAGCCAGTGGCGGATCTACCCGGCATACCCTGCGATTCTGGCGTGGATACAAGTATATACTATACGTATATACACCGGCGGGCAAGCGGCCCATATGCGTGCAACATACCAGCTGCCAGCGATGGATACGCCAATACGCGCGTACGGACGATCAAAGCAGCGCCGCCGCCGTATGCCCGTATCGGTTCCACACTTCGACTTCGAGTCTTCGTCTTCTATGATGGTTCATCTTGATTTCTTCATCCGTCGACCGTCGTTGGCCACGATGGATCTCTGTCTCCCTCTTCCTGCCGCCTGATCAGGTAAGATTCAATCAATCAAATTCTTCGGATGTTTGTAAAATTCATGTGCACTTCAATTATTGCTAATTGCCTAATTGTTTAGTGCTAGAATTATAAAATCAATTATCATACAGCAATGTCGAGGATTTGTCCAAACATTAGAGTCCGATCGAGATTGATCTATTATTCAGTACATGTTTCATGTCAGCAAAATAACATTGTAAGTCCCTGATACTCTATTATGCATATATTTTAATTATCGGTATGGCTTTTTGAAACTATTTATATTGTATTTAGTGTACATGGTTTCCATTTAGTCCATGAATTAGGCCTTATTACCGAATTGGTAAATGGATTTACTGAATTGTGTATGAATCTTTTTTGAGAGGCATACCACGACCTAAAATCCTAGATCGCCCTTTGCACGCAAGCAGCGCAGCCCCTCCCCTTCCCCTTGCCCTCCACCTCCCTCTCTCCCACATGCGGCCCGCGGCCCAAGCCGTGCGCCTCCTCCGCCCGCCACCGCCGCTACATCTCCTTCTCTGCCCCCTGCGGGAACGCAGGCCGCGGTCGGCCGTTCGCCTCCGCGCCGCCCACCGCTCCATCCCTGCTCGGCCCCAGCGCGCCAGCTGCCGCTGCCGCCGCCTCTCGCCCGCGCCCGGCGCCGCCCCGCTCACGGCGTGCTCCCCAACAACGGCGTCTTCCTCGCTAGCGCGAACAAGCAAAGCGACCGCGGCACCCGGCGAGGGGTGGATCTCGCCCATTCGAGCCCCTGCGGCTCGCGCCATTGTCGCCCGCTGGCTCCTCGCGTGGTCCATCCTCATCCTTTTTCCACCGCCGGGCGCCCGGCAACGGAGGTCGCGCCGCCGCTGGGCGCTGCCGCAGCAGCGGCGTCAGGAGATCCGCGGCGCCTCCACGCTTCCCCTGAACGGCACCCGTAACGCGTCAGGCGGCCGGGCACGCCCGCCTCCACCCCGCTTTCACAGGCAGGGCGGCCCGCGACCGAGGTGCTGGCAATGTCACGCATCCTTCCTCTTCGTTCGTGCCGCGCATAGGCCACGACGTTTACTCCCTTCCATCGCCCCGCCACATTCGCGCCCAAGGTGTTCAGTGTTCCATCTTCTCCATCCACCACACCACAGTCCCCATCGACGGGCCAACAATGAACGCGAACACCCAGGACCAAGGTGTAATTTAGGTTCCATGTCCGTTCCGCTATTGCCTCCTATGTGTTCGACGATATGCCTCTTCACTGCAGCCTGCTAGATTTTGTGATGGTCCATCAAAGAAGATGCTGCTTGGACAATATTAAGATGCAGGTACAAATCGATTTCCCCCTAAAGTCTCTTTTGCATTGTCCTTCCATTTTTTTACCCTAAAAACAGAGACAGCCTTGCACTTTTGTCATCTATCGGGGTTAGTTAAAACCTCCTGCCTCCTGCTCGCACGAGAGCAATCCAAGCATTGCTGGCTCTTTTGTGTGCCGACATGCGGCATCGGACGTTTTACAAAAAGGGACTTATACTTTTCGGAATGTACTGGTACTCTAAGCGACGCTTGGAGTGAACAGTAAAAGCGTTCTTATATTTTGCATATGGATCCTTATAGTAACTTTTATTTAATTTTATGTGAAGAAGAGAAAATTTTGAAAGCAAGTTGGTGTTTTGAAAACCCCCTTGCAAATTTTGAGAAAAGCCCCTCCCACCCGCAGCCCAGGCCCGACCCTGCGGCAGCCCGGCATCTCGCTCCTTTTCTCCTCTCCCCCGCCGCGCCGCCACCACCGCAGCTCCGCCACTCCCTGCTCTCTCCTCTCCACACTCCCGTCTCCTCTCTGATCTCTTCCTCTCTCCTCTGTCTCTCAATGTTGCCGCCCGCCTGCGTGCTTCGCCCTTGGCGCCTCCTTCTTGCTGGCGCCCGTCGGCGCTGGAAGCGTGAGGTTGGATTTATTGTGGTCGTCGTCCTGCCCGCCAAGAGCTCCTCTCCTCGGCGTCTCTCTCTCTCCGTCCTTTCTCCTTCTTTCTTTGTCCATTCGTCTATCTATTCGGCTGGGAGGCGGCCGGGTGTCGCCGGGCTGTAGCGTGCCCATCATCTTCGATGTAGATCGAAATCCACCAGGCCCTGATCTGCCGGCCCGAGCCGCGGCACGGATCTATGCCTCTCCATGCTTGGGACAAGCTGCGTCACCACGGACACTCCGCTCCAGCATTACCCCCTCTCTCTCTACTGCAGCCATCACCTCCCTCCGGCGGCGAGATCCGGGCCGGCGGATCTGGTGACTCGGCTGTGGCTTCCCGACTTCAGCCGTGCTGTGTTTGGTGGCCTCGTTAGATGCGTTGCGTGATCTGCATTGAGGTCGAGCGGGCTAGCGAGCATGGCGGACCTTGCCTCGTCATCCCGACTTCAACACCTTCGTCATCCCTCACCAGGGCGCGCGAGCGGCCGGACCTCCGACCTCGAGGTGCGCGGGCGGCTGGATCCACCGGCGCGTGGGCGGCCCGGATCCATTGGTTGGTAGGGGCGGCCTTGTTACACGGGCTCGCCGGCGTATCCTTGATCTTCGTCGACTGGCACCATCGGATCTGCCAGAGGTGAGATGCTGACACGCTGCCTCCTTCCATGTCAACTGCTGTAGCTGGGTTAATCCATTACTCAAATATTTTGCGAAATTTACGTTGCAGATTATAAGTTGCTGCTGCAAGTTGCAGCAAACGCCCGAGTCTAAAGCTTCCAGCAAACGCTTACATGTAAAGGTCCAGTAGGATTTATATTCTGATCTGATTTACTTGCAAACAGGTGTATGCAACCAACTTGGATTTTTGTTTACAAAATTATCAAGTCCGATCCTTTGCTGGTTCTGTCCATTGTCATGTAACTTGTGAAATGGTTGGTTTTGCATGGCAGTGCATTGCGCTTCTGCAGGATGCCAGGAAGGGATGTTTCTTTTAGCTAGGACATACGCCATTATCTTGAAGAAAGTAATGCTCTCTTCCACAGCTCGTGGCTCCTGAGATCCAGGCACATACAACCGCTCTGCCAATAACAGATCGAGCCATGTCAGCTGTGGAGAACTGCTATCCTTTTGCTTTCGCTGGGAGCTAGCTTGTTGTGTTTAATGCACTAATTTTGTGTTGCTTGGGGGAATGAGGATGCCAGGTGGAGGCGTCCATGGCTTAGTCGCTGGATACCATGATGTGTGAATTTCCATCAAATTCAGTTAAAACACTTCTGAGTTACAGCCATATTTGTGTTCTTTGATATTTCATAGGATTTCACACAATTACTTCTCAGAGGCATAGCCGCATAGGTTTCATAATACACAAATATTTCTCACAGGCATGCTTACTTGAGCAATAGATTAACATAACATGACTACAAATGCTCTTTTTAATATCCAGCAACCATCTCGCCCACCAATTTGTAACTTCAACATAAATTCTTTGATGAATATTCAGCTACTTTTTGTTTGCATAATGTTTTATTTTGTGGTTGTTATTTTTTCAGATATTGTGTTTATTATCCTGCCATTTGCATATGATGAATAGTGTCCTTATTGTAATCCTTTGTTTGGAATTCTGCTGAACATATCTAAACCCATCCATTCAGATGCTTCGATAAGGCTCCTGTCGTTTCAGAGGACCAATAGCCTGAAGGACAGCCTGGACAACTATAGCTCATGGCTAACCCAGGTGGAGGAAGTGAGGAGCCTGGTCTGGGTGCTTCAATATGGTTCGCCTGTGTCTTCTATTCTTCTGCAATGTACCAGACTGTTTGACTAATGCGCGTTAATCATGTTCATGTGCCTCTTAGGTGCTGATGCTTTGGCTATGTCAATATACTCTGTGTGCTTAGATATTAGTGTTGATCATCTAATTATAGCCTTGCAGAGCTATGTTTCTCGAGCATAATCAATAGCTTATTGTCTTTAATTCATTGTAGGGTGCCCGAAGGGCGCCTGATGTTCTAGTATGCTACATTCTTAACAGGTTTGCCGCTTCAGGAGATGTCTTCTCTATGTATTCATGCTTCGTGGATTCAGCTAGGCTAAGTGACTCTGAAAGCTAAACCCTAAAAGTTATTGCTACAAAAAAAAATTCTTTTCATGTGCCTCACTAGCCTGCTTCAAGATGCTTTTCCATATGTGCTCATTGCGCTAATAATAATAAAAAATGTGTTGCATCCTGTTAGTCCAAACGTTGATTCTGTTTAGCAGGTACCAATTTGTGACATGGATATACCAGTAAATCTTGACATATTCTTACTGATCCGTCTCAGCTTTGGAACCTGCCATTGGGATCAAATAATGCAGATTTGGACCCACATGATGTCCGAACTACGAAATTATCATGCCATACTACAACAAAGGTCTGTTCCTTCTCGCTACTCAGGGGTTGATGTTCTACTTTTCAATTTGACCATCTTATTTTTTAGGGCCTAAAATGATTGCGAATTACAAATGAATTGCATAGCCACAATGTTTCTGTCAAAATTGTTTAATGACGAGACATTACATCCACAGACTAATTTGATAAGGTTATGAAAACAAAATGCATTTCAATGAACACGTGACTTTTCCCATTACTAAACATGATGACCCTGCCACTAATTTGTTTCTAACATGGCAATACATAAATAGAACCTGCTTTTCCCAAAGAGTCTCCATATCCAACTAACCATCCCTATATTACGGTATTACGGCGACATTATCCTACGAAAGGCTAAAATAACATCTCATATGTAAACGATCTTAATAATCTATTCCATGTACAATCATATGAAAGATTATAAGTCAACCTTGCTGCCCGTGCGAAGCACGGGGTACCAACTAGTATTGTCAATTTTCAAAAAAAAAAAAAATATAAGTCGTCTTGTCAAGCTACAGGAGGCTATTTGTTGATTGCATGGGAATCAGGTTTCCACTTTGTTTCGTGCTCGTTTCTCCTGCAGGTTATCGGACTGATCAGCTAAGCGCTAGCCCTTCTGTCTCTATTGCAGTTCTTCACTTGTGCAGACCTGAGATGGTAGGCTGTGCACCAACGAGTGCCCTGCAAATCCCCTCTCTTTCTTGCAGTGAGGAACAAATTGCCGGTTCCGTGGCTTTAAATTGCGGATCAAATTTCCGGTGTCTCATTCCCAGCTGTTTTGTCCACAATGTGGTTGTTAGAGCTCCGATTCGTGTTTTCGCTTTTTGTGTTGGTTTTCCATTAATTCAAGGAACTTATCTAGGAACTCTCTTCACCAGTTGATGTTGGTATTTTGGATTTGGAAATTCACTTCTTCTCTATAGGAGTTGGGTATTTCATTTTCTGTCCTTCGGTTCGGGGAAGTGTCTCGTGCTCGTTTATGCCTTTATGGTGTCCTGCTGTATTCCTAGGCAACATCCACCCACTAATTGGGTCGTGGACATCACGGTGTTTTATTTTGCGCGTTTGGTGGTGAAGTTGGTACAACAGCTGAATATTTAAAAAATTACAGCTCACATTCAAACCCCCTCCCCGGGTCGTCGTTTTCGGTCCCTCGGAGTGAACTGTCAAAAACCGAGGCACATGGCAAGCATGACAACCCAAATAATGGTAGCCAGCGGCATTATGTCAATGTCCGGGTCCCTACTCCCTACCGTTTTCAAACGCTTTATTATTTGTGCTTTGTCGGAGAATCGATTGCTGTCCCTATTAACTTTGAATCAAAATAAATATATGTCCCTATCTTTTTATAACAAATAAATATATGTCCCTATCTTTTTATAATGATATCCTATACATATTATATGAAATTAAGATTGACAAAGCGGCATCAAATTGCTACAAATCGTATCTACAGTAGTGAGAAGGCATATAGTATACGTAACCCCTCCCTTGAGCTTTTCTCAGATCGGAAGGAACGATGAGATTGAGTTTGTAATATATGCATAAATGCACTCTTTATGCCTGCTAAAGTGCTAATACTTCCTCTCACTGTAAAGAAATACGTAGGCTTTTTTTTTTCCATTGTAACTTAGGACTTGCTTGGTTTGCTAACAAAAATTGCCATACCAAAAATTTGGCAAGAAAAAGTTGCGAAACAAAGGAAACAATATTTGCCATAAATTTGGCATGCTAATATTCTTGTGATATGTTTGTAAATTTTGGTAGTCAACCAAATGGCTGCTAAAATTTTGGCTTTGCCTAAGTTTTGTTAACCAAATTTTAGCCATCAACCAATCAGGCCGTAGAAGATTAGTTATTTTATCAGCTATGTGGATATGGTACATAAATTCCAATTGCACAATGACCAGTAAGCATGTTATTATTAAGGTTGACTTGTTTTGCAAATGTTGAAATCAAACTAATAACATTGAGTACCATGGTTTGTTCATGCTTGCGTCAAATTATCTTGGGTTTGTCAATCGAAATACTGAGAACCCAGCAATCAAACAATATTGCCTTTTAGCATAAATGATTTGTAAAGCTACAAAATGTTGAGGACATGAAGATGATGAATATCGTTGTACTCTAAATCCACAGTGTATTGAATTGAGCTACAACATACAACACATGCACATGCATGTTTATTCTCAACCAAGGGTAAGACCTCCGTTGCTTAGCTAAGTTTGTTTAAATAGTACATGCATACACAAGTCACACTAATAGTTTCTTACCTTATTCGCAAACACACATCATTACACTATAATATATGATAATCAACTGGTATACTAACTAGTAGTTACTTGTTACCATATTCCACAAACACAATCACACGCTGTAACATATATCAAAGAAATTGGCACATGACTTGTCAATGTATTGCTCCAAGATCTCTTCAACATCAGAAGATTCTACGCTACTTCTATCATGTTTGGCCTTTTATCCACATCAAGATTAAGACAATTCACTTTGCAATCTCATAGAGACTATTAAGAAGTTTCAAAACTTCTGGTTTTGCTATTTCCTTATCAAATAACTTTCGGTTGCTTCCCTTTGACTTTTGTGAGCATCTAGAAAGTTCTTTACCAAACTATTATTGTCAACATAAGTGGCCTTCTTCACGCTTATGAGCTCCAAGAGCACAACTCAAAAGCTGTAGACATCACTTTTATCGGTTAGTAGCCTATCTTGTAGATATCTTTGGATCCATATAAGTCTTGCCGCTAATGACAAAATCCATGTGGTCTTTATCTATCACAATCAACCTCGATATACCAAAGTCGAGAGATCTTTGGTGTGAAGCTATCATCAAAAAGTATATTAGCTGGTTTTCACATCGCCATGTAAAATTACGTTTGTTGTTTTGAATGTAGATAAGCAATACCTTCTGCCGATTCTGCGGCAATATTTAAACGACGTTCCAAAGTTCTTTGGAGCACGAGTTGCTTCCATGAAGAATATCATCAAGGCTGCCTTTGGAGAGAAACTCAAACACAAGCATTGGCTTATCAACTTCTAAGCAACAACCTATTAGCTTTACAATGTTCTTGTGGATCACTTGTGATTGGATAATGACTTCATTGGCAAATTGTTTATTTTGCAAATCCATATTGCCATCGACCGGCCGTTACTACAATTGGCTTTTTACGAGCAACTAATTGATTGTCAAGAAAGCCCTTGTAAACTTCACAAAAGTCACCTTGTCCAATAAAATTACTGCGTTTCAAGATTGGGTTCAGCTCCTCCTTTTTGTAAATCTTTATATTTTTTTTGCCTTCTCTAATGCGGGGCCACCATTTTTCTTGAAAAAATTCCATCATCTTCCTTTTCTCATTACGAATTAGGATAATGAATACCAGTAGTGCTATTATAAAAAGGCCACCTACCACACCTATGTAAAGTATAAGCAAAATTATTCTCCCATAATTTATTAGTAATTCACAAAACATTCAGGAATTGTAAATAAACTGAAGCAATAATTTGAATGTAGAGTAATCCAAATATGAATGCAAAATTGTTTGATAACGGATTGACTGAGATCATTAAAACAGTAGGGAACAGGGAGATAATGCCTTCTATTTATATTGTATTTAGTGGATGGCTTATTCCATGAACTTAAGCCTTATCGTGTTACTTAATGCATATATCCCAATCGTGTTGTAAGTTTTAAAATTATTACTAAATAAACTTACCGAATTGTATATGAAAAACTTTTTGGAGACATACCCTAAGCTAAAATTCTAGATTCGCCACTTCCCATAGAACAAGTTTAAGTGACATACTGAGAAATTTTCCAATATTCAATACGTGTTTGCACCTACTGCCTTCAATATTATTATACTCCAATGAAAAAGTTACTCCTTTTCCAATATCAACTATTTGCCTGGTTCGGTGACAGATCTGGTCTTCTCCATCATTGAAAAAGGAACATATCATGATAATATATGCAATACCACGTAATTCTAAAATTTACACCATACTTAGCATATCAAGAGGGATGTGAAAATATGTATGTACTAGCATATATGTACCTATGGAAATTTGTGCTGGTAATGGAAAATTGGAGCTGCAGGGTTCTTTGAAAGGATCACCACTGTGGGTACCACTTGGGCATGTGCATTCATATGAACCTTTCGTGTTATGACAATTGCCGAAACATGGGTATCGTCCTGGATGTTCGCATTCATTGATATCTGTATGATTCATCAACCATGATCTCCATGATCAGGTACATAACTAAAAAGAATACTCCATGCATAATAACTGATAAAATGTGAAACAAAGGCATGCAATTTATATAAAAGTAGAGAGTATTCTAATACAAGGTTTATTTTTAAGTAACTAATTAGGGAAAAATCAATAACATTCCCTATAATGAATTCTTAAAAGCTAGTTAACATATATAGGATACTTTATAGTCCACCATAGAATATATTCTATAGCACCTAAATTTACTAAAATTAATTGTAATGATTTACAAATTTTTTTTTGAATGATTTACAATAACTCATTATGGAATTTACCATCATTTGAAAGTAATAATAATTGGTAGTAAATCTCAATAGTCACCGTAAGTTTCCAATCAGTTTTATATATAGCTATGTGTGTTCATTTGAAGTGGTTTCAACCTTTTCACCTAATAGCTAGATGGTTTCCAACCTATATATTGGCCCTCATAAAATAAACTTATTTTTGTTACTCTATTTTATTCTACTCTCTCTGTTTTTAAATTATAATATGTTTTTAGTTTTTTAATATATATAGGTTTTACTATGCATTTAGATATATGTTATGTCAAGATACATATAGTAGTTGTATCTAGAAAAAACAGACCATCTCTTATAATTCGGAATGGATGAAATATACAGTAGCTGTGTTTTGGCATGCACTTACCAGAACAACCATTGGTAACATATGGATTACCATCGTAGCCCATGCTACAGTTGCAGACGTAGCCAGGCCCATTGGATGAGTTGTAACACTCACTGTTGGAGCTGACGCAGGCATAGTCGTGCCCCTGCCCCTTCTTGGCCTCCTCGCACGTCAGGGCGTTGTCCCTGATGGCCCAGTCCAGCCACACCGGCATCGTCCTGTTGCGATTCATCTTGAGGTCTGTGGTGTGGAAGGTGTAGTTGTTCCTGTCCACGAAGAAGGCGTAGTCGCAGGGGGCGAAGTCCAACCTAGCCTTATGGGTGTACGGTCTGAAGTTCATGTAGTTGTTGGTGAGGCCGGACGGGAAGTCGACGTGGCAGCACCCGACGCCGGTGCAGACGGCATCTGTCGCGCTCCCGGAGTTGTTGCAGAAGCACATGCAGCCAGTATAGTAGGCGTACGTGTAGTCGCTGCCCTCGCTCCGCTGGCTCTCGGTGTACCCCAGGGTGTTGCAGCCGACGACGACCACCTGGTTCCGGGCGTTGGAGATGCGGTACACGCCGTCCTTGTTGAACTGCACGTCGCCGTACTCCCAGTCGTACACATCGTCGGAGGAGTTGTAGCACTCCCAGGCGACGGGCAGCATCACGAGCGCCTCCGCCGTGCTGATGGAGAGGTTGCTCACCGGGACCGGCCTGGTGCCGCTGAGCACCGGCGTCGTGCCACCGTCGCAGATGATCTGGAATCCCGGGCGGAAGCAGCCGGCGCCTATGCCGAACGGGTATCGGATGGCAGTGCCGCCGCAGCTGTCCTGGCAGCCTGGGAGGGCCTCGAGAGCTGCAGCGCAAGCCTTGATCGTGAGTGCTGCTGCTGCCACCAGCAGCAATGGCAGTATGGTCAAGGCTGTCGACATTACTATTCTATGCTTCGGCTGTTAAGGTTACCCGTGAATTGATCGACCAGGAGCTAGCCCTCACTGCGTTTAAATAGCAGCGAGTTGCTGCTGTTTAGTATCCCTTTCCAACTACTCCCGCTGTCACTACATGTCACACAATTCTACACATACAACAATGATACAACTCACTGAGTACATGTTTTTAAACTAAACATAAAGTTAATGATGTTTGATTTTTTATGGTTTTACTAAATTTTTGTAGGTGACATACAATTAGTGCTTTTCCAAAAGAACACACCAGCAGCATGCAACTAGCAACTCTAGATAATTTCATATTTCAATAAAGAAAAATGTAAGTTATGACATCCTATTCAAGGAATCACATGGAGCTAGGTAATTTAATAATAATGACAAAACTGACATCAAATTTATGCTAAAAAGGATTTCAAAATAGGTGCCAGTCAAACATTGTTAGGTTCCTTCCACCGTATTCGTCAGTTTTGCTATAATAATGAGCAGGTATATATGTTTATAGAGAAAGGGTTTGCCTTCGCTTTGAATACAAACACTAATTTTATAATAAAGTTTCATTAGTTTTCTTGTCATGGATATTATTAGGGTCTTTTGCACAGCTGCCCCTATTCTAAAGTCCAATTGCTCTTTTGCCCCTGTTTTTTAAACTTTGCTTGTTTGCCCCTGTATTTTTTGAAACCGAAGGCTTCCGTTACCCCTATCCTGTGAAGTGATGTTAACGGTGTTAAGTCAAGGTCTAAAAAGACCAAAATGCCCTCTCTCAATGTCAAGTGGACCCTACATGTCATCCCGCTCAACTCTCTCCCTCCCTCAATGCTAAGTGGACCCCACTCGTCATCTTCTTCCTCAACTTAGCTACACGCATGTTCCGCCGCCATGGTGACCAGCATTTGCGCCCACGAGCACGCCCGGCCACAGCGGCACAGCCGGCCGCTGAGCCCGCCCGACCCGCGCGCCGCGGCACTCCGGTGCCGCGAGCCAACCCCACCGCGCCCTCGCGTCGGCCCCTCCGCGCCGGCCGCCCGCGCGGCCCTCCGCGCCCGACCGCCCGCCCACCGCGCCCTCGCGTCGGCCCTCGCTCGGGGCGCCGCTCGGCGCCGCCAGCGGCCCGCGCGCCCTCGCGCCCGCCTCGCCCTCGCCCTCCGCCCCGCGCTTCGACGCTGCGTCCTCGCCCGCCGTCTGCCGGCCGGGCACGCCCTCTGAACAGGAATCGTCACTCGTGTGTGCTGCCAGGAGGCGGGCGGCGGGGAAAGATATAAGGGTATTCTGGTCCTTTGGCCCTTTTTCTATTTTTTTTTTTTTTTTGGCCTAAATAAAATCCCAGCTGACGGCATATGAAAATAGGGGCAAGCGGGCATTCGGTTTCAAAAAACAAGGGCAAACAAGCAAAGTTTAAAAAACGAGGGCAAAAGGAGCAATTGGACTCGGAATAGGGGCAGCTGTGCAAAAGGCCCATATTATTAATATGTTTATAGAGGAAGGGTTTGCCTTCGCTCTAAATACAAACACTAATTTTGTAATGAATTTCGTTGGTTTTCTTGCCATGGCATATTACGATACATGTATCGGGTTATTAAAAAGTCCCCGAACTTGCTGCTCTCTCAGGAAACGGAGCCTCGGTGGACTCTTCATAGCGCGACACCTGTTCAGATTTTTTTTTTTTACCTTTGCCATCCACCAGCGGAAGCCCGCACAGCGGAAGCCCACCAGCGAAACCCTACCGCGACCCCTCTCATTCCCCGTCTGTTTCTCGGTCTCTCTTCCCTCTCTCCGTCCTCACCGCCGCTGTCGCCGCCGCCTCCCTGCCCTCCCCTTGGCGCGCTGCCTCCATGCCTCTCCCCTACCTTTCCATCTCCTCCTCACGTCGCGTCCATGCCGGCACGAGCATACCTTGAGGACCAGCTGCGTTCGCTTCCACCAGATCTGTGCAAGCTCGTCGGCGTATGGGTGCGCGTTCTTCATCAGACGCCACTGGATCTAAAAGTAGGGAGATGGGGCATGCTGCTGCTCCAGCTGGTCGTTGCACGACCACGCGTTGTTACTTCTTCCCTCGTCGTGCTCGATATGGGTGAGTTCTCCGTTGCCTGTCTCTGCCTTGCGCTTGATCTAAGGAGGTTTTCTGGGTGTCGTACATGCTCACAAATATCCAATGCATTTTTGCCATAAATTCGACCTAGATCTGTAGGTTCTCTTACTACAGAACTGCGTAGTACATCGGGTGGTTCTAATTGTATCATGAAAATGTACTCGACATTGAAATCCCTTCTTAGTTGGCACCTGATAAAAAAAAAACATCACATCCCGTTTAGTACATATGGTGATGGATGGACAGTGCAGATTCTTGTCTTACATAATTGAGTGTTTACATGATGCCACATTTATCTGCTGATCTTGTTGATGTATTGCAGGGCATGCTACGCTTCAGAACACAAACTTCAAATAAATTGCTTGAGGGGATGACAGTTTTTCATTAGCTGGAGGATGAGTCATAATTTTATTATTTGTCTTGATGCCTTCTGATTCCCTGAAACCTATTCGCTTTTTGTGAAATGAAGGGTCTTTTGTGTCCAATGGCTTTTTGTGAAATGAGGACTTTGTTGCGTCCAATGGCCATTCAATAGTGACCCATAGCTTTGCATTGCTATCATTGGAGCTACCGGTAAGTTTGCAAGAAATAGAGTTTTCTAAAGCTATTTGCTCTGTATTTCAGTGACTTTCTTATTTATTAGGTATGAACATAGCATAACTTCTGCACAAAAGTCATGAAATGCTTACAGATTCTACAAAAAGTAACCCGAAAACATCATTGTGAATATATTTTGGGACAGAGCATCTGTGTTGAAACTTGAAACTGTCAGTTGCTAGATACAGTCCTTCCTGATAAAGATCTTTCGCTCTCAAGCTCTCTGCACTGGATGCGCCCATTATGGGCCCAAATTAAAATTGTTTCCTGATTTTGTTCCACTGGTTTCCGTGATTGCTCCTAGCTATTAGTTTGTGCTTGGACACTTCATATAATCTAATCTTGGTTGTATGTAGATATGTGTTCTGTTTCGTTATTATTTCCTTAGTCTCTCACTCTCTCTATGTCATTTAAGATCATTTTTTTCTCCACAAATGAGTTTTAACATTCTACCATACTCATGTGCTTTATTACTTCTGCAGAGAGTGACCGATTGGTTATATCCCAGTGCAAGGAACTTCTTGAGAAAAGAACATCTCCTGAAGCAACAAAAGCCTTAGAATTGATCTCCAATGGATTGCGCATATGTCCACATTTGGACAGCTTCAAGGAGATGAAAGCAGAGGCATTGCTGTTCGTTTGTATTCCTGTCTCTTTTGGCTCATTCCATGAATTTTTTAAGAGCGTCTATATTAACAAATATTCTGGGAATGTCCTTTTTTTTGTTATATATTTATTTCTTGCTACTGATGCCATCGCTGCACTGAACAGCTACAAAGATATGAAGAAGTGATTCAACTATGTCAGGAGTCTGTAAATCCAACTGAAAGAAATTCAGTTTTATTCAAAGACAACGAAGAACCGAAGAATTCTAGAGTCTCTGAACAGACACAGTTCTCTGGAAGGTATTGGCGGCCCTACCTCATTTGCAAGTCTTATTTCCTTTCAGGCAAGCTGGTATTATTGTTCAACTTCAAAAGGATTTTTTTTGTATTCTCACTTGAATCATAATTTCGACTGCTAATGAATTACTATGGCAGTTGTGAACTGCATTCATTTGCTCTCTGAACTTTTTTTCGTTCATTTGCGGGTCTCTGAACAAGTCACTTACGAGAATATCAGCCATCAAGCATTGTACTGAAATATTAGAAGCTCTCTGAACATTTTTCATTCATTTGCAGGTCGGTTGCTGTGATTGGCTTGGTTCCTTTGGGTTACAAGTACAAAACCCTCAGATGCAAATACTACCCCTTTACGCCTAGGAGCTCAGCAAGTCATAGGATATCCTTATTGATTATGGGTTGTTTTTATACGTCCATTCCTGTGATATGTGTCCAGATTGTCGCTGTAGTTGCCTCCATGGTCGTTTGGCTCCACTTTGTGGGCGCTCCCTCAGTCTCCATCACAACCCCAATGTCTCTTCTGATTTCTAACTTTGCCGGAGTCTATTGACTGGAGGACCAAGGGCGCTATTATAGAGGTCAAGAACAATGCAGCCTATGTAAGCATCCATATCAATCTCTATTCCCATTTACTGTGTTGCAGTTAACCTTAGGTTGTATCTTGTATGAAATATGAAGACGAGTGCACAATAAATGTTATATAGTATCATTCTACTATGCTGAACAATGAATTGTTTCTCTGAAAGTTGCCATTGATATGACTACTTTTGTTCAATTCCTCGCTAGGCTCTTTGTAAATAATTACTTCATTGGGTAGTTAGAACATGTTTGAAATGCTACTCCAAGCGATTGTGATACAAATAATATTCCTTGATAGCACGAAGTAGTGAAAGACGCTGTCTATAATTGATGACTTTACTAATTTGAATGTGCTAGATGAAAAACCTGCAAAATTAGTTGATAAAAAAAATGTTGTATAAACATGGAATGTCGAATGTCTGAGCAGTACTTGAATGTATACTGAATTAGCGACATGTTTTTATATATATTTTAACTATTTGGTTCTTCCTGTAACTCTAGCAGCATAGGTGATAGGATCTTTCTTTCATTCAATTAGTTACTACACAGTATGCCTGCTAATACCGATGGTGATGGATTTTGCATAGAGCCACATAGATTTGTTGTTGGCCACATGTGTTCTACATAGGTACTATGCTACAGCCTACAGGTGACAAGCAATGGTAATAATTTAATGAAGTTTGGTAGTTTATTGCTAATGGTTTTTGTTTGGTAAAAGTTTGATAGAAAAAAATATGTGTGCACTTTTTTGTTTAGAAAGTAGTTATTTTCAGGTAATCACAATGACTCTTACCTAAGAGGGTACTTGATGTGGATCTACCTGAGATTCTGAGCAGCAGACGGAGAAAAGCTAGGAATGGAGGTCACCATCATACATAGTCTATGTTGCTAGAGTTTTATTTAAGAATTATTTTTTTTCTTTTTGTCCCTGGTTTTTGCAATTGTTAGCCGGTAGTGGCCGTTATCTAAGCTGGTGTCTGGTGTAAGATGTACTTTTTATTAATGTGTAGGTTTTCTAAAATGTTGATTATATAAAAGAAAAGAGATTTTCCGAGTTTCCTATGCTTTCAAACTGGATGCAATAGAGCTTATGTATCAATATTTTGCTTAGATCTTTGTTATTGTGTAATTATAAAGTTATATACTCTTTTCTGTTCTAAATTATAAGCCGTTTTTGATTTTTGGTATATCTATTTTGCTACGCATTTTATATAATAATGTCACACATAGCAAAAAGCGTGGACAACAACTTTTGTTCTTAAGTCATTGTAGGGCGCCCGAAGGGTGCCCCATATTCTAGTCAACTAAAAGAACGATTGCAACATGTGCAAACCCAGGCAATTTGAGGCGGCATTATTCGGGGTGAAAATCAAATGACACTATTTACCATCTTTTCCTAATCCCCACTGACTTGTGCAAATTAACACTATTTACCATCTTTTCCTAGTGGACGTTCGCCAACTAGTGATGCCGACTAAAATTTGCCACTTATATTAAAAGGTCCTTAAGAGAGCTAAACATCTGTTAAGGTAAACAATTATTAGTATTAAGCAATTTGCAAGTGGTTTGGGTTAACGATTTTGGTATTTGAAGATTTATAAAGGTATGCTTATTATTGCATGATGGAGTGGTGGTGGATGGTTGCCATCTATTCTCTGTTTCAAATTATAAGGCGTTTTGACTTTTTAGATACGTTGTTGTTGTCACACGCCCAACGCGGGCTACCCCACATGGAGAAATAAACAGGCCAACTAGGGCCCAAGAGGGTGACAGTGCCGCCCGCCGCCGCCACTGCACCAGCCGTCCCCGCGGCATGCCCTAGGGGCGCGCGGGGAGAGGAGGTGGGGCGCGCGCCACCACCGCCGACCCACGGGCATCATCATGAACTTCCACATCGAGTCCTAGTCGAAAAGTGTCGGTCGAGATAAGAAATTGAGTGTCTTAATATAGGGAGGAGAATCCAATCCTATAAGGACCTCCTAGTTTACTTAGGAGTCAAGTCCCACAGGGCCTATAAATATTAGGGAGATATAATCAATTGAATCAAGTAATAGACGAATGAAAGCTCTTGGACCCTCTCCTCTCTCCCACGTGCGCCTCCCCCTTGTCCTGCCCTAGCCGCACGCCGCCGCCCCTCCCTGCCGCATGTCACCGTAACCGTCGCCGCCAAGCAGCCCCCCGGCCACGCCTCTGACACATGGTATCGGAAGACCGATCCGATCCTTCGGGCACCCATGGCCTCCACTTGCCACCATGAAGGATCTTCTCGGGAGTTCTCCTCCAACCTCTACGTCAAGATCGATGAGATGCACCAGAAGCTCCTCAACCTCAACATCGCCTCCACGACATCGGCGGGCGCGATATCCAAAGTGTAGCCATCACAAGCGCGCTGGGCTGCCGCTCACGCTGCCGAGGCGAGGCACGTCATGGTCACCTTTGCCGGTGTTGGTTTTGTTAAGTGCAAGTAGAATATGAGAGATTCCGCAAGTGCAGGGAGAATACCATTTGTTGGCGGTTCTTAACTCACATTTTTATACCGCCAATAAAAATATAAAATCCACACCAAACTTAGTGAATAGGATTTTATGCTAATGATTTCTACGAGTTTTGGTGTTTCACTTGTTTTGCGGGACAAACAAAAACATACCTAAAAGCGGATCCAAAGTGGAGAAAAGAATAAGATAAACAAGAATCCATTTTGGACTAAAAGCAAAACAAGAATAAACCTAATAAGATTAGGCTCATTTACCAGATGATTCAGGGTCCAGTCGAGTAGAGGGAAAAGGCCAAAAGACCTACAACAACTGCACGGGCCATTTGAGTTCAAATCCATCTCGGGCTGCACGAGAGGGTCCGGGTAAAATGGGCATAACTCACTCATCCGGACTCCGTTTTGGGCGTTCCAATAGGCCACGCGAAGCTAACGAGAAAACCCATGAGCCTGCAAAAGATGAGGCCCAGCTGACCCAGCCTAGGGTTGGCCGACCTCCAAGGTCTGCCGTCCTTAACGGGGCTTCGACCGAGCCAAACTTTTGACAATCGGTGCATTGAAGCGCAGGGAGGTCAGTTCAGGTGGGAGTCCAGGTTCATTGTACTTGGAACCAACGTATTGAGGTAGGTTTGGTGCATTAAGAGGGGAATCAAAGGAATATTCCAACGATGATGCCCCTCTTGCACCTATAAATGGAGGGGTCCTCCCCTCTCATTTCATCAACATTTCAAGGAAGAAGAGCACACCTCACTAGAGAGAGCACCACTCCAAGGGGCTATGCCCTAGTAGCTGGCTAGAATTAGAGAGTGAGATGTGAGGGTAAGAGCTGGGAAGCACCGGGCTTGTCAGCGTCTCCCAAACCTTGTACCTCGATTTTAACATCTTCTTGGCTCCTTCACGTGATCTTGGCTAAGTAAGTGTTCGTGTTCCTTATAGTCTTTTACGTGTCTTTTGTATAGTCAACCTTGACCTTCTTGTTTACGGGATCGTCATCCATCCCCATGGTGGACACTCTAGTTGAGGGCCCTCATAAAGACGGATAACCTTGATCACGCTAGAGTAGTAGCTAATAGCTTAGACATGGTGTCTACGATGGCGGTTACCTTCATTTTCCTCGCTCTTGTATGGTTGTGGGGATGGCAGCAGGTGGTGACAACCCTATTGTCTTTAGCATTCCCCCATGTCTTGGTTCAGGGTAGAGCTGTTGGCCGGCAATGCTTGTTAGACCAAGTGTTATTCGGTGCCCGAAGTAAGCAAGTAGAAGTAATATGATGCTATCCTTAAGATCCTAAAGCTATGGGAATACATCTCTACCAACCTTCTATCTCTACCCTTGTGTTATTCCTTGGGCATACTAGCTAGGAGAAATACCTCGGTTCCCTGTGGAAAATACGATACCCTAAATACTTACGGGTGAAAGCTACAACGGTACTTCCGTACGCTTGTGGAATTCTCTTGCATACATTAAAAAAGTACCAACAAGCTTTCTGGCGCCGTTGCCGGGGAACAGTTGCTAATTTCTTCGAACCTAGTTTGTCCTAGTATTTGTATCCTTTATTTTAAAAACAAAAGAAAAATCCTTTTTTAAACAAAATATTTCTTTTACCCTTTCCACAATGAAGCCAATATCAAATTCAAATCCTTTTTGCTTCAAAGGGGAGTTCTTTGAGCCAAAATCTTTTTCAAAACCAAATTTTTCATCCGGCTATGAACTCCACCATAGATTCAAAGCCATGGTTCGGGCACAACCCTTCTCAGGGCATGATCAAGAAGACCCATTTAGCCATCTACAAGATTTTGAGGAAAAGTGTTCATGCCTGAGCATTCCTAGCATGACACAAGAAATTCTTATGTGGAAGTTGCTTTTGTTCTCCCTCAAAGGGGAGGCGAAGCAATGTTATGCTAACACCATAGAATGTGCGAATAGAGAATGAGATGAACCTAAGAACAAGTTTCATCTTGCATTCATCCCCATTTCTCGTAACGCCACTCTACCAAGGGCAATCCTCGATTTCGAGCAAGAAGAGAAGGAATCCATAGGTGCAACCTAGGCTAGGTTTACAATGTTAATACATGCCAGCCTAGACTTGTCTTTACCTAACAGCGTGCAATTGCATCTCTTTCGAGTCTAGACATAGATGCTGACCTATGCCTTGACATAACTGTTGGAGGATCATTTGTATATAAAACCATGATGGAATAGAGGAAAGTCCTTGATCATGTCCTAGAGAAGTACACTTCTCCCATCATAGAACCTAAACCCCTCCATAAAAAAGGCCATGTCAAGCTTTGAGGAGCCCTTATCAGTCGAATCCTTACCCTTTGCCATCCTTAGATTCGTCTGTTGAGCCCTCACCCGAACCACAAACACCAAAGGAAGGAATGCTTCATCCTTCGGAGTTCGTGTTGACACCTCTAGCACCACTTAAGCTAGGTTGTCATCCCCGTAAAACATGGCGCCGAGGTCTTTGGTATTAAATGCATAGGCTCTCTAGAAAATAAGTAGGGGATCCGCAAAAGTTTACGATAACACCGATGTAGCATTTTAACAGGGAGTAATCCGGTATCGTTATTTATATTTTTACTTTGGGAAGGGAATGCTTGTAGGATAAATGAGCAATGAGCACTACATGTTGTAATGGAGAGCTTAACCATTGGTTATCTATCTACTCATACAGGGTAAGTGTCACATAAAATAATAATATATATAATGAATGCATGATAAATAATAAAGGTAAATGAGAGCACATAGCCACATAAAATAATGATAATCATCTCAATAGAGTACTCTAAGTTTATAACACTAGCATGGATTAGGATGATCTACAAGAATAAATCCTAAGTTATTCGAACTATAAAGTCAAAGCATACAATGATTAGTGCAATTATACCTAACAATCATGGCGGGAAAAGGTTATATATATGCATAGTGATATTATCAAGAAATATGAAGGATAGAGCAATCACTTGCCTATAATAGTGGGGCTCTACTAGTCCTATACTCAGGAGGAGGACTACGAAGGACTCAACGGGACTGTCACTCCCGCGATCTACCTCATGATCTGGAATATAGGGTGCAATCGCAGATAAATACGGTATAGACACCACGTCTACACAATATTTATCACTCACCCATCGATCTAATGAGCAAGCGCTATACGATCCTATGCATAAACATAATTCTAAACCAACTATGCTAAGCATATAATCAAAGTAAACTAAGAACAATATAATTGAGAACATAATCAAATAGAGCAAAGTCAATTCTGATATAATAGAATAGAATAAAGTCCTATTCATAGTAGCAAGAACAATAATGAATATGCAAGAAAGTATAAGAAATTACCAAGAACGATGACAGATCCAGGACTCAAGCTATGCTTGACTCCTTCTAGATCTATTCCTATGTAGCTATGCTATAAAACTATGGAGCTCTAATTGAGATGGTGGCTCTAGGGCTTCTCTCGAATGTTGAAGATGAATTCGATAATGAATTAGGGTTTCTCCGAGGGGCTAGGGGCTCTATTTATATAGCCTCCTTGGATGAACCGCAGCCCTTGGATCAAACCGACTTGAATAGATGGCTAAGATTGGTCCTCAAGGTCGGTGGAGGGGGGATCCGCGTGCTCGCACCTGATTGGTGGAGGTGCACGGGCGGCTGCCCACGTGGCTGGGCGGCCGCCCACGTGGCCTGGGCGGCCGCCCACGTGGCTCGGGCGGCCGCCCACGGCCTCTCGCCATGTGGGCCCGACTTCCACGGGGTTGCCTTCTCGAGTCTTCTAGATTCTTCTGAAGTTCTTCGGACGTGGTATTCTCTCTATGTAAACCCGACATGTGGACCTCTTTTGGTTCTTTTTCCGATAACCCCCTCAGAGAAATAGACAATCGCCAAAACTCATGGAATTCTGTTAGTGTAACCCCTATATCTAGATGGTATTCATATTTTAATCTTTTCTCATGCTCGGTTGTGGTTAAAAATGGTACTTAACCACCATCAACAAACTCCCCCAAGCTTACCTTTTGTTCATCCCTGAGCAAAGATAGACTTAGAGATGGATCGGGAGTTGCTACAATGCTTTCATTCCTCTTTAGCTCACATGCCTTCAAACAAGAACTCTCCTCCAGATTAGAGTGAACTATTCTGACTCAAAACTTACCCATATTACCTTTCTCTATGGGGCTTGTAGCCGTCACTTGGGTCTTGAGCAGTTGAAAGACAGAACAGTCAAGTCAAGCGCTATGTTTCTCGCTCTTTGATTAACTCTTATTCTGGAGTTTTTGCAAGATTTTCAAATAAAACTCAGAGATTCCTTGTATGACCTTTCAAGTCTCTCATTTGTGGTATTTCGGATCCTCTCTAAGGCAAGTGTAAGGTATGCCTTCTCTCTTCTCTCAGAATATGTGGTATTTGTGGAAGTAAGGCATAGGGAGATTGCCTTCTCTCTCTTACCCTATCTCTAAAAAGGCTTATGTGGGGTTCATTGGTGGGGAGATGACTAAAAACCTATTGCATAGTTAAACCATGGATCCAGAGGTACCGGTCATACAATCAAGTCATATGTGCATGTGAATGAGGGAAAGAATGATGGTGAAGAATAGGGATGATGGTGAGGGGTGATAAAAGATGGTGAATATCTAATTCCACACTTTTGCTCCTTGGGGATATATCTCTTTATTTAGTAACCTTGAAATTCTTTGAAGAGGAGGAATTGGTCGCTTTATTCACTTTGGGACTTTTGTCCTCTTTCTTTTCTCTTTTTTTTTTTTTAGAGCAACCGATCCTCTTGATGCAAATATAGCAATAAGGAATATTTTTTGGAATATTTGGAGCTTTCTTGCGTAATGGAAAGAGATATAATGGCGACGAATATATTTTTGGATGTTCACTCCCAGTGTAGGAGTTAGAACATTCTATGGGTGGATCTGGATAGGGAATATATATGTGGATGGATGGATGCATACTCCCAGGGTAGGAGCAGCACAGGTGCGTGCTTCTAGGATAGAAACAGCATAGAGATATGGAGTATATATGTGGGTGGTACTTCCAGGAACAGAAGTAGCACAAAGTGAATGGCGTAGTGATCATAAGTGGGTGCATACCTCTGAGGACAGAAGCAGCATAGATCAATGGATGGAGAGCACATAATATTGACTTTAACCGCATGACTTATCCCTAAGGGTCAACACAGCTTAACTACCCTCAATGCCTATAAAGTGATATATGTAAGTGGATGGTTTTCCGATTCTAGTAAGCATGAGTGTATGGCTGTGGTAGGAATTTAAACTCTCATCATACAGGAACTCATCATGCAGCAATTTAAGATTTTCAAAAATAAAATTCTCCAGAACTCTAGTATCTCTAAGAACAAGATGGACAGCAGCTCAAAACCTTCCCATATCATATCCATCAACTACCTAGACTTAGATCAAGCATTCGCAACCCACAGATTCAGGCTCAGAGCAAATCTCAAATCTAAACAGTTGTGTCTAAACCTCAAGAAAGTGCGAGGTTGAAAACTAGGTACTTAAAAGAAATTACGGCAGAGTAACTATTCATCATTTCCATACGAGTTTATACTAGGGATTCATTTTAGCAATAGATTCCTTAAAGAGCTCTCTTTTATTTTAGCTAACAAAATTAAGAAATAAGTAGGGAAATCTTTATTGGGTTTCTAAGGTTATTCATCTTTTTAGTTGTTTATCATAGCACGTCAAGAAGAAAATAAAAAGATGAGTGAGGAATACTTAGCTCGGTATGCGGGGGTTGCTCTCCCCCAAGCTGGATGTTGACATAGTCTGTTAATGTTGCTGATTGGCAGCGAAGGCGTTCGGGTCCTCCTGGAGTGTCGTAGATGATTGCTGTTGGAAACAATGCTTAGTTGTTGGAGACAGCGTTCCGACAGGGGATAAGACGTCCTCTTGCCTGCAAGTTCTTCTTGATCCTTTAAGTCCTGTGAAGCTCAAATAGACAACAAAGCTTGTGGAACTAGTTAAGCGTTAGTGATAAACCTCTAAGCCTTGGATGTCTAGAACCTTCCCGACTTATCTATCTTTAAACAAGATCTTAAAAATATTTATAATTTTATATATATGGTATGTAGACAGAATGCAAAAATGAAAAGTTATTTTTTTGTGCCACCACGGTGAATAAGCGTGTGAGCTTTAAGCACCACACATTATTCACATGGGGCTTAGCATTTTTCAAGATGCAGAGCATGACATATTTATTTTCTTTTTCTAATGCAGAAATGTAAAGATGTGGCTGAAGATGCACTTAAGGAAAAAGTAAATATGCGAGAAAAGTAAATCCAATCTTTGAAAGGAAAATGCGAGATAAATACTAAGTTACCTCTTGGCGTGGCGTTCGGTGATTTTATGTCCTCCGAACAAGACCTCCATGTTCGCTCATTGGTTGAGGGGCGCGTCGGATGGCGCTACTGGTGTGGCTTCTTGTGAAGGATTTAAATCTGGCTTTACCTTTGGCCTCCATTCCTGTGTTGTTGATGATATTGGCTTCGAGGGAGGAGCTGGTTGCATTGTCTTCTTTTCTGATTGTTTGTGAGGCATCGTATCCCGATAAAGGGAGCGTACCTTGGGTTCTTGACCCATTCATACCAATCCGCCTAAAATTGCTTCTTCCCAATGATCAACAAGAGACTTCTCTCCCCTCCGGGTTTATTTGCTATCTTTTCAAACTCCTTTCTTGTTGAGTATTTTTTGTCTTGTTGGCTTTTAAGCCGTCTTTGAAGAGGAAGCTTACGGCATTATTATCTCTTCTTACGCGCTAGTGCCTCTTCTACTTCTTAGCCGATAATGTTCTCCTCGGCAGGGTATCGATCTTCGTATTTTGACACTTCTCCTTCATAGTCAGCCCATCCATTTTCAGCGATCTTCTTCTTCTGGCGACGGGTACGCTGCCTTCTCCTTGACTTGTTCTTCTTGGGCTCTTCATCAATTATGTAATTGTCATTGAAACAGTGGCATACTTTTTCTGAGGGGAAGTATAAGTGGATCTCCCCTACTCTAATGTAGATGATGTCCTTGGTGGTGTTGAGGAATGGTCTTCCCAGGATGATGGGTGGATCATACTCATCCTCACCCATGTCGATGACTAAGAAGTCAGTGGGGATATAGTGGTCGTTGATCTGGACAAGGATATCTTTGGCGATCCCTTCCATGAAGCGAAAGGTCTGGTCCACCAGTTGCAGCTATGCATAGGTGGGGTCCAAAGGCATATTTCCATATAGATACTCATAAGTCACCTTGGCCATTATGTTGACTCCCGATCCGGTTGTCGCATGCGCCTTTGTTGAAGGAACATCTATTGGTGGAGCATTGAATGGTTGGGACACCTGGATCATCCTTCTTAATCAGATGCGGGGACTTGAGCTAATGATCATGCTCTCTATGAACTATAGTGACCATCCTCACCGTCTCCTTCTTCTGAGCCTTCTTATTGTTGCCCTTGTTCTTGGCCTTGGTTCTGATCTTGGCTTTGTTGCTTCTCTTGATGGTTTCTCTTTCTAGCTCATAAGGATACTGAGGGTGTGCTGGAAATTGCAAAACCTTATTCTTGAAGAAAAAGGTTTCTCGCTTGCCCTTGACGTTGAAGACAATCTTGGCAGTGTTGGAATAAATGATGGCTCGACAATGTTCAAGAATGGTCATCCCAAAATTATGGGGGACCTCTCGCCACCTCCTGTATCCACTACCATGAAGTCTGCAGGAACATACGAGCCGCCTACTCATACACGAGAGGTCTTCTAGGACTCCCATTGGGTAGCAAAGTGATTGGTCCGCAAGTCGCAAGCTCGCAAGCACATGGTTGTATATGATAAAGGATAATTAAAGAGTTTCTCATATATCACCTTGGGCATGACGTTGACGCTTGCGTCGAAGTCGCAGAGTGCCTCGTTGAAGTTTGCACTTCCAATGGAGATCGGAACAACGGGTCTCCCTGGATCACCTTTCTTGATTGGCAGAGTCGGGTCATCCCATGATCCTCTCGGAGGGTCACTCCAATAACTTCCTACATTAAATATGTCTACAAGATTTGCAGTTTCTAACCCTTTTGGCTGCCTCGGAATCTTACCTTGGTTGGCGGCAGGAACAAAGTTGGCAAGCTATTGTGGCGAGACTCTAACATCTTATTGAAGCTAAGCTGATTCTTAATAGCATTGGAAAAAGTATCCATCCTATTATTGATTGTCTCTAAAGTTTTATCATTGGATGCTAGCTTCTTAGATAAGGTATCCATTAACTTACCTTGATTAAGCACTAACTCTCTTAAAGGTGGTTGATTGAAATTATTGTAAGAAGAATTGTTACCTTGGTAGTTACCTGAGTAGTTAGGCCTTTGCTGTTGATTCCAGCCTTGATTTTGCTAAGGACGATAGTAGTAGTTGTTGTTGTTGTTGAGGTAGTTCACGTCCTCCTTCAACTCTAGGCAATTCACACCTGAATGCCCAATTTCTCCACACTCTTCACAAGTCATGCGAGAATCATGAATGTGCATGACATCTTTCTTCTCAATGGTTCCATCAAGCCTCTTCATCAAGTAGGTCCATCTTGGCAGACAGCATGTCTACTTCCTTAAGCTGGTGCATTCCTCCACCTCTCTTGCGGGTCTGAGTTCTTTCTTCACTCCAACCTTGATTGGAGGCCATCTTTTCCACAAGAGCTGTGGCTTGAGGTAAAGTAAGTGATAAGAATGCTCCTCCAGCAGCAGCATCCATGGTTTCACGAGTGCTGTTGCTGAGTCCATGATAGAAGGTCTGCATGAGCAACCAATTCTCCATTCCATGATGAGGACATTCGAGAATATAATCTTGAAAGCGCTCCCAAGCCTCTGGGACTGTCTCTTCATGTTGTTGCTGAAAACTTGATATCTTCCCACGAAGAGCATTGGTCTTGCCCATGGGAAAGAACTCGCCAAGAAGTTGGTGGAAGAAAGTGCCCACGTAGTATTCTTCTCCTTGTTGGCGTGGAACCATGGCTTTGCTCTTCCCAAGAGTGAGAATGGGAAAATGCAAAGTAGTATAGCATCTCTGGGGACATCCTTGATGGTGAAAGTGCTGCAAATCTCCAAGAAATGTTGGAGATGAGCACTAGCATCTTCATGGGCCTTCCCACAGAACTGACTTGCTTGCACCATGTTGATCAACGCCGGCTTGAGCTCAAAAGCTTTATCAATATCCGCATTTGGTCGAAGACGGATGTTGTCCATCGTGGGAGCTGAGAACTCGTGAAGTGACTTATTGGCCATAGCGTCAAATCTTTGGTGTCAAATTCCAAAGGTGGATCTTCCGCCTCGAAATCCCAATAGGTCAAGCCGATCGTGCTTTTTAAGTGCTTCCTTAATTCTTCCTTGGTCTTCCTGATTAAAGCTTCTGGATCTTCAACGTAGTTATCTAGAAGTTGGAATCTGCTCATACATTACCCTGCATATGATATAAAAATAGACGACAAAAGACAAGGGCAGGGCTGTATGAGTAGAGAAGGGTGGATGGTGCTCGTTCACATTAGTAGATGCAGTGATGCTCATTATCCTTTTTGGTAAGCTATCAACCTTCCCCGGCAACGGCACCAAAAATGCTTGTTGACACCTCTAACACCACTTAAGCTAGGTTGTCATCCCCAGCATGGCACCAGAGGTGCTGGTGTTAAATGCATAGGCTCTCTAGAAAATAAGTAGGGGATCCACAAGCGCACAGATAATACCGATGTAGCATTTTAACCAGGAGTAATCCAGGTATCGTTATTTATATTTTTACCCTTTGGGAAGGGAATGCTTGTTGGATAAATGAGCAATGAGCAACGCATGTTGTAATGGAGAGCTTAACCATGTGGTTATCTATCTTCTCATACTGAGGTAAGTGTCACATAAAATAATAATATATATAATGAATGCATGATAAATAATAAAGGTAAATGAGAGCACATAGCCACATAAAATAAAGATAATCATCTCAAAGAGTACTCTAAGTTTATAACACTAGCATGGATTAGGATGATCTACAAGAATAAATCCTAAGTTATTCTAATCTATAAAGTCAAAGCATACAATGATTAGTGCAATTATACCTAACAATCATGGCGGGAAAAGGTTATATCTATTCATAGTGATATTATCAAGGAAGATGAAGGACAGAGCAATCACTTCCTTATAATAGTGGGGCTCTACTAGTCCTATACTCAGGAGGAGGACTACGAAGGACTCAACGGGACTGTCACTCCCACGATCTTCCTCACAATCCGGAATATAGAGTGCAATCGCAGATAAATACGGTCTAGGCTTTGTTGGTATAAATTAAGTGCAACTAAAATATGAAGGGTTACGCAAGCGCACATAATATACCATTGTAGCATTTTACCGGGAGTATTCCAGGTATCGTTATTTATATTTTACCACAGGGAAGCATGGGTTAAAGAATCTGATAATTCACCATCATATATCTACTAACTTAGTAAACCAACTAGACTAGATCAGGGGTAAATGATAAATGATATATATGATAGGATTATGCAATATAACACCTAGGGATAGGTCACTAAAGATATGCAACTAATAAACCTGAGAGGTCATGGGTGAGGAAGCTTCCTATGATAAACTTATCACATGGTAAAGATATACCCGGCTATGCTAAGACTTACCATACTCTTGTGCACTTTGGGACGCCACTAAACGGGGAGAGAGTACCATATAAGATACCTCTACTGTCGTGACAACGGTCCTACAATTTAAGAACCTACTAGATGGATATGGACGGGGCTGTCACCTCCCGTAACTACCATACAACCAGGGAATAGGGTGCACTCACAGGCAGAACCTCGTGTAAGCACCACGCTTACACGAGGCTCAGCTACTTAGCCCAACCGGTTAAGAAAAGACTAAGCGCTCTATGAACTAGCACACAAAAGCATTGATAAACTCAACTAGCAAGATATAAATAAAGTAAGCATAGCATGTAAATAAGAGAATGAGTATAAGTCTTACAGAATATTGAAGTGAAGATACAAGGCTTTGCCAAGCCTCCAAGACTAGATCCGGAACCTCGATCTCGACCCTCTCTCTCTAGCAACTAGTTGACTACATTAGAGAGTCTAGACCTAATCCTCTAGGGTAGAGAGAGAGATTATCGTTTCAAGGGAAACCTCTCAATCAAATGAATAATGAATTAGGGTTTCTCCCAGGGCCAGGGGCCTTGCTTATATAGCCCCCTAGGATGCACCGCAGCCCTCGGATCAAACCGACCTTAATCGATGACTTAGATTAGACCTCAAAGGCGGTGGGGGCAAGATCCGCAAGCCTAGACCTGATTGGTCCAGGTCAGCGGGTGCCCGCCCACGTGGCTTGGGCAGCCGCCCGGCCACCGAGCCGCTTCGGGCTCCCCTTTGGTCGAGTGCCTTCTCGAACCTTCGAGATTACAGAAAAGTACAGGTTCGCCCTTTATCTCTATATAAACCTGACATGTGGGCCTTTCTTGGTTCTTTTCAGCTGACACCCTGCAGAAACAGACATTCACCAAAACTCATGGAATTCCGTTAGTATAACCCCTATATCTAGATGGTAATTATGTTTAGGTCCTTTTTCATGTCTCGTTGATGGTTAAAAATTGGAGTTATCTACCATCAACAAACTCCCCCAAGCTTAACCTTTGCTCGTCCCTGAGCAAAGATAGACTCAGAGATAGATCAGGAGTTGCTACAATGCTTTCACACCTCTTCAGTTCACATGCCTTCAAACAAGAACTCTTCTCCAGATTAGACTGAATTATTCTGACTCAAAACTTACCCATATTACCTTTCACCATGGGGCTTGTAGCCATCACTTGTGTCTTGAGCAGTTGAAAGACAGAACGGTCAAGTCAAGCGCTATGTTTCTTGCTCTTTGATCAACTATTATTTCGGAGTTTTTGCAAGATTTTCAAAATAAAACTCAGAGATTCCTTGTATGACCCTTTCAAGTCTCTCATTTGTGTTATTTCTGGATCCTCTCTAAGGCAAGTGTAAGATATGCCTTCTCTCTTCTCTCAGAATATGTGGTATTTGTGGAACTAAGGCATAGGGAGATTGCCTTCTCTCTCTCACCCTATATCTAAAGGCTTATGTGGAGCTCATAGGTGGGGAGATAAAAATCAAACTACTCATATGTTGCATAGTTAAACCATGGATCCAAAGAATCTAGTCATACAATCAAGTTATATGTGCATGTGAATGAAGGGAAGAATCAGAATGATGGTAAAGAATAAGGATGATTATGAGGGGTGATCAAAGATGGTGAATATCTAATTCCATACTTAGCTCCTTGGGGATATACCTTCTTATTTAGTAACCTTGAAATTCTCTGCTTTATTCACTTTGGGACCTTTGTCCTCTTTCTTTTCTTTTTCTTTCTTCTTTTTTTTCTTTCTTCTTTTTTTTTTTTTTTTCTTTAGAGCAAGCAATCCTCTTGATGCAAATGTAGCAATAAGGAGTATTGATTTGGAATAACTGGAGCTTTCTTTCATAATGGAAAGAGATATGATGGCAACAGATATTTTTGGATGTTCACTCGCAGTGTAGGAGTTAGAACATTTTCTGGGTGGATCTGGATAGGGAATAAATGGATGGATGGATGCGTACTCCTAGGGTAGGAGCAGCATAGGTGCGTGCTTCCAGAGTAGAAACAACACAGATGTATGAGGTGTATATATGTGGGTGGTACTTCCAGGAACAGAAGTAGCACAAAGTGAATGGCGTAATAGAAATGAGTGGGTGCGTACTTACGTGGGGCGAGCGGAAGATAGATCAATGGATGGAGAGCACATAGTATTGACTTTAACCGCATGACTTATCCCTAAGGGTCAACACAGCTTAACTACCCTCAATGCCTATAAAGCGATATATATAAAAGTGGATGGCTTTCCTATTCTAGTAAGCATGAATATATGGCTGTGGTAGGAATTTAAAAACTCTCGTCATAAAGGAACTCATCATGCAACAATTTAAGATTTTTATAAATAAACTCTCCAGAACTTAAGTTTCTCTAGGAGCAAGATGGACAGCAGCTCAAAACTTTTCTATATCATATCCGTCAACTACTTAGACTTAGATCAAGCATTCGCAACCCACAAGATTCAGGTTCAGAGCAAAACTTAAGTCTAAACAGTTATGTCTAAACCTCAGGAAAGTGCAAGGTCAAAAACTAGGTACTTAAGAGGAATTACGGCAGAGCAACTATTCATCATTTCCATAAAGTGTTTATTCTAGGGGTTCATTTTAGCAACATATTCTTTGAAAGAGAGCTCTCCTATTATTTTAGCTAACAAAATTAATATCATAGGAATAAATAAGGAAATCTTTATTGGGTTTCTAAGGTTAGTCATCTTTTTAGTTGTTTATCATAGCACACTGAGTAAAAATAAATAGACGAGCGAGGTATACTTAGCTCGATGTACGGGGGTTGCTCTCCCCCAAGCTGGATGTTGACATAGTCTGTTGATGTTGCTGAATCGCGGTGAAGGCGTACGGGTCCTCCTGGAGTGTCGTAGATGATTGCTGTTGGAAATAGCGCCTAGTTGTTGGAGACAGTGTTTTGAGAGGGACGGGGCGGCCTTTTGCCCTGCTAGCTCTTCTTGATCCTTTAAGTCTGTGAAGCTCAAATAGACAACAAAGCTTGTGGAACTGGTTAAGTGTTATTGATAAACCTCTAGGCCTTGGATGTCTAGAACTTTCCTGACTTATCTATCTTTAAATAGGATCTCCACATTTTTATATTTTATATGTATGGTATGCAGACAAAATGTAAATATGAAGAAAGATTATTTTTGTGCCACCACGGTGAATAACTGTGTGAGCTGTGCACCACACATTATTCAAATGGGGCTTAGCATTTTTCAAGATGCAATGCATGACATATTTTTATTTTCTTTTTCTAATGCATAAATGTAAAGATGCAACTAAAGATGTAGTTAAGGAAAAAGTAAATAAGCAAAAGGAAAATGTAATGATGAAAGGAAAATGCGGATAAATACCAAGTTACCTCTTGGCGCGGCGTTCGGTGATTTTAAGTCCTCCGAACGGGACCTCCATGTTTACTCATTGGTCAAGGGGCACGTCGGATGGTGCCATTGGTGCAGCTTCTTGTGCAGGATTTGAATCGGCCTCTCCTTTGGCTTCCATTCTTAGGTTCTTGATCCATTCGTACCAATCCGCCTAAAATTGCTTCTTCCCGATGATCATCAAGAGACTTATCTCCCTCTGGTTTATTTGCTAATGTTTCCAATTTTTCACTGTTGAGTATACTTGTTTCGTTGGTGAAGCTGACTTGGAAGAGGAGGCTTCTGATATCACTATCTATTCTTCTGCTGGTGGTACCTTTTCTACCTCTTCGACGACGTTCTCCTTGTTGGGGTACCGATCTTCAAATTTTGACACTTCTCCTTCATAGTCAGCCCATCCGTCTATGACGATCTTCTTCTTCTAGCGATGGGTACGCTGCCTTCTCCTTGACTTGTTCTTCTTGGGCTCCTTATCGATTATATAATCACCATTGAAGTAGCGGCGTACCTTTTCTGAGGGGAAGTACAAGTGGATCTCCCCTACTCCATTGTGGATGATGGCCTTGGTAGTGTTGAGGAATGGCCTTCCTAGGATGATGGGTGGATCATACTCATACTCACCCATGTCGATGACTAGGAAGTCAGTGGGGATGTAGTGGTCGTCGATCTGGACAGGGACATCTTTGGCGATTCCTTCCACGAAGCGAAAGGTCTTGTCCACCATCTGCAGCTGCGCATAGGTGGGTCCAAGGGCACAGTACCATATAGATATTCATAAGTTACCTTGTCCATTATGTTATCGCCTGATCCGGTGTCACAAACAGCTTTGAAGGAATATCTATTGATGGAGCATTGAATGGTCGGGACACCTGGATCATCCCTCTTCCAAATTTGTTTTTTTCATTGTCTAGACCTTATGCTCCACTCATTGTTTCTTCTCTGCAAAGGATTAGTGGACAAAACATACCCGAAGGAATGTACAAACAATAACCAGGGTAGAGTTGTCGTAGAGCTAAAGATCACTTTCTAAATGCTACAGAAAAGTGACCATTTTAATTAGCATAGAACATTTACTCACAATTACTTCTTCTCTTAGAGGTTGATTTTATTTCATCTTAAGTTTGATTTGCATTTAAGGAGTAAGAAACATTCAAACTTTTAGAGGGAAAGTAAGAGTGAGTAGAGGGATTGCAAACCAGCGTGTTGGAGTGACGAGGGCTTGAGAGGAGGAAGAGCATTGCTAAATCATCTTTAGAGGGATCATCAACCTTCCTCCCCCAAGCTTGAACTCTTCTGCCACTTGACGCTGTTGGAGAGGGCTCTTGAATTTAAGTCCCTTGAGCAAAGACCTCTCCCTTGCATTCTGCTTTCTTTGAACTATCTGATCCAGGATGTTTATTGGAGATGCAGACTTGAGTTCCTCCTTGATGGTCTTTGGCATGGCGATGAGTTGTTAAATGATACGCCAACCATCTTGATGGTCAAGGGAGGAACTTCATCAAGAATTGACTAAAAGCTTCATCTCCAATGACACAAGAACATCATCTTGCAATCGTGGTTGTTCATGGTCGTCTGGATCTGAGTCGACAGTCCACCATTGATCAATGTATTTGAGACAAGGATGCCTTGACATGTTGCAATGCCATCCTTGTCTTTGTCGTCGACGTGCAAGATGGTGTCTTCAAGGATAATGAGAGCAGGTCTCGATTGGCTAATATGAGGTGAGTTGCTCTCTGCTTCTCATCGGCATCCTAGCTTGAGTTTTGGCAAGACTCAATGCTATGATGTCTTCAACTTTGTTAATGCCTATCACATTGTTCATCCACTTCTTCTGGGTGAGTGTTGTTGATTTGGATCTTATTTATGTCACTCATCTCCTTCTAAAGTGGTGTCTTGACATGTGATACTTTTCCTGCAAAATGTTAGTGGACACATACCCGAAGGATTGCAATAATTTCAAAATATGGGTTGTCCACAATTTATATGAATTTCATCTATGCTAATGAAGGGTTTTTTTAGGAATATGTTAGCATAGATTACGCTTTTATCATACTTTAAGAGGATTGTATTTTGCACTCTAGTAGCATGGCTTAAGGCAAAAGGTAACTTGTAGCAAAAGACAAGTGAGTGATATCTAATACTTACCGATTCTTCCATCAATGATGAATGAGCTGTGTCTTTTGCTTGAAGTTGTTGGAGTTCATCGTATGCCTTGCTTCATCTCTTGTGTGAGTTCATCTCTTGACTTACCCAAATTGGATTTGTGAATTTTCTGCAGGGGTTAGTCCAACAAAATAACCATTGTCTACTCTAGCAATTTTCAGGTCCAATAACTAAACCGGACTCCATGCCTAATTTAATTAAGGAAGGCATTTAACCTAAGCACCACGCTCAATTTAAAAGCCTTTAGAAGCATGTCCTCCAAACAATACTTCCAAACCAAAGCATACCACGGCAAACAAAGGTAGTATGAAAGCACTATAGAGATTTACTCATCTAGAGATAAAAGAGCATGATCAAGGTGAGGATTTTTTTAGATGCAGGCGACATGAATGCAAGGAACTAAACATGCAAAGGATTTGAGGAAACTTCAACTAAACAAAGCAGAGAGGATGCATGGATGATCTAAAGTAAACATGCAATGTGATGCAAGAATTTAAAAGATAACTACTCATAAATTTAAAGTCCATGAGCAAGACTCTCACCTTTGCTTGATCATACTTACCATGACTCACATGATGGTTGTGAGTAATGCAGCTTCAATGATTGTCACTTCATATTTGAGTTGAATTCTTGTGACGATGACCTTTTCTCCAATCTACACATGGTTAGAATAATATATATATAAACACAAACCTGTGAGATGGCAGGGTTCCAATGTTGATGAATGTTGAATGTTGCGGCACCCTGGGTTCATCAAGGTCTCTTCTTTCCTTGTGGAATCTTGTGGGAAGGTCGAAACAATTTCTTTTGTCTGTTCATTCCACAACTCAACAGAGTAACAAGGGGTAATCCTACTAAAGCTAGTGGTACACTAAATTAGCAGACATCAAGATCATTATCAAAATCTTTACGCCAAATGCTTCCCCGACAACGGCGCCAAAAATGCTTGTTGGTATAAATTAAGTGCAACTAAAATATGAAGGGTTCTGTAAGCGCACAGAATATACCATTGTAGCATTTTACCGGGAGTATTCCAGGTATCGTTATTTATATTTTACCACAGGGAAGCATGGGTTAAAGAATCTGATAATTCACCATCATATATCTACTAACTTAGTAAACCAACTAGACTAGATCAGGGGTAAATGATATATATGATAGGATTATGCAATATAACACCTAGGGATAGGTCACTAAAGATATGCAACTAATAAACCTGAGAGGTCATGGGTGAGGTAGATTCCTATGATAAACTTATCACATGGTAAAGATATACCCAACTATGCTAAGACTTACCATACTCTTGTGCACTTTGGGACGCCACTAAACAGGAGAGAGTACCATATAAGATACCTCTACTGTCGTGACTACGGTCCTACTATTTAAGAACCTACTCGATGGATATGGACGGGGCTGTCACCTCCCATAACTACCATACAACCGAGGAATAGGGTGCACTCATAGGCAGAACCTCATGTAAGCACCACGCTTACACGAGGCTCGGCTACTTAGCCCAACCGGTGAAGAAAAAACTAAGCGCTCTATGAACTAGCACACAAAAGCATTGATAAACTCAACTAGCAAGATATAAATAAAGTAAGCATAGCATGTAAATAAGAGAATCAGTATAAGTCTTACAGAATATTGAAGTGAAGATACAAGGCTTTGCCATGCCTCCAAGACTAGATCCGGAACCTCGATCTCGACCCTCTCTCTCTAGCAACTAGTTGACTACATTGGACAGTCTAGACCTAATCCTCTAGGGTAGAGAGAGAGATTATCCGTTCAAGGGAAACCTCTCAATCAAATGAATAATGAATAATGAATTAGGGTTTCTCCCAGGGCCAGGGGCCTTGCTTATATAGCCCCCTAGGATGCACCGCAGCCCCCCGGATCAAACCGACCTTAATCGACGACTTAGATTAGACCTCAAAGGCGGTGGGGGCAGGATTCGTGAGCTGGACTTGATTAGTCAGGTCACGGCGCCCGCCCACGTGGTTTTGGGCGGCCGCCCGCCACCGAGCGGTTCGGGCTCCCCTTTGGTCGAGTGCCTTCTCGAACCTTCCGGACATGTAAAACTACAGGTGTTCGCCCTTTATCTCTATGTAAACCGACATGTGGGCATTTCTTGGTTCTTTCACCGACAGCTGACATTCACCAAATCTCGTGGAATTCCGTTAGTATAACCCCTATATCTAGATGGTAATTATGTTTTAGGTCCTTTTTCATATCTCATTGACGGTTAAAAATTGGAGTTATCTACCATCAACAGGCACCACGCCTACACAATATTTACCACTCACCCATCGATCTAATGAGCAAGCGCTATACGATCCTATGCATAAACATAATTTTAAATGAACTATGCTAAGCATATAATCAAAGTAAACTAAGAACAATATAATTAAGAACATAAGCAAATAGAGCAAAGTCATATCTAATATATTAGAATAGAATAAAGTACTATTCATAGTAGCAAGAACAATAATGAATATGCAAGAAAGTATAAGAAATTACCAAGAACGATGACAGATCTAGACTCCAAGCTAGGTTTGACTCCTTCTAGACTCCAAGCGAGGCTTGACTCCTTCTAGATCTATTCCTATGTAGCTATCTTTACTAAACTATGGAGCTCTAATTGAGATGGTGGCTCTAGGGCCTCTCTGAATGTTGAGGATGAATTCTGATAATGAATTAGGGTTTCTCCAGGGGCCAGGGGATCTGTTTATATAGCCTCCTAGGATGAACCGCAGCCCTTGGATCAAACTGACTTGAATAGGTGGCTGAGATTGGTCCTCAAGGTCGGTGGAGCGAGGATCCGCGTGCTTTCGCACCTGATTGGTGGAGGTGCACGGGCGGCCGCCACGTGGATCGGGCGGCCGCCCACCGGCCTCTGCCATGTGGGCCCAGCTTCGCAGGGTTGCCTTCTTGAGTCTTCTAGATTTTTCCTGAGTTGCTGGACGTGGTATTCTCTCTATGTAAACCTGACATGTGGACCTCTTTTGGTTCTTTTCTGATAACCCCCTATAAAAATAGACAATCACCAAAACTCGTAGAATTCTGTTAGTGTAACCCCTATATCTAGATGGTATTCATATTTTAATCTTTTCTCATGCTAGATTGACGGTTAAAAAAATGGTACTTAACCACCGCCAACAGTTCGCTATCAGTTTTGAGGATTATGGCAGAACCTCAAGCATTTCTTGTCATGAAAATACAACATTTATTTCTAAGGAAGTCTCCTCTAATATAGAACATTCAAAAAATGGTTATTGGAAGTGAAACGTTCTTCTAACGCAATTGAGATTCTCTCACCTTCCACGACTATATTTTGTTCATTAGATGGGACTCCCATGGAAGCCCTGCACAACCTCACAGTCGAGACGAATTTCATGTCACAATTCTTAGTGAAAACCCTCTTGGGCAAAATACTGCTAGTCCCGACCGACAACTCTTCAAGAGTTTGTCGGGGCTCATCTTTGAGTGTTGTGGGATTGCTAGGGTCGTGCCAATCGAAATCATGAAACCGAGGTTTTCATAGACTTCCATATCCATGCCATACTTGATTTTGATCTTCTCATAGGCCACCCACTTGAAAATCTTGTCCAAAAAAGAACCATCTCAAGGGAGCCTAGATGAGAAATTTGGAAGTTTTGCTTTTGCCATCCTTATTGCTTGCCCTAAAACCCAAAGGCAAAGCAAAGCTACTTGTTCAAGCTGGTGAAGTTTATATCCCCTGTTCATTTCACTCGAGTGTCTTTTGCATCCTTATGAAATGAAACACCCACCTTTACCCATGCTCGAACAAGAGACATGTCCCTTTGGCCATTAAAACATTGTTCTTGATAATGGTCGAGATTCATTGTTCATCCTCCATGATACATCTCTTGAGAACAGAAACTCCATGCCATGGACATGACCAAAGCAACAACTCTAGAGATCAAGCGAGGGCCCCTAAATGAGCATGTTACCTTATCTTTGTTTCATGCTCACTTTTGGAATCTCTAGAGTTTGTTTCGCGCTTTGGACCACCTACTTCTACGTGGATTGCAACCATCTCTTGATTCTAGTTGTCAACCCTTTTTGAGAGAATGGTTGTGAATGCTTATGTTTATCATAAACATTGCAAATCTCGTAGTAGCATGGTGGCGGGAACCTTGCAGCTTGAACAAAATTGCCAAATATTTGGTGGTGAAGTTGAGGACTACACCACCATTGATAGCTGCATGATGAAGTTCTCACAGTCAAGCTTAGGACCATAACTTAAGCACTGCTAGGAGATACCATGGATTATCTTAAAAAACTCTCCTTTCAAATAAAAGCAAGGGCATGTTTTCAAATTAGTATGCACCCTCGAGTATTCTGTTGCTAACCATTTTAGGTTGAGAAGAGAATGGGTCGTACAACACTTGAAAACAAGGAGCGACATCGATTACAAACCTTAATGCTCTTGAGTGATGGAATACACTCAAAAGGAAACCTCGACTCTACACTTGACTTTTACACAAAAGTTCAAGTGTGGGGAGGATGGTGAGAAGCCAAAGTTCCATACACACCAAGCGGTCATCCAAAAATATGATAAATAAAAGTTAATGTCAGCCTCGCCTTGCTTAAAAAATGAAGATTATATATATAAGAGAGAAGGAAAGTTAAAAAAGAGAAATAAAAAAAAGATATTGAAAAAATATATATATAGACAAAGAAAAAAAAAGGAGGATAAAGAAAGAAAAATGGAAGGAGAGAGAAGGAGCAGGCTAGCCCACTTGTCAAAAGAGGAACACCTATGGCCTACCCGACTCCACCCAAAGTATTGCTTCCACAAGCAAGAAGGGCTCACCTCCAAACCTTTGCTACTACCATCAAGGCACTGTGGCCCATACACACTAAGTCATGAGTGTGTGGTGGCGGCCTTGTGGTTCACCCGAGCTGAAATCTATGGCACCACGGTAGTAGGACTAAAACTTCCACCAAAGATACGCCACCGGTAAGTACACTTAGGTAAAGCAAAGATAATGTTCACCAACTAGTTTACTCATTCTTGTCTCCATAAAATGCAAGTCATGCTTCCTAGTTTATGTCTAATGCTCTAGTTTGGGTGTGCTTGTATATGGCCATATACAATACATCCATATGTCTTTTTAAATTATGTGTGGTGCTTAGGTTAAAAAATGACACGCTTTGATCGCAATTTTGACATGGTGTCAATTTGATTAATGAACCTTGAGTTGCTATCATAGATAATAGGAGTAATTTATGATGGAGATAAACCAAGGTTGTTTTACTCTGCAAACCTTATCTTAACCATGCTTGAGTTCTCGCTAAAGGTTGGTGAACAAGTTTTTAGTCATAATAATAATAATAATCATAATAAAACTTAGGCTCCCCGATGTTCAAATCGGTAGAGCCCATGGTTGTTTTCTTTCCTTTTTGGTTTTGTTTTCTTTGTTAGAAAAATAGATGCAAGAATAAGTGTGGGGAGATCTCTCAAGCATTAACGAACACTTTGTTGGCATTTCTTAACGCAATCAAAGGAAAACAGGTATAAAACCCATCCCCAATAAGAGCGTCGAGAAATGCGCCGCCGACATTCCCAAGTGAACCACCATGTCGGTGATTCAAAATGGAACTTATCAACGGGATAGATCTTGCCATCTTAGATATTCATTCGCAAGCGCACGGATCTATCATTGTAGCATTTCACCCGGAAGTATTCAGGGTATCGTTATTTATATTTTCCCAAAGGAAGGCATGTGATTAATAAATTAGCATGGCATCGAATAGAGGAACATGTGTTTGCTTAGACCAAAATGTTCATAACAGGGGGGTAAGCAATAACGGTTCATGGATAGTGTGACACACACTTAAGAATCCACCAAGAAAAAGGATAAAGAAAATAGATAAAGAATAAATGAATAAATGAATAACCTAATGGAGTAGTTCTAATGTATCTAGTCGTGGCCATACAAATGAATAGTTAGGATCATATGCAAACCGATTTAATCATGGTTAGGTCTAGGATAGCGGGGAGACTCCACGGATACCATACGGCCCGATAGGAAGCATTTACGAACTCCTACGAGAACATACGAACGTGGGGGATTTCAAGGGACGGTCAAGGCTTGTCACGACCAAGCCGCCTACCCCCTCAACCGTGGCATGCCCTCATATCCGCAGGTGTCGTAATACCCGGGCACCATGCCCGCATATTAGAGCACTACTCTTGTCCCCCGGGATCCCCACTCGCCGAATGGACGGACTAGAACAAGAGCAAACCCGAAGGAACAACGAACCGATATCCCACCTCTAATCAAGTTAGGCATATGATGATCGATGATGAACTGTAATGAACATGTCAAGATTATGATATGTAAACTATATGCTAGTTCATATACCAACACAAGAACATGAACAAAACTATACTCTAGTTCATAAGTTAGGCCAAGAACATAAATATAAGACTTGCAAATAGAAGAATGCTCCATAGAGTGGATGTATTACCAAAGCACTTTCTTCTAGGAGACAAGCCCTCCTTGTAGCTCTTCTACTCCAAGTGTTAACTAAGAAAGAATAAAGAAGAAAGAAGAAGAAGAAAGAAGAAGTAGAAGAGAGAGAGGTAGAGGTGTTAGAGAGAGAGATTCTTTGGTTTCTTTGGACTCCAAGTGGTGTGTGTGTTGAGAGAGGGAGAGAGGGGGCCTACTTATACACTTGGAGGAGGGGCCTAAGTGCTAATTTACATCAAAACCGACCTGGTAAACCTTCCTTGTATGCGCAAAACCGACCAACGCAGGCGGGAAATCCCGTTTGGAAAGTGCACGAACCGCCTCCCCGAGGCCGGGCCGAAACCGCCTCGGGGGAGGTGCTTGGCCGCACCGGGTGGTGCTTGTAGCGCACCCCCGGGCTCGGCCCGCCCGGTCTCGGTGGGGTGTCGTCTTTTGCCCCGAAAAGTTGTGGGCGAGCTGTGCTCGCCCGCATTTGATGTTTTGGGTCGATTTGCTCTTGGGCTTGGGTTTTGCAATAATGCGCTTTCTCGAAAGGCGTACTTTGGTCGATTTTCCACTTGCTTTTATTATAAATCTGCAAAATAAAATACAAGACACTACAAGTGGAATTTATTAGTGATAAAAGTATATGAGTATAAAAGGGTTTAATTTTACTCCCTTTATGGTAGTAAGTTGACGGGAAAAATATGTCGTTGGTTACCGTCAACAAACTCCCCAAGCTTACCCTTTCTTGCGTCCTCGAGCAAAAAAGAGATAAGTACTTGGTTGTTGATCAGGAGTTGCTACTATGCCGATTACGTTTTACAAGTGCGGGGTTATAATAAGAGTGTCTACTAGAGTTTGAATAAAATGGCACATCTTTTTCCCACCCTTTTATTACCTTTCATCGTAGCGGGGCTTTCCGGCTTTTTCTCAAAGCCTTGAGCGGTTGCCGATAGAACGGTTATAACGAGAGGTGCTTATCATTCATCCTTTTGATCAACTGTTTTATCCGGGATTTTTATTTAGATAATATTTATTTCTTTTCGAGAAAGCATGGGCTTTATTGCTATATATATATATATATATTTTTTTTTTTTGGAGAGGTGGGCTCTTTCGCCCTAGACTTTTGTCTTTTATTTCCTCTCTTTTCTTTTTCTTTTTTTTTTTTTAGAGATGTGGGCTCTACTCGCCCTCGGACACTTGTCCATTTTTCATCTCATTTTTTTTTAGCATAGCCCAAAAACATTTCTCTCTTTTTTTTTTTTAAAGCATAGATTCCGGATGTCAAGTTTCTCTTTTTGGACGAAGTCATAGCAAATCCATTTGTACCATATCATATTTGGCAACAACTTAGAATAGATAGAGCATATGCAACCCACATGAATCGTTTTTTTTTTTTTTTTACGGGATGAGTTTTAGAATTAGCCACTAAACCCAAACTTTAGAGAACTTCGAATTATAAACTAGGCACAGGCAAAGCATAAGACAGAGCAACTATTCATCATTTCAACAAGGGACTAAGACTAAACATTTTTATAGCTCATATATATAAGCATTAAGGCACAAAGAAGAGCTACTTATTCTATTTTTGGATTTTTTTTTTCAATGCAATATTGCTGAAATGTAAACATGCTAAAATAAAATAAAATTTGATGGAATTAAATATGCAATGCAATGATACCTGCGGGGGTCCTCCCCCAAGCTATCTGGAAGCCTGTGGGTATCTCTTTTTTTTTTTTTGTCATTTTGAGATAACTGTCATTTTACCTTTGACGGAGGGTCCACTCTTTGGAGTCTGCGGACTGGGACTTTCTCCAGTTTTGTTGTTTGATGGTGCACCTACTCCTGGAGATACGGAGGGCTGCACTTCTTTTAGCTTCCACACCTTTTGTGGAGGGGTGTATTTTGATTGTTTCTTTGGTTTTGATTCTTTTGGTGTGGAGCTTTCTTCAGGGGTCTTTTGTCCTTTTGTAAAGATGGGGACCTTCTCCTTCTTCTTTGGTTTAGGAGCTGTCTTTTTCTTTTTTGTTCCCACCTTTTATTTTTTTTGTCTTGGAGGTCTTTGCCCGGTCTTTGGAAATTTGGATTTCTATTTCTTTAATGCCTTGTTCCCCATATTTTATCAGGATCATCTTGCACTCTTCGAGACTCGGGGCCTGAACTCAAATTTCTCTTCATTGCCATTGATATTGAAGCGGATTTCTCCAGCCCCAACATCAATCTGTGCCCCGGCAGTGCTCAAGAATGGTCGTCCAAGGATAAGTGGTGTATCTTTGGTGAACTCCATGTCCAACACCACAAAATCAACGGGACAAAAATACCCTCGGATTTTCCACGGGTATGTCTTACGCAATCCTCGCTTTGGGTACCTTATGGATGAATCTGCCAGCTGTAGTGTCATAGACGTTGGCTCAAGATTTGTATGTTTGAGCTTGTCAAACACGGATTTTGGCATGACACTAACACTGGCGCCCAGATCACATAAGGCGTGGTTGAATGTTTGTGTTCCAATTGAGCGGGGAATTGTAGGGCACCCCGGATCTTTTCTTCTTTTCTCGGCGGGACGATTTAGGATAGCGGCACCGCATTCTTGATCCAACTTCACAACTTCTGTTGTTGGCAGTGGCCGCTTGTTCTGGATGATGTCTTTTATGTACTTGGCATATGATGGCACATGGAGCATATCTAGGAGTGGTACACTTACATGTACTTTTTGGATCATCTCCATGAACCGAGTAAACCTGTTCATCCGGTTAATGCGCTTCCTTGTTCTTGTGGCGAAGGGTAGGTACGTCGTATCTGTATATTCTAATGGTACCTCCTCCACTTACGGTTCTTACGCTGCACGTGGGGTTACCTCTTGAGTGACTTCTCTTCTGTTTCCTCACCGTAGCATTGGGATTTGGTGGGTCACGAGTAGATCTCCCCCTCTAGTAGTTTTGCATTTATGCTCTCCGGGGGGCTTCAGATTGCCTTGAGGCTTTTTCTCCCACCGTTACTTGGAGACGAGCGGCTAGTTTGGGCTATTTGTGCTTCAATCTTCTTGTTGAAGGTCAACCCGATTTGTCATAGCGAGTTAAATCCGTCCCAGCTTGCTACCGACTCCTTCCAAGATGTTATCGGCCCGGCTCATCTTTTTTTGGTGAGGTTTTCGTTAATTTTCGCCCTGGCCCAATTGCCAGGTCCTTCAATGATGGCTGCCCGGGGTTATAGTTGAGTTGTATCCCCGGTTGCCTTGGAATGGCGGCTTTGGACGGTTGTTCGGCTTTCCACCGCCGCTGCGGTTGGCGATACCCGTTTCTTTGTTGATGAAGGCAGCTTCTTTCACGGGTCTCGTGGCGGTTATCCCTCGAGTGGCCAACCTCACCACACGCCTCACAGGTCATGTGAGCGCCCGTGGCGTAGACGGGGGCGCTGGCAAGAGCATCTATCTTTGCGCTCCTCCGGCCTCTTTAGCAAAGAAGTCCATTTTTTGTGGCAAGCATATCCGCCTCCTTCACGGTATGCATGCCTTTTTGTGTTTTGGCCAGTGGCTCTCTTCGCCCGGCTACGATTTGCCACCATTTTATCAATCGGGGCTGTTGCCCGATTGATGGTGGCGATAGAAATGCGCCACCGGCGGCGGCGCCGAGGTACCCCCTTCGATATGGCCGTGAGACCATTGTAGAAGTTACGGAGCACCGGCCCGTTTTTCCATCCCGTGGTGCGGGCATGCCGTAATGTATTCCCGCAGCCTCTCTCCCACGCCTCCGGGATAGGTTCCATTGATGTCTTTGGAAATTGGCGATTCTTCCCCTCGGGGCATTGGTTTTGCCCATGGGGGAAGAACTTGGCGAGGAACGCCGCGAGCACTTGGCCCACGTGATCGGCGACTTCCTTGTCCTTGTAGAACCATTTGTTTCACCTTCCCCACGACGGGGAAGGGAAAACGACGGAACTCCGATGACGCGTGCGCTACGACATCTTTGATGACGATAGTATCGCATAGCTCCGGGAAGTGTTGGAGATGAGCATTTGCGTCCTCATTTCGGCGGTCCACAGAATGGACCGGCCGCACCATGGTGATCGCCCAGTCACGGCTCGAAGTTTTTGTCCGCCACGTTCACCGTCGGCCCGATGGGCACGTTGGTGGTGGGGAGTTGAGAAATCGCGCGGCGACTTTCGGGCCATGGCTTGAGTTGCGGTTGGTGCGGGGATGTCGGTCTCGATTGTCGGGTTCCGGTTGAAGAAGAAGCGGCACGAGACCGGTTCTTCCTTAGGAGTGCCTCTCGGATCGGAGATGAAGTTTTTCCGGCAAGAGGAAACCCGACATACACTATCCTGTTTTCATCCACAACAGGAGAAAACATAAAAGATTAGCCTGTATGAGCAAATGGTATCCACGCACACAGTTCATATTCATAGCCAGCTATTTATTATATTTTTTTTTCACAATGCCTTCCCCGGCAACGGCGCCAGAAATGCTTGTTGGCATTTCTTAACGCAATCAAAGGAAACAGGTATAAAACCCATCCCCAATAAGAGCGTCAGAAATGCGCCGCCGACATTCCCAAGTGAACCACCATGTCGGTGATTCAAAATGGAAGCGTCAACGGGATAGATCTTGCCATCTTAGATATTCATCCGCAAAGCGCGCGGATCTATCATTGTAGCATTTCACCGAGGAAGTATTGAGGGTATCGTTATTTATATTTTCCCAAAGGAAGGCATGTGATTAATAAATTAGCATGGCATCTGAATAGAGGAACATGTGTTTGCTTAGACCAAAATGTTCATAACAGGGGTAAGCAATAACGGTTCATGGATAGTGTGACACACACTTAAGAATCCACCAGCAAAAGGATAAAGAAAATAGATAAAGAATAAATGAATAAATGAATAACCTAATGGAGTAGTTCTAATGTATCTAGTCATGGCCATACAAATGAATAGTTAGGATCATATGCAAACTGATTTAATCATGGTTAGGTCTAGGATAGCGGGGAGACTCCCGGATACCATACGGCCCGATAGGAAGCATTTACGAACTCCTACGAGAACATACGAACGTGGGGGATTTCAAGGGGACGGTCAAGGCTTGTCACGACCAAGCCGCCTACCCCCTCAACCGTGGCATGCCCTCATATCCGCGGGTGTATTAAGTAATACACGGGCACCATGCCCGCATATTAGAGCACTACTCTTGTCCCCGGGATCCCCACTCGTCGAATGGACGGACTAGAACAAGAGCAAACCCGAAGGAACAACGAACCGATATCCCACCTCTAATCAAGTTAGGCATATGATGATCGATGATGAACTGTAATGAACATGTCAAGATTATGATATGTAAACTATATGCTAGTTCATATACCAACACAAGAACATGAACAAAACTATACTCTAGTTCATAAGTTAGGCCAAGAACATAAATATAAGACTTGCAAATAGAAGAATGCTCCATAGAGTGGATGTATTACCAAAGCACTTTCTTCTAGGAGACAAGCCCTCCTTGTAACTCTTCTACTCCAAGTGTTAACTAAGAAAGAATAAAGAAGAAAAAGAAGAAGAAGAAAGAAGAAGTAGAAGAGAGAGAGGTAGAGGTGGTAGAGAGAGAGAGATTCTTTGGTTTCTTTGGACTCCAAGTGGTGTGTGTTGAGAGAGGGAGAGAGGGGGCCTACTTATACACTTGGAGGAGGGGCCTAAGTGCTAATTTACCTCTCAAAACCGACCTGGTAAACCTTCCTTGTATCGCAAACCGACCAACGCAGGCGGGAAATCCCGTTTGGAAAGTGCACGAACCGCCTCCCGAGGCCGGGCGAAACCGCCTCGGGGAGGGTGCGGCCACACCAGTGGTCTTGTAGCGCGCCCCCCAGGCTCGGCCTCGGCCCGGTCTCGGTGGGGTGTCGTCTTTCGCCCCCACGAAAAGTTGTGGGCGGGCTGTGCTCGGCCCGGCATTTGATGTTTTGGGTCGATTTGCTCTTGGGCTTGGGTTTTGCAATAATGCGCTTTCTCGGAAGGCGTACTTTGGTCGATTTTCCACTTGCTTTTATTATAAATCTGCAAAATAAAATACAAGACACTACAAGTGGAATTTATTAGTGATAAAAGTATATGAGTATAAAAACGTTTAATTTTACTCCCTTTATGGTAGTAAGTTGACGGGGAAAAAAATATGTCGTTGGTTACCGTCAACAAACTCCCCAGCTTACTTACCCTTTGCGCGTCCTCGAGCAAAAGAGATAAGTACTTGGTTGTTGATCGGGAGTTGCTACTATGCCGATTACGTTTTACAAGTGCCGGGGTTATAATAAGAGTGTCTACTAGAGTGGGTGTCGTATTTATAATTCCCGTAGGAGGGCGGGATGAATGCATCTAGCTTTGGTATAAACATGATCACTTATTGAGTGCATAGGTAGACATAGCATAGGCGGGGGGTAAATCATAGTTCAAAGATAGTGGACACACATCTGAGCCAACCTCAAGGATAAAAGAGAAATAAAGAATAAAAGAATATATCTAACTGAGCAGGCATTGGTCATATATAACTATGCAAAGAACTATTAGTAAATATCTAACTAGCATATCTAGCATCAGGACTAAGTCTGGGATGAGCGGGGAGATCCTCGCGGTGGTGCGCGGCCGATAGAGACTTTACGAACTCCTACTCAATACCCGAACGTGGGGGAGTGCTAGGGATGGACAGGGTTGTCACCACCTGCCCACCTACACCTCTACCCGTGGGGCACTGACATATCCACCGATCTCTGCATACCCGAGCACCACGCCCGTGTAATTGGAAACAACTCCTAACCCCCTAGGACCCCACCCCTTCAGAGTGACAGGCTAGGTTAGGAGCAACCCAGAAGGCACAACGAACCGTCACCTCATCCCTAGTTCTTCCTCTATTCATACTAATTTGATGAACAATGAAGAACAACGATGAACATGTCAAGAACATAACACATAAACTATATGCTAGTTCATATATCATGATCATAACATGAACAAGACCATACTCTAGTTCATAAGCATTGCTATATAAATAAGATAAGAACTTGAATTTGGAAGAGATCATTGTATTCATACCAATGGTGTTCCTCTTCTTCCAAGGAGACAAGCTCTCCTTGCTAGCTCTTGCCTTGCTCTACTACTACTAAAACTAATCTAAAGAATACAAGTGAGAGGTGAGGTTAGTGGCTCCAAATGATGGTGTGTGCGTAGAATGGTGTGGAGATCTTCTTTTATAGTGCTCATAGGATGGTTCGGGCGTCTCCACACTTGGAAGGAGGTGAAACCGTCTTTGGGTGAACGCCTCATGAACCGCCTCAGATCACCGGGCGGCAGGCCCCACACCAGGTGCGGCCGCACGAAGGCTAGCCTGGCTGCCAACGACCTTTCAGTGTGGTTGGTTTGTTCTTTGGGCCTGGACTTACCCCGTGGTTACGTATGGGTCCAGTTCGGTGTTTTTGGTGGGCTTTCACTTTTATTTTGGTTTTACGCCTTTTCTGAATACGCTTTCCTGAAGTGCGCTTTCTTGTGCATTTTGTGTATTTCCACGTGTCATTCCTGCAAGTCACATACATAACAAAACTCATGGAAATGTTAGATAAAAGCCATACCAACTATTTATTTTAGTAACATATTGGCGATAGAAAAATAGGCTCTAAGGACCGCCAACAACTCCCCCACACATAGTCCTTTGCTCGTCCTCGAGTAAAGGTTTTGAAGGACTAAGCGGGTTTATCTCCTTGATTTGAAATCTGCATACAAGTTATTCCATGCTTCACCTGAACCTGTGAACTTCCAAGTGTCTACCAAGTCATCTTGGGCAATTGAAAAATGGAATAGCCTGGATTCAAATCTTCTTACTCGTATCCCTGCTTAGAAACTTGGGTTTTTATAAAGTTTTTGAAAACATAAAGATAGCAGTTGTTCCTTGAATGATTCTCTCAAGTCACTCATGTATTTGTATGTGGTTCCTCACCAAGGCATATAGAGAGATTGCCTTCACTTGATCATCCTACCTCTAAAAGGTTTATCTGGAGCTTTAGGTAGGGATGAGAATGATGAGGCACACTTACCCTGCATATGTTCCATAGAATGTGCATGTGTGTGAAAAGGATTTGGTGGATATTTTTGGTGTCTAACCTAATTCTATTATGCTCTTTAAAATCACATCTCCCTCCTTATTAGGACTTAGAAAAAACTTCTATGAGGGCATGAGCTATCCTTATTCTCTCTTTTCTTCCTTTTTTTCTTTCTTTTCTTCTTTTTTTTTCACTTTTTTCATCACTTTTTTTTTCTTCTCCACTTTTTATTTTCTCCTCCACTTTTTGAATGATAGCCTCATGCCTCTATTTGCAACAAAAACTTTAAGGGAGATGTGAACAAGGATTCAGAGCATTTATTTGGATGGAACCTAATAAGCATATTTTTGGTTCACTCCCAGTGTAGGAGTAGAACATTTTTGGGTGGATCAAAGTGGAAGGAATATTTTGCGCCTACTCCCAGGGTAGGAGTAGTGCAATTATTTGGTGGAAGGATGAATGAATGTTGTGCACAACTCTCAGTGTAAGAGTTGGCAACTTTATTTGGTGGGTGCAAGTGAATTCTGATCTTGGGAGCATGAAACATCTCTCAACAGCGGTCCAAAATTTGACCTAGCTCAACACAAAATAAGTGGCATATGTGGAAGGTTTTGTCATGAAAGATCATATATGGCCTTGGTAGGTAATTGCATATCATTCAAGGAACATGCTATATTGATTTTTGTTTTGTAAAAATAAATCCCAAGTTCTTTGCAAGAAATGAGCAAGCGTCATGTCATCCTACTATATCTCATTCGTCAATCACTTAGATAAAATGGGGTCCCTATGATAAGTGTTCACAAGAAGCAGGAATATTGGCAAGGAATAAAGAGTATGCAAACTTTAATCACAGGATGACATGGAGATGGAGCATCAAAAGTTTTGTATTTTCAAAAGTGTTCAATGTTAAACTTCAAAACTTTTTGAAAGGAGCGAGGGTAGAGTTGCACAAACCACCGTTGAAGATGAAGGAGCTAATGGTAGTTGTTTGTTTCATCCTTACATTTAGTGGGTTTGCTCGATGTTTGTGCAATGTGTTGGGGAGATCTCGAGTTTGTTTTGAGTTATGCTTGAGAGATCTCCCCACACTTATTTTTGTACCTGTTTTTATTATAACAAAGAAAACAAAACAAGAGGGACTACAACAGGCAAGAGTCTTATTGGTTAAAAGATCAAGAAAACAAAATTTTATTATCTAGATTTTTTTTTAATTGAAAACTTGTTCAACCAACTTTTATTAGAGCTCAAGCAAGGCTAGGATAAAAGATGCAATGAAAAACATAGCCAAGACTTATCTCCATATCGATTCTTGCCATTGTTTATGGAAACAACTCAAGGTTCATTAATCAAATCTCAACACCATGCCAAAACTTGATTAAAGAAGGCTACTTCAACCTAAGCACCATGCTTAATTTGAAAACAACCAATGGATATTCTTTGTTGACATTTCTTAACGTCGCAAGAAAATCATAGCGTCTGTAATTGTCGTTGTAGCTTTCACCCAGGAAATATTCAGTGGTATCGTATTTTCCCACGGGAACGGAGGTACTCTCTCCTAACTAGTTCGCCCAAGGACACACAAGGCCAAAGATGGGGAGGATTATAGAGAAGGATTCCTACACCTTTAGGGTCTATGGTTAGCCAGTCTCTAGAGCTACTTGCTTACTTCGGGCACCGGCCCACGCCCAAACCGGGCAGTCTCCGGCAATTAGCACTACGCCACACCCGAACGTGGAGGGATTACAAGGGACGGACAAGGCTGTCACAACCCCGCCGCCTACCCTCACGACCGTGGGATGCTCATAAAAAAAGATAGACAAACCGCCGGCCCAAACACCACGTCTACGCTAGTGATTAACACTCTAGTGTTTGCCAGGTTCCCCGGTCAAAGGGTTCCACCACTAGAGTTCTACCCCGAAGGTACGACTATCAATCCCACAAACAAGTAGATAAAGCTTAGATAAACAAAAGACAATAAAGATTATCGGAACCGTGGAAGCTTACTTAGCCAAGATCCCATGAAGGAGCTAAGCCCGAATCCACCGAGGTACAAGGCTGAGGAGACACCGACAAGTCCGGTGCTTCCCCGCTCTCACGACTCACATCTCTCCTCCGCCGGTCTCTCTACTACCTAGGTAGGGAGTAAGCCAATAGGAGTGTTGCTCAAGAGTAGAGGGGAGAGCTCTCTAAGAGGAGAGGGAGAGACTCTTCCTTGGAATGGTGTGTGTTTGATAGAGGGGGAGAGGCCATCTACTTATAGGATGAGAGGAGGGGGCTAAGTGCTAATTTACACCATCAATGCACCAAACCGACCTCACCACGGCGTCTAGATTCAGTGAACGTGGCAGCCAACACCGCACCGCCACTTTTCATGCATTCATTGTACCGCCAGAAAAAGATGGGCCCGAAGGTGCGGCCGCACCATTGTTGAGGCCATTTGGGCTGAAATTTTGCAGGAGTGCGTGGGCCTCGGAGTAAGCTTCGTTTCGAGTATTCGTTCATTTGAAACCGATTTTCGTATGAGAAAGTTATGCCCAAAATACTAAACCCATATTCTCGCGGCCCGTTTATCATTTCATGTTGGACTCGGGCCTCGACCTCTTGGGCTTGTGTTTGGATATTGATATTTTATGGGCTTTTCTCCTCTCTTCTCCTTGCTTTGCTTATGTCCATTTAGGGCCTTGTTATCTTTTATATGTTTTCCTTTGCTTTTTGGCCCAAAATGTATATGTTTCCAACATTGCCCCCGCAAAACAAGTAAAGTACCAAAACTTGTGAAAATGGTTAGCTCAAAGCCCTATTGCTATTGTGTTTTGGTAGATTTATACTAATGTTGATGGTATAAAATATGTAGTTAACGACCGTCAACAAACTCCCCACACTTAGTGTTTTGCTCGTCCTCGAGTAAAGGCTAAGGACTAAGATGGGTCATCTCCTTGAAATGTAAAGCGCATACAAGTTATTCCAAGCTTCACCTGCACTTGTGAACTTTTGATGTGTCTACTGTATTAATCTTGGGTAATTGAATTATGGAACAACGTGGATTCAAATCCCCTTGCATCAGATAAGTGCGAGGAACTTGGGTTTTCATTTGGTTTTGAAAATGTAAATATAGCCTTGCTCCTCGAATGATTCTCTCGGATCACTCAATTTTGTGGTTGGTTCCTCAATAAGGCATATCAGAGTTTTGCCTTCTTTCTTTCCTACTTCTAAAAAGCTTATGTGGATCTTTGGGTAGGGGAAAGATATGAAGGCATCCTTACTCTACACGTATTGCGGCTTCGGATCCAAGGAGAAGGATGGCATACCCCTAGATCAAGAAGTGCATGTGTGTGGATATATCAAAGTGGAACCTATACTATACTCCTTAATATGAGTGATCTCTCTTATGAAAACTTTATTCTTGAAAACACGGCTATTTTTTCTCTTTTCTTGCATGAGCCTTCATGTGCTCATCATTTTTTTTCTCTTTTTTTTTTTTTCATAAAAGTCTTGGACCTTCATGTGTCCAACTCTCTTTTTTTTTTCATGGGACCTTCATGTGTCCCCATTTTTTTTTTCATAGCCATGTCTCTTAGACCACAAATATAGAGAGATTACTATCTGCTAGAACATGGAGTATTTATTTCTAAGATGTCTTTTTGTGTCTACTCCCGGTGTAGGAGCAGAGTTTTTGTATGGTGGACGGAAGCATGTTTTAGCGTATTCCCAAGTGTAGGAATAGCTGATATATGTGGCGTGCAAGTGATCTTGATCTTGGGGGCATGACAACTATCTCAACAAGGGTCAACAAGACTTGACACAAGCTCAATGCAAAGATAAGTAGCATATATATGTGGAAGGTTTTTTTTTTTTTTTTTTTTTTGCACTCGATAAACTTGATATGGCTCGGTAGGAATTTTGCATATCATTGAGGAGCATGCTATTTGAATTTTGAATTTTGAAAACAAATCCCAAGTTCATATAAAAGAGCAAGGTTCAAATCATCCGGCTATATCACATATTCCAATCACCTAGATAACATGGGGTCCCTATGCTAGATAGTTCACAAGGCACAGGAATATTAGTGAGGAATAAAGAGTATGCAAATTTTATCAAAGGATAGTATGGAGATGGGGCCTCAAAAGGTTTTGTCTTTTTGATATGTCCAAATTTAAACTTCAAAACCTTTGGGAGATGTGAGAGTGAGAGATTTGCACAAACCACCGTTTGAAGAGGAAGGGGTTGATGGTAGTTGTTTGTCTCGTCCTTCTCTATCGTGAATTGCATCGGTGTTTGTGCATTTGTGTTGGGGAGATCTTGGATGGGTGTGATTGTATGCTTGAGAGATCTCCCCACACTTATTCTTGTACACTGGTTTTATGCAAAGAAAAGAAAACAAAAAGAAAAGAAAACAAACATATGGTTCTATCGGCAAGAATACCATGGAGCCTTTATTATGATTATCATTATTTTTTATTTTATTTTATTTTATTGTTTATTATTATTACTTTTTTATTTTTTTTTTTTTCGTTCACCTCAACATCACTCAAGCAAAGCTAACATATATAAGCAGTGAAAAACATAGCCTTGATTTTATCTCCATCATAAAATACTTCCATAGATCATGACAACAAAGCTCTAAGTTCTTTAATCAAAATCTAACGCCATGTCAAATTTTGATCAAAGGAGGTCTTTTTAACCTAAGCACCATGCTCAATTTAAAAAGGCCTATGGATGTATCGATCGAAAACACCCAAACTAGAGCATATGACATAAACATGGGGAGCATGGAGTTTTATCTTCATGGAGACAAGAATATAAGCATGAGAGTTGGTGAACGTTACCTTTGCATACCTAGATAAATTTACCGACAACACTTATGGATGAAACGTCGAAGTTGTTTTTGCGGGTTTGCTTGATGGCTCGGCCCGGGTGCATCTCAAGGCTAGGCCACACACACACACGGCGCGTGTATGCGGGCCATGGGCCTCGATGGTATCGCAAAGGATAAGAGGCGAGCCCTTCTTGCTTGTGGAAGCAATGATGGGTGGAGTCAGGCAGCCCATTAGTATGTTTCTTGACCATGCGGGGACAACCGCCCCTTTCTTCTCTTATTGTTTTGTTTTTTTTTTTGCCTATTCTATATAATATATATTTTTTACAACACTTTTTTTTTTTTTTTCTTTTCTCTCTTTCTTTTCTTTATTATTATTTCTCATCTCTCTTTTTTTTTTTTTCTTTTTCTTTTCTATCTCTCTTTCTTTTTTTTTTCTCTTTATTTTTCAATAATATTTTTTTATATATTTTTTTTTTATTTATTTATTTTCAACCCCTTTTTTTTTTTTTTTTTTTTTTTTCTCCTTTTTTTCAAAGCAAATTTCTTTCTCTCTTTTTTTTTTTTTTTTTCTTCTTATTTTTTTTTTCAGCAAGGCAGGGCTAACATCATCTTTTATTCACCATCAATTTTTTTTTGTATGACCCCTTGGTGGGACGGAACTTGAGATTCTCACCATCTTCCCCCCCCCACACTTGGACTTTTGTGTAAAAGTCAAGTGTGCAAGGTCAGGTCTCCTTTTGAGCATGTTCCATCTCCCATGAGCATCATAGCTTTCTTTCTCTTTTTTTTTTTTTCTTTGTTGATGTGGCCCCCATGTTCTCGGCGTCGCATGCCTCTTTGTTCTTCTTAATTGATCTCCACTAAAATGGTTAGCGACAAGAATAGCCGAGAAGGTGCATACTAACTTGATAACATGGTCTTGCTTTTTATTAATAAGAGAAAGAGATATTATTATTATTATTATTATGAAAATAAAAGTAGGAATTTCTTTTAATGAGGAAATAATAAGAGAGATAAATTTTTTTATTGTTATTATTTTTTTTCTACGAAGAAAATATTTATTATTATTGTTTTTTTATTTTGAAAAGAGAGATAAAATTTATTTATTTTGAAAAGAGAGATAAATTTTTTTATAGGAGGGTTATTATTATTTTTTCTTTTTATGAAAATAATAAGAGATATAAAAGTATATATTTTTTTTATTATTATTATTATTTTGATAGTCAAGGGGTATCTCCGGCGATTGCTTTTATTTATGGTCATAAGCTTGACCGTGGGAATTCTTCTTTGACTATGAATGGTGGTGAAGTTCCCGGCCTCACCACTAAGAGGTCGCGTTTTATGCTTAAACTGCAAGGTTAGCGTCATTGTGCTACTACGAGACTTGCAATGTTTATGATAAACATAAGCATCCACAACCATCCTCTCAAAAAGTTTGGCAACGAGGATCCAAAGGTGGTTGTGATCATTGTAGAAGCACTTCGGCTAGAAGCAAAACGAACTCTAGAGGTCCCAAAGTGGAGCATATATTATGAGAAGTTTCGAATGAAAACTTAACATGCTCAATAGCGAGGTTCATGCTTGGTCTCAAGAGTTGTTGCTTCGTGCATGTCCATGGCACATGAGTTTTTATCCTCAAAAGATATGTCATGACGGACAAATGTCGTATCTCGACCATTGTCAAGATCAACATTTTGTTTGCTAGAGGGACATGTCTTGTGTTCAAGTGAGGGCTATGAGTGTTTCGTTTCACAAAGATGCGAAAGCAACTTAGGTGAATCGAACGGAGTTATGAACTTTGCCTCCTCAAACAAGTTTTGGTTGGGAAGATGCTTCGCCTTTGGGATTTCTAGGTGAGAGGCACAAGCATTCTTTCCCAACTCCTCATCATGGCTCTCCTCTATAGGTTTTTCATGAAAAAGCTTTTCGAGAGGGTAGCCTATGAGAAGATCAAAGTCGAGGATGGGATAGATATAGAAGTCTAAGTGAACCTCGGTTTCATGAATTTTTATTGGCACGGCCCTGGCAATCCCACAACATGTAAAGATGAGTCCGAATTGACCCTTGAAGAGTCTATCGGTCGAGGCTAGCGGCAAATTACCCAAAAGGGTTTACGCAAGATATTGTGACATGATATTTGCCTCTACTGTGGGGTTGTGTAGGGCATCTAAGGAACTTCCTCGTAATGAACAAGATATGGTCATGGAAGGTGAAAGAATCTGAATTGCTTCAGAAGAACGTTTCACCTCCATTAACCATTCTTTTGAAGGTTTCGTGTTAGAGGAAGTTTCCTTAGAAGGAGATGTGCTCCATTTGCTCCATTCGTGCCATAGAAGGTTCAAGGTTCTCCCATGATTCTCGAATTTGATCGGGAACTCTGAAGGATAAAACATTCCTTCCTTCCGTGTTCGCGGTTCGGGAGAGGGCTCAACAGTCGGTTCTATTGATGATACGGGAAATGGTTCGACTGATGAGGGCTCCTCAAAGCTTGACATGCCCTTGTTCTGGAGGGGAGTAGGTTCTACAACGGGAGAAGTATGCTTCTCTAGGATGTGATCAAGGATTCTCCTCTGTTCCATTGTAGGTTTACATGCAAACGACCCTCCGGCGGTCATGTCAAGGCATAGGGCTGCGTCTATGTCAAGACCCGAACAAAAGATATGCAGAAGCACATTATCGGGTAATGACAAGTCTGGGCTGTCATGTATTAACATTGCAAACCTAGCCCAGCCTGCACCTATGGACTCCTTCTCGCCCTGCTCGAAATCAAGGATTGTCCTTGGTAGGGAGTTGATAGGGAAAAATTCTAGACAAAAATTGTCTTTGAGTTTTACCCAATCCCCTTTCAAACTTCCTATGACATTAGTGTACCATTGTTTTGCTCTTCCTAAGAGGGAGAACGGAAACAACTTCCACATGAGAGTTTCTTGTGTCATGCCAGGAATGCTTAGGCATGCACATATTTCCTTGAAATCTCATAGGTGACTACAAGGGTTTTCAGTGTAGTACCCAGAGAAGGGGTCTGCCCGAACAATGGTTTTTAAATATGGAGGGAGTTCATAGCCAGATGAAAGTTTTGGTTTTGAAAAAGATTGTGGTTCTGTGAACTCCTCCATTGAAGCAGAAGGATTTTCAAAAGGTGTGGGCTTCATTTTGTTAAAAGAAAATAAATAACTATTTTGATTTTTTTTAAATAGACAGATACGAGGATGAACTAGGTTCGAAGATAATAGCAACCGTTCCCCGGCAACGGCGCCAGAAAGCTTGTTGACGTTTCTTAACGTCGCAGAAGAATCCGCAAGCGTACAGAATTGTCGTTGTAGCTTTCACCCGGAAATATTCAGGATATCGTATTTTCCACAGGGAACGGAGGTACTCTCCACTAACTAGTTCGCCCAAGGACACACAAGGCCAAAGATGGGGAGGATTATAGAGAAGGATTCCTACACCTTTAGGGTCTATGGTTAGCCAGTCTCTAGAGCTACTTGCTTACTTCGGGCACCGGCCCACGCCCAAACCCGGCAGTGTCCGGCAATTAGCACTACGCCACACCCGAACTTGGAGGGATTACAAGGGACGGACAAGGCTGTCACAACCCTGCCGCCTACCCTCACGACCGTGGGATGCTCCGCAAAAGATAGACAACCGCTAGCCCAAACACCACGTCTACGCTAGTGATTAACACTCTAGTGTTTGCCAGGTTCCCCGGTCAAAGGGTTCCACCACTAGAGTTCCGCCCCGAAGGTACGACTATCAATCCCGCAAACAAGTAGATAAAGCTTAGATAAACAAAAGACAATAAAGATTATCGGAACCGTGGAAGCTTACTTAGCCAAGATCCTGTGAAGGAGCTAAGCCCGAATCCACCGAGGTACAAGGTTGAGGAGACACCGACAAGTCCGGTGCTTCCCTGCTCTCACGACTCACATCTCTCCTCCACCGATCTCTCTACTACCTAGGTAGGGACTAAGCCCATAGGAGTGTTGCTCAAGAGTAGAGGGGAGAGCTCTCTAAGAGGAGAGGGAGAGACTCTTCCTTGGAATGGTGTGTGTTTGAGAGAGGGGGAGAGGCCATCTACTTATAGGATGAGAGGAGGGGGCTAAGTGCTAATTTACACCATCAATGCACCAAACCGACCTCACCACAGCGTCTAGATTCAGTGAACATGGCAGCCAACACCGCACCGCCACTTTTCATGCATTCATTGTACCGCCAAAAAAAGATGGGCCCGAACCGCCACTTTTTGGGTGCGGCCGCACCCCAAGGTGCAGCCACACCATTGTTGAGGCCGTTTGGGCTGAAATTTTGCAGGAGTGGGCCTCGGAGTAAGCTTCGTTTCGAGCATTCGTTCGCTGAAATCCTATTTCGTATGAGAAAGTTATGCCCAAAATACTAAACCCATGTTTTGTGGCCCGTTTATCATTTCATGTTGGACTCGGGCCTCGACCTCTTGGGCTTGTGTTTGGATATTGATATTTTATGGGCTTTTCTCCTCTCTTCTCCTTGCTTTGCTTATGTCCATTTAGGGCCTTGTTATCTTTTATATGTTTTCCTTTGCTTTTGGCCCAAAATGTATATGTTTCCAACATTGCCCTGCAAAACAAGTGAAGTACCAAAACTTGTGGAAATGGTTAGCTCAAAGCCCTATTGCTATTGTGTTTTGGTAGATTTATACTAATGTTGACGGTATAAAATATGTAGTTAACGACCGTCAACAGTTACTCTCGAGAAGGTACATCCAAACTAGAGCTTATGACATAAACAGGGAAGCATGAATTTGAATGATCATAAGGAGACAAGTATGAGCAAAGGGGTTGTTGAACATTTATTACCTTTTGTATACCTGAGTGTTCTTACCGGCTGCATAGGTGAATCTCTTTGAAGATGCTACACTGGTGGCGTGGTCGTACATAATCCAACTCAGGTGAACCATCGGGCCGGATCACACACGCAACTAGTGTATATGGACCTTGGGCCTTATTGGTAGCAAAGGTGTAAAGGAGTAGACTCCTCTTTATATATATATATATATTATAACTCGATGCATTTTTTTTTAACTCTTTCTTCTTTTTTATTAATTTTTTTGTAGCAAGGCAAAGCTAACATCGTCTTTCATTCATTATCATGAATGACCCTTGGTGCGAGTGGGACTTGGGATCCTCACCGTCTTCCCCCACACTTGAACTTTTGTATAAAAGTCAAGTGTATTGGGTCAGGGTCTCCTTGTGAGTGTGTTCCACCCCTCAAGAGCATCATGGTTTGTCGTTGATGTTGCTACATGTTCTCAAGCGGTATATGATCATTCTTGATCTTAACCTGAAAGGGTCAGTAACAAGAATACCCGAAGGTGCATACTAACTTGATAACATGTCCTTGCATTAATTGAAAAGGAAAGGTTTTTTTATCATTTTTTTTACTTCACCTTTTCCTTTGCAAGGTAACATAAGGATATGGAGTGATAGATACATGTTACCTTGTTGTGGTCCTCTCCCAAGCTAGCTCAAAGCTAAAGGATCAGGGTTGTACCCTGCGCTTTCTGATTTCTCCTGCATGATTATGATCTGGTTGATCACAAGGGATCTTACCTTTCCTTGTGATTACCGCATTGAAAAACATATGCAAGAGGCAAATTGAGCTAGTTGTTTTTTTTTCAAAACTTTATTGAAACTTTATTATTCAAGGGAGAACATTTAAACTTGATCATTTTTTTTGAAGATAACTACCGATGACCTTCGGCACGGGCTCAACATTTATAGTCTGTTGGCAAGAATTCCCCCTCTTCATTGCTCTGTAGCTGCATGAACAAACTCGGGAGAAGTCTCAGGTTGCCCCGGGATTTTCCCCGTATTGTTGATAGGAATAGAAGCAGCAATTTGAGCAAACTGGGTTTCTATCATTTTATTGCAACTCAATTGATGTTTAACAAAAAGAAGACAGAGTTTCAAGTTTAGCATTTATAGATTCAAACGTTCTATTATTGAAGGAAAGCTTTTTAGCAAGATATGCATTAAACTTAATTTTCTCTAAAACAAAGCTTCTCAAGGTAGGTTGATTGAAATTGAAATTGAAGTTTGAATTGAAGTTGTTACCTTGCGGGTGGTTCTGGATGTTCCACCCGTTATTACCTGGTTGTTGATGTTGGCAAAACCCGTTGTTGATGTAGGACGCTTCTTCCTGGGTTTCAGGACAGTTGTTCCCCGAATGGCCAACATCTCCACAGACTTCACACTTCATGTGTGAGCCTATGGTTTGGACGGTGCCTGTGGTGGGATCAGTGGCATAGTCATCCAGCCTCTTCATTAGGAGGTCTATTTTTGCGGCAAGCAAATCCGTCTCCTTCACGGAATACATGTCGTCTTGTGTTTCTCTTCCTTCTCCCCAGCTTTGGTTTGCCACCATCTTTTCGATGAGTGCAATGGCATTCTCGATGGTGAGGGAGAGGAATGCCCCTCCAGCTGTGGCATCAAGGTGCCCCTTTGACATGGCCGTCAGGCCCTCGTAAAAGTTCTGGAGCACAAGCCAATCTTCCATTCCATGGTGGGGACAGGCTTGGACATAGTCCTGCAGCCTCTCCCATGCTTCAGGGATGGACTCGAGTGATGTTTGCTGGAAGTTGGATATCTCCCTCCTTAGAGCACTGGTTTTGCTCATGGGGAAGAACTTGACGAGGAACGCCGTGGAACATTTGTCCCACGTGTTGACAGCTTCCTTGTTCTGGTACAACCACTGTTTCGCCTTCCCCGCAAGGGAGAAAGGAAACAGGCGAAGCTTGATGCTAGTTGGTGCGACGTCTTTGACGATGGTGTCGCACAACCCAAGGAAGTGTTGAAGATGAGCATTTGCATCCTCGTTTGGCAAACCACAGAACTGGCTTGCCTACACCATCTTGATTAGGCCAGTATGGAGCTCAAAGTTTCCATTCCCAATATTGACAGTGGGCCCAACGGGCACGTTGGCAACAACAGGGGTAGAGTAATTGTGGAGTGACTTGGCCATGATGATAGTAGTGGATGGTGCGAGGGTGAATGATTCGTCTGCCGGTTCTAGTAGCAGAAGAAGAATTGGTACGAGACCTGTTCTTCCTTAGGAGTGCCTCCGGATCGTCGATGAAGTTGTTCTGTAGGTTGAACCACTCATACACTATCATGTTTTCTTTCCAATAAAAAGAGGAAGAAAACAAGCGAAGTTAGCCTGCCTAAACTATGGCTACCATTTGCTTATTCTGCAATCAATGTTTATGCCACGCTAGATGTTTTTATTTCCTCTGCCCTCCCCGGCAACGGCGCTAGAAATGCTTGTTGGCGTTTCTTAGCATCACTACTAAAGATAGACTAAAGGCCCATCTGTAATACTCTAGCATCATAGAGGAACATCCGTCTCTATCAGGAGTCCTCTACTAGAGCACTACTGAAGATAGACTAAAAGCCCATCCCTAGTAACAACACTAGAAATGTGTGTTGGCATCCCTAACCACCATTACTTCAGAAAGGTAACTCTCGGCCCTTAACGACGCCGGCCAAGGTAATGCAGTCTGGTAATAACAGTTAGAAGTGCCTGATTGGCCTTCCTAACCGTCATTACTTACGATATGCAAAACTGAGCACGGCGCCTTGGGGTGCGTAGGAATTACAATCCTTAGGTAATGGTACTTAGGTACACCAATCATGATAGCTCATTATGGATAAATCCGCAAGCGCACGGAACTATCATTGTAGCATTTCAACTCGTGAGTGGGTGTCGTATTTATAATTCCCGTAGGAGGGCAGGATGAATGCATCTAGCTTTGGTATAAACATGATCACTTATTGAGTGCATAGGTAGACATAGCATAGGCAGGGGTAAATCATAGTTCAAAGATAGTGGACACACATCTGAGCCAACCTCAAGGATAAAAGAGAAATAAAGAATAAAAGAATATATCTAACTGAGCAGGCATTGATCATATATAACTATGCAAAGAACCGTTAGTAAACATCTAACTAGAAGGTCTAGCATCAGGACTAAGTCTGGGATGATAGGGAGATCCCCGCAGCTGGTCTGCCAGCCGATAGAGACTTTACGAACTCCTACTCAATACCCGAACGTGGGGGAGTGCTAGGGATGGACAGGGCTGTCACCACCTGCCCACCTACCCATCTACCTGTGGGGCACCGACATATCCGCCGATCTCCGCATACCCGGGCACCACGCCCGTGTAATTGGAAACAACTCCTAACCCCCTAGGACCCCACCCCTTCGGAGCGACAGGCTAGGTTAAGAGCAACCCAGAAGGCATGACGAACCATCACCTCATCCCTAGTTCTTCCTCTCTTCATACTAATTCGATGAACGATGAAGAACAACAATGAGCATGTCAAGAACATAACACATAAACTATATGCTAGTTCATATATCATGATCATAACATGAACAAGACCATACTCCAGTTCATAAGCATTGCTATATAAATAAGATAAGAACTTGAACTTGGAAGAGAACATTGTATTCATACCAATGGTGTTCCTCTTCTTCCAAGGAGACAAGCTCTCCTTGCTAGCTCTTGCCTTGCTCTACTACTAGTAAAACTAATCTAAAGAATACAAGTGAGAGGTGAGGTTAGTGGCTCCAAATGATGGTGTGTGTGTAGAATGGTGTGGAGCTCTTCTTTTATAGTGCTCATAGGACGGTTCGGGTGTCTCCACACTTAGAAGGAGGTGAAACCGCCTTGGACTGACCGCCTCACGAACCGCCTCAGAAGACCAGGCCTGGCAGGCCCCACCAGGGGTGTGGCCGCACCCTGGGCTGGCCTGGCTGCCAACCACCTTTGGGTAGTTGGTTTGTTGCTGGGCCTGGACTTATGGTTACGTATGGGTCCAGTTCAGTGTTTTTGGTGGGCTTTCACTTTTATTTTGGTTTTGCGCCTTTTCTAAATACGCTTTCCTGAAGTGTGCTTTCTTGTGCATTTTGTGTATTTCCACGTGTCATTCCTGCAAGTCACATACATAACAAAACTCGTGGAAATGTTAGCTAAAAGCCCTACCTACTATTTATTTTAGTAAAATATTGGCGGTAGAAAAATAGGCTCTAAGGACCGCCAACAACTCCCCCACACTTAGTTCGCGCATTTATCCACAGCAGATGGCGAAGCACTTCTAGAACATATCCTAGAAAATACGCCTCCACTGGAACCTATATGGTTCATGCCCGAACCCACCATTGAGGAAGTCTCTTCGGCAATTGCCGAACCTGTCTCATCAACAGAGAGACCCTCATCCGAACCAGGCAGCCCAAAGGAAGATTCCCATTCCATAGATCTTCCCGTATTCGAGGATGAACTTTTTGAAGAATTCAGAAACACCTCGAACTACGAATGTCAAAGGAGACCACCAGTCCCTAAGCCACCTAGCGAGCCCTTAGACCCTATCTTTCTTAAGGAATCCATTAGGGAGTTAACGGCTATTATGAGCTCAGAATGGGTAGAGAAAGGAGAACTCTCTTCTGAAGAAATTCAGATTCGTGCTCCTTGTTTGACCATTCATTGCAAGCTCAATAGAGACTGGGTGGATGCAATGTACAATCCAACGGTAGGGGTAAACATAATGTCCAAATCCTTTGCAACATCTTGCTTAGGGAGCAAACCACTTACCCCGACCAACAAGTCCTTGCGAGTAGCACCACGCACAGTTTTAAGAGGACTTGGGATTCTACATAGAGCCACTCCAGATAGAAGATGTCGAATTAGATCTAGACTTTCACATTTTTGATATCTAGGATTTTGGCATTCTCATTGGCACCCCTTGGAAAAGCTTTTTGCTAATCCATTAAGAACAGGGGAAATGAACATTAAGTTGGGGAGAGATTCATTCTCTATTCAGGTCACTAGAGCTAAAAACTCTGTGGCAGAACCTCCCTAGGTTCATGATTCGCCCACAGAAGTCATGTCGGTTGGACCCTTTGAGTCACCCGAGTCATCTTTAGAAAGAGAGGCAGAACTCTTTACCGATGAGGTAGGCGACTTGGGCGAGACTGTTGACCTTCCCAAAGAGGAAGTACCGGCACGACCTCCAGTTGAGCTTAAACCCTTGCCTGCAGGCTTACGTTATGCATTCCTGAATGGCAACACACAAACTCCAGTCATCATTAGCGACAAGCTTAACAATGAGGAGATAGCTAAACTTTTAGCCGTTCTAGAAAGGCATACATCAGTCTTTGGGTATTCCCTACAAGATCTTAAGGGAATAAGCCCAACACTCTGTACCCATTGCATTCCGATTAGTCCAGAAAGTACGCCCTCACGAGAGCCACAGCGTAGGCTCAATAATGCGATGCGGGAAGTCATGAAGAAGGAAGTCCTCAAACTTCTTCACGCCGGGATCATCTATCCCGTACCACATAGCGACTGGGTTAGCCCCATCCAAGTGGTTCCTAAAAAAGGGAGGAATGACGGTAGTAGAAAACGCTAAGAACGAGCTTATTCCTCAGCGTACCGTCACAGGATGGAGGATGTGCATAGATTACCGAAAACTTAATGCGGCAACTAGGAAAGATCACTTTCCGCTACCCTTCATTGATGAGATGTTGGAGCGGTTAGAGAAACACTCTTTCTTTTGCTTCTTAGATGGTTATTCTAGCTATCATCAAATACCTATCCATCCTGACGATTAGAGTAAAGCAACCTTTACATGCCCGTATGAAACATACGCATATCATGGAATGTCCTTCGGGTTGTGTAACGCACCAGCATCATTCCAACGGTGCATGATGTCTATCTTTTCTGACATGATCGAAGAGATCATGGAAGTTTTCATGGATGACCTTTCTGTCTATGGGAAAACCTTTGATCACTGTCTAGAAAATTTAGACAAAGTTTTAGAACGATGCAAGGAGAAGGACCTGGTACTAAACTGGGAAAAGTGCCATTTTATGGTCTGAGAAGGCATCGTCCTCGGGCATTTGGTTTTCCAACCAGGGGATCGAGGTAGACAAGGCTAAAATTGAAGTTATAGAGCAGCTACCTCTCCCGGTGAATGTAAAAGGGATCTGTAGCTTCCTAGGGCATGCAGGGTTCTATAGACGATTTATCAAGGATTTCTCGCAAATTTCTAGACCCCTCACTCCCCTGTTAGCTAAAGACGTACCCTTCGAGTTCACGGATGAGTGCTTGCAAGCTTTTCTTACTCTTAAGAAATCACTCATTTCGGCACCAATTATCCAGCCGCCCGATTGGTTTCTTCCTTTTGAGATAATGTGTGATGCAAGCGATTACGCTGTTGGTGCGGTCCTTGGCCAAACCAAAGATAAGAAGTATAACGCCATAGCCTATGCTAGCAAGATGCTAACGGGAGCACAGCTTAACTATGCGACCGTAGAAAAAGAGCTCCTTGCAGTCGTCTTCGCTATAGATAAGTTTAGATCTTACTTAGTGGGGGCAAAGGTAATTGTTTTCACAGACCATGCTGCTCTTAAGTACCTGCTCACTAAGAAAGATGCTAAACCACGTTTGATTCGCTGGATTCTTTTACTTCAAGAATTTGATTTAGAAATAAAAGATAAAAAGGGAGTAGAGAATACTGTTGCGGATCATCTATCGCGTATGCAAGTCACTAACATGCAGGAATTGCCAATCAATGACTTCCTACGCGACGACATGCTTCTGAAGGTGGCGGACTCCACCCCATGGTATGCAAACATTGTAAATTATATGGTTGCAGGTTACGTACCGCCAGGGGAAAGTATGAGGAAATTGGAAGTCAAAAGCCGATGTCACCTTTGGGACGACCCATACCTATACCGGGTATGTTCAGATGGTCTGCTGAGGAGATGGGCAAAAGGGCAACATATCATAGAAAGATGACATTCGTCACCACACGGAGGCCATTATGGAGTGTTTCGCACACAAGCCAAGATCTGGCAATGCAGATTCTTCTGGCCAACGATGTATACGGACACCAAGGAGTTTGTCCGAAGGTGCCGAAAGTGCCAGTATCAAGGAAATATTACAGCACGCAATGCGATGCCCCTCCACTACTGCCTTCAAATAGAAATATTTGATGTGTGGGGCATCGATTTCATGGGGCCATTCCAAAAGTCCCAAGACTGCGAGTATATCCTTGTCGCTGTCGACTACGTCTCCAAGTGGGTGGAAGCTATGCCATGTAGAGCAGCTGACTCCAAGCATGCCTGAAAAATGTTTCATGAGATCATCTTCCCTCGCTTTGGAACACCACGCATGGTGGTAAGCGATGGAGGATCACACTTCATCGACAAAACATTCAGAGCATTCTTCAAGGAGCTTGGAGCCAAACACAATATAGCTACACCATACCACCCACAGACAAGTGGCCAAGCAGAAACATCCAATAAACAAATCAAAAACATTTTGCAGAAAATGGTCAACGATATGGGAAAAGGTTGGAAAAGCAAGCTACCTGATGCACTCTAGGCATACAGGACTGCCTACAAAACCCCTATCGGCATGTCACCATTCCAGTTGGTCTATGGCAAGACCTGTCACTTGCCAGTAGACCTTGAACACCGAGCTTACTGGGCAATCAAGACCTGAAATATGGACATCAAGCTAGCAGGCTGCAACCGCCAAAAGCAACTTGCTGAGCTTGAAGAATGTCATGAGAAGGCGTATCACAGTGCCAAGTTATATAAGGAAAGAACAAAAAGATGGCACGATAACCGGATCAAGCCTAAAAAAGAGTTTCGATAGGGCGATCAAGTCCTGCTCTTCAACTCCAAGGTAAAGCTATTCGGTGAAGGAAAGTTGCAAAGCAAGTGGAAGGGACCGTACACCGTCATCAACACATCCTCACACGGAGCGATCACCATTCAGGACGACGATGGTAACACCTTCAAAGTGAACGGTCAGTGACTCAAACTTTTCCTTATGCCTTCTCATTTATCTAAAATTAACCAAGAGATAGATAGAATAGATTTATACCTTGAAAAGAATTTTTAAATCTATTTTATCTAAATAAATATGACCAGCATTTTTCTAAATACTTTCTTTTTTGTTTCATAGAAACATGCTGGTCAAGCAAAAATATTTTCAAAAAGAAATACATGTATAAATATTTTCAAAATTTATTTTATAGAAAAATCTAAATATCTTTGACTTAATCTCCTTATTTGAGAATGTATCACATGAGATAAGTCAAGGTCTCGAAACAAACCTGATCAAATCCCGCATATTTTCAACAATCACTGACACGATACAGCATCTAGGCCAAATTTGGGAGGCAACTGAGCTCCGGGTCGAGCGCGCGCCAGGGCTGGGTCGCGCGCCCCAATCCTGTCTCCGTTTGTGCCCAATTTTTGCCCCTGTGATCACTGAATCATGCTGATGCTGTTCATATCGTGCATTGATCTCGATTCGATTCATGCAAAGTAGAGGAGACCTCTCATCCCTATATAAACCCCTCTCCTCTCCTTCTCTCATTCACAATTCTTTAACTCGGTTCTTCTTGCACCTCTTCTCCATCTCATACCAGCAAAAACTTCACCATGACTCCTACTCCCTCCAATGCTCCTTTCAGTAGAGAGAAAGCTCTTGCATTCGCTCACAGCTAGCTAGCAAAGAGAGACGCGCCGATGCTCGCCATTGAAGCACCACCCAAGGCACCGGGAGAAGGCAGCAAGAAGACCACCTCAATGGACAGCCATCCTAGCAAGCGTTCTAGGCCATATCCCTCAAAATCCTCATCTTTTAAAACACCGAGTTTTCCCTACACCGTCGATGTAGGTGATCTTCCTGAAGGAGGGAGAGGCAAGAAGCTCATTTCTAAAGATGGCCATCCTATTCCATGCATTCCTCGCTTGCTTTCTGGCCCTCCTATTCAAGGGCAACCCGAAGGGTTCTTTGATGATGAACCACCTAAACCTAAGGGGCCAATGAGGGCAGGGCTGAACAAGAAAATTAAAGAGCTATCGGGGTATATTAGATTCCTCAGACAGAGGATAGCTGAATTTTCCACCGCCGAAGTTCAGCTCCAAGCAGAGATTGATGCTTTCCACTTGAGATGTTTGAAGAGTTAGAGGCAGTATCTAAGGCAGCAGGGGTGGCATACGCCCTTTAAAGGCGCACACACACACCCCTCTACTAATAATTAGGCACACACTTTATTTATTTTCAGCACACACTTTATTTCCCTTCGCATTTTAATTGCCTAAATTGTGCGCCTATTGTATCCAAAAATGGTTTGAATTTATATGTTTCGATTATGCCTCTTCTGTCTCCACTTGTTTTTGTTATATATCGCTGCACAAAAAGATCAAAAAGACAGGAACAAAAACAAGTGTGTGGGAGACGCCAAACAAAATGAGCAAACACGCATCAACGGTATATCTTTTCGGTTTGCGCATTTCTTTCAACAAAAGTATCAAAGTTTGCTGTCTAAGATAAATATATGTACTAAAACTTTGATGCTCCACTCCTAATTCCACCAATTGAAAATAACTTGCATACTTTTTATTCCTTGCTAAAAATCCTAATATGCTGTGAACAACTTACAGTAGGAACCCCATTTCTATCTAAGTTATTGACGGATGTGAGATGGTAGGGTGATATGAAACTTGCTCTTCACTTGCAATATGACTTGGGATTTATTTATAAAAAGTTTAAAATAAATAGCATGCTCCTCTATGATAATTAAATACCTACCAGAGCCTCATATATACATACATTCAGCCTATAGCTGCTTACTTTGGTGTTGAGTTGTATCAGGCTCCGAGATCTATGTGAGAGAAGTGTCATAGCTCCAAGATCGAATACCACTACACCCACCAAAAATATTGCCGACTCTCACCCTGAGATGCCATGCACAACATGCATTTGCACCATCCACCCAAAAATCGCCAATTTTCACATTGAGAATTGCGAAGCAATTCCACCAAAATAAAAGCTCCGCCAATCTTTGGTCATGATCCCCTCTCTTCAAATTCCTGAATGAATCATGGGCACTAGAATAAAGAAAAATTCAGTTTCTTTCCATACCACATTGGTATGAGATAAAAAAAGAGAAGAGAAGAGAAAAAGAAAGAAAACATACCGAGGTGAAAGAAAAAGAATAAGAAAAAAATATATATTTAGAGAGACCCATGATTTCCAAATAAAAAGAGAAAGGGCATGACTAGGAGTTCCACAAAATATTCCACACATATGCACATGTTCGATCTCAGGCTATGACCTTCCCTCCAAGGATCCAGGGTTTGATGCAGCAATATATGCAAGTTCAGTATGCAACTCATCCATACCCATGAAACTCTAGATATCAGCCTACTTAGAGATAGGATGAGCAATAAAGCTCATTGGTGAGGAAAGATTCAAAAGAGCAACCTGAGAGTATCATACGAGGAGCAATGCTATCTTTCTTTGCGAAAACTCTAAAACCTAAGTTCTGAGCAGGAGCAGGGTAGGATGACTTGAGTCCTTGCTATTCCATCCTTCAATCGCTCTATGATGACATGGTTGACACCATGAATGTTCACAGATGCAGGTGTAGCTCGGAATAATCTGTATGCAGGTTAACTTCTTGGAGGAATATAACCACTTTAGTCCTTCAGCTTTACTCGAGGACGAGTAAAGGGCTAAGTGTGGGGGAGCTTGTTGGTGGTCCTTAACTCATTTCTAAACCCGCCAACATTAGTATAGGAAACACCCAAAACAATAGAAATAGGGCTTTTATACTAACAAATTCTATAGTTTTGGTGTTTCTACTTGTTTTGCAGGTTGGTCATGAAATATATTAAAATGGGCCAAGAAATAAAGGAAAACAATAAATATTCAACTTCACCAAATTGGCCCACAAGCAAACCAACCAGGATCCAACCCAACCGAGGCAAACCGACATGAGTGCACCACATGGGCCGAGCCCAGGATCCACCAGGAACCGACCTGCCAAGGTCGGTCACGGGGAGGCGGCAACCAGGGGCGTGCGCCCCCGGCCTGGGTGGCGCCCGTGCTAGGTCAGCGGCCAGGCCCAGCTTCGGTCAGGAGGTGCCATTAATGCTTCCTAAGGCGGTTCAGGGGTGTACTAGTCATTTTACGCTCGGAAACTGACCTTCCACTCCTCTATATAAACTTAGGCTCTCTCCTCTCACAAAAACAACTAAGTACCCTTTTAGTTTTTCCATAAGTTACATCATAGAGGAGGAGTAGAGCTATTGTATCTAGCCCTAGCTAGTCATAAGTAAGGAGTGAGAGAGGTGCAAGAATAGAGAGTTCTGCAAAGTGCTCTCGGAAGCATCATCTTCTTTAGGGTGGTGTGTCGGATTTGTCGGTTCCCTCCTCGCTTGTACATCGGCGAAATCTTGCTACTTGAAGTAAGATGTTCGTGTTTACCTTTTGGTACTTTACCTTTTAGTAAGTTACCCTTGCTCGTTGCTATCTTGTGGGTTCGTGGCTTGTCCCTCGGGGCGGGACCTTTAGTAGAGGACTCCTGATAAAGATGGAAGTTTATGGCCAACGCTAGAGCTGTGACGAATAGCGTAGACGTGGTGTCTAGGCTAGGAGTTGCCTTCGTTTGCCTCGCATCCCACGGTTGAGGGGTAGGCGGCGGGGAGTGACCTAGTCCCGTCCGTCCTTCGTAATCCCCCATGTTCGGGTGCAGCGTAGAGCAACAGGCCGGTATCGCCTGGCAGACCAGGTGCACTCCGGTGCCCGAAGTAAGATCGTGGCATCTCGTTTACCTTCCTTTTAGGTATCGACCATTAGAAAACCTCACTACCCTAGTTATCTACCACCTACCTCTGGGTGACTCTGCTAAGGATCTGGCCTGAACTTATCGTTCCTCATGAAATATACGATACCCTGTTAACCACTGGGTGAAGTGCTACAACGGTATTTCCTGCGCTTGCGGACTTTGCTGCTTTCGCTAAGAAACACCAACACTCGTGAAGAGGCTTTGTACATCAACAACAGGTTTTGCCAACAACAAGGAGGCAATAATGGATGGAACAACTAGTCCCATCCACCATATCAAGGTAATTTGAACTACCAACCCAATTACAATTCGTATCAACCTTCTCTCAAAGATTTAGTTCTTGGCTAGGCCAAGAATAATGAAAATCTCACCAAAAAGCTGATGGCTAACGATAAAATCTTGGAGAGTATAAATGTTAAGATAGAAGGTTTATCTTCTACTGTTAGGAACCAACTGAGCTTTAATAAAATGATAGAAAAATAGTTAGCTCAGAGAGCTGCTGATGTTCCTATTGATCCCAATTGTAAAACATTGGATCAATCTGCAAATACTTTTGAAAATGTTATGTCGGTGACCATGAGGGGTGGTAAGACCACTCGTGATCCACCCAACCCTAACCATGTAGCGGGAAAGCAGAAAGCACAACAGCACGAAGAACCTTCATCGACAGAACCTCAGAATGGCACAGAAGAAGGGACAACACTGGACTATCTAGACACAACCTTTCTGTCGTTCACCACGAGGACAAGAAAACAAACCATGGACGATCAGTTCGCTCAATTTGTTGAGATGGTAGAGAAAGTACATGTGAGCGTCCCACTCATGGATGTCTTACATGTACCTTCTTAAGCCAAGTACATCAAAGATATCATCAACAACAAATGGCCACTACCATCCACGGAAGTGATCAAGCTGATGGAGGAGTGTAGTGCGGCAATCCTCAATCATTTACAAAAAAAGAAGAAAGATCTTGGATGCCTCACTATCACTTGCTCCATTGGGGCCCAACAGTTTGACAACGCACTCTGTGATCTTGGTGCCAGGGTCAGTGTCATGCCCAATAGGGTCTTTGACAAGTTAAGCTACACACGCCTGTCACAAACAATGATCACACTCCAGTTGGCCGACTCCTCCATCTGCTACTCAGCAGGGATTGCGGAAGATATTCTAGTGAAGATTTGAGGATACTTCGTCCCGGTGGACGTCGTGGTGCTCGACATGGAGGCCACCAAGGAAACACCACTCATCTTGGGGCAACCCTTCCTCAGCACCGTTGGAGCATAAATTGATGTTGGGGCAGGAGAGATCCGGTTCAACATCAATGGGAAAGAGGAAAAGTTTGAGTTTTGGCCAAGGAAGCTAGAAGAGTGCAACATGATTTGTATCAAGTATGGACCAACCACACGAGAAATCATGGAGGTTGAGATACTACCACATGGTGTGAACATAACCTCCAGTTGTATGTGGGAACCAAGGAAAAAGCCAGAGCAAAAAGCAGCTCCTAAAATAAAAGAGCAAAAGAAAGATACAGATCCTATAAAGAAGTAGAAAAGAAGGAGCAAAAGGGAGCACGGGAACAAAAAAAAAGAAAAGAAAGAGCAGGAGCAAGAACAAAAGAAAGGACAAAAGAAGGAGCAAATGAAGGAGCAAAAGCCAAAGGCTCCAACGGAAAGAAGAATACAGCACCCACACAAAAGAAAGAGAAAAAGAAAGAAAAAGCTCTTGCAAAAAAGAAAGAACAAAAAGAAGTTCCTGTGCAACAAAAAGAAAAGAAGAAGGACAAAGCTCCGGCACAAAATAAGGTGGAACAAAAGAGCAAACCAGTTCCCACATCAAACTCAAAGGAACCAAAAAACAAGGCAGCTCCTAAGGAGGAAGTGAAGGAGGTGAAGAAGGAAGAGGTTTCCACGCCACCAAAGAAGGCGGAGCAAACACCTCCTACACCACACGCCACCACACCTCTGAAGATCAAGAAGACGGTGTGGAGGCCCAAACAAGTACAGCAGTTTATTTCTCCTAGGACGAATGAACCAACATCGAACAAAACCTAAGCAGGAGGAAGTCCTGCTCTACGGACTATAAAAGGTGAGCCCTGACCGACAGGCAAATCGGTAAGTTATCCTTTTAAATTTTCTTATGTTTTTTATCCTAAATAACAATAATAAATACAAATAAAATAATTAGTCTGTCATATAGTTCTATCCTGCTACCTTTGTTTTTGTCGAAGCATGCTGTTTTGGAATATGTTCAAAGCTTAACATGTTCCATAGGCCTGTAATACAAGCATGGTGCTTGGGTTACTAGTTTACCTTGGTCAACCAAATTGACCATTGAAACAAAATGCTAGCATAGACTTGGTACCTTGCTATGAACTAATCCCTGCAGGACAAATCCTTAATCACAAGGAAATCCTTGATGGATGATGACAGACATAAGGTAAAATAAATAGAATAAATTCCACCTCAAAATAAAATAGGGACTCCGGCTCCAAGCAAGCTTGGGGGAGGACCCCCCAATAAGAGGTAAGTCTTTTCAAGCATTTTCTCTAGCACTTATGCATTCAAAAAAATAAATGTTTTATTCCACTCTATATATATGTGTTACAAAATTTTTAGTTCTACCTTGTTGAGATGATGAATAGTTGCTCTGTCTCATGTTTTGCTTGTACCCAATTTATAATCGAGTTTTCTCTGAGTTTGGGTTTATCGGTTTAAAATGTCTCATACTAAAAACTTGAGCTAATGGATTGCATATGCTTTCTCTTATCTAAGTTATTGCCTGATATGATGTAGTGCCATGGTCGAGCTATGATTTTGTTCTAAGTGGAAACCTGACATCCGGAGTTCTTATTTTCAAAATACTCAAAACAAAAGTTCCTCAATGATTATGAAATACCTACCAAGGCCGTATGACACGTTTCAATTCTGCAAAACCCTTTGTCATATGCTTCTTGTTGATCATTGAGTTGGGTCAAATTATTTATGACCTATGTGAGATTATGGTCATACAACCATGATTGAGATTCACCTGCACCCACCAAATAAAATGCCGACTCTTACACTAAGAGTCGCGCACAACATGCACCCATTCTTCCACTAGAGATGCCAACTCTTACCCCCGAGTGTTGCACACCCTTACGCTAAATAAACATGCCGACTCTTACCCCGAGAGCCGCACATTCATTATCCACCAAATACCACTCCTTGCACTCCATCATTGCATCTCTCTATTCGAGTTTTTTGTTTTTACTAAAAAGAGAGATATGGGCTATGCTAAAAAAGACCATGCCAAGGGGCATGAGAAAAAGAGAGATGGACAAAGGTCCAATAAATCAATGAGAAAATCAAAATCCAGTTAACACCAAAATTTGGTAAAGCCCGGATGACAGGTGGGCCAATGTACAGGCAGTTCGGCAAGGAACCATTCGGCAAGCAGCTTATAATCAGTGACACTGTAGCATTCAGAGGGTCGCTGCTATTCGGCTGAGTCACATATCTGAGAAGGATTCGAGCGCACGGCTTCAGGGGTGATTCGGCAAGCTTAAGGAAATTGAGGCAAGCTATTCAGGAGAAAGCCCATGTCACGTACGACTTCAACGACTCCGAGAAGACTTGGAGAATCATTTATCTTAGCTAGATCTTTTCGTTATTGTAATCGTAGTCGGTTAAGACTCGTGTCAAGTCCAGGGTATAAATATAAGACCCATGGCAACTGTAAGAAGAACACCCAATCAATACAACAACAAACCGGCTCCGTGCCACCCCTTTCGAGTCCAGTCATGTCGTCGATCTACTGCGAGAGGATATATCGACCCATCGACCTCCGTAAGTACCGGCAACCTTACATTATGTTCTAGTATCATGCGGCGGATTTAGATCGTGATGTAAGTAGTCTTGTTACCATGCTTAGTATCGTGCGGCGGATTTAGGTTATGGAACAGGAGGGTTCTTTGTTAGATCATGAGTTGTGCGGCAGGCTAAGGTCTAGCTTGGAGCTAGTTATCGGCTTCATTAGATTTGGCAAATCTAGTGAATTCATTAAGTTATCACGTGGTGCATGCTTTTACTTATTTGTTTTATTATGATTGCACACACTCTTTTGCCCAATTTAGATTGATATGGTTCGGCTTTATCTTTTGTTAGATCTAGTTGTCATCAATGCTTTTAATGTTTAATCTTATCATGTCAATAGATCTACTTTTGCTTATCATAGCCGAGCTTAGATCAATCTAAGTTGTTACATGTTGTGGGTTCGTACACGTTTAGTCATGAGTCGTGCGGTAGGCTAAGGTTTTGCGTGTGAGTTCCTTCTTCATGGACCCTGATTCGGCAAGCTTGCCGAATACAGTTATGCACCTACTTGTAGCTTGCATGTGTAAGTTTACCTATCGTTAGAGTCTAGTCTGGCAAGCCGTATCATGCGGTGGATTAGCTTGTTGCAGTGTATCATGCGGTGGATTGCTGTTAGGACGAAAAGGGTTTAGGATGGTTAGCCGTGCGGCGGACTAATAGGAATAGATCCCTGTCTTTACTTTAGATTAGGCTTGCATGTGTACTTTACTTGTCTATGCATATACGCTTCAACGAGTAATGAGTATTTGTAGAGCTATTTAGATATATGCGTGCTTTTAGCTTGTCATGGTTAGATTGTATCATGCGGTGGATTGATCTAGTCGTGGTAAGTGGTTTAGATCTGTAGCAAGTCGTATCATGCGGTGGATTAGCTTGCAAGGGTTTAAGCTGGACGGGTTTAGGAAGACTAGACGTGCGGCAGACTAGTTGGGTGAAACCTATGCATGTGTTATTTAGATTAGATTTATATTTATGAGTTACCTGCTTATGTACCATGTTGTCAGCTAATTCGATCTATGCAATAGAGCTTTATGATATCACATCTCGATGATCGATTTACTTGTTCAAACATGCCTTCTTATGATCATTTGGCAACTGTTATTTCTTTACAGCTTTGTATATGCTTACCGAACGCATTCATAAATTTGCTGACAGATAGCTTTCATAGCTATATGTCATTACGAGTGGCTTCAAAGCCGTACATGCGGAACTGTCTTGGTCACACCAGGCATGTTCCAGATCTCACGTTTATCTCCTTGTCAATTTACAGGTCAAATTGACTGGCACGCACCAGCTCAAGACACTCGGGCAGTCGAGTAAAGCTAGCTAATCCAGCTTGTCAGTGTGTAAGGCACAAGAGGCACTTTTTGTGTCAACACACTTTTTGGCACGCCCGGTGGGACAAATCAAGATCAAGTCAAGATGCCTGAAAACCTCGACAAGAACGCAGTCATCACGCTCCAGTTGGATGACTTGCCAATGGACATGGAGACTGCAGTTAGAGATCTGTGCAAAATCTTCGCGCAAAAGTGCATGTCATGCTTCTCCAAGAACAAGAGCGGCGCTATCTTCCAGAAGATAGATCTTCCAAAGATTGTGATGCCTGGTGACAAGGAAACTGCTCCTGAAACAGAGGAAGAGGCAGGAAAGGAAGATGATGGACTCTCTGCAGAAGAAATCCGTCGGATGGAAGAGATTGTCTCAACTGCTGTAGGGAGAGCAATGGCTAATCACAACTCGGTGTTCCTCAATACTTTTCGCCATGTCATGAGGAGCTGCTTTGGACCCGAGTTTGACAAGCACCTTGAAGAACAGTTCGGTGAGCCTTCAGGGCCAACATACTTTCATGTGCCAAAGCCACCACCAAAGAAAAGAGCTACAAATGAAGAAGCTGGAGGGGAGAATAAGACACCAGAAAAATCAAAGGAGTCCAGAGCCAAGACACCTGCTACATATGGAGAGTTGGCATTCGGTACACCTGGAAATCCTCCAGCATACAATAGTTACTCTATTGCTCCAATGACCAGTGGGTTGCAGAGAAATCCCTTTGGTCCTGGTTATGCAGAGTTTTCTGATTACTCCACCATCAATGCTCTGCCGAATCCTGGGTATAGGCCGACTGGGCAGTCTGGACAGTCTTATGGACCCCAGGATTCAAATGCGGATATGCTCCTAGCGAGAATGGCCGATATGATGCAAAACCAGTTTGGGATAAAGCCCAAGAATCGGCCCTATATGTATCAGTCACCATATCCAGACTAGTACAACAGAGTGGCACTTCCTTCAAGACTGAAGCCTCCAACCGACCTGACCAAGTTCTCTGGGCAAGATGATACCACTACTACCGAGCATATCAGTCGGTACTTGATCCAGCTAGGGGAGCTTGCCAATGATGAGGCATGGAGGATCCGCTACTTCCCTTCGTCCCTCACAGGGCCGGCCTTCGTCTGGTTTACCACGTTGCCGGCCAATTCTATTGGAACCTGGGCTGAACTGGAGAACAAGTTCCACTCGTATTTCTTCAGTGGTTCCAATGAGAAAGAGCTCGTTGACTTGATGGGGTTGACACAGAAATACAATGAGACACCTCAAGAGTTCTTGCGCAGGTTCAGAGAGACTAAAAACTCTTGTTATTCTCTGAATTTGCCAGACCATCAGTTGCCGGCCGTAGCTATACGCGGTATGCATCCAGCTATCAGGGAGAAGCTGGTCGGCATGGAGTTTGAAGACCTTGGACAGCTCTCAAGACATTTGGCGCTCGTGGCCAATCAGTTCCAGAGCATCAAGAAGGACACTCGTTACCAGAAGGGGGGCAACGTGTCTTATGAGGCATATCAACACTTTCTGGAGGGAGTAGAAGATGAAGATGATGGCCAGGAAGACATAGCAGCTGCCGAATTTGCCTGGGGCAAGGAGCCTGTCCAGGTTAACGAACGCTGGATGAAGACACTCAAGGGGGCATACGACTTCGATGTCTCCAAATCTGACAAGCTCTTTGAGTTCCTAGTCACGGAAGGGCGCATTAAACTGCCAGAGAATCATTCTATGCGGCGTCCCGACTGGGTCAAGACTGGAAAGTATTGTGGCCTTCATGACATGACCTCCCACAATATCAATGACTACCGAATATTCAGGCAGCAAATCCAAAGGGCTATACAGCAGGGTCTCTTGAAGTTTACTAACAACATGAAGGTGGACAAGGAGCCCTTCCCAGCAGGCATGGTCATCTTTGACACAAACATGGTGTCTGCAAGTGATCCCAAAGGCAAGGGCCCAATGAAAGTGCTGACTTCTGAAAGGGCAAAGCAAAGTGGCTCAGTTGACCCTAGTCGGCAAGTGACTGGAGTAGAGCTCCAAGAGCGCAGTGTTCGGTTCCTGAATAGCCGAACAGAGAAGGGAGAGACCTCCAAACCAAGGGTGACATCTCGTATCCTGCTGAACAAGTGGCAAAGACAGTAAGAAAAGCAATATCGCAGAGATCAGCAGCTTGCAGAGGAGCAGCAAAGGTACGAGGAAGAGATGTATCACCTAGAGCAGGAGGAGTACATGAGAGAATGAAAGGAGTCTCATTGGGACTGTCCTTTCTTCAGACATTGCTGGAATGAAGGCTTGAAGCTGCCTGCTAGGAATAACTGCCCTGAATGCAGTGAACAATATCATGGATATAGGCAGGCACGAGTCAACCGCCGTCCCATCCAGGAAAGACTGGGGGCACGCTTCCCAGAGGATGATCAGCACTTAAAAATAGAAGCAAACAGGTCTCACACCACCAAGAGGGTTGCCGACCAAGCATGGGCTGACGTTGAAGACTCTGAAGACCAGGATGATCTGGGCTCTCCTCAGGAGTACGTATGGCAGAAGGGGCAGTGGCGCCCTCCAGGATTAAGGAAGAGTCAGAAGAGAAGGGTTCAACGTCTCAGGAACAGGGAGCTCAAAGAAGCAGCAGCCGAACGCAAGAGAGTATGGCGCCCAAAGAAGAAAATTCAGGAAACCGACCATTCGGCAGAGGAGTGTTCGGCAAGCAAGCGTTCGGCAGATGTTGGCATGGTTTTCTATATCCCAATAGAGTTTGCAGCTCCTGCAGATCAGGCTACTGTAGATCCAGAAGAGGAGGATGCCTATTCAGATGAGGAGGCTTACTCTGATTTTGACAGTAAAGAGATGATTGACCTCCTAGGACAATTGGCTCTGTCAAGGCAAGCTGTATTCGATAGGCCCAGGAAACATAACCATCTGAAGCCTCTTTACCTGAAGGGATACGTCAATGGAAAGCCTCTGACTCACATGTTTGTTGATGGAGGAGCTGCCATCAATATTATGCCCTATACAACTTTCAGGAAGCTGGGGATGACCAAGGAGGATTTGCTGAAGACCGACATTGTGCTTAGAGACTTTGCTGGCAATCCTTCAGATACCCACGGAGCCGTTCACGTTGAGTTGATGATCGGCTCGAAGACTTTGATCACTAACTTCTTCGTGGTCGATAGTAAGGGATCCTACAGCTTGCTTCTTGGAAGGGATTGGATCCATGCTAATTGCTGCGTCCCGTCTACCATGCATCAAGTTCTTATCTAGTGGAACGGTGATGACGTTGAGGTAATCCAAGCCGATGACTCAGTGAGTGTCGCTGCTACCAAACCATCGTTCTGGGAATATGAAGGCGTGGAATGCTTCTCAGGAAGAGAATGGGATGAAGGTCCTGTTAGTACTCGCTACAAGGATCAACAGCCGATTGAAGTAGTCGGCTCTCATAGTAATTTTTAGATTGTTGAAAGAAAATCTCATGTCGGCCTAAAGACTAATGTAAGTAAAAAGAAACTGGCCGACATGCGAAACTCAGTAGTTTGGTAAAAACTTTTTCATTATCAGAAATAGCCGATGAGCAAGTCATCGCCTTTAGCAGAAAAATACTCCACAAAGGATGCAGAATTGCCGGCATAAATGTGTTATGCCGCCTTTAGTGCAAAAACATCAAATACCAACATAGAGCAAAAGAAGGTTTTGTTCAAAGTCTTTTACAAAAGCATTGCCGAATACGTTACAAAAGGATTTCTACTTAGTTCTAAATCCTAAGTGCCATTCGGCAAGGTTCCATGTGCAGCCTTTCACTTCTTCTTCATGGCCTCCTTGATCTGGTCAACGATCGCCTGCACGCGTGGTACAGGTGGATTCACCGGCATGTCAAGCGCCCGTACCAGACCTGCTACGGCTTCACGGAGACGGCTATGGCGTTCGGTAATCTCTGGAGATGCAATGGCGGATCAGTCTACTGAAGAAGCAAAGGCAGATTAAGAGGGATTAAGATTCAGCTTACCGCCAATATGAACTTCAAGGACATGCGGCGTTCGCGATCTGCGTCGGCGTAGGCTGTTACCGCATCCAAGTCGGCCTGGAGTTCTCTGCGAGAACGCTTCTCTTGACGCAGTTGCTGGCGCAGGTTTTCAACATCCATAGATGAATCTTCATCAGAGGAATCTGAGGGGATTGGGATTGGAATGCGATTAGTCCCAAACATGAAGTCTGGGAGTACCTGCGAGCTGCGGAAAAAACAAAAGATTGGAATACAGAGAGATTGAAAAAGGAATGATAAACAAGATCTATAAGAAATCATTCTTACCCAAGCAAAGGACCATGGACAGATGATTCTTCGGCAATTTCTTTCCCCTTGTCCGCCATGAAAACTGCTCAACCAAGCGAGTGGCAGGTGAACAATGAAAGAGTGGAATGGTTGGCAAAGATACGAGTGGCGATCCCGAATAGCTTTGGGAATATAAAGCCAAGTGTTGAGGGAGAAGGCCAAGCGTTCGCAGGTATTAATTAATTGGCCAAGTGAAAAGATATTTTTCAAAGATTGCTTATTACCAATGCTGCACGCTTCGCCTTCCAACGGACTGACATTTTTACCCCTAGTTGGTTTATCGGGAAGAGGAAAAGCAAGGGTGCATTCAATGGTATGATGAACAGCGCTCGCGAGTTATCTGGAGCTGGATTTTATATACTATTAAAGAATTCAGCTATGATGACGTCAGCTGTTCGGCAGGATCTCGTTCGGTTGTTCCGTTCGGCAGAAGGTTCTAGGAGAAACATTCAACATTCATAGCAAAAGATAAAGTGCAGAACAATCGACATAAACAAAACAGGAATTTCATTGCTTATTCATCCTAAATACAAGCTAATCTTCAAGGAGGTTAAAGACACTGTGGTTCGTTGGATAAGGCTACAGCAGTAGCATGATCTCGTACACATCCATAAGTTCATCGATGTCGTCGATGTCTTCTGGGGCTTCACGGAAGCCGACTGGGTGAACGGTGTAATCTTCACCGGTCTGGGTCGACAGTGCCGTCAAGCTCATGGCTGCGCCGAGATGCATGCCCTGGATAGCGACTTCGTCGATGCGGTTGTCTGCCACATCGTTGACACGCTCCATCACCGTCTGGCCCCGCGCCTTCACCTTGTCGCCGAAGACGGATGGCGCCGCCGTCAAGCTGCGCATTCTCGGCCTTCACCGAGCAACTTCCGCCGTCGGCCGTGATTGTCATCGACAAAGCTATGACAAACAAAACAGAGTCATCGGATGGAGAAAGGATACAAGATGGCGGATGAATCAGAAATCTTGGACTAACCGGCATTAGCATTGCAGAAGCTGCCTCGATTGAGTCCTCTTGGTTGATGTTCCGGACGCAGCATCCTTGGAATATTCACCAAACTCCTCTATGATTTCCTCCTTCTTCTTCTTCTCCTGCTAGTACCACAAATCCTCCTCAGGATCAGAGTAGTACTCCGACGCCGTGGACGAAGAGTAGCCGGAGGAGGAAGATGAAGATTCCGATGAGGAAGAGGGAGAGCCCGGAGCCTCCATTGGAGGAGCAGGAGCAGAAGCCAGCCTGACCAAGAATAATGATTGGTTAAAAGAGATCGGTCAGGTTGGAAATCAAGAAGATGAACAGTAAAACCCGGAGTCGCCAGGGGGCAAAAGGAAGAAGATTCTTACTCAAGACGTCGGCACTGCGGAGCCCTACTCCCTTCCGCTTCATCTCCGATGAGACACTTGCCATGATCGTCGCCTCCGCTCGCCATAGATGCTCGATGAGATGAGGGTTTTTCTCTATTCGGCAGAAGAGAAGACGAAAAGGTCAGGAAGCAGGAGCAGTTTTGATTTTGGGTGGCAATTGTGGTGGAAAATATCTTTATAAGCCAGCCAGATAACCGCAACAGATTGCAGTATGGGCTTTGAGCATGAAAGCATTTTGGGCCGACTGATAAATGGGCCGAATAATACCCGTAGAGTATTCCAGATCTATTCGGCTACGCCCTGATCGGTAATTCGGCACAATAGACAATTCAGCAAAACACAGCAAGAAGACAATGAAAATAAAATTACGTCCAAAAATCAACTATAAGAGTACTAAATCAGTGTCGTGTTCTGAGACAAACTCAGACGCAATGTCTCAAGGAACTACATGTTCAGAAAGGCTCTCATGTCAGAAACAATTGCAGCTTGGATCCTGTTCACTTTAGTTAAGGCCTTCTTATCCTCTTCCTCTAGATTTAACAGATTGGAGACCTTAGCCTTAAGCTTTTGGTGCTCTTCATGATTCTCTTTTATTGTCACCTTAGCGGAGCTCAGAGTTTCAGGGAGGCTAGCTATTTGCTTCTTCTTCTCTGCAATTGTTCGATTCAGTTCTGCCAGTTGGTTTTCAAGCAAGATTTTCTGCTTCTCAGCATCATCCAATTCAGTCTTTAACTTGTCTAGAAGATCTTTGTCAGCCTTGAATTTGGAGTGCAGCTCCACAGTGTCCTTCTTCTTGGATTCCATGGCAGCCAACAACAATGATTTGGACGAAGAGTGTTTATTGGCCAATTTAATTGCAACAACCTGATGGTCCAAGTGAAGCACATAGTTCATTGCAGATCGCAAGGGAGCTGGGATCTCTGGTCAATAAGTTTGGCTAACTTCTTTATCTTGGAAGCATGCTGAACCAATGTATTCACATCACCATTTAGCAAAAGGAGAATTTCTTTGAGCCTAGCCAGGTTTTCTTCAGAAAAACTCTGCTGAGATGTAGCTTCTTCTCCCTTATCAAACATGTCTTTAAGAAGGAAAGACATCTTTGGTTGCCGACTCATCTTTGTCCCGAGAAAGGATGTGTCGGGCAAAATCAAAAGAATATTTATTTTTGGAGTCACACATTAAGAAAAGTTACCCATTTCTATGTCTGCTGATTCAGAGGTTGTCGAGGAGGTTCATCCATATTTGAAATAGGAGGGGATTTATCGTTTTGATGGCTGCTCTCGTAAGATGAATCTACAAATGATGGCGGTTTTTAACGGGATTGGCCTAATTCTTCGACCGAGCATCATCATTTCGAGGAGAAGCATCGGCACCAGATTCTGAATCCTCATGATCAGTGTTGATAGGTTCATCATCTTCACCTCCTTCCTTTTCCATGGATCGAGTTTTCTCGAGATGGGTTTGGTTCACCTTCGTAAGATTCTGGCTGTCCGATTATCAATAATTTTTGTCGTTTCCGTAAAACGTAAAAGGCCGTAATGTGAGCATTGTTAATACTTTTGGCCAGAAAAAATAAAGAAATGTGAAAGATTACACAATTACCAATCTTTCCATTGGTCTTCTGAGTTTCTGGATTTTCAGCAAAAGGATGAGAAGAATCTTCACCCTGTGCCTATACAACATTCGAGAATAAAGCCAATCTCATAGTCATGGGGAGAGGTGAAACAACAGCAGCATTCATTACTAAGGGTATTAAATGAGCATTCTACCTTGGAAATTTGACTGATCTTTTGAGATCTTTTCTTCTTGAACACCTGAAGATTCTTAGTTGATTGGGTTGAAGCTTTTGTTTTCTTCAAATCCTTCAATTTTTCTTCAAGGAAAACCATGTGTGTGTTCATGAAGGCCCTCATAGCCAATCCTTCATTACCCAAAGCTGGGCGAGGTCCAGCCCGATAATATTGGATTTCCCTAAGAGGGGGGATTGGCTCAATATCCTGCAAAAGGGATAAGCTCAGAGAAAGAAGGAAGGACAGCAGAAGGGATAAAAGAAGCAATTACCTCACTGTCAGTAGTGAACCCTGGCTGGAGTGCTTGGCAAAAGGGATGGATCAATGCATTGAAAATATGAGTACGCAATTCATTCCACCAAGATTTGAAGAAGGGATGGGCAGCATCTATCAGGACAAAAGGATTAGGCCTGTATTCCGGCAGATCTCTTCCCAAACTGAAAATCTTCTCAGCCTGCACTGATTCAGTCACAGTCTCCCTTGGCTTTATAACTTTGGAAAAGAATAGCCTTGGGGGCAATTGACCACATCCCAGTTGTCTTGCTGCCATATTTGGATAATAGAATTCATAGGTGGGCTTTACTTGCCTCCCATTATGTAACTCTACAGGCAGTATGCATGGCTTAATGATTGCATTAAAAATCTCTGTTGAGAGATTGTCCTCGCAGCCTTGCTCATAATTGAATTTGCAAGGAAAGATGAAATCTTCATTCTCTCCATAAAGGAACCAGAGTACGTCATCAAAGCCTTTGTAGAAGATTTTGAAGAATTGGCCAATATTTTTATTGATAATAATGGCAGATGCAGCCTCTCCATAAGTTTGGCATGCCTTGGTTGTTGCTTCCTCATCTTCAGCATAGTTAACCGAAGGAAAAGCCAGAGTATGCAGGTCTACTCTAATTAGCCTATGCATATATATAGCTGCAGCCACATCTGGATTAACCACCAGGGACCATTCACACAAGAGATACCTTTGTTCTCAAACATCTGGGTGGTGGTCTGATGCATCATATGGTAGTTTGCTCCCAGGAGGTACTTGCCAAGAGGAATTGTTTTGTTGGCCGCCAAATCTTCAGCCATGACCATATGATTCAACACTGGCTCGTTGGATTTGCCGCAGAATACGAATCTACACAGCCAGAAATTCAGAAAAGCTTTGTATTCTTTATCAGCAACAGGGCCTTCCTTCATATATGACTCAATGTGCCTTGACCAGGGATCATCGGTCTTGACAATTTGTTTGGCTCTTACCGCTGCATCGGGTATTTCCAAGGATGTACTTCCTCAGTGATATTCAAGCCAGTCATCATATACATATCAGCCAAAGTAATAGTCATCGGACCATGACCAAAAACAAAAGAATTAGTGGCGTTCGACCAGAAATGAGCTGCTGCCATCAGTAGGTCTTCATTCTTTGGAGTATTTGACAAGGACAACTCCAAACAGTGAGAAATGTCTTGGGCGTCCCAGTTCCTACTCCTAGATTTGGCCGATAGTATCCTTCTATACCAGTTATGCCATCCCGTAATTGGGGGAAAAGGCCAGGTTTTGAAGGTCTTCTTCCATTGTTTCTTCGGGGAGACGCCGAATTTGAATGGGATCCTTTGGCTCTCTTTCTTAATAAATTCGGTCGGATCGTAATTGCCTCGGGACCCGAGAAAATAGATATCTTGATTTGCTTCAAGTAGAAACCAAGATTTGGTCCTCATATTCCTATAAAAGAGCGAATACGGATGAAAGGGGCAAATTCAGGTTCAAATATTGCCGAATGTACGAAAAATTGAGAATTACCTCGGAATCGATTGAAGGGATCCATAGAAGACTCAGATCGGAATTTGGCGGTGCCCTAGGGTTTTGAATTTTTTTTCCGACGGAGCGGCTCGGATGAACCGACGAACAAGTACCGACTTGAATGAAGCAAGGAAGGTTGTGGTCAATTTTGGAATAAAAGTACTTTTATCCCAAAATTGAGGGGGCATGTGTTAACACCAAAATTTGGTAAAGCCCGGATGACAGGTGGGCCAATGTACGAGCAGTTCGGCAAGGAACCATTCGCAAGCGACTTATAATCGGTGACACCGTAGCAGCATTCGTGAGGGTCGCCGCTATTCGGCCGAGTCACGACCGAGAAGGATTGAGCGCCGACGGCCGGGGGTGATTCGGCAAGCTTAAGGACATTGAGGCAAGCTATTCGAGGAGAAAGCCCATGTCACGTATGACTTCAACGAGAAGACTTGGAGAATCATTTATCTTAGCTAGATCTTTTCGTTATTGTAATCGTAGTCGGTTAAGACTCGTGTCAAGTCCAGGGTATAAATATAAGACCCATGGCAACCGTAAGAAGAACACCCAATCAATACAACAACAAACCGGCTCCGCGCCACCCCTTTTCGAGTCCCGGTCGTGTCGTCGATCTATCTGCGAGAGGATACATCGACCCGTGACCTCCGTAAGCACCGGCAACCTTACATTATGTTCTAGTATCGTGCGGCGGATTTAGATCGTGATGTAAGTAGTCTTGTTACCATGCTTAGTATCGTGCGGCGGATTTAGGTTATGGAACGGGAGGGTTCTTTGTTAGATCATGAGTCATGCGGCAGGCTAAGGTCTAGCTTGGAGCTAGTTATCGGCTTCATTAGATTTGGCAAATCTAGTGAATTCATTAAGTTATCACGTGGTGCATGCTTTTTTACTTATTTGTTTTATTATGATTGCACACACTCTTTTGCCCAATTTAGATTGATATGGTTCGGCTTTATCTTTTGTTAGATCTAGTTGTCATCAATGCTTTTAATGTTTAATCTTATCATGTCAATAGATCTACTTTTTGCTTATCATAGCCAAGCTTAGATCAATCTAAGTTGTTACATGTTGTGGGTTCGCACACGTTTAGTCATGAGTCGTACGGCACAGCTAAGGTTTTTTGCGTGTGAGTTCCTTCTTCATGGACCCTTATTCGGCAAGCTTGCCGAATACAGTTATGGATCTACTTGTAGCTTGCATGTGTATGTTTACCTATCGTTAGAGTCTAGTCCGGCAAGCCGTATCATGCGGTGGATTAGCTTGTTGCGGTGTATCATGCGGTGGATTCTTTGTTAGGGACTAAAAAGGGTTTAGGATGGTTAGTCGTGCGGCGGACTAATAGGAATAGATCCCTGTCTTTACTTTAGATTAGGCTTGCATGTGTACGTTACTTGTCTATGCATATACGCTTCAACGAGTAATGAGTATTTGTAGAGCTATTTAGATATATGCGTGCTTTTAGCTTGTCATGGTTAGATTGTATCATGCGGTGGATTGATCTAGTCGTGGTAAGTGGTTTAGATCTGTAGCAAGTCGTATCATGCGGTGGATTAGCTTGCAAGGGTTTAAGCTAGACGGGTTTAGGAAGACTAGACGTCGGCGCGACTAGTTGGGTGAAACCTATGCATGTGTTATTTAGATTAGATTTATATTTATGAGTTACCTCCTTATGTACCATGTTGTCAGCTAATTCGATCTATGCAATAGAGCTCTATGATATCACATCTCGATGATCGATTTACTTGTTCAAACATGCCTTCTTATGATCATTCGCAATCAAGTTATTTCTTTCTGACTTTGTATATGCTTACGAATGCATTCATAAATTTAGGACGGATAGCTTTCATAGCTATATGTCATTACGAAAGTGGCTTCAAAGCCGTACATGCGGAAACTGTCTTGGTCACACCAGGCATGTTCCGAGATCTCACCTTTTATCTCCTTGTCAATTTACAGGTCAAATTTGGCACGCACCGCTCAAGACACTCGGGCAGTCGAGTAAAAGCTAGCTAATCCGGCTTGTCGGTGTGTGAGGCACAAGAGGCAATTTTTTGTGTCAACAAATCCCCATTCAAAAAAAAAAAAAGAGAAGAAAAAGAAAATAAAGAGTTCTTTATATAGCCCATACTCTCTAAAGAAATATCCATCCACAAATAAAGAGAGTCATGATGCATGGAGCACCCAAAAAATATTTAGAATTAGGAACCATCTTCCATCCCACACATTTGCATATCTCAATTAAAGTGTATGACTTGTATCTCCGTGTGGTTCGGTTTTTACTTGACAATACATATGATACAAGTATGCCCACTTTCTTACCTACCCAGAGCTCCACTTTCAGCTTTAGTAGTAGGTTATGAAAAGAGGCAAATCTCATAAATGCCTTTGGTAAGGTAATCATACACTTTGAGCGATCAAGTGAATCATTTGAGGAACTTAACTTTCTTTTTGCAAAACTTTCAAAAACCTCTAGAAAGATGGTTGATCTTGGGATGAATGACAAGCAAAGTCTATGAATCTATTCGGTTTTGCAATCACCCAAGACTCGAGAAGGCTAAAAAGCCCCATTGCCTCGAGATAATAGCAGGGTGGGACAGAAATGCCAATTTATTCAAATTATAGTTGAAAACTTGCATATAACTTTGGTACATTTGAAATATGGTCAGCATAGTAGCAAACTCTCGATCAAGAACCTAAAGCCCAGCCTTTTGCCGAGGACGAATAAGGGATAAGCTTGTGGGATCTTGTTGGCAGTCTCTAACAATGATTTTACACCACCAACTTGATGCTAACAAAGGGAGAATTATATATTTTTATAAACATATACATTTGCTACTAACCCAATTCCACTTGTACTAGAGAATTTGTCATGTTACGGAAAATAAACCAAGTACGAGGGAATTTTATAATAAAAAGGTGCTTTTCGGAAGGCGTAAATCCAAGAAAAGAGGAGAAGGGCCACTTCGGGACCGGACAAGGCCAAATCCACATCATCACCTCGGCCCTGGCCCACTTCACAACTGACCACACAAAGATGGTCGGGGGAGGCAAAGCACCCATGCGCGGGCGTGCCTAGGCGCGCGCCCCACCCTCTGCCGTGTGGGCTCGGCCTTCGCGTGGTATGACTTATTTAGAATTAGAAACCATCTTCCATTCCACACACTTGCACGTCTCAATCAAAGTGTATGACTTATATCTCCATGTGGTTTGGTTTTTGACTTGACAATATATGTGATGCAAGTATGCTCACTTTCATACCTACCCAAAACTCCACTCAAAAGCTTTAGAGATAGGTTAAGAAAGGAAGGCATATTCAGAATGCCTTTGTGAGGAATCACACATATATGAGTGACTTGAGAGTATCATTTGAGGAGCTAAGCTATGTTTTATATTTTTAAAATCATATGAAAACCTAAGTTCCGAGCTAATCTGTTGCAAGGGGATTTGAATCCATGTTGTTCCATTATTCAATTGCCCAAGATACCTTGGTAGAAACTCCAAAGTTCACAAGTACAAGTGAAGCCTCGGAATATCTTGTATGCAGATTATACATCAAGGAGATGACCCGTCTTAGTCCTAAACTTTACTCGAGGATGAGCAAAGGGCTAAGTGTGGGGGAGTTTGTTGGCAGTCGTTAACTCACATTTTATACCACCAATAAAAATATAAAATCCACACCAAACTTAGTGAATAGGGTTTTATGCTAATGATTTCCATGAGTTTTGGTGTTTCACTTGTTTTGCAGGACAAACATAAAAACATACCTAAAGCGGATCCAAAGTGGAGAAAAGAACAAGATAAACAAAAATCAACTTTGGACCAAAAGCAAAACAAGAATCAACCTAATAAGATTAAGCCCACTTACCAAATGATTTATGGTCTAGTCGAGTAGAGAGAAAAGGCCAAACGACCTACAACAACTACACAGGCCATTTGAGTTCAAATCCATCTCGGGCTGCACGAGAGGGTCCGGGTAAAATGGGCATAACTCACTCATCTAGACTCCATTTTGGGTGTTCCAATAGGCCACATGAAGCTAACGAGAAAACCCATCAGCCTATAAAATATGAGGCCTAGCTGACCCATCCTAGGGTCGGTCGACCTCCAAGGTTAGCCGACCTTAATGGGGCTCCGACCGGGCCCAACTTTGGACAGTTGGTGCATTGAAGCGCAGGGAGGTCGGTTCAGGTGGGAGTCCAGGTTCATTGTACCTAGAACCAACGTATTGAGGTCGGTTTGGTGCATTAATAAGGGAATCAAAGGAATATTCCAAGGATAATGCCCCTCTCCCAACTATAAATAGAGGGGTCCTCCACCTCTCATTTCATCAACATGTCAAGGGAGAAGAGCACACCGTTGGTGTTTCTTACGCACACAGAGAAATCCGCAAGCGCACGGAAATACCGTTGTAGCACTTCACCCGTGGTAAGCGGGGTATGGTATTGATTTTTCACGAGGGACGGTCGCGCAACGGGCTTTTCGTGTCTATGTCAACCTAAGGCAAGGGTTTGTTTTCTAAGAGTAGCGAGGTATCTATAGGCTAAGTTTTCCGTAGTGATTCCTAAAGTCCGTTGTCTACTCGCCGGGCACCGCCCACGCTCAAAGAATGTTGTCCGCAATTAGCACCGCTGCGCCGCACCGAACGTGGGGGGGATTTCAAGGGACGGACAAGGCTTGTCATGACCAAGCCGCCTACCCCCTCAACCGTGGGATGCGCCACAAAAGGTAGGTGAACGCTAGTCCAAACACCACGTTTGCACTATTGGTCACAGATTCTTGATGTTGGCCAAGGTTCCCCGGTCAAAGAGTCCCTCCACCAAGAACTAACGTAAAACGATCTACCAATCCCGCAAGTCTACAACAGCTAAGAAATGTACGAAGGAAATTAAGTAGGCTGCAAGATAATCACAAGACTCCTTACCAAAGCGTAGCGGCTTGCAGAGGTACAAGCCGGGCGGGTACAGGCAAGTCCCAAGACTCTGATCCTCCTAGGAACCGCGGAACACCGAGGGGCGAACCGGCAACTCCGTGTAGAAAGAATCAAGCTTCTTTCTAGCCTTTCCTCTCTCACTCTCTAGAATTGGGAGATAGAATAGAAGAAGTAGAAGAAGAAGAAGATCTAATTCTACTCTCTTGCACAAGTGGATTTGGTTTCTCCTTTGAATTTGTATTGTTTTTTGAGAGGGAGAGAGGGGGTCTATTTATACACAAGAGGGAGGGACCTAAGTGCTAAAAAACACCAAAACCGACCTAGCAAAACCTTCCATGTACGCCAAACCGACCATCCCACGCCGGTTTCACCAGTTTTGAAGGTAAAAAACCGCCTCCCCGGCTGGGCTCGAATCGCCTCGGACGGGGGTGCGGCCGCACTGGTGTGGTGCGCTACAAGCACCCCGCCAGGCCGGCTTCGGGGCTTCGGCAGCCGGGCTTCCTTGCTCAAAAAGTTGTAAGGTGGACTTGGCCCGCCTGGTTTCGACGTTTTGTTGCGATTTCTGTTTGGGCTTGCCATTTGCTCCTTTGGGCCTTCTTCTATTTGTTGATTTTATTTCTTTTTCTTTGTCTTTTTGGCCCAAAGTGATCATCCATGAGTTTGTACCGCAAGTCCAAATAAACACCAAAACTTTGGAATATGTTAGTTGAAATTCCTATTTCTAGGTTGTTTTGGTGTTGTGTTGACGGTATTTAATTTGTCGTTGGTTACCGTCAACACACACCTCACTAGAGAGAGCACCACCCAAGGGTCTATGCCATAGTAGATAGCTTGTTGGGGAGGGCAACCCTAGCCAGCCCGGCAGACTCCATGACAGCCTCTCAACAAGGAGGCCAAGAACTAATTCTTGTCAAGCAAAAGTATGAAGTCTTGCAGGTGTCCGAGCGAAGGTCCCGTCGCGCGAGCATGAACGGCGGCTTCACCCCTCCGTCACCGGCGGTCCCCCGAAGTCGACGGTCGAAGCTAAGGGAATGACGGCCCCGTAAGGTGACGGGCGGCGGAAAGGGCTCTCCTAGCGATGGGACCCAGCCGGGCGGCGAGGTTGGGAGAGGGCCCCCGCGGTTCTACCCCCTCTGGCGGGGCCCGGCCGGCGGCCGGCCGAAGAAGGAAGCCCTACGGCTCCCAAATAAGGAGAAGTCGCAAGCATATTCCCGATAACGACCTTATGCGAATAGTTACTAGCCTGCCCCTGCGGGCCATGTAGCGTGTGTTCCCCACCTACCATGTACCAAATTGTAAATCAGCCCCTCGACCCCCTGGTATTCCTATAAATACCGGGTGCGGGCTCAAGAAAGAGGGGATTGTTGGCCGGCTTAAGTGCCATCTACTCATTTTCCTCACGTCGGCGTCTTGCCTCGCGCATCGTCTTATCCCTCCTTCGGAGGCTCGGGTGACCTCCGATCCTCCCGACCCTCGGCAACTCCAGCGAAGGTCGGGCCGACCCGAGGGTCTCCCTCGCTCCTCATCCGTGTTCCCGACTCATCCCGTGGGAAGCCCTCGCCCCCTTCCCCCCTCAGGGGAGCGAAGGCAAAGGGGCGGGGGTGATCCCCCACGGTTGGCGCCGTCGTGGGGATCGATACAAAAAGCCCAAAGCCATGCCGGCTACTCGCCCGATCGGACGCCCTGCGTCGCGTGAGCAACCCCTCCACCGTGAGGGACCCCTCCGGATCAAACCCGCGGGGAGGGCGGCAAATGGTCACCACCTGCGGCCCGGGCAGCTCGCGCCCGGGGGCGCGGGGAGCAGGCCGGGTCATCGCGGACCCCCGCTCGTCCCAATTTCGGAGGTCACTGAAGGGAAACCCCCCCAACGCCCGGCAAGGCGGCGGCGCTCCGCGGTCGAGGCGGTGGTCCGGCACCGGTGGCGCAAAGGTCCCGCCCCGTGAGTGAACCCGGCCCACCCGCTCGAGGGGGCTCATTGAAAGTTCAACGGAGGATGACGAAGAAGAAAGGAGCAAGGGGGAAGGCTGCGGAAGCTCTTCAAGCTCAGATCGAGAAGCGAAGGTTACTTGCAAGCCCTGGATCGAAGCGGCGCTAGCGGACGCTCGAGGAGCAAGCGGAAGCCGCGGGGCCGAGCTTGCATGGATCAACCAACGGCTTGTGGCGGTGCGGGAAGTCGGTGGCGGAGGGGCAGCGCAACCCAACAATCACCCGCAGAGGCCCCCGCCAGGGCAAGCCCCACCTCCATCAACCCCGCCACCACCGCGCCCGAACCGGCCACCATCGCCAAAACCACCCCCGCCGCCCTTCGCATTAACCGGCTATACCCCAACATCTCCTCGGGCGACGCCATCGAAGCGCCCGCCCCGCCCACCGCTAGCAATAAGCCCCCACTACGACCCCAAATCCCCGCTGTCCCACGCTCTCGGATCGCGGAGTGGCCTCCATCCTCTGACCCCCCAACATCTACCAAGATATGCGGGGATCACCGACCCCGCACGGTTTATCATGAGCTACGAGGCGGCCGTAGAGGCGTAGGGGGATCACACCACCATGGCAAAATCGTTTGTAATCATAGCAAGGGGAGTAGCCCAATCTTGGTATTGCACCCTACCTCCGAATACCATCCGGTCTGGTCGGACCTTCGAGCCGCTCTCGGGCAAACTTCAAAGGCGTAGACTCAGGAGCTTATCAACAAAGACGGAGCTCCCGAGCGTCGTCGAGAAGCCCGGTGAACCATTGCAAGAATGGTGGCGGAGGTTCCTCAAACCAAAGCGAGCGAAGGGGTCTCCGATCAGGCGTCATAATGGCAGCGGTTGCATGCATCCGCCCGGGGCCTTGCCATTCAAAGATCGGCGGAGGCAGCCTAAGGCATTTGGCGGGCGCACGAGATAATGGACAAATACTGCAGAGCGAGATAAAGATCACAAGGCGAAGGTGGAATCCTTTCGACCTCCGCGAGTCAATACCAAACACCGCCCCGCGCGGAGCGACTACAAAGACCGGACGCCGCGAGTGGGCGCCATAAACAATAACCCTCCGATAGAGCAAAACCTAACCAGCCATCTACGCGACCAAACAACCCGCCAAGAACCCCCGGGCCAAACCCGGATAACGGCACCAGGCCCCCGCAAAGACGGCCGTATTGCCACTCTTTGCGGAGAGGGCAAAGGCCACTATACCAAGCAATGCCCATACTTCGCCAAGGGAAAAAGCGATGGGCGAGGGAGCTAGCCGCGAGAACTCGAGGCGAGATCAACCACACAAGAAAACCAGCGCGCCGCTCCGCTCACTATACTTTCACCCCTTCGATTATGGGGCCCCAGCTCACCCCAGGCTTCCACTACCCGCTTTTCACTCAACAAATTTCAACCAACACCGGCCTCGATACTACCACCAAGACTACACGGTCTCGCCCCCCGAGCCCCCCCGCTACCTAGCTACCCTAATCACGCTGCGCCGCCGCCACCACTACCAGCCCTCCCCCAACTCCGCAACTACCCATCAAGCAAGAAGTACGGACAATAGTCGGACAAGCCGAACCCATCGTTCGGAGTCATCCTCGCAATCACCGGGGCTCCAACGAAGACCATGGCAACAAGCGGCGGCGCAAAGAGCACTACCGAAGGGTCCACCATGTAGGCGCGGAGGGGCCACACCGCAATAGCCGGTGGTCGCACATCCCGATCACCTTCGGCGCCGGTGATATGAAGCTCAAGGACTACCCCCCGCGATGCGATGGTCATCGACACCAACATCGGAGGGTGGGCGGTAACTAGGATACTAGTCGACACGAGGCGGCTCACGACATCTGTTCGCCTCAACCTTTGACAAGATGGGCCTCGGCGGGAGCTTGCTGCGGCCGGTAGGAAACCCGCTCTTCGGCCGGAGGGGGCGCGGTGGCAACCATGGGAAAGGTCACCTTGCGGTCTCCTTCGGAAAGGATCCTATTCACGAGCGAGAGAACATAACCTTCGATGTAGTGGACATATACTACAACTACAACGCCATTTTCGGTCGCGGAGTCACCAATGCGTTCGATGCGGTGCTCCACCGAGCTACCTCTGCATGAAAATGCCCTCATTGGCGGCATCATCGCCGTCTTCGGAGACGAACGCTGCAAGAAAGCGCGGAGGGGCTGTAGCCCGAGGCGGCGCAATGTTCACAACCTTGAACAACAGCCGGAGGGGCAAGAAAATCGACGGGACGACGGCGGAGCCCCCTCGCGAGCCCTTCCGGCCGAAGAGACAAAGAAGGTCGGACTCTTCGGCCGACCCGACCCGAGAGAGGTAACCATCTCTGCGCACCTCGACCCGACCTCGCGGAATTACTCCGGTGCCTCGCGAGAACTCCGATGTGTTCGCATGGTCGCGGAGGATCTACGGGCGTCGGCGAAACCTCATCGAGCACCACCTCAACATCGGGCTGATGATGCCACCGGTAAAAAGGGAGGCTCCGCAAAATGTCGGACGAGAGGAAGCGGCGGCACGGGCGAGGTAAACCGCCTACCGATCGCGGAGGTCATCCGCCCGGTCAAATACCCCATTTGGTTATCCAACGTCGTCATGGTGAAAAAGGCCGGCCTCGGCAGGGCGCGGCGGAGCCCACGGATGGAGGATGTGCGTCGATTTCACCCGATCTCAACAAAGCTTGCCCGAAGGGCGACTTCCCCCTCCCACGAATCGGCTCCCTTGTCGATGCGGCGGCGGGGTGTGAGAGATTGTCCCTCTGGGACTGCTTCTCAGGCTATCATCAAATACGGATGAATCGAGGCGGATGAAGAGAAGACCAGCTTCATAACACCCGCCGAAACCTCTTTGTTTCGGGAGAATGGCCGAGGGCCTCCGCTTGTGGCTCAGCTCCTCCTTCGCGCATGACGGCGGAGGTGTTCGGGGACGATAGCGCAATCTCGCGTATGTTGACGACTGGTAGTCCAAAGCAAGGCGAGAGAAGACCACATAACGGACCTACGAGAGAACCTTCGTCAAGCTCCGCGAGGCGAGTTAAAACTCAACCCAGCCAAGTGCGTGTTCGGGGTAAGCAAAGGAAAGTTGCTCATTTGCTGGTGTCCGTCAAGGGAATCGAAGCCAGCCCCTCAAGATCGCGGCAATCACCGCGATGGAGCCCCGAAGAAGAGCAGAAAGTCGGCCCAAAGGCTCGCGGGACGCCTCGCGGCCCTAAGCGGTTCATCTCGGATCTGGCGAGCGGGCACTACCGTTTTTCAAGTACTAAAGAGCACGGAGTTGTTTGGCCCCGGGGACCTCCGCAACAAGAAGCCTTGAAGATCTCAAGCGCTACCTCGAGAATCTTACCACTCTCGCCACCCCTCGACCGGCGAAGGGCTCCTTCTATATGTCGCCGCATCACCGCCACGCCGTCGTATTGTGTGCTTGTCAAGGAAACAAGCGAAGGGCACCAATCAAAGCGAGCACCTATCTATTATGTCTCGAAACTCTCGAAGGGCCCAAGCTGAATTACACGCGAGCTTGAGAAGGTAGCATACGCGATGGTCATGGCAGCGAGAAAACTCAAGCACTACTTCCAAGCACACGAGATCACCGTACCTTCGAGCTTCCCCCTTGACAACATATTCAGAAATCCAGTGCGTGGGCGGGATAGCGAAGTGGGCAACCGAGATCGGAGACCATGCCATAAGATTCGTTGCGAGAACAGCCATCAAGTCTCGGGCCCTCGCAGATTTTCTCGCGGATTGGACCCCCGACACCTTCAACCAAGCGGCTAACTTTGGACCCGATATGGGCCGCACACACACGGACGAACTGGGGGGCCAGCGGGCTGGCATCGCAGCCATCATCACCTCACCCTCGGGGTTAAGGCGAGATCTGCGGCCGGACTTGAGTTCCGGTGCACAAACAACACGGCGAATCTGGCCGTGCTCCTCGCTCTCAACAAGCTCCGCGCGATGTCGGCGCGAAGGGCCATCATCAAAACCGACTCGGAGGTGGTCTCGAAGCAAGCGAGAGAAAGACATCGAGCCGGGCACCCGAGCTGCTGCGAAATATTTGGCAAGGCTACGCAAGACGGAGGCTTTCTTTCTCGGGGTCACAACCAAAACCATATCGGGGCGAGACAACGGAGGAGGCCGATGAGCTTGCGCGGCAGCGGCCGCGGCGGAGCCCCTCCCGAGGAAGGGCGTGTTTTTGAAATACTATACAACCCGCCGTCCAAGAAAACGACCCACCTCGAAATCGGTCGGCGCCATCCACGAAGGCTGGAGGGCCCCGATCATAGCATTCATAAAGGGTCTCTTCGAGCCACAATCCCGAGAAGAAGCGAAGAGGGTCGAAACGAAGGTCAGAGGATATCGCACGGTGGACAACAAGGCTGTACAAAGCCTCAGATTACCGCACCTTGGCTTAAATGTATATCCCGGGGCGAAGGGCGCGCCATCCTAGCGGAGATCCATGAAGGCATCTGCGGCTCGCTGCGGCCCCCCCGAGCCCTAGTGGGAAGGTGTTCGGGCAAGGGTTTCTGCGGCCGCGCGGCACTAAGCGAGCAGCGCAGCGGGAATTAGTAAAGCGCTGCGAAGGGTGCCGGTGACGGCACACCACTCCAACAAGCCGGGGGCTCCGACAACCCTCATACGCCCCCACGGCCCCTTCGGCGATGGGCGTCGACCTCATCGGACCTATGCCACCGGCTCAGGGGAACCTCCGCTACGCAGTAGTAGCGGTCGAGTATTTCACCAAATGGATCGAAGCCCGCCCCCTCGCAAGCATAACCTCGCTTTTCGGTACAAAAGTTCTTACGGCAGTGATTGTTTGTCGCCGGGACCCGCGAAGCATCACGAGTTGACAATGGCACCCAATTCGGCGGCGAAGGTTTCAAGCGATTCGCCACCAAATAGGGACCCAAATACACTTCGCCTCCGTAAAGGCACCCCGATCTAACGGGCTTGTCGAAAGAGCCAACGGCATAATCTTGCGGGGGCATCGGCGCGAAGATCCCGAGAAGCCGCGGGGAAAATGGGCGGGAGGAGCTCACTCGGTGGTGTGGTCACACAACACCTCCAGTCGCGCGACCAAGTTCACGCCATTCAAGCTCCTATTCGGAGAAGAGGCCGTCCTCCCGAAGGCGAAGCACGCGTCGCCAAGGGTCACCGGCGAAGCCCCCCCACAACTAGAAGCGCTCGCAAAAAGACCTCCTCGAAGAAACAAGAAACATGGCCGTCCTCAACCTCGCGCCTACCGGGAGGAAACCACAAGATGGAGGAACAAGAAAATCCACCTCCGCACGATCTCCGTCGGAGACTTCGTCTGATCGGGAGCGAGAATGCGAAGATGGCGGGCAAATTCGCCGCCAAATGGGCGGGCCCTTACCTCGTCACCAAGTCCACAAGGCCCGGCTCCTTCCACACTGCAAGACCTCGAAGGCCACGACATCCCCACACATGGAGCGTCGGCGACCTCCGCAAGTACTACCCCTAGCGGTGCAATGTACTAAGCACTTTCGCGAGTTGTAGGGGCTCGACCTTTTTACCTTTCTTTTTTTTCTCTTCTAGTCAAAGCGAGAACAATCCGGGCTGCACTCTTTTTCCTTGCGAAGGGCGCAAGGTTTTTAATGAGGCGGCACCAAGATCTAACACATGCGGGTTAGTTCCCCAAATATCAAACAATTTCAAATCAAGCTCGGCTTTGAAAGGGGCTGGCCGGCGTCGCCAGCCCTCATCGGTAGCGAAGGTAGCGGGATTGACCACGCTCGAGGGGCGGCGCAAGGCTGCACCCGGCTTAGTCAAACCAACTAAGAGTACCCCTTCAACAAAAAGCCGGGCACCCCGGCACCTCCGCCGGGCTCGCAAGGCCGCCCAGCGCTCTCGAGCACGAGACCCGCGAGTCTGACCTGGCACCTCCGGAGGGCGCCCAGCGCTCCGATCACGAGACCAGCGGGCGCACAAAAGCCGGGCACCCTGGCACCTCCGCGAGGGGCTCGCAAAGGCCGCCCACCTCCCCGTCCGAGACCGCGGATAAACAAAAGCCGGGCGGCACCTCTCAATGGGCCGCCCGCGCTCTCGAGAGACCAGCGGGCGCACAAAAAGCCGGGCACCGGCACCTCCGCCCGGGGGGCTCGCAATGAAGCCGCCCAGCGCTCTCCGTCTCGAGACCCGCGGGCGCAAAAAAACGAGCACCCCGGCACCTCCGCCCGGGGGCAATGAAGCCGCCCGCGCTCTCGTCTGAACCGCGGAGGCGCACAAAAGCCGGGGCACCACGGCACCTCCGCCGGGGCTCGCAATGGCCGCCCCGCGCTCTCCGTCTGAGACCCGCGGGGCGCACAAAAAAACGGGCACCCTGGCACCTCCGCCCGGGGGCTCGCAATGAAGCCGCCCAGCGCTCGGTATGTAAGATACAAGGAGGCGCGCGGAGGGTCGAGTACCCTTGCACCCTCGCCAAGGATCTCATTAAAGACCTCCGCCGTACAAACATTAACTCCACCACCCACCAAGAACCGGGACCTCCGCCGTCACGAGCCTCAACGTCAATACCTAACAAGGACAACACCTACCCGACATACAAGCCATAACTACGCCAAGCATTCATGACAACCAACCAACACCGGGAAACCCCCCGGGGAGCACTATAAAACCAGCCCCCAACCCGCACAAAGCCCGGGGTAGCAAGAGAGCAGCAACCGGTCGCACACACCACCATGCTACTTCCCTTAGCCAAGCCCCGATCCTGAGGAGCGAATGCCGGGATACCTCCGAAACCCACAACTCCCAACCTAGCGAGGGTACCACAATGGAAAATGTAAAGCGAGCCCGACCCCCGAGGCACACCGCGAAGTGCAATGAAGAGCAACGGCGCTACAAGTGCCCCGAGGCGGCGAAACACCCAAATCGCGGAGCCCAACAAAGGCCAAATGCGGACAAACTAGAGCATTTCGGCCCTTCGCAACCACCTAAGCCGGCTCCGGGAGCACCTCGCGCGGGCCCAAGCCAGCGGTGCGGAGACCCCTGCGGAGGAGATACCACAATGGAGAATGTAACATCCTCCCGTGGACAACTCCACCAAAGGAGTCAAAGTTCGAAGGGGAACGGGCGCCGCGGCTGAACATGAGCGAAAGGTGGCGCAAGCTGCGACAACCCGCGGTGTCGCCGTCAGCGAGGACGGGGCGCGCGGGCGTAGCAACCCACCCCCGCAAGGCACCTCCGCGAGGGCTCGAGTTCGCGCGACGGGTCGTCCACCTCCAAGCACGGGACGATGAGTCGCGGGCACGCGAGGGACACAAGGGAGCACCACCGCATCAACGCGAAGCTTCGGCGAGAGAACCACATGCAGGCGCAAAGGGGCCCTCCGCGTCTCGAACCAGCATTGTAAGCCAAACTCGGCAACAAAAATCAACTTGTCTTGCTTTTACATGCGGCTACCCCAAAAAGTCTGCGAGTCTCGCACTAAGAAAAATAGGGGGCGCCATTTGTTTGTGGCTACCTTCGCAAAAATCGCGCGAGTCTCGCACTAAGAAAGATAGGGGGGCCATTTGTTTCACGCCTTGTGAAGCTAAAAAATAGCGAGTCTCGCACTAAGAAAAATAGGGACGCCCTTTTTGTTTCACGCGGCTACCTTCAGCAAGCAGCGAGTCTCGCACTAAGAAAAATAGGGGGCCCATTTGTTTCACGTGGCTACCTTCCAAAAAGCAGCGAGTCTCGCACTAACAAAAATAGGGGACGCCATTTGTTTCACGCGGCTACCGCAAAAAGCAGCGCGAGTCTCGCACTAAGAAAAATAGGGGGGTTTCACGCCATTTGTTTCACGCGGCTACCTTAAAAAAGCGAGTCTCGCACTAAGAAAAATAGGGGGCGCCCATTTGTTTCACGCGGCTACCTTCCGAGTCTCGCACTAAAAAAGCAGCGCGAGTCTCGCACTAACAAAAATAGGGGACGCCCATTTGTTTCACTTGGCTACCTCCAAAAGCAGCGAGTCTCGCACTAACAAAAGTAGGGGACGCCCATTTGTTTCACACGATTGCCTTGCGAGCACAACGCAACAAAAACAAAAAGAAATATCATTTGCGTCATACATACAAGCAATCAAGCGACTCGCAATTATATCATTTGCACAAAGTAGCAAGTTACAAAGGCCCTCGTGGCACAAAAGCCTCTGGGGCCTCGCACACCTCCTCCGCCCACGAAGTTACAACACCGTGAAGAACCGCCCTAACAAGCACCTTCGCGACACGCTCCACGAAGGCCTCTACATCAACTACTTCTACCAAAGGCTCATCACCTCTGAAGCGACCTCCGATATAGCCGGCTCCCATAACACAAGCGGAAGGTCACCACTCAATACTCGATGACGGTAGACCCTCCGGAGGTCGCCCCATTCAAAGCCAACATCCTCCCCAGCCCGGCACAACAACCCGACCTCCGCGATCCACCCAACAAGCCGCTGGCCAAAGCGCTATGGCAACGGCCTCATCGTCCCCAATATCGTCCTCCGCCATAGCCGCGGCGGGCGCCGAAAAGCACCCGCTCCACTTGGCGATTCGTCAAGTCATGAGAACCCCCCGAGAAAGCCTCGAAACCTGGTTGGCGGGTCATATTTCGAATCCTCCCCACCAAAACCGCTCGAAGGGCAGCCCGGGGAATCGCTGCATAGCATGCACCCCAGGTCTCCCCGAGGCGAACATGTCTTAGCGGTTCATCATCAGCGGAACCACATTGAGCACCCTCCGCGCGGGCCCCGGGTACTGCGCGGCCGGCCAGCGATCAACAATCACGAATCGGCCGGAATCCACCGACACAAGTCGCGAAGACAAACACTACCCAAAACACAAACGAGCAAGGATAGGAAATAGCGAAGCCATCCACTCTTCATTAAAGATGAAAAATACCCGAAGGCAAAGAATCCAGACCGCCCGAAGGCCACAAACTTAGGTACCACAAAAATACTACTACGGCCTAAGGTGCCTAAACCACCTCTTCCCGAAGGCCCACGGCGGCATCGGCGGGGAGGCGGCGGAGGATCTCTAGGCGCCGCGGCGCCCTCGGCGGGACATCGGAGGTAGAGGCGACGGTCGGCGAAGCGCGGGGAAACGGCAGCGGCGGCGTCGGAGGCTGCGGCGCGCGGGGGGGAGGCGCAAACCTTCAACCGCGGCGGAGGCGCGAGTCGCCCGGGCGCGACCCGACACCTCAACCCGTCCGGCGTCGCAACCTCCTCGGCACGGTGGTCGGGCACCCTCCGCGGGGAACGGCGGCCGACGCGGCGACCTACCGGCATCAACAAAGACAAGTTAGGCGCCGGGCGAGAAGATAGAACGGAACAAAACAAACAAAGCCGCAAGTTATAACTAACCTTTACGGCGAGGTCCGCCTTCGCAAGGTCCAAGGCGAGCTCCGCCCTCCCTCGTACCAAAAGCGCTTGATGAAGGCTGTCGCGCGGCGCCTCACATCACGCTCCTCCGCATAGCCCCTAACATCATCCGGGCTAGGGAAGGGAGCGGTGCGAATCTTCGACGAGGGCTCCGGTGCCCACAATCCCGGACCCGCGGAGCGCCTCGGCGATGGCGGCGGTGCGGCTCGAAATCCGCCGCGCTAGTCACCACCTTCGGCGGCTCTCCCGGCTCCGGCGCATCCAGCGCCAACAAGAGCGGGTGCAGGTCGGCGGGACGGCCGAAGGGCGGCCCGACCCGCCCGGGAATGCGTCGGCGCCGCCTTAAAGCCCTCGCCTCCGCGTACCAAGAAAGCTCTAGGTCATTCGGCTTCTTGGCCGTGGCCTGCACCTCCCGACCCGCGCCGCGGGCTTCCCGCGCCTCGTCGCCCGGGCGTTCGTTCTCTGGCGGAGAACCAAAGCCCCTCCTTCGGGTCCGCCACCTCCCTCCGAAGGCGCTCCGCCTCGTCCACCGCCGCCTTAAGCTTTCGGGCCTCTCGCCGGCCCTCCTTGAGCTCGAGGGCGGCCTTCCCCTGAGGCATCTTCGCTATCAACGGGTCCCAGCCCTCCCGGATGGCCGCCCCCGCGCCCGGCACCATCGGCTCCGCGGTCTTGACCTTGATGTCCTCATGGATAGCGGAGAGGGGCGGTCGCCACTGCATCTCCGCCTCCGACAGCGCACCCGATCAAAGGCGCGGCCGATCATCCTCCGCTCGGCGTCGGGCTGGCAAAGGCGTGTTGCGGAGGTCGACACCGTATGGAGCTCACGTCCACATCGTCGATGCCGATCGTCTCCGCCACGTATGGCGAGAGAGGAGGGGCCCCGCTTCCCCATAGGGCTTTCCGTTCCCGGAGGGGCCTCGGAGGAGGATCCTCCGAAATTTCGCCCTCCGCCCACACATGGCATCGCCGGTAGGGCGCGGCACCAGCGCACTCATACGGCGGGTCACCGCCGGGACCCCTTGGCCGTGGCGCAGCATCGTCACCCCCGTCCTCGTCGCCCTCCTCCTCCTCTTCGGAGGGACCGCCACCGTGGCCCTCCTCCTCCTCCTCCTCGCGGTCGAGCCGTCGTCGGAGGTCTCCCCTTCGCCCGGCCACCTCCATCTCCGCCTCCTCGTCGCCGCAAGCGGCCTCCGCATCCTCCGCCTCGTCATCCTCATCATCGAAATGAGGAAGTAGCCGAGGTCGCGAGTCCGGGACGCCCGGCGGCTCGAGGGCGAACCCGCCCCCTCCGATCCGTGGGCGGGGCGGCGGACTTTGCGTCCACGCTTCATTTGGGGGCTCCGAGCGGCGGTAGCGAGTGCTGGCTGCGAACCCCCGCCGCTTCTTTCCGCGTCCATGGCATCGGCGTCGGCCTCGGACGGCCAATCCTCGTACTCCACCCCCGGGGAGATCGAAGACCCGGTTTACCGGCGCCGATCGGCGAGACATGCCGGATCCGGCGGATCTCCGAAGACTCCAACTTCCCGAGCAGAAAGTCGGAGCACCCGACGGCCTCCGCCATCACCAGCCGCCCGAACTCGGCCTCGTCGCCCTTCGCCGCCTCGTGCAGATCAGGCCAAATCCGCCCGAGGTCAATCTTCAACGCCTTCAGCCCCTTCGGAGCGTACTCCGCCGAGTCGGCAACCTCCACGGGGGGCACCCCCGACCACAGCACCTGGATCTGCGCTGCGGCAAACTCCTCCACCGGGTCAGCGCCGCGGACATGGCGGGACATGGTGCGAAGGGCGTCCGGCTCCCTCGTCGCCGCGGCCGTCTTCACCGGCTTCACCGCCGCCAAGTGCAAGGGGCTTCGGGCGCCGTAGAGCCCCTCCGCGCCGTCAGCGGTAATAAAACCGGTGCTCGGCCCGATCCGGACTCCACTTGTTCGGCGGCGGGCGGGCGGGAGCCTCCACTCGCTGCGAGGGATGGTTGCCTACACGCCATCTTGGCGCGAAACACCTCCCCCTCCGTCGTCTTGGCGTTCGCGGGGCTGGAAGTGCACAACGTGGGCTCCGATGAAGCCGTCGCCGTCGGCTCCGGCCCGGTGAAGCGGCACGCCCGGACATACGTCATCGGCCGCGGGGGGCGGGGCGGCGTCGGTGATGGAAGTGGAGGTTAAACCTCCGCATCACCCCAAACCGGCTCACACCACGGGGAATCGGGCCCAGCGTGAAAAAACTCCTCAAAGGCGATGACCGCCGGGCTTCGGGGGGCGGCACCGTCTCCCCCTCCGGAGCACGGAACCGCCTCTTGTGAAAAAATTCGAACTCTTACGGAACTCCTTCAAGGACTGGTTGGTGCACCGGCTCAGGGAACTCGAAGCACTCAACGGCGGTCTTGGGCTTCATCGTCTCCTTGATGCGAGCCATCGAAGCCTAACACAAAAATGAGGCACTGCTCCCTTCGAAGGCAAGAGCACGGTGCGGAGGGCCTACGAGAGCAACCAACAGGCCTACGGCAAAGCGGCGGCGGAGGCAAGAACGCAAAAGCGAGGAAGCGAAAGTGAGGCGTGAAAGCGAAAGGAGAGCACAAACCCTAATCCCACCAACCGCACATATATATAGGGCGGCAATGGGGAGGGGAGGGCGGCGTGCGGGCGCGGCCGCGAACCCCGGCGGCCGTGACCGGATCCCAACATTGCGCCACGCCCTCCGATCCCCAGCGCGTAGGAAAGCGGACGGCATCCGTACACCTCAAACAAACACAAACCAACCCCGATCCACGCCATCACCAAATCGGCCAACCACGTCCAACCAAGCGCACCCAAACCACGAATATCCACAATGGCGCACAAGGCCGAGGCCCACCTCCGCGAGGCCACGGCGGCCGGGGGCGCCGGCGGCAGAGGCCCATGGGGGCGACCAACGAGGCCACCGCGACGGGACCCTCCGGAAAAAGGCGATTTTATTTGCTGGCGGCCCCCTCGGAGGAACCGGACCTTCGAGGGGCTGCTGTTGGGGAGGGCAACCCTAGCCAGCCCCCGGCGGCTCCGCGAGCCTCTCAACAAGGAGGCCAGAACTAATTCTTGTCAAGCAAAAGTATGAAGTCTTGCGGTCCGGCGCGGCGAAGGTCCGTCGCGAGCATGAGCGGAAGCTTCACCCCTCCGTCACCGGTGGTCCCCGAAGTCGCCGGTCGAAGCTAAGGGAATGACGGCCTGTAAGGTGACGGGGCGGCAATGAGGGGGCTCTCTAGCGATGGGACCCCCAGGCGGCGGGGCTGGGGAGAGGGCCCCCGCGGTTCTACCCCCTCCGGCGAGGCCCGGCCGGCGGCCGACGAAGGAAGCCCTACGGCTCCCAAATAAGGAGAAGTCGCAAGCATATTCCGATAATGACCTTATGCGAATAGTTACTAGCTTTTTGCCCTGCGGGCCCATCATAGCGTGTGTTCCCCACCTACCATGTACCAAATTGTAAATCAGCCCCTCGACCCTGGTATTCCTATAAATACCGGGTGCGGGCTCAGAAAAGGGGGGATTGTTGGCCGGCTTAAGTGCCATCTACTCATTTTCCTCACGTCGGCGTCTTGCCCGGCGCATCGTCTTATCCCTCCTTCGGAGGCTCGGGTGACCCCGATCCTCCCGACCCTCGGCAACTCCGGCGAAGGTCGGGACCCCGGCCAGGAGGTCTCCTCGCTCCTCATCCCGTGTTTCGACTCATCTGTGGGAAGCCCTCGCCCCCTTCCCCCCCTCTCAGGGAGCGAAGGCAAAGGGGCGGGAGTGATCCCCACATAGCTAGAGTTAGAGAGTGAGATGTGAGGGTAAGAGCGCGGGAAGCACCAGGGCTTGTCGGCGTCTCCCCAACCTTGTACCTCGATGAACATCTTCTTGGCTCCTTCATGGGATCTTGGCTAAGTAAGTGTTCGTGTTCTTATAGCCTTTTACGTGTCTTTTGTATAGTCGACCTTGACCTTCTCTTGTTTATGGGATCGTTGTTTGTCCCCATGGCGGATGCTCTAGTAGAGGGCCCTGATAAAGACGGATAACCCTGATCATGCTAGAGTAGTAGCTAATAGCTAAGACATGGTGTCTAGGTTGGTGGCTACCTTCCACTACTACTGAAGTGAACTACCGTGGCGGGCATTTTCAAATTTGCATGGCGGGCATTACATCGCCACCGTGCTAGGGTCACGGTTAATCGTTCGATTAACCGTGGCGGACTCCATGCCCGCCATGCAAAACATATTAACCATGGCGGGCTAGTAACAAAGACCGCCATGGTTAATAAAAATAACCATGGCGGGCATCTTTACTTGCCCGCCATGGTTAATATGTTAACCATGGCGGTCTTTGTTAAAAGCCCGCCATGGTTAATTAATTCAGGATTAATAAAAAAAAATAATTCAAAAATATTATAAAATTATAAATTATGATTTAAACCACATATTAAATAATAAAATAAGAGAATATTCACATAAATCTTAAACATGCATCACAATTTAACATTCTACTAATAACATATATATGGACATTCAATTGAAGCACTTAGAGTTTAAAAGTGACCACCGTACACATCACAATTTACAAAACTTCGATCGAACAATCGATTGATCAATCACGTTTAGCTAGCTAGGTTACAAATCAATGTCCTCCCACAAATAGTCCTTCATGTCTGGCGTTTCTCGGTCCCTAAGTTCCCATAAGGCCTCGTTTGTAGCGAGGTCATTTGTTAAGGGTCGAAGGAATTTCTTAGGTAGCACAACGTCCTCAACGGCGGCCCTACGGATGGCGCTAACCAATTTCTTGAACTTAAGGTCGTCCAAGTTTTTCGTTTCCAAAATCCTTGCGTGGTTTTCTTCGTCGGCTCGCGCCACGTGAGTGCGGTACACGTCGCTGCGGGATATAAATGTACGGGTATAGAAACCACACGGGTTCTTTGCCGAAAGGGCGCTTACCGCACCGCACGCACGATATATGTAGCGAGAAAATGGTTAGAATATTATGAGACCATTCAAGATGGGACGAGCAAGCGAGTAATCTTTGCATATACCTCGTAGTCTCGCTTTGATCTTCATTTCGTCCCCATGTTTTTCTTTGCGTATGCTCATCCTCCCGATCGTATGACTCGGGGTCTTTCAAGTAATCCTTGTATGCCCCTGTGCGAAATCTCACAGTGTCATGACTTACGAGAAGTTTGTACTATGAAATAGTATAAGTGTCGTGACTTACTTACGGCAGGGGCCTGTTCAAAATGTTTGTAGAGGCCTTTTGGCGTATCATCCAACGAGTCGACCTAAGGGCACATCCATCTTGAGGGAAGATTAGCCAAGTAATCCAATGGCCAATGTGTCTTTGTTGTTTGTATACAGGCAATGCTACACCATTTTAGTTGATTAGAGATAGATTCCAAGTGTTCAAAAAATAAAAAGTATTGCTTTTGACTTACTTGATATGTTGGGCGCAATGAGACAACCGGCGTCCGTTTTGATCTTCTTCATGCACTTACGGATGTAGTACGCCATCTCTCTAACCCTTGCATCGCATAATTTTTGAAAGTGTTCATATTTTTCGGCCTTGCTCGGCTTTTCGTTCCTTTGGGCCTCCATCCGGTATCCATTAAATTCCGCCACGTCTATCGCATTTGGACATAGAAACACAACCCAGTCGATCCAATTCTTGGGCTATCAATGCTTGCATCCTGCAAGCACATGTGGTCATGTCATTATATATAGAATCGGAGAGCTAGAATTAGTCGTAATACGAGCGGCGTAATGATCGGTAAACAAACTCACGCAGCATAGAGGGTGACAATGGATTGGTCGAGGTCTGGGCGCCGTAACAACCGCCACATTTCGTCGAAGCCTATTGGCGGTGAAATATCGAAGTCAAGTTAAAGAGCTCCTTAGGAACCCTGAAATGGAACTCCCTCACCCCCGATCAAGCGCATCTTTGATATAATCGGTGGAACACTGCGAGTGTCCCACTCCTCTTCCTCGATTAGCCGGCCCTTGGGCACCATGAACTTGCCAAGCTCAAACCCGATGCAGGCGGTCGGGCTGAACCATTGTCCCGGTGATGGGGTATATAATTCCTATCTGAAGGAAAATGTATGTTAGCATCTTCTAGCTACGCACGCATAACGTAATATGTCTGCCTAAGTTTGGTTGAGATTATCACGCATATACGTACCTAGTCTTTGCCGGTCTTCACGGCCCCGGGTTCAGCTTAGCCAATCGGAGGTCCTTTTCCTTCTTTCGCTAGCTCCTTCTGGCCTCATCATCTAAGTATTTGTTGGTGAGGGCAAGAATTTCCTTATCTTCTTTTGATAGCTTCTTCTTCCTCGGTGCTTGGGGGAACATTCGGCCTCATCCTCCTTCCTTCGACGGGAGGCGGTGTTGAGTATCCTATGCATGTCGAATTGAACTAAATTAGCCACCAATTAATGCCTAGTACAAGTTAATTAGCCATACTTTTTTTGCTATACGTCACATTTTACGAAACCTCCTCGACCATTGGGCGCTTGAGCGGCGTGGGAGGGCGGCCAGCAACCTTCTTAGGAGAAGGTGTCCTCTTACTGAGCCGTGAGTTGGTGTCTTGCCACCGTCTTCTTCTTCGGTTCTTCCGGAGGTGGGGTTCGAACGAGGACTTCCACCACCTCGACCACCATCATCTCCTTAGGTACTTCCGGTGGGTTGGACGAGCACTTCCGGCACCTCGGCCACCATCGTCGTTGTCGTTATCATCATCGTCATCGCCACCACCACGGGGAGAAGAGGAGGGAACTGCGGCCGCTACCGTCGGAGGTGGTGTCGTCGGTTTCCACGGGACAATGTCTTCCTTGTTCCATAGGTACTCCCTCTCCTCCCGAAGGTCCTTGAGTACTTGTTTCTCCTTGTTCACCGGGATATCGAGCTCCTCATCACCTAGGCCTGGTTCTATGGAGGTCGGATAAACGAAGGCATACTACAGTGGGACCGGCTCGTTATTGTACAACTTAGCACTCGTGGTGGAGCCACCACGGCGGAGCCCACCTCCTTCTTCTTCCCCTTCACGCCAGCGGGTATATAGAATTTGCCCACCGCGGGTTCGACGAGATCGTCGATTGGGTTCTTCGGCGACATCACTTTCGTACTCACACCTTGGCTTCCTTGGATGTTGTAAAGACCTCTTGTCTTTAATGCCTCTTCTATTTTCTTGTCGACTATGTCCTTTATGGCTTGCTCATAGCCTTGCATCTTAAGGTTTTTCCTTGTACCCGCCTCGTGTGGTAGTCGCCCGCGTCGATGCCCAAGAATCCACGGTCTTCGGCTATACCTCGAGCCACGCCCCGAACTCGGCCCACGGTGCTCGGGTCTTCCGATTGCCTCGGTCGGCTCGTCGTGCTCCCTCCTAGGTTGGAACTCCCCAGCGCCTTGGCCTCTTTGACAAGCATCACCTTCTTCTCCACCTCGTCGACCTTTGGGTCATTGTATTTGGACGGGTTGTCTTTCTTACGCTTCTTGGGGCGACGGGCATACAAGAAGTCCCGTGTCCTCTCGGGAAGGTCTAGCAACGGATTACGTATCCCTTTCTCGGCGTCCTCCCTTTCTTTTTCGCCGCCATTGTCCCTTATGACCAAAATATCCTACGGCCGAGGTTGTGTGCGAGGTCGTTCTTCTTTGCGAGTTCTTTACCCATTTTCGATTTGGCCTCATACTCTTCGTTAGTCGTGAGCCCGGCGAACTCATCGAACGGGTTGCTTTAAGAAGTTGTAGGCTTGAAGTGGTGACTTGCGGAGTACGCACATAGTGTGTGTACAGATTGTTCCGCGAGTGGTGCGGCGCTTTGCTTGCAACGGTTAGCACATACTTCTTGCATTTCTTTTTGTGAAAGCCAGCCTCGGCCACGGATAATGGAGCAGGAGTTGCACGTCTTTCCACACCTTCTTCTTGAGTGCCTTTGGGGCAGTCCTCCAGTCTAGGTAGGTGATGGGCACTGACTTCCTTGGCTACAAACGGAGATCGGGTTGCTATAGATGGCCACGATAGATTACGGCTCCACGGGATCTCCATTCGAGCCTATCCTCAATATATTACGCACCACCTCGGCTTTACGGTGCCTCCGTGCTGGCCTCTTTTCAAGCGACTTCTTGGACTTCTTGGAGGTGGTGCTCATTTGAAGTCTTTGGGGGTGGGACAGATTGTTGCCCCCCTCGACCGAGTTCTCTCTTCACCAAACTCGCACTTGAGAGGCGGCAATGGTAAGATCCACGACAACAACTAGAATTAGTCATGTACTTACATGAGGCACACGGCGTTGTGTTAGTCGTATACTTACGTTTTTGGTTGCGGGCTGTCCCACTCGAGAACCACGTGTGTCGGGCTCTGTGGTGCCGATCCGGATCAATTTCTTCCTCTCTAAGACGTTTCTTACGTGGCCTTGGTGTCAATTGTTCGCTCGTATCCTTTGTCAGGTGGAAGAATCGGACGTGGAGGCCACATCCTCCTCGCTCGGCCACCTATTGCCACGATCTTTATGGCTTGGTTCGGATGCCATTGGATTCTCTGGGAAGACCTGAGCATTTTATTATAGTAATTTATAATAAAAAAGTAAAGTACAGCGGTAGTATGTAGTATTGCCATCACGAGAGTCATCTCAAATTATATTTATTGTATTCCTCTCATGATTACATATATATTTTTCCATTTTACATACGATAGTTACAAAAAAAAAAACCAAAAATTTACAAAGAAATAGATAAAATAGGTACATATTTTCCTTTTTACATAGTACATACAAAAATACAAAAAATAAACAAAAAAATGTGTAACAATACAAAAAAATATGTAAAAATAAAAAAAAAGTGTAAAAGCGTGTATTTGGCTCGAAGTACCCAACTATCCTTATCACATCGCGTCTAAACTGGTTGCTTGTATATGTTATACAAGCCGTCCTCGTTAGCCGCTCACAAATATGGGGACATTTCATCATCGCATTTGCCTCGGCATAAAAATATTCACATCATCGCATATGCCTTTGCCTCGGCATTAAGATTCAAATCATTACAAATGCCACAAGTAGATAGTTAAAGATAGTAAATGCCCGCCACGGAAAACGAAAAAAGCGCCACGGAAGTTCAACACGATAGTAGTAGTAGAAAATAGAGTCTAAGGTTGCGACTTAAAGGAGTTAGAAAAGAGAGCCACCATATATATGTGACATCGGCCGTGGAATCGGCCAAGTCCTCCGCCCGTTCACTTTCACCCCAGAAGAGCTGCTAAATTTTCACGGCGCCGCCGTGAAATGTCTCACAAATCCCAAATATAGATAAAGTATGGCGGTGGCATTCGTGACACAAAGTGGCATAATATATAGATCAATATTTGCTCGGTTAATAAATAATCTAAAAATGTGAAGTTGCATCATGGGCGTGGCATTCGGCATATTTCGGTTAATAAATAATCTAAAAATGTTAAGTTGCATCATGGGCAGCATATGATCGTAACCATCATCATAGAGCATCGGGGCGGCAAAAAAATGGCGAGCGGGGCATCGCGAGCATCTCGGGAGCATCACGGCATCACGCGAGCATCCTGAGCATCTCGGGGAGCACGGACGGGGAGGAGCGGCGCGGGGGCGGCGCCGCACGGCGAGGGACGAGGGAGGGGCTTGCGCGGGACGTCGGGGGAGGGCAGCGCGGACGTCGGGGGGAGCACACCGGGCGGAGCGGCGGACCTCGTCGGAGAGGAGCACGGGGAGGGACGGGCGCTCGGCGGACCTCGTCGGAGAGGAGCCAGCGCGGACGTCGGGAGGAGAGCACCGGGCGGGGCGCGGACCTCGCCGGAGAGGAGCACGGGAGGGACGAGGCGGATCTCGTCGGAGTCCCCGGCGGCTAGGGGTTTCCCTAGCCCGGCGGCGGCGGATCTCGGAGAGCACGGGGAGGGAGGACGGGGAGGGAGGACGGGGACGGAGGACGGGGGAGGCGGGGGCGGCGCGGGGCGGAGAGGTAGGATGTGGAGGCGGCGGCGGGGCGGCGGCGGCGTGAGTGGCGGCCCGCCCGGGGTGAGAGTGAACGGGGTGAAGGACTTGGGCGATTCGGGACGGCGCCCCCTATATACACGCCGCCATTTTGCGTGGCGGGCATTTTACAATGCCCGCCATGGTTAATTGAATAACCATGGCGCCATGCAAAATCGATTCACAAAATGAATTTGTAAAATTCATAACAATTGAAAATGTTCATTCAAAAATTCTGAAAATTTTTTGTGTGGCCTCCCTGTGAGTATGTGTACCCATGAAAAATGTGAAACTTGAATTTTGGATAGTTCTCGCATGATTTAAAAATACGATCTTTAATTGACAAGTCGGGGGCGTTTCGAGCAAGTCTTGGCGATTTCAAATACATTTTTAGTTCCATTACATAAATGTCGTGACATATATATTTGGTTCCATTACATATTTGGTTCTATTACAAAAGGATCGACTTATTTTTTTGCGGGGCTGCCACTTTGTCTTCTTTTCCCCGTCCGTGCGGCACCGGGGCTTTGTCTTGTTCTTGATGACATTCCCCCACACGCGTGTCTCGACTTCCTTGATCTTGGTTGGATGATCGGTAAAGAGCGTAAACTCTGCGTAGTTGTTGTACTCTTCAGGATTACGCACTCCATCGGCTCCCACGATCCTTTGCTTCCCTCCCACGACCGCATGTAGTTGCTTTTTACCTGCGATTTGGGCACCGGGTAGTAGGCTACCGGGCCACGCGACTTCTTGAGTACCCACTCATCATCTCGGTACTTTTCGAGCTGAGCGGTGGTTAACCCTACCTTGTCCACGTCAGCCGCCGTTGGCTTGACCCAGCTTGCACGGGAAAATGGGTATCGTAGCTCTACGCCATAATCAAGTTCCCAAATCTCTTGGATTTGCCCATAGTATGTCTTGAGTTCCTTGGTGGCCATGTCAATGCCCTCATACCCGAACACGCTGTTGTTACGTGGCGCTCTTGTTGTCCTTTTCTTTCGTGTGGAACCTGTATCCGTTGATGTCGTAACCTTGCCATGTGATGATTTGGCTAGATGGGCGTATGCAAGCATCGATTCTTGATCTTCGGCGTTTAGGGGTATCCCGTTTTTCGATCCACGTTGTGAAATTCAAGCGGTGTTGTCTCGGTACCCACCCGTCCGTGCGCCGGCCACGCTTGCTGCGAATTTCCTCGGATGCTTCTCGACCCACGTTTCCATTGATACTAAGCGGTTCAGAAGGCGTCATGGGCTTGTTCGATTGTTTCTTGGTCAATATCGGTCCGTACTTTCCTCCCCGCGCAGCCCATGCCAGCGGTCCCCGCCTTCGTGCGGGTGGTCGGGGAAGGCGATTGCATTTCCATCCGGATGTATCTAGTGCAGCGATTAACGGCCTCGTGTTGTGTATGCCTCGATCATAGAGCCCTACGGGTATGCACGGTTAGGGACGGATCGTTAGAGAGGACATGAAGCGCTCGTTCGTCCACATCTCGTTCGGGTAGAGGCCCCGGTTCTTCTATCGATCGACCATGTGTATCATGAGGTGTGGCATAATATCGAAGAAAGGCGGTGGTAAGCACATCTCGGCGGCATATAGTCTCGCGATGAACTCTTTCGGTGCGGGAGGTCATTTTCAGCGATGACCTTCTACGTGATGCGATTAAAAAGTAGCACGGCGTGTAACGACCATCTTCACGAACTCGGGGCGATGCACCTAATCACAATTGGAAGGAACACCGTCGGCATGACATGGCGGTCATGGGCCTTGAAGTTTGGCGGTGTGAGGTCTTTCATCGATACAATGCTCTTCGAGGTTGGAATAGAAACCGGTCGGCACTTTGACATCCACGAGCCATTTGCAAAAATCCCTCTTTTCATCCCGTGTCGGATTGTAGCTAATTGGTGGAAGGTCGACTTTTCCGCTATTCCCGAGGGTGTCAAGTGAAGTTCGGGCCTGATGCCCATGTCGGCAAGATCACGGCGTGACTTGACACCGTCCTTTGTCTTAGTCTTGATGTCTAGGAAAATCCCGACCAAGCTCTCGAAGAGATTCTTACGTAGATGCATGTTATCGATGGCATGGGGTGTATGGAGCATCTTCGGTATAGCGGTACTTGAAGAAAATCGGCGCTTCTTGAATGGGACTTTGGCGGTGCGGTTTGGGTTACCTTACCTTCTTCTTCTTCTTCTTCTTCTTCTTCTTCTTCTTCTTCTTCTTCTTCTTCTTCTTCTTCTTCTTCTTCTTCTTCTTCTTCTTCTTCCTTTGCCTTTTTGTTCGCTTCGCTTCTTCTTTGCCTTTGGCTCACCGGGCTTTCTTCTTCTTTCCAAACTCGTGGTTTATGTTCTTCACCATTTCAAACACCTTTGGCCCGTACTTTACCCAATCCGGCTCCTCCGTTTCACCGAGGCGGCTCGCCGTCAAAGTACTCATCCATCGATGTTTCCGGTACCTATGTTCTTTGCGAGAGGAATTTACGATGTTTCATGTACACCGTCTTTTGGGATCCGCTAAGGTAAGTGGGCGGTATTCTCAATGCAAAGCGTGCAAAATTTGTCTTCCCTTAATCTGCCCCGACAATGAAAAGAGAGCGGGGGTAATCATCGATGGTGACCATTATCATGGCCTTTAGAGTGAACTTCTTCTTCTCGGACGCATCCATAACCTTGACCCCTTTCCACAGTTCCGCCAATTCCTCGATCGGCTCAATGAGCACATCTATATCAATGCACTGGCTGCTTTGGTCGGAAATGAGCATGGCTAGAAGAAGATATTTTGCGCCAGACATTTTCGTAGGGAGGCGGGTTGTATATGGTGAGGGTGGCCAGGCCAGGTCTTTGTGCGAGCTGCGAGGTCTCGAGCGGATTCATCCCGTCGGTACTCAAGCGAACCTTACGTTCTGGGCTCGTCCTAAACTCGGGAACATGTCATCGATGTGTTTCCACGTTTTGGCATCCGAGGGGTGTCGCGACTTGCCATCGCCCTTCGTGCGTTCCTTTGATGCATGCCGGGACATCAGCTTGGCATCCTCACGGGTTCCCAAAATTGCACGTGCGTCGAGCACGGGTAGGTACCACACCGATAGGGCGGGGATCTTCCTCGGGTGTAACCCTCTTCTTCCTCGTCCTCGGGAGGTGGCATCTCGCTTCTTCTTGCCCGTCTTACGCTTCTTGGGCCCTCTCGGCGGTCCTCCTCATCGGTGGCACGACGGCCAAGCATTCCTCTTGTAGCGACTCACGCCGCATCGCGACGGTTGTGCAAGTCCACATATCGGTATAGAATACGGTGGTTAGGGCACGCATGAAACTTCCTAAGCTTCATCGCCACCGGACGAATCGGCTTCTTCGCCGAGATAGGTATTGGCGGGCACCTTATTCCCCTCGGGTAAAAGCAGTGTCACCGAGGTACCGTAACAGTCATTGAAGCTCGTGTCGACCACCCGTGGCGAGCCTTCATCATCAACATCGTTAGGTTAAAACGTAGCACCGTGCAATCCGCCGGACATTTGCCGTCGTCTTTGTAGAGAGGGTCAATTGCCGCTGCTTCATCTGTCTAAAATTCTCAAGCCACCTTGGATTGCCAAACAACACGTCATCTTCATCTTTGAGGTTAGCAATTTCCTCAAAAAGAGCAGCATCCTCGGGCGACATGTCATCAACTCTTCGATTTGTTCACCATCATCTCCACCCGCATTGTCGTCTGCAATGTCTTCAAGCGGTTCATCTACGGTGATGTAATCGCGATTATCAACTTTTTTTCACGTCCTTCGTCCACCACCGTTGTTTCCGTCGTTGCGATCGATGGGGTCCTCGGATGAACCGGCCGCGACACTCGGTTCTTTTTCACCATGATACGTCCCACACGGTGTACCTCGGCTCCACGATGAAACCATACCGCACCAAGTGCTCCACGACATCGTCATCCTTGTGTAAGAACGGATGCTTGCACCGATAGCACGGGCACACCATTAGTTCGAACCCCGGACCGATTCGATGCTTCGCGACGAGGCGTAAACTTCTTCGCACATGATCAACGAATTCCAAACTCATCCTCGGCCTGTACATCCAATCCCTATTCGGCGCCATGGTCGACGGCCTACTCAAATTAATTAAACCAAAACAAAGAGTGCGATCGATGATTAGAGATCGAAATATCGATGAAAAAGACCACGTACACTTCAAATGAGAGGGGAGAGAGAGGGGAGGAGAAAGAGGGAGAGAGAGGGGGAGGAGAAAGAGGGAGAGAGGGGAGGGGAGAAAGAGGGAGAGAGGAGCTAGCTTGAGAGGGAGAGAGAGGGGGGGAGGAGAAAGGGGGGGAGAGAGGGGGGAGAGAGAGAGAGAGGGGGGAGAGGGAGAGAGAGGGGGGGGAGGGAGAGAGAGAAGGAGAGGAGAGAGGGGAGAGAGGAGCTAACTTGAGAGGGAGAGAGAGAGAGGGAGAGGTCAAAACTAGATCTCAAAAAGAAAGGGAGAGAGAGGGGTGAGAGAGAGGGAGAGAAAGAGGGGAGAGAGAGGGGAGAGAAAGAGGGGAGAAAGAGGAGAAATACCCCTAACGGTGCCAAACTTCAATCAAACCAAGGGCAAAACCTTCCCCCGAAATGGTGATTTCTAGAGTTTTGAAGCTCAAAACCCTAGAAAATGGCGAAAATCCGTGGGGGAAGAAGAAGGTTGGGGTTTGTATTTATAGAGCGAGACTTTTCCGTGGCGGGCATTGTAATATAACCGCCACGGTTAATATACATTAACCGTGGCGGGCACTTTACAATGCCCGCCACGGTTAATGTCTATTAACCGTGGCGGGCACGTTACAATGCCCGCCACGGTTAATCGATTAACCGTGGCGGGCGTTGCCCCTTGGCGGGGCTGCCACGCCAACTACTTTTGCGTGGCGGTTTTAAAATTGCCCGCCACAGAAAATAAAAATTAAATGCCGCGCAAGTTCAGTTCAGTAGTAGTGTTCGTTTCCCTCGCTCTTGTACGGTTGAGGACATGGCAGCGGTGGTAACGACCACGTAGTCCTTAGCATTCCCCATGTCCGGGTTCAGGGTAGAGCTGTAGGTCGGCAACGCTTGGCAGACCAAGTGTTATCCGGTGCCCGAAGTAAGCAAGTAGAAGTATTGCGACGCTATCCTTAAGACCCTAAAGCTATAGGAATCCATCTCTACCACCTTTCTATCTCTACCCTTGTGTTGTTCCTTGGGTGTACTAGCTAGGAGAAATACCTCTGTTCCCTGTAGAAAATATGATACCCTGAATACTTCCGAGTGAAAGCTACAACTGTACTTCTATATGCTTGCGGAATTCTCTTGCATACATTAAAAAGTACCAACACCATTGTAGCATTTTATCGGGAGTATTTCAGGTATCATTATTTATATTTTACCATAGGGAAGCCAGGGTTAAAGAATCTGACAAATCGCCATCATGTATCTACTAACTTAGTAAATCAACTAGAATAAAGTAGGGGTAAATGGTAAATGATAGAAATTATGAATAGTGGCACACACAGAGGAAAATTCCATGATAAATGAGTAGCTAGCTAAAGTGAGAGGACAACATGAGAGATCAATGTTCCTATATACTTCTCTATTACTTTGGTTCTATGGTAATAGAGGATGAATAGATATAGCGATCACATAATAGAACTTTGGGATAGTAGAATACTAGCCGCAGAAAGGGATGAGAAGGGGGCTAGGGAGCTCTAAATACAATCCTATGAACACCAACCCAAATGAGGTGGAATACGTCGGCCGTTAGGATTGTCACTACCCTACGGCTCCCACAACAATCCGCTGGATTGGGTGCAATCTCAGGTAACCTCTAGTCTAGACACCATGTCTATACCATTGATTACTATTCTAATCATAAATGATAACTAGAATACTCGATGCGAATGAAGATCCCATGCCAAGGTATAACAACTATACTAACCAATCACATGAAAGGCATAAAAGTAAATAGAGAAGATAAATATATTAAAGCGTAAGTCTTACAAGAGTAGATACAAAGATATACCAAATCTCTGAAGACTTCTCCAAAACCAGAGCGTAGCTCTGCTCTCCCTAACTCTCAACTAGAACTAATCTACTACATTGGAGAGTCTAGCCCTAATTCTCCTAGAGTTGAGAGATCATCCTTTCATGGGACGCCTATTCATCTCAATGAGAGATTGATTTACGGAGGGAGGTGCAGGGCTGGTTATATAGCTTGGAGGGATGCACCATGGCCCTCGAATCAAACTGACCTTGTATAATGGTCAAGATGTGAAGGTTGGGTCGGTGGAGTGCTGCCAAGTGAAGGAAGATGTCTCTGACAGGTGGGCCAGGCCGACCGACCTAGGGGTGGTCTCGGCCGGCCCCACCTAGCAGTGTCTCACCTCCGTCTTGTTCGGTGTCTTTTAGATCCTTCTAGTGTCAATGCCCAATCGATTTGCACAAGGAATCATGTTGTGGTGGTATTCTCTCCGTTCTAATTTTTGTTTTAGTCCCTAGAAAATATAAATTCACCAAAGCTGTGGAATTCTATCGGTTTAAACCCTTAAACTTATGTTAGTGATAGTTCTAATGTGTTCTAGAGTTTCCCAAGTCAGAATCCATCGTGGAATTGATATCTTTCTCTTTGGGCTCCAAATATAGCAAGCGATATGTCCATTTTCATCATCTCGATGAGCTCTTTGTATGATGTACTCTAATTCATCACTTGAGGTACTTTTACATGGTGAAATATCAAATATCCAATAAAATAAATGAGAACACCAAAACTCGTGGAACCCGTTAGAATGAAACCCTACAACTATGCTTTATAATTCATTTCGTGTCAGATTATGCAATAGTTGATGGTCTATAGTTGACATTAAGGACCATCAACAGCTGGCATATCCTACCTCTAGAGCAAGCTAGAGGAACCCAACTCCTCTGACACCCGACAGATCACAAATGAAGTCACCAAAACCTTGTTCCCAGCAATGGAGGTAAAACTGGAGTAAGGCACCCCATCCGAGGAACACCAACCAGCTACTCCACCGATGCTCGCCAACATCCAGCACTAGCCTTCAGCGGTCGCTAGCCTTCTGGCATTGCTGGAACCCACTTCACTGCTATAGGTTTCATCGAGCACGATGACATCACCAACAACTCTCAATGCTCTGCACCCGGTTGCACAGGATGCCAGCCTGCTAGCACCGTAGGCGCCTTCTCCTCCGCTCCGGGACCCTCCTCAGGCACTAGGACTATAGCCCCCTTCATGTCAACTAAGTGTTGTAACATTGTTGATGACACTGGCATTCGACGGCCTAACAGATCCAGTATCCTAGGTGGCAAGGATGCAAACCCTCTTTGAACTACAAAACACTCCACAAGATGATCAGGTTCTCTATGCAGCTTGTCATCTTACTGATGCAACACAACTATGGTATGTATGGATGATGCAGGAGAAGATGCTAGCAGATTAGGTAGCATTCTCGAAGGCCATACTACGTGACTTTAGCCACCAGGCAAATCATCACGCCAGGAACGATCGGCTCCCCACCATGTAGTCGACGCTTTCTTGGCTTATGCAACACACATTAGCCTCGATAGCACACCACACCAAGTCAACCTCTTCGTCAGCGGCCTCCCAACATGGCTTTGGGAGACGGTAGCTACACACCGCCCACAGGAGATGGAGGTGGCCATCCACCTGGCCCGTGACTTGGAGGTCGTAGCAGCCACCCACCTCGTCGCTCCACAAGCAGCCGTCCACGACCGGCAGTAGAGCCAGGAGATCCAGATGGAGGAACAATCCAAGCCCTCCAACATGAGCTGACGCCTATAGTAGCACCACCAGCGCTCATGCCCTAACATGGCTACACCTCGCTAGCCGACCTTGTGGCTCGACAACAACAAAATGCTCCCTTAGCAGTATCAACATCAACAGATCATCCACGAGCACCCCATTCTACACCAACAACTACAATTAACAACACACCTTTTAGAATTTCTTAGCATCACCTTAATACTAGGTTGTCATCCCTAGCAGCAATGCAAGAAATGCATGGGTTGGTATACTTGAACTCTTGAAAATAACTTATAAAGGAAATCCGCAAGCGCATAGATTAAATACCATTGCAGCATTTCACTAGGAGTAATCTAGGTATCGTTATTTATATTTTTACCACAGGGAGGAGCCATAGGGTTGGCTTAGAGATAATTGTCAAATATGATTACTCACACATCCACTTACTTAGGATGGGGTAAGCCAATAAACAATAGATAATAAATGTAAACTTTAATTGATAACATTCAGAGATAGATATAGACTACTCATCATAAAAGCAAGGTCACCCAAGAGATTAGTTAAGAGATTGAATCCCTATGTCATTCCTAATTTACTAAGTCTTTTGTACACTCTATCACATATACAATCATGTATAGCATAATGACTCTTTATTTAAGCATATGGAACATTACTAAGGAAGATTAGGAACAGAGCAAGACTTCCATCGCAACCAGGTTCTACTTGCCTTATACGCCAGGTGGGGACTACAGAGGAATCAACGGGAGTGTCACATCTGTGAACTACCCCAGAACCCAGAATATAAGATGCATCCATAGGTAAATAGTATATAAGCACCATGCTTACATAAAGCCAACCACTTAACTCACTCGAGTACTGAGCTAAGCGCTTTGCGATCATATGCATAAACTCATTAATGACAATATCAAATATACTACTAGAGCAAACTAGGAATATAATAAATAAAAACATAATATTGATTAGAATAGAGTCATAGGAGTAAGATACAAAAGATTATACTAGACTCTTGATGACACGATGATCCGAATCCTAAAGCGTTGCACCCAAACTCTACTTAAACCTTGCTAGCTAACCTATCTAGGAATTGAAGAACTGGAATAGCTATTCTAATTCTTTGGTGGAGAGATGATCTCTGATCTTCTGGCTTATGTCTTGAATGAATTTCCTAAAACCCTAGGGGCAGGGCCTTGCTTATATAGCCCGATGGAATGAACCAGGGCCCTCGTATCAAACCAACCTTCAATGATAGTTGAGATGAGATCCCTACGGCGGTGGAGGAACTGACGTAAAATGAGAGGCTGACACGCCATGCCACTGGGCCGGCCGGCCTAGTGGTGGGGTCAGTCGGCCCCACTTGGCAGCCTCTCGGGGTCTGCCTCGGGGAATTGCCTTCCCAAGTCCTCTAGAACCTTCTTCAATGTACGTAGGTGCACAATCTTCAATATATACTGCCATGTTGGTCCATCCTTGGTTCTTTTTCTAAATAATCCCTGTTAAATCATAGAATCACCAAAACTTGTGGAAATTATTAGTTTAAACCCCAAAGTCTATGTTGGTGACTAATTTATGCCCTTTTTCATGAATTGTTGATGGTTTAAAATGGTAGTTATCTACCATCAACAACATCCCACTCCATCAACATTACCGACATCCTCGTTAAGCTTTGCATGGCTAATGGGGATGAAAATGAACTTGAGATCATCTACAACACCATCGCAATTCAGGCAGTCGCTCCAGCATGGACACTTAGAGAAGGCGTCATCTAATATGACAACTGCCTCTATGTCCCGGCCACCTCACCACTACTTTAGGACACATTGGAGTCACTTGGTACAACAGCTCCAAACCTACTTGCAATTGGCTTCCATGCAGCAGTTTCCAACCCGACACTACAAGCATTCCCATCAAACATACTACTACTGGAACCATGGCTGACGCACCCCCTACCGTCAGCAATAGTTGTCCTTTTTGACAACAACGGACATCAGTTCATCTCCATCAATGATGTCAACATCACCGTGCACTAGGAGAGTGGCCATCTACTCATATCTCCGGCCTATGACACCATAGGAGACACACTATTTGGCACCATGTGACATTTTGACCCAACTTTGACCTCCCAGGCACCGACTACAGTGTGCAGGCGCTTCCGAGGAATCATCAACATAACTCGTTCTCACGACCCCCATGGGTCTTAAGAATGCTACACTTCACAGGCTTATTACCTCGTGTTGATTTGGCGGACGCTAACCACACCCGCGGCCCTAGATGGGATGACACGGCCTACAACTACATCATCTCGGGCTACTTCAACTTCTGCCATTACTCCTTCATCTTTGCCACCGACATCAACGATGATGGGTAGGACTATAGCAACTTGGACATGTTATTGTCCAACTAATGGAGATTCCCTGGGGCACTCTACGACCAACGAACAACTCCATCTCTTGGAGAATGTTTTAGCGCGAGGACGCGCTGATCGGGGAAGGGGGAGTACTGTCACATGTCCAACACGGGCTACCCTCCATGGCGAAATAAATGGGCCAACTAGGGCCCAAGAAGGTGATAGTGCCACCGCCGCCGCCACACCAGGCTTCCCCACGGCATGCCCTAGGGGCGTGTGCCAGGAGGAGAGGTGGGGGCGTCGCGGCTGCCACCGCCTGACCCACAGGCGTCATCACGAACTTCCATATCGAGCCCTAGTTGGTTTAGGAAAGAGTCAGTTGAGATAGGAAATTGAGTTTATTAAGATAGGGAGGAGAATCCAAACCTATAAGGATCTCCTAGTTTGCTTAGGAGTCAAGTCCCATAGGGACTATAAATACTAGGGAGATGTAATCAATTGAATCAAATAATAGACGAGCGAAAGCTCGATCCCTATCCCTCTCCTCTCTCCCATGCACGCCGCCCCCTTCTCCTGCCCTAGCCACATGCCGCCGCCCCCTCCTTGCCGCATGCCACCGCCCACGCCACCCTAACCGCCGCCGCCGGGCAGCCCCCCGTCCACGCCTCTGACAATTGTTTTTACCGATATATCTAGACAGTGTGTATATGACATTTTGGTTTTTCTAGAAAAAATTTATGTATCTAGAAAAGCCAAAATGTATTATAATTTGTAATGGAGAGAGGGTAGGACGATAGTGAAGGATGATATGTGGAGAAAGTTCGGACAAGGGAATCCTACTCCAATAGGGTAGGATGGCGGTGGGGAGAAGTGGCAGCTAACAGAGATGGGATGAGGAGGGCAGGATGGGGGCACAGGGTGCACTCAGGCACGATTGCAAGCGGAAAAGAAAGGCTTAAGTAGAAAGAATTGAGGGCCTTTAGATAAAATGTTTATTAAATGTACTAATAATGGCCGCAAATTCAGGTACTAGGAATGGAGGCCAACACTTAATTAGTATGCACTTGATGGACCTAATTTGTCACCCACAATAACTAGCAGCTCCTCACCCTTTTTGTTCTAATAATATAGAGTGAGAATAAAAAGCAAGAATTACATATTGACATATCATAAAAGAAATACTACTTTCGGTTTCTTAGCAGAAAAACAGAACCTTTTTCGATGGTTTGATGCAAATTTACACAAAGCACAAGTAGAATAAAATATATATCTTATTAGTTAATCTAGCCATATTTTTCTTACAATTTTATGTTTACTAAAGACATACTTTAACTAATACTCCCTCCGTCCCAAAATAAACGATGTTTTGGGTTTTCGTGCCACAAGTTTGACTCGATTTGTAGAAAATACGTAGAAGATTTAAATCTCCAAATAAATTTGTTAAAAAACTAGATCAAAAGATCTTTCCAATGATACTAATTATGTAATATAAATATTAATCCTATTTTAGTATATAATTGCCGGCATATGTTTCTCGGGAAAGCGAAAACGTCGTTTATTTTGGGACGGAGGGAGTAACAATTTGGTGGCCATCAATATATAGTTGATTGCAAGCTTATTGAGCGGCGCTATATTATTATATATGTTGATTATCTTTGTCGCATCCTATGCATATATATATACTTCCTTGCTCCATCTCTACTAGATGATGAAATTGCGACCCACCCAATGCAAGTCATAGAGTCTGATGAGTGGGTCTATAGTAACTGATGAGGAAGTTATAATAGTTTTCAATTAAACTGAAATACTTGTAGCTTTCTAGGATAAGCACCTAAAGCTATATTTTGTGCAGGATATGTTAAAATAGTTGTGGTAGCCAGCTGTTATCATTTATTCACTAATATAAGACGGTTGTTGCAGATTGTGGCTGTGCGCAAGGGGTTATTTTCTAATTGAATTCTATTTCCTTCTTTAGTTATGTAATATAATTCGATTCATCGTTTCAATTTTCATTCCATAGAACTTGCTATATTGTTAACAAACCCCTTTAATTCGTATAGGGAAATTAGCTCTGTTATGCATATATTCTAGACAAGTCCCCACACAATGATGACCTTATTTTATGTGGAATGAAACTATGACAAGTTAGCTCTCTGTTGCATAGTCATCACGTAAGTACTTTGTTTAAGACTTAATCTCCATGCTGCACCTGGGATAGATAGTTAATTAATTGGCCAATAATCGAAAGCTGTAGCTGTATAGAATAGCTTACAGCGACTACATAACCATCATCCTTATCAGCTCATCAAATCGTCAGCGCTGTCGTTGTTGTATACGTATATAGCTAGCTTATAATAACTAGGAAACCTACGAGCAATTAGGGCTCGATTTGTTGCCAGGCATTAGACGCTCCCAAACTTGATTGGAGGCACTTGTGCCGTCCAAAGGATAAAGTAGACAAAATGAAATAAAACCGACGGCTGCAAAGTCTCACAACCAATCGGTGAAAATAACCGATTCATCTCTTGCCTTATCTTGATGTCTAGTGAAAGAGACCAGTCTCCTACCTGCCATTTTTTGTCTTGACCAACAGCTATAAGGTATTTCTTCTGTTTTTCCAACTCAATTTGTTGCTTAATTGAACCGGACATTATTGTGTTTTTGTTTGTTTACTTCATCTATCTAAGGGTTAGTAGAAATAAGGCAATGGTATGGGTGGGAGTGGAACTCGGCACTAAAAATCGATCTCTACGGTGCTTCGTGAGGTGGCCTGCCTCTACAAATTGTCTCGAAAAAGACAAAGAAAATTATATAATAATGTAATAGTATGGGGAGGTGTTGGGGTTCTTTTGAGCGAAACATGACATGTGTTTTTTTCAAAATTTCAGATCCGTGATGGCGTTTTCTTTGCGGGAAACATGACGTGTTTTTCAAAAATTCAGATCCATGATCTTAAATCTCACACGAGCCTACCTTACCATCATAGTAGGTGCACTATTGATTATATAAATTAGAAGAATCTTCCGTGTCCTTATAACGCTTCTTACCTTAATTAATATATTTGTGTCATTGTAAAAAATAGAAACATACCATTCTCAGAAAGGACGTTTTTTTAATGTACAGTAACAATATATATATATATATATATATAACCCTGTCTGATGCTTAATTTATATCCTCAAACTGCTTACTAGTCAGTTCGGCTTCAGCCTGCAGCGTGGCTACAGTATACTCTGTGTGAGAGAGAAAAGTGGCTGCAGCAGCCGTTGTTGCAGCCGGTTTTTCATCTCACACGCTAGCTGCAGGTGGTAGCCTAGTAGCCTCATAGTTTTATTTACAGAATATTTAAATTTTTTTCTGGGTTTACCTGTTCAGCGAGGACGACAGATCGAGACCGCCGATCTCATTTCCTGAAACAATGTGGATATGCCCCCTGGATCCAGATTTTTTTTTATTAATTCTGGATCTGACTTTACTCAAGCAAATTACGACCTAACTTTACTCTCTCCATTTACCCTCCAACAAAGATCCAAGGGCTACCATGGCTAGCAGGCTAAAAGGAGCCAGGGCCTTGTTTAGATGCTCGAATTGGGCTCCCAATTCCAGCATTTGGCACTATCAAAAAGAAGATTCCCCGTCACATCAAAATTTCGGCACATGCATGAAGTACTAAATGTAGATGAAATCAAAAACTAATTGCACAGTTATACTTTGCGAGATGAACATTTTGAGCCTAATTAGTCAAAGTTTGGATAATTTTTACCAAATACAAACGAAATGCTACAGTGCACATTTATGACAAAATGCCAACTTTGCCAACCCCAAGTTGGCAATCTAAACCAGGCCCAGGACTTAACTTTTTTTTTCCATGTGCGTCTGCTAGATTGAGGATTTGAGGTGTGGCCGGTGCATCCAGAAGGTGTCGGCCGAGTTCGTACTTCATACGCCACTGCACAACCGATTTATAGTAACGTCATCTTTTTTTTAAGGGCGACTCTATATTGAGCCGCCACTATAAATTCATATTGTAGGATTTGTAGGGGCAGATGGTGTTATCAACCGCCCCTACAAATGGCCCTATTTGTAAGGGCAGCTTAATGCCTAGCTGCCCTACAAATCTCATTTGTACTAATATTTGAATTTTTCAAAATAATCTTGGATGGAGGAATGACCAAAATAAAAGTTGCAAATCTGAAAAGTTGTAGAACTTTGTTGTTTACAACTTTTCCATGAATTCATTTGATGCTTTAAAATTTTGTTTGAAGCTCAATTTTAAATTGGTGAAGAACTTTGATTTCTCTTTTTAATCTCTGACTAAAACTTATCTTTCTCTCTCATATTTGAAGGTCGCATGGAGGAGAATAATTGTGTTACTTAATATATATAGTAATGGATACTTTACTTGCTTAATCATAGCATGCATGCTTAATCCTAGCAACTTCGATTGCTATTACTATTAGCTGGTGCTAAGTAGAAACAAGTCAGCACGTACACTTGATGCGTGCACTATCCGTCGAGAGACGAGATGGATCAGGCTCCAGAGAAATGAATTATTGTAGCTGACTATTTTTTTAAGCACTACAACTATACACAGATACAAAGACACGTATGTCACGTAAGATGTACAGAAACAAGACTGAGGAAGAGCCAAATTGAAAGAGGGAAGATAGGATAGGATGAGGGAGCAAAAAGTCCCAAGTTTTTTTTTTTTACACCTCTCGATGCGGATACGGTTTGTAGCATCTGTTCGCATACAAACACACACCTCACACAACACACACGCACACCTCACACACACCACCCAGTATACAACCAGATCTACAACTATACACAGATACGAAGACGTATTCTTGAAGAGATCACTAGAGTCAACGAGGCTCCGTAGACGACGGGCACGTCGCAGTTCCTTTGTGACTCCATGCATTGAGAGGTTCATTTAAAATTATTCTGGAAATAAATCCCGATGAGAACACCAATGGTGTGGCCCATGGGCGGCCCCCCATCAGCAGCAGAAATCCTTTGGCTCTTGCTCACGTGGCAGCAGGAACTCGCATAAAAGCTGATTCGCTATGAAACTTTTACGTATATATAATTATTATATACTTTGCTTCAGCATGTAAAAATAAACCTTTTGTGGTACAAGCCAAGGGACGCAAAAAGATGGCAGGGAAAAAAATTATTGTGGTCTTTGGGCTTGTGCTTTTGTTCAAATAATGAGATAAGATGCATAGCAAAACAAATAATCTTTGCCAGGTGAAATCTCAAATGGATCAGTACGTACTTGAGTAACTTTTCCTTGTGTGATGTATTGCAAAAGTAAAAGAAGATGCTTTGCACTTCACTGCGGCGGGCTCATGTTCCGTACAGTGCAAATGGAAAAACAGCAAAGGCTGCATGGACAGATGCTGGTGTTGGCCCATCATACATACAGGTCCACAGCCATCAGAACAGGCCCAACTTTGGGGCCCACATGGAAAATCCCATGGTAGCCCACCATACAGTGGCCTGGAAACGCACGCAGGCCCACGCACACAACAAGAGGGCAATGGGACGGAATGGAACCGCGTGGTTGAAGTGCGCGGCCCACATGTTGCGTCGCATGGTTGGGGTCGGAGATGCCGCTCGATCCAGTATAGTTATTATTGCCAAAGTCTTCATAAGCATATTAGTTTCTTGCTGATTTAGAACGAGTATAGTACATAAAAAGCTAGATCATTGTTTCTTTAGTGCCAGGATGTTCTACAATAAAATTATTTATTTATCAAGTAATTAATAAAATTATTTATTTATCAAGTAATCTACAGACAATATTCCTAAAACATTGTTTGGTTATTAAACAAATCAAGAGCCAAACTTACAAATTAAAATCATTATGATGTGGTTTGGAAGGAAAAAAGAATCAACCTATTTTTAAAAAAAGAAACTGATTAATTTGTTGTCCATTTTTATCGTATGGTCATGTCATGTGTATTGAATCATTTTGGGCTCCTTGGCTATACAGTTCTAGTATTGCGGAATAGGCTATTTCCCTCTTACTCCCTCCGTTCCAAAATAAGTGTTGTTTTGGGTTTTCATGTCTCAAGTTTTGACTCGATTTGTAGAAAATGTGTGCAATATTTATATCTCTAAATAATTTTGTTAAAAAACTAGATCTAAAGATCTTTCCAATGATACTAATTACTTAGCATAAATATTAATATATTTTAATATATAATTCTTTGCTTGATTAGTTCTCGGGAAACAAGAATGACACTTATTTTGGAACGGAGGAAGTAGATATGAGCACTTGAGATTAAAATATTACAATCGATAAATTGTGCTAGGAATATAATATATTATTATAGAGATATATACTTCGTGTTTTTTTATAAAATTTTTTGGGGGGCAACGGCCCGGTTTCGCCTTAACCTAGCTCGCCGAGTGGGTACAACCACTAGGCCAACATTGTTTTGTAGGGATGGCTTGAGACCATCTGTAGGGGCGATTTTGCCAACCGCCCGTACCACACCGTGGTTACAAATACCCAATTTGTAGGGACCGGCTAACGACTTGTAACACCCGGCCCAATAAGGATGTGGCCCGGTAGGGGCCTATGAGTCTTCTTGGCGCACATGTTTAGTACCACCTTGCTAGAGCCTTTGCCATCCGGCCATATCACCTTCGGGTTAACCCTTTTACAGCGCGGGGCTAAAGTGTAAGCAAGGTGCTATGTGTGCGCGTGCGGCGCCCTCGGAAGGGTTGTGCGGTGCGGCTTTGGAGGGGCGGGGTGTTACAAGTGGTATCGAGCCGACCGCGACCCACCGGGCGCGTGCGGGCGGAGGCGCGGACATGCGGGTTCATTGCGGCGTGTAGGCTGCGCGGTGTGCGGCATGGCACATGTGCGGCCACCGGGCGCACGGTCGCGTGTGCCAAGAGGGAAGGTCTGGTTAAGTTGGCGCTCGGCGGGGCGTCGAGTCCTTTGAGAGGGGGTGTATGTAACACCCGGCCCAATAAGGATGTGGCCCAGTAGGGGCCTATGAGTGCTGCGCGCACATGTTTAGTACCACCTTGCTAGAGCCTTTGCCATCCAGCCATATCACCTTCGGGTTAACCCTTTTACACGAAGCGAGGACGAAAGTGTAAGCAAGGTGCTATGTGTACGCGTGCGCGCCCCTCGGAAGGGTTGTGCGGTGCGGCTTTGGAGGGTGGGATGTTACGTAACACCCGGTTTTAAGAACAAAACCAGATATACACCATATGTGAGCCCTGGAAGTCAAATCTCACATATAGCCACAAGTAAAGGGTAGTATCAAGCCAACAATGCTTAAATTATAACGAACATAATATAAAGAACACAACCTCGGCTAGCGGGACGGCGGAAAGACACTCCGATTCTTGGATGTAGACTCCACGAGGGGACCGATATTTGGTTGATCACAAGGCTAAACTTCACCTGAGGTGTGGGGGAATAGCAAGAGTGAGTCCATGTCGAGCTCATAAGAATAGCAAGGCAATATCTTATCCCAAACCCATGATCACTATAACATAATAATGTAGAACATAAATGGTAAATTATGAACTATTAAACAACCATAGGTCATCATCTTTAGTGCAAAGGTTCCAAGGCCGCTCATGACTGTGAGCACGGCCGATATACCGGTTTTACTGCTGCTTGAGAGATGTACACTTTCAGCGTGAGTCGTGATTTGCCCTTTCGCCTAGAGGTAGCGAGCCTCTTAACCCTCTCCCAAGGAAAGTCGGCGGGGTTCACTATGAAGTCTTTCAAAAGTCCCTAACCGGTCGGTTAGCGTCAGGGGAGCATCTAGGCGAATGAAACCCTCCATGATCCCATTACGCAACCTAGGCTACCGCAAGGTCGGCAACAACTAACAAACTAGAAAAGTTCCTCATACTTGACTAAAGCCACAAATGCGGCACTCTCGGTTATACTTTGTAAGTCCCGGAGACTCTAATGCGAGACAAGTCCACATGTTGCTAATAGTCATGTTTAACGTTCATTGCATAAACATCATTCAAGTCATATGATCATGGTTTAAAGATAGCATATCCCAAAACTATACTTGCCTTAATATCGATCCTTCTTCAAGTCCAAAGCTCCAAGATAAATCCTTCTTGATTGTTAATGTGTTCCAGTTCACCACATAAATCTCACCGACTGGATAGGATCATAAAGCACCACACAAGCATCCGAACAGACATGCATAGGAAACATAGTACTCAATTAGAACAATACACCAAGCAATGAAAAAGGTTTGAAAACTAACCTACGCATCTCTATAAACACTCAAACGCGAAAAAAAGCACACTAATCGGAGCTACCGTTGAAAAGAAACGACTACCGAGAACTTTTATATTACATAAAAGAAAAGGCCTATATGCTTGGTTTATTTTAATTGAGTAAAATCATATGAAAGAGTTATTTAGACTAGACTAATCAGAACATAATTTAATTCAAAAGCCGAGTTAAAACTACTCATACCTATCACATATATAACGTGGTTACTAAGCAACTTTGAATTTAGAAACACTTTTAAATAAGCAACTAATCACATTAATATTTGATGTATAAAATACGGGTGTGTAAAATCTATATGGATTTTAACTATAAATACGATTGTATTAGTGTTAATCAATTTAGCATTTAAATTGATAAAACTAAAGCCATGTGACATACGAAGGCATTAGCACCGCTGCAGAGAGCCTAACATTGCGCAACTAGCGTAACCTGGACAAAGAAAAATTAACGTAATTTGAACTGACAAACATTGGAGATCAACTGCCGAGAATAGGTGGTGTATATGGTTGTAGTATTTGTGGGGACGATAGCGTCATCAAGCTAACAGGCAAAACTGGGCATGCACGGACGACTCATCAGGATGGATGTAGGTAATGTGTATTTTCTATGTATTTGCTGATTTGTTTTGTGAAGGAAAACGGAAAGAAAACAAATGGATGTCATCATGATGTCAGCAAGCATGTCATCAAGCTAGCTAAGTAATGGGTATCGAGATGGATCAGATAGGGAGTTCTAGCAGGGCATAACATGTCTACGTGCATGCGAGTAGTGCATGGCGTGGTGCCGCTGGAGCAACAGGCATCTCGGTTAGGAGGATGAAAACGTATCTACAGATATTGACCTTGTAAGCTTCATGTTGTTGTGGTTCTTGTCATCGGTAAGAGATCGGCAACGGGTTACGTCAGAGGCATAAAGCGCGCTGGCGGGCTGCGTTTGTGAAAGACAGAGACGAAGGCAAGAGATGTCTGTGGATTGCTTACCATCGTCTGCACAGCAAGGGAGACTGCGACCTCCGCGGCGGCAGGCGGATCGACGGAACGGACGAACAGGTGCCTGTGAAATTCGGTGGCGATGAGGTCAAGACAGAAAGATTGATCGAGAGGCGGTACTGAGAGGTTCTCTACCTCGGAGGGCTTCCGGCCGGCGACTAACTCCGAACCACGAAGACGCGGCACCTGGCCACGGCGGCTTTGGCAGATGGCCGGATCGCACTCGGCGAGACAGTTCGTATTGTGGCGACGCGAAGCTAGGGTTTAGGTTACGGTTGCGCTGCGCATAGGATCCTATTTACGTGGGAGAGGCAGAGCAAGCTGCTGGGCTTCTTGGCCGAAAAAGAAAGGAGGAAGGGGCACTAGAGCAACGGGCCAGGATGAGGAGGCAAGGCCGACTGGGCTCAAAGCAAGGTGAGGGAAAGAAATCTCTTTTCTTTTATTTTGCATTTATTTCTAAGCCTTTTCAAAAGCAATTCGATTAATTTTGAGTTTTGGATCAAAGACACTCAAAACAATAAACAATATGCACCAGCATGTATGCACAATCATGTTTCTACTTCCTATGATAATTTTTAATTCAAAGAAAGATTTTTATTTTCCTATGTTCCCATGAGCACAACAAGTCATAAATAAATCATTTTTACTCTATTTCCAAAAGTGCAAAATTTGGGGTTTTTTACGACTGAATATAGAGCCACCCCTAAAATCAATTTTTTCAGAAATCACAAAAAGTGAAAAAAATATAATTTTTCTAATCCAAGGAGGCCTCCATCAGTCAGCCACCTGCATTTTTTTCACATGAAAATCATGTGCTCCGCAACCAATGGAATTCAAACCTGCGACCTCCCGCATGTAACCTCCTTTACCACTGCTCCTCACACTCATTTGTGTTTATATTAGATTTTCTTTCCGCACATATTATCCGAAACTGAATTTAAATTGATTCTAAATGAGTTTAAATCAAAAAGTTATCAACTACAAAGTTTTATAACTTTTAAGATCTACAACTTTTGTTTTTGGTGTTATTCATGCAAGGTCGTTTACAAAATTTAAATTTCAAATATGAGAGAGAAAGATAAGTTTTAGTCAGAGAGAAAAAAGAGAAATCAAAGTTCTTCACCAATTTAAAATTGAGCTTCAAACAAAATTTTAAAGCATCAAATGAATTCATGGAAAAGTTGTAAACAACAAAAGTTGTACAACTTTTCAGATTTTGCAACTTTTATTTTGGTCATTCCTCCATCCAAGATTATTTTGAAAAATTCAAATATTAGTACAAATGAGATTTGTAGGGCAGCTAGGCATTAAGCTGCCCTTACAAATAGGGCCATTTGTAGGGCGGTTGATAACACCATCTGCCCCTACAAATCCTACAATATGAATTTATAGTGGCGGCTCAATATAGAGTCGCCCTTAAAAAAGATGACGTTACTATAAATCGGTTGTGCAGTGGCGTATGAAGTACGAACTTCGGCCGACACCTTACGGATGCACCGGCCACACCTCAAATCCTCAATCTAGCGAGGCGCACACGGAAAAAAGTTAAGTCCTGGGCCTTGTTTAGATTGCCAACTTGGGCTTGGCAAAGTTGGCATTTTGTCATAAATACGCACTTTGTAGCATTTCGTTTGTATTTGGTAAAAATTATCCAAACTTTGACTAATTAGGCTCAAAATGTTAGATCTCATGAAAGTATAACCAAACTGTGTAATTTGTTTTTGATTTCATCTACATTTAGTACTTCATGCATGTGTAGAAATTTTGATGTGACGGGGAATCTTTTTTGCATTGTGCGAAATTTTGATGTGACAGGGAATCTTCTTTTTGCATAGTGCCAAATACTGGAATTGGGAGCCCAATTCGAGCATCTAAACAAGGCCCTCCTTTTAGCCTGCTAGCCATGGTAGCCCTTGGATCTTTGTTGGAGGGTAAATGGAGAGAGTAAAAGTTAGGTCGTAATTTGCTTGAGTAAAGTCAGATCCAGAATTAATAAAAAAAAAAATATGGATCCAGGGGGCATATCCACATTGTTTCAGGAAATGAGATCCGCGGTCTCGATCTGTCGTCCTCGCTGAACAGGTAAACCTAGAAAAAAATTAAATATTCTGTAAATAAAACTATGAGGCTACTAGGCTACCACCTGCAGCGTGTGAGATGAAAAACCAGCTGCAACAACGGCTGCTGCAGCCGCTTTTCTCTCTCACACAGAGTATACTGTAGCCACGCTGCAGGCTGAAGCCGAACTGACTGGTAAGCAGTTTGAGGATATAAATTAAGCATCAGACAGAGTTATATATATTTTGTTACTGTACATTAAAAAAAACGTCCTTTCTGAGAATGGTATGTTTCTATTTTTTACAATGACACAAATATATTAGTTAAGGTAAGAAGCGTTATAAGGACATGGAAGATTCTTCTAATTTATATAATCAATAGTGCACCTACTATGATGGTAAGGTAAGCTCGTGTGAGATTTAAGATCATGGATCTGAATTTTTGAAAAAACACGTCATGTTTCCCGCAAAGAAAACACCATCACGGATCTGAAATTTTGAAAAAACACATGTCATGTTTTGCTCAAAAGAACCCCAACACCTCCCCATACTATTACATTATTATATAATTTTCTTTGTCTTTTTCGAGACAATTTGTAGAGGCAGGCCACCTCACCAAACACCGTAGAGATCGATTTTTAGTGCCGAGTTCCACTCCCACCCATACCATTGCCTTATTTCTACTAACCCTTAGATAGATGAAGTAAACGAACAAAAACACAATAATGTCCAGTTCAATTAAGCAACAAATTGAGTTGGAAAAACAGAAGAAATGTACCTTATAGCTGTTGGTCAAGACAAAAAATGGCAGGTAGGAGACTTGTCTCTTTCACTAGACATCAAGATAAGGCAAGAGATGAATCGGTTATTTTCACCGATTGGTTGTGAGACTTTGCAGCCGTCGGTTTTATTTCATTTTGTCTACTTTATCCTTTGGACGGCACAAGTGCCTCCAATCAAGTTTGGGAGCGTCTAATGCCTGGCAACAAATCGAGCCCTAATTTGCTCGTAGGTTTCCTAGTTATCATAAGCTAGCTATATACGTATACAACAACGACAGCGCTGACGATCTGATGAGCTGATAAGGATGATGGTTATGTAGTCGCTGTAAGCTATTCTATACAGCTACAGCTTTCGATTATTGGCCAATTAATTAATTATCTATCCCAGGTGCAGCATGGAGATTAAGTTTTAAACAAAGTACTTACGTGATGACTATGCAACAGAGAGCTAACTTGTCATAGTTTCATTCCACATAAAATAAGGTCATCATTGTGTGTGGGGACTTGTCTAGAATATATGCATAACAGAGCTAATTTCCCTATACGAATTAAAGGGGTTTGTTAACAATATAGCAAGTTCTATGGAATGAAAATTGAAACGATGAATCGAATTATATTACATAACTAAAGAAGGAAATAGAATTCAATTAGAAAATAACCCCTTGCGCACATCCACAATCTGCAACAACCGTCTTATATTAGTGAATAAATGATAACAGCTGGCTACCACAACTATTTTAACATATCCTGCACAAAATATAGCTTTAGGTGCTTATCCTAGAAAGCTACAAGTATTTCAGTTTAATTGAAAAACTATTATAACTTCCTCATCAGTTACTATAGACCCAGTCATCAGACTCTATGACTTGCATTGGGTGGGTCGCAATTTCATCATCTAGTAGAGATGGAGCAAGGAAGTATATATATGCATAGGATGCGACAAAGATAATCAACATATATAATAATATAGCGCCGCTCAATAAGCTTGCAATCAACACTACACCACAACACCACAATTAACACCGGATGGTTACGATCTTTGAAAGCCATATATAGCGTTAGACAATCTGACCCTAGGAACATATAGCGTCGGACTTCGGCGACGGCTGTAAGTCCCGGACGCTAAAACTCTTTAGCGTCGGACCACACCTATAGCGTCGACAGTCTAATGCCCTGAATAATTTTAGCGTCGGACCATCCATTGCTGTTCTTTAGCGTCAGATGCTATGTTAGCACACATATAGCATCAGATCATCCAACAGTCCATCCATTTATAGTGTCAGATTGTTCAATGGGGCCATAAATAAGCAAAAAAAAAAAAAAATACAATTAGGGGTCTCTCTCTCTATATATATATAAGATACACACATAAAGATTCATGTTCCATCACATAAAGATACACACATACATTGCATGAAGGTCAATATATATAACATGCAATCTTGTCTTGCATAATTGTTTGGATCATCCAAAGTCAAGCACCAAAAATTACATCCAATCCACATTGCAACAAGCAATCTTAGTATTTTTGGATTACATCCAATCCACATTGCAACAAACAATCATTTCAAGTAACTCAAAAATCAAAAGCAATTATAGTACACCCACTAGATTGGAGAACCCTTTCTAGAACTTCAAGCCAAAGAACTTCCCTGAAAAAATATAACAACCATGTAATTAGACAAGTGAATAAAATATATGAAGCTGTTGTGCAATATAAGTTTGTAACAAGCCAAGTGTAGACATCCTTTTTCTAGAAACTGAAACCAAATTACATGTTTTTTATAATGTAAGGCAGGAGTTAGACATCAGCCCGAAATGAGTGTTTTGCGTCAAAACTCGGGCCAACAGACAAGATTATGTCACCACTTAGGCTACTGCAAGGACCATCAAGCCCATTTGACCTTAAGCGTAGTCCTGGTGCCCTGACTAGGAGGCAATTATTTTCTACTTAACTAATATCAGCAACCCAAGTTGATGAAATTGTCTTTAAAATTATCCTTATTTATTGCCATCTTTCATAGCAAGTACGAGGAAGGAAGGAGCATTTGTGTGTGCGTGTACGGGACCATCTCATGGTATTTGTGTGTGTGTGTACAGGACACTAGATGATCTCATGAAGTACTAGCCAAAGTTGATGAAATTGAAAACAAAAACTTGAAAGTGGAAGAAGCATTTGTGTGTGCATGCCATAGTTGGTCAATAGATTTTTTTCATTTGGTCACTATGTTTGTACAGGGAAAGATGAAGCATTTTGACATGCAAAATTTAGGGACATACTGCAGGTGCCATTGAGAGGTGTATCAGATGGTTTCTTGCAAGTCTTCTTCCCGCATTCCCTTACCTATCACAGCACAGATATGTTTAATTAGGAACATTGTTCAGTTTTTCTGAGCAAGTTACGTTAGCATGTAATTTATATCTCAAGCTCCTTGTAAGTCTAATGTAAACCGTAACACTATCTCAATCTCCTTATATGCATCAGTGATGAGACTCCAATGTAACCGATATTTAGAAATGAGAACTGCAAAACATATGTACTGATATAAGAATAGTTCATGCAAAGCATGTCGGGTTAAATGGCACCAATGTTGTGTTACTTACCATAGTTCATGTAGCATGTCGGGTTAAATGGCACCAATAAAAAATAGTTCATGCGGCATTTCAGGTTACTTACATATGTACTCGCACCAATGTTGTGTTACTTACGAGATAGAGATGGCGATGATCATTTGCGGCACTAACATGGACCTGTGGGAAACAAAATAATAGATATCCTAAGTATATTTCAAAATCACATTCAATTCACCGGATATGCAACACAAAGGTACTGAAGTTTGCTAAATAATAGATATCCTAAGAGCACCTTGGATTCCATCATCCCAAACCGGTGAGCACACCGCCACTTGCGGCGTGTTCTGCGATTGCTCACGCATCCGAGAAAAAAGCGTCATTAGAAACGATGTGCACACCAACATAGACATGCAAAGACAGTTCAGATTAATTGAGCAGCCCCGAGGTCTTTCATTGCTGCTCTTATCGACCTGCATATATAGCACAAGCAAGATAATATCAACTTGTATGCACACATCCGGTTTGCTTGAACTATTAGAAAAAGAGGCACAATCGCACATTCAGGCAGCTATTTATAACGCATACAACTCGGTTTCGCACAAGAATGGGGAAGAATGAAATGCATATACACGAAGGAGCTCGTCATTGGCAAAGAGCTCGATGGAGGAGGCATGGAGAACAAGGGTTCACATGTCGCTGATCCGCCGAGCCCGTCATGATGCACACACCTGATGCAGTTTAAAATAGCTCGATTCAAATAATGCGGCTTCAAATTAGTTGAGTGACCGAGCGACTACATAGAATAGTAGGCAAACTCCTCAACTTTAAACCCATAAAAACATATCACATACCTATAGGTATGAAGGTGCAATCGACTAACCATTTCTTGATTGTATGAACATTTCTATCCAAATCCACTTCTAAGAAACATTCTTGAACTTGGCTACACCACGCATGTAGCACCATCAAGCAAAATGAGATTGACTTGATGTAAGCACGGTGCAAGTGAAAGACCTTTCTTTTTAATGCCGGAGGAATTCTATAGTTGGCTACAATAAGAAAAGCAAAACAATCTTCTAGCAATTAACAACTCTAAATTCAGATTGCTTCAAGCATGATATTGAACAAGATCAAACTCATGTGAGAGAGTTCTATTAATAAATAAGAGAGTTCTACTCATAAATAAAGGCAAATTAGACATCTTGGTGGCACAAGATAAATAAGCAAGATTGAACTAACTAAAATTTTCAGCCCTGAGTTATGCGAATAGCGGGAAAAAATGCATAAAAGTATCGAGAAACTCTTAGCTCTTTCATATTTGCTCCTATCGACCTACAAGTAAAAGCCTGATAGCAAAGATTATATAGCTGCTCTTATATTTCTATTACTATGAAACCAATGATATCTTGGAGCAACGAGTTAGCTATACAAGAGGGAAAATCATCATATTATATTAGCCACGGTCCATGTCCGACCAAGAGAAACTAGTAGTGACAAGTGAGTATCAAAGTAATATGAAATACAAGGGGAAACAACTTACAACTGGCAGAGGCTACCGCGTGAACAATATCAACGACCTCTTGGTTGGTTAAGTGCTCCCACTACTAATTTCTACCTCACGAGGAGGCCATGCATCAAAACGGCAACCACATTACCACGCCTAGCACAAAGATCACAATTTGGTTCATTGAATACTTGCTTTCTAAATGAAATAATGGCGAGCTAGCTTCTGAAAAATTCAAGACCTACCTTTCTCAAAACACTTCTCCCAAAAATCTGAGCAAACACATATCAGTTTTTTTATGGAACAAACAAAAAATTGTCCGGGAAGTGCATAACTAATTGCATAAGCGAGATCCCGACAACTACATGAATTTCAACTTCTACAACTAGCATTCTTGAAGGTAAGCATTCTTGAAGGTAGGCATCATTGCTTGATAGTGACAACTCACAAAGAAACTTTCATCATGACCGGAAATTTGAACTTGCACGCTACCGGCTAACGAACATTTCAAGAAAAAAACAGGTAAAAGAGAGAAGAACTAGCATGAAACATCTGAAAAAAAAAAAAATTGGACGAAGTATTGCATCACAATTTCATGTTAACTCGACTGAATTCATATCTTAGGTGTAAGAAAAAAGAGAGCTAACAGATGCATGAACAAACACCTAGCATCTATTTTGAAAGAAATATAAAATCACAATTTGATATTAACTCAACTGAATTCACATCAGTATCTCAAAAAGACAAGTGCTAACTGGAGCATAAAACATACATAAAGAGTTCAACCGAAACCATATGGTCCATATCTCAAGTGTAAAGAATTGAAGAACTAACAGGCGTATGGTATGAAACCTACAGATACAAGCATTTACTTTGTAACCATCACAGTTTAATGTTAAATTAACTGAGCTCATATCTGAATGTAAAGAAATGGAGAAGGTAACAGGCACATGAGAAAAACAGGATCATGAGTGGGGTTAGGATTGTCTTTGCACATGGGTTTGGATCGGGTTGAGTTCAGTTAAATTAGTGTGGGTTGGGATCGGATTGGATTCACTTTGTCAAATCAATTGGATCAGGATTGGGGCCGGATCAGCCCATTACCAGACTGACCTACGCACCCAAGGACGAAACCTCTAGTAGAAAATATAAATTCACCGATCGAGCAGAATTCTACCCGCGAGAGATGCACGAAGTTCACCACCTAAGAAGAAGGGGAGTGGAGGGGGCAAACTTATCTCACCTCACGGCGGTTTCCTCGGTCCACCTTCAATGGGCGTGCCGACCACGAAGCGGCCGGCGGCACGAGGGACGGGGGGCGCCGCGCTTCCTCTCGTTCTCGGCGGGCAGCGGGGACTGGCCGGGCTTCCTCCGTCGGGCAAGGTTCACCTTGGAAGGGCGACCACGAAGCGGCGGCGGCACGAGGACGAGGGCGGCTGCGGCTTTCCTCTCGCGTTCTCGGCGGGCAGCGGGGATGGCGGGCCGTCCGTCTGGGCGGCGTCTTGGTGTGAGGATGGGCACCGTCGGGTGTGGGATTGATGGGGTCGGGGTGGGGAGATGGCTGGCAGCGGCGGGTGGGAGAGATGAGGGCGTCGGGGGTGAGGGCTGGCCGGCGGCGTCAGGGTAGGGATGGGGGGCGGGGATCGGGGGATAGGTGGCGCGGCGGGATGGCGGGGGATAGGTGGTGGGCGGCGTCGGGAATTCGTGAGACCGGGGCGGCTGCAAGTTAGACGAGATCCAGCGAGAGTGGGAGATAGAGAGGCGGCGGGGGGATTTGGCACCTAGGGTTTCATTTCCATCGCGGGCGCGCGGCGAGGCCAAGAATTTTCACGGGCGGGCCAAAATTTACGCAGCCCATATATTTTTCGCCGATTAAGAGACGCCGTGGTGGCTTTTAGGGGTCGGCCCGAGGGACGCAAAGGTTTAGCGTCCGATAGTATATCGTTAAAATAGGATTTCAAGGCGTCGAGCGTCTCTCGGCGGGGTTTTCGGCGTCGGACCATCCATCAATAAAGATTTTTTTAGCGTCGGATGTTAGGTTGGTGATTCGGTGTTGTGGTGTAGTGCAACTATATATTGATGGCCACCAAATTGTTATTAGTTAAAGTATGTCTTTAGTAAACATAAAATTGTAAGAAAAATATGGCTAGATTAACTAATAAGATATACATTTTATTCTACTTGTGCTTTGTGTAAATTTGCATCAAACCATCGAAAAAGGTTCTACCCTACTAATGCACCAACTTCGCTACGTTTAGAATTATTTAAATAAACGTTCGGATTACTTCTTAATCTTCTCTCTCGTTACTCAAAACGCCATTCAACGATCGGGATTAAGTGTATGGTCCTCCACCCGTCGTCAAACACTTGCCCGCAGCCTTCCTCCTACGATCGCCTTAATTTTCTCCTCCTTCCTTTTTCCGCACTCGAGCTCTCCATCTCCGGTCCTCCTATGGATTCCTTTCCTCCTATGGATTCATTTCCGCCCGTCGTCGATCGTTCCGTCAGGGCGCAGCGGCATTGGCGAGTCAAAGTCCCGCGCGTTGGCGGCTTGGCGGCGGCGCGAGGCCGACTCCCCACGCGGGCGGCGGGCGGCGTTTGGCGTCGGCGGCGGGGCCGACTCCGATGTCGCCCCTGATCTTATCCCATCCAGCGTCGATGGCCATGGCGACGGGGACAGAGGTGAGAACAAAGGAGGGAGCAAATCTGCACAGCCTCCCTTCGCCCCGCTCGCTGATCTATACGCGGCCTCCAACTGTAGACGCCTACCTCCTGCCGCCTGCTTCCCCTCCGGCGGCTGTGTGCCTCCTGCTCCTCTGCTTGCCGTGATTACAAGGCCACATCTCCGCTGAGAAGGGAGACCCATCGGTCTCCCAGGTAGCATCATCTGTCCCATCATCTCTTTCCTTCTTTTCTTTAACTAAAAAAACTCCTCTTGTGACTCCTCTGATCTCAGCCTCTCTCCCCTAGCATGGACGGAATCACATGGATTCGAGCAGCATGTGTGGAGATTGCGAGTAAGATGGCACTAATCAGGCGTTTCCAGATTTTCTGGTGAGCATCTATGATGGCGTTGAAAGCTGATATTGATTGTTTCTTTGATGGTCTTTGTTTATGCAGGTGTTCTCGACTTAATTAGAAAGGAAAATTTTCTCATCTTGGAGAAAATAGTGGAAATGACCCTGTGATTCCTATGGAAACGACCATGTCCATGCTCTTGTGTACTCGATTTTCTTAATTTGAGGTCCTTCATTAACGATGCATCTTCAAATTGTCACAACGATGGAGGTAACTGTCCTTACAGTTCTTTGTATTTTTGGTTCAGCTATGCTCTTTACTTTCAGTTTTGCAAGGCTGTTGTGAGAGGATTGGTTAGCTTGCCTGTGGGTTGGGCATTACCAACTGTGCTTATTTGTTTTGTTGCCACTTGCCAATTGTCAGCACACTAATTTGAGTAGGTGATGTGAGAACTTGGAACCTGGAAGATGGTTCTTGTGATTTTTTTGGCAACTGTTTCAGTATCTAACTATCTAGCTTGGAAGATGGTTGTTAATGGTGGCGGTTTTTTGGCTTGCGTCATGATTACGTGGTGGTGCTGTCGGCCAATTGGTTTGCTTGCTTCTTCGACATCCTCAATGGCGCTTAAGATATTGGGAGTATATATATTGCCACATTGACAGTTTGTCCGTAAAACACTCATGTTTGTTAGTTGTTAGCAGTTGCAGCATGCTTAATTATTTCTTTTGGCTGCAGAGTGCTGATGGTGCACTAGAATCTGTCTGCTTATAGAAGTTATTGGATGCTACCTGCGTGCACTGGGTATCTATATGGAGAAAGTAAGAGCTGCTACTAGAGTGCGAATGCGATATTGGAGTGCGATCTTCATTTGATTAAAGGGCTAATCTCTAGCAAGGCACACATAAAAGTACAGTACAGTACATAGAACAAATGGTAATGCTGTTGTTTGATTGTGTTGTGCATATGCAACTTTGCTGCTTTCTCTTACTTTAAATTAATCATTAACCATACCTGAACAGTCATTTAGAGTTTCAGTTTAGTAAATGGAAAATAATTTTTTGTTTACCAACATATTTTCTTAGCCCTGTTAAGAAAAAATTGACACCAATGACTATTGAGCCATTGAATGCCATGTCAATGGTAGCTCACTCATGATCATGATGGTTCTCAAAATTCAGTGACCAGAGCTGCAAATCCTGTGAATCAAACTAGATCTCAAAACAACAGTGTTGGTCCCTTAAATAGTATAGTAGTGGCATATAATGCTAAGTTTTTAAGATGCATGTGACATTTAATCCATCTAATTCTGCAGGAAGTGAAGAATCAGGCCGTTTGTGGAATCGATCTCCTGTATGACGAGATAAGGCCTGCGGTTGAAGAGCACGAGAGGGAAAAGTGGATCGAGGCCAGCTGCTGCAAGTACAGAGCTGAATTCGACCTATATGCTGCAATAATCAATAACAACATTGCCTCCACACCGCTGAGATCGAAGGATGATGTTGCCCCGAGAGAGCACAACGAATTGAAGTACATGGAGAGCGGTTCCTGATTTGGCTTGAATGAGGTGTTTGGTTATTTGATTTGTTTGCTTATGTATTGCCGTAGCATTAGCATGGGCATTATAGACTATAGCTATACCAAATCCAATTATATTCTCCATATAGGATGTGCTCATGGATATCTGAGCTGCATGATGTGACTTATTTCTGATTGTCTATTGCCTATGATGTCTTGTCATTTCTGGATTAATGTGTATATATAAATTTTCTCTTAGAAGTTATAGTGAGTTTCCGTTAGTGAGTCAACAAAAATTTTCTATAAAATCGACATTTTTCTTGTTTCATATGCATTCTAAAAATATTATCGTAGCGTTAGCACGGGCACTATACTAGTAATCAATAGTGCACCTACTATGATGGTAAGGTAGGCTCGTGTGAGATTTAAGATCATGGATCTGAATTTTTGAAAAAACACGTCATGTTTCCCGCAAAGAAAACGCCATCACGGATCTGAAATTTTGAAAAAACACATGTCATGTTTCGCTCAAAATTCCAACACCTCCCCATACTATTACATTATTATATAGTTTTCTTTGTCTTTTTCGAGACAATTTGTAGAGGCAGGCCACCTCACGAAGCACCGTAGAGATCGATTTTTAGTGCCGAGTTCCACTCCCACCCATACCATTGCCTTATTTCTACTAACCCTTAGATAGATGAAGTAAACGAACAAAACACAATAATGTCCAGTTCAATTAAGCAACAAATTGAGTTGGAAAAACAGAAGAAATACCTTATAGCTGTTGGTCAAGACAAAAATGGCAGGTAGGAGACTGGTCTCTTTCACTAGACATCAAGATAAGGCAAAGAGATGAATCGGTTTTTTCACCGATTGGTTGTGAGACTTTGCAGCCGTCGGTTTTATTTCATTTTGTCTACTTTATCCTTTGGACGGCACAAGTGCCTCCAATCAAGTTTGGGAGCGTCTAATGCCTGGCAACAAATCGAGCCCCTAATTTGCTCGTAGGTTTCCTAGTTATCATAAGCTAGCTATATACGTATACAACAACGACAGCGCTGACGATCTGATGAGCTGATAAGGATGATGGTTATGTAGTCGCTGTAAGCTATTCTATACAGCTACAGCTTTCGATTATTGGCCAATTAATTAATTATCTATCCCAGGTGCAGCATGGAGATTAAGTTTTAAACAAAGTACTTACGTGATGACTATGCAACAGAGAGCTAACTTGTCATAGTTTCATTCCACATAAAATAAGGTCATCATTGTGTGGGGACTTGTCTAGAATATATGCATAACAGAGCTAATTTCCCTATACGAATTAAAGGGGTTTGTTAACAATATAGCAAGTTCTATGGAATGAAAATTGAAACGATGAATCGAATTATATTACATAACTAAAGAAGGAAATAGAATTCAATTAGAAAATAACCCCTTGCGCACATCCACAATCTGCAACAACCGTCTTATATTAGTGAATAAATGATAACAGCTGGCTACCACAACTATTTTAACATATCCTGCACAAAAATATAGCTTTAGGTGCTTATCCTAGAAAGCTACAAGTATTTCAGTTTTAATTGAAAAACTATTATAACTTCCTCATCAGTTACTATAGACCCAGTCATCAGACTCTATGACTTGCATTGGGTGGGTCGCAATTTCATCATCTAGTAGAGATGGAGCAAGGAAGTATATATATGCATAGGATGCGACAAAGATAATCAACATATATAATAATATAGCGCCGCTCAATAAGCTTGCAATCAACTATATATTGATGGCCACCAAATTGTTATTAGTTAAAGTATGTCTTTAGTAAACATAAAATTGTAAGAAAAATATGGCTAGATTAAGTAATAAGATATACATTTTATTCCACTTGTGCTTTGTGTAAATTTGCATCAAACCATCGAAAAAGGTTCTGTTTTCTACTAAGAAACCGAAAGTAGTATTTCTTTTATGATATGTCAATATGTAATTCTTGCTTTTTTATTCTCACTCTATATTATTAGAACAAAAGGGTGAGGAGCTGCTAGTTATTGTGGGTGACAAATTAGGTCCATCAAGTGCATACTAATTAAGTGTTGGCCTCTATTCCTAGTACCCGAATTTGCAGCCATTATTAGTACATTTAATAAACATTTTATCTAAAGGCCCTCAATTCTTTCTACTTAAGCCTTTCTTTTTCCGCTTGCAATCGTGCCTGAGTGCACCCTGTGCCCCATCCTGCCCTCCACATCCCATCTCTGTGAGCTGCCACCTCTCCCCACTTCCATCCTACCCTATTGGGTAGGATTCCCTTGTCCGAACATTCTCCACATATCATCCTTCACTATCGTTCTACCCTCTCTCCATTACAAATTATAATACATTTTGGCTTTTTCGGATACGTAAATTTTTTCTAGAAAAACCAAGATGTCATATACACTTGTCTAGATATATCAGTAAAACAATTGTCGAGGCGTGGGCGGGTGGCTGCCGGCGGCAGCGGTTAGAGCGGCGTGGGCGGTGGCGTGCGGCAAGGAGGGGCGGCGGCATGTGGCTAGGGTAGGAGAAGGGGCGGCGTGCATGGGAGAGAGGAGAGGGATAGGGATCGAGCTTTCACTCGTCTATTATTTGATTCAATTGATTACATCTCCCTAGTATTTATAGTCCCTATGGGACTTGACTCCTAAGCAAACTAGGAGATCCTTATAGGTTTGGATTCTCCTCCCTATCTTAATAAACTCAATTTCCTATCTCAGGCGACTCTTTCCTAAACCAACTAGGGCTTGATATGGAAGTTCATGATGGCCTTTGTGGGTCGAGGCGGTGGCAGACCGCGATGCCCCCCACCTCTCCTCCGGCATGCGCCCCTAGGGCATCTTTGCTTGGGGAAGCCTAGTGTGGCGGGCGGTGGCCTTTGTCACCTTCTTGGGCCCTAGTTGGCCCATTTATTTCGCCATGGAGGGTAGCCGGGTTGTGCGTGTGACGGTACTCCCCCTTCCCCGATCGGCGCGTCCTCGCGCTAAAACATTCTCCAAGAGATGGAGTTGTTTGTTGGTCGCAGAGTGCCCTAGGGAATCTCCATAAGTTGGACAATAACATGTCCAAGTTGCTGTAGTCCTACCCATCATCGTTGATGTCGGTGGCAAAGATGAAGGAGTAATGGCAGGAGTTGAAGTAGCCCGAGATGATGTAGTTGTAGGCCGTGTCATCCCATCTAGGGCCGTGGGTGTGGTTAGCGTCCGACAAATCAACACGAGGTAATAAGCCTGTGAAGTGTAGCATTCTCAAGACCCATAGGGGTCATGAGAACAGTTTACGTCCTATGTTGATGATTCCTCGAAAGCCCCTGCACACTGTAGTCGGTGCCTGGGGAGGTCAAAGTTGTGTCAAAATGTCACATGGTGCCAAACAGTGTGTCTCCTATGGTGTCATAGGCCGGAGATATGAGTAGATGGCCACTCTCCTAGTGTACGGTGATGTTGACACCATTAAAGGACAACTGTTGCTGACGGTAGGGGATGCGTCGGCCATGGTTCCAGTAGTAGTATGTTTGATGGGAATGCTTGTAGTGTCGGGTTGGAAAGCTGCTTTGCATGGAAGCCAATTGCAAGTAGGTTTGGAGTTGTTGTACCAAGTGACTCCAATGTGTCCTAAAGTAGTGGTGAGGTGGTAGGGACATAGAGGCGGTTGTCATATTAGATGACGCCTTCTCTAAGTGTCCATCTTTGGAGCGATCACTGAATTGCGATGGTGTTGTAGATGATCTCAAGTTCATTTTCATCCCCATTAGCCATGCAAAGCTTAACGAGGATGTCGGTAATGTCGATGGAGTGGGATGTTGTTGATGGTAGATAACTACCATTTTTAAACCGTCAACAATTCTTGAAAAAGGGCTTAAATCAATCACCAACATAGACTTAGGGGTTTAAACTAACAATTTCCACAAGTTTTTCGTGATTCTATGATTTAACAGGGATTATTTAGAAAAAGAACCAAGGATGGACCCACATGGCGGTGTATATTGAAGATTGTGCACCTCATTACATTGAAGAAGGTTCTAGAGGACTTGGGAAGGCAATTCCACTGAGGCGCACCACGAGTGCCGGTGGGGCCGGCCCGACCCCACCACTAGGTCGGCCGGCCCGGTGGCATGGCGTGTCAGCCTCTCATTTTACGTCGGTTCCTCCACCGCCGTAGGGATCTCATCTCAACCATCATTGAAGGTCGGTTTGATACGAGGGGCCCTGGTTCATTCCATCGGGCTATATAAGCAAGGCCACGCCCCTAGGGTTTTAGGCAATTCATTCAAGCCATAAGCGAAGATCAGAGATCATCTCTCCACCAAAGAATTAGAATAGCTATTCCAGTTCTTCAATTCCTAGATAGGTTAGCTAGCAAGGTTTAAGTAGAGTTTGGGTGCAACGCTCAGGATTCTAGATCGCTGTCATCAAGAGTCTAGTATAATCTTTTGTATCTTACTCCTACGACTTTATTCTAATCAATATTATGTTTTTATTTATTATATTCCTAGTTTTCTCTAGTAGTATATTTGATATAGTCATTAATGATTTTATGCATATGATCGCAAAGCGCTTAGCTCAGTACTCGAGTGGGTTAATTGGTTGGCTTTATGCAAGCATGGTGCTTATATACTATTTACACGTGGATGCATCTTATATTACGGGTTCAGGGGTAGTTCACGAGATGTGACACTCTCGTTGATTCCTCGTAGTCCCCACCTAGCGTATAAGGCAAGTAGAACACGGTTGCGATGGAAGTCTTGCTCGTTCGTAATCTTCCTTAGTAATGTTCCATATGCTTAAATAAAGAGTCATTATGCTATACATGATTGTATATGTGCTAGAGTGTACAAAAAGACTTAGTAAATTAGGAATGACATAGGGATTCAATCTCTTAACTAATCTCTTGGGTGACCTTGCTTTTTATGATGAGTAGTCTATATATATCTCTGAATGTTATCAATTAAAGTTTACATTTATTATCTATTGTTTATTGGCTTACCCCTACCTAAGTAAGTGACTGTGTGAGTAATCATATTTGACAATTATCTCTAAGCCAACCCTATGGCTCCTCCCGTGGTAAAAATATAAATAACGATACCTAGATTACTCGGTGAAATCTTTTGCAATGGTATTTAATGCGTGCGTTTCTTGGATTTCCTTTATAAGTTATTTTCAAGAGTTCAATTATACCAACCCATGCATTTCTTGCATTCGCTAGGGATGACAAACTAGTATTAAGGTGATGCTAAGAAATTCTAAAAGGTGTGTTGTTAATTGTAGTTGTTGGTGTAGAATGGGGTGCTCATGGATGATCTATTGATGTTGATCTTTGCCAGGGGCGTTTTGTTGTTGTCGAGCCACAAGGTCGGCTAGCGAGGTGTAGCCATGTTAGGGCATGGCGCCGGTGGTGCTACTATAGGCGGCTCATGTTGGAGGGCTTGGATTCTTCCTCCCACGGATCTCTGGCGCTCTTGCCCGTTCGTGGATGGTTTGTTAGTGGGCGGCGAGGTGGGTGGGCTCTTCTGTGACCTCCAAGTCACGGGCAGGCGGATGGCCACCTCCATCTCCGTGGGTGGTGTGTAGCTACCGTCTCCCAAAGCCATGTTGGGAGGCGGACCCGAAGAGGTTGACTTGGTGTGGTGTGCTATCGAGGCTAATGTGTGTTGCATAAGCCAAGAAAGCGTCGACTACATGGTGGGGACCCGGTCGTTCTGGCGTCATGATTTGCACGGTGGCTAAAAGTCACGTAGTATGGCCTTGAGAATGCTACCTAATCGCTAGCGACTTCTCTGCATCATCCATGCATACCATAGTTGTGTTGCATCGGTAAGATGACAAGCTACATAGAGAACACGATCATCTTGTGGAGTGTTTTGTAGTTAAAAGAGGGTTTGCATCCTTGCCACCTAGGATCTTTGGATCTGTTAGGCCGTCGAGATGTCGGCGTCATCAACAATGTTACAACGCTTAGTTGACATGAAGGGGGCTATAGTCCCTAGTGCGAGGAGGGTCGGGCCGGAGGAGAAGGCGCCACGATTGCCCGGCAGGTGGTGTCTGTGCAACCGGGTGCAGAGCATTGAGAGTTGTTGGTGATGTCATCGTGCTCGATGAAACCTATAGCAATGAGGTGGGTTCTAGCAATGCCAGAAGGCTAGCGACCGGTGGAGGCTAGTCTTTGGATGTTGGGGATCATCGGGTGGAGTAGCCGGTTGGTGTTCCTCGGATGGGGAGCCTTACTCGATTTTACCTCCATTCTTTGGGAACAAGGTGTTGGTGACTTCATTCGTGATCCGTGGGGTGTCGAGGAGGAGTTGGGTTCCTCTAGCTTGCTCTAGAGGTAGGATATGCCGGCTGTTGATGGTCCTTAATGTCAACTATAGACCATCAACTATTGCATAATCTGACACAAAATGAATTATAAAGCATAGTTGTAGGGTTTCATTCTAACGGGTTCCACGAGTTTTGGTGTTCTCATTTGTTTTATTGGATATTTGATATTTCACCATGTAAAAGTACCTCAAGTGATGAATTAGAGTACATCATACAAAGAGCTCATCGAGATGATGAAAATGGACATATCATTTGCTATATTTGGAGCCCGATTGAGAAAGATATCAATCCCGTGATGGATTCTGACTTGGGAAACTCTAGAACACATTAGAACTATCACTAACATAAGTTTAAGGGTTTAAACTGATAGAATTCCACAGCTTTGGTGAATTTATATTTTCTAGGGACTAAAACAAAAATTAGAACGGAGAGGATACCACCACAACATGATTCCTTGCACAAACCGATTAGGCATCGACACTAGAAGGATCTAGAAGACACGAGAACAAGGCGGGGGAGGTGAGACTTTGCTAGGTGGGGCCGGCCAGGCACCACCTAGGTCGGTCGGCTTTGGCCCACTGTCGAGACCTCTTCCTTCACTTGGCAAAGCACTCCACCGACCTAAGCTTCACATCTTGACCATTATACAAGGTCGGTTTGATTCGAGGGCCATGGTGCATCCCTCCAAGCTATATAACCAGCCCCAGACCTCCCTCCAGAAATTGATCTCTCATTGAGATGAAGAGGCGTCCCATGAAAGGATGATCTCTCAACTCTAGGAGAATTAGGGCTAGACTTCTCCAATGTAGTAGATTAGTTCTAGTTGAGAGTTAGGGGAGCGGAGCTACGCTGCAGTTTTGGAGAAGTCTTGAGGAGATTTGGTATATCTTTGTATCTACTCTTGTAAGACTTACGCTTTAATATATTTATCTTCTCTATTTACTTTTATGCCTTTCATGTGATTGGTTAGAATAGTTGTTATACCTTGGCATGGGATCTTCATTCGCATCGAGTATTTTAGTTATCATTTATGATTTGAATAGTAATCAATGGTATAGACATGATGTCTAGATTAGAGGTTACCTGAGATTGCACCCAATCCAGCGGATTGTTGTGGGAGCCGCAGGGGTAGTGACAATCCTAACGGCCAATGTATTCCACCTCATTTGGGTTGGTGTTCATAGGACTGTATTTAGAGCTCCCTAGCCCCCTTCTCATCCCTTTCTGTGGCTAGTATTCTATTATCCCAAAGTTCTATTATGTGATCGCTATATCTATTCATCCTCTATTACCATAGAACCAAAGTAATAGAGAAGTATATAGGAACATTGATCTCTCATGTTGTCCTCTCACTTTAACTAGCTACTCATTTATCATGGAATTTTCCTCTGTGTGTGCCACTATTCATAATTCCTATCATTTACCATTTACCCCTACTTTATTCTAGTTGATTTACTAAGTTAGTAGATACATGATGGTGATTTGTCGATTCTTTAACCACGGCTTCCCTATGGTAAAATATAAATAATGATACCTGAAATACTCCCAAGTAAAATGCTACAATGGTGTTGGTACTTTTTAATGTATGCAAGAGATTTCGCAAGCATCTGAGAAATACGATTGTAGCTTTCACTTGGAAGTATTCAGGGTATCATATTTTCCATAGGGAATGGAGGTATTTCTCCTAGCTAGTACACCCAAGGAACAACACAAGGGTAGAGATAGAAAAGTGGTAGAGATGGATTCCTATAGCTTTAGGGTCTTAAGGATAGCGTCGCAATACTTCTACTTGCTTACTTTGGGCACCGGATAACACTTGGTGCGCTTGGCGTTTGCCGGCCTACAGCTCTACCCCCGAACCTGGGACATGGGGAATGGTATGGACGACAGGGCTGTCACCACCTGCTGCCATCCCCTCAATCGTACAAGAGCGAGGGAAACGAAGGTAGCCACCAGCCTAGACACCATGTCTAAGCTATTAGCTACTACTCTAGCATGATCAGGGTTATCTGTCTTTATCGGGGCCCTCTACTAGAGCATCCACCATGGGAACGAACGACGATCCCATAAACAAGAGAAGGTCAAGGTCGACTATACAAAAGACACGTAAAAGGCTATAAGGAACATGAACACTTACTTAGCCAAGATCCCGTGAAGGAGCCAAGAAGATGTTCATCGAGGTACAAGGTTGGGGAGACGCCGACAAGCCTGGTGCTTCCCCGCTCTTACCCTCACATCTCACTCTCCACGGCATAGACCCTTGGAGTGGTGCTCTCTCTAGTGAGGTGTGCTCTTCTCCCTTGACATGTTGATGAAATGAGAGGTGGAGGACCCCTCTATTTATAGTTGGGAGAGGGGGCATTATCCTTGGAATATTCCTTTGATTCCCCTCTTAATGCACCAAACCGACCTCAATACGTTGGTTCTACGTACAATGAACCTGGACTCCCACCTGAACCGACCTCCCTGCGCTTCAATGCACCGATTGTCCAAAGTTGGGCTCGGTCGGAGCCCCATTAAGGTTGGCTGACCTTGGAGGTTGGCCGACCCTAGGATGGGTCAGCTAGGCCTCATATTTTATAGGCTCATGGGTTTTCTCGTTAGATTCGTGTGGCCTATTGGAATGCCCAAAATGGAGTCCAGATGAGTGAGTTATGCCCATTTTACCAGGACCTCTCGTGCAGCCCGAGATGGATTTGAACTCAAATGGCCCGTGTAGTTGTTGTAGGTCTTTTGGCCTTTTCTCTCTACTCGACTAGACCATAAATCATTTGGTAAGTGGGTCTAATCTTACTAGGTTGATTCTTTTTTTGCTTTTGGTCCAAAATTGATTTTTGTTTATCTTGTTCTTTTCTCCACTTTGGATCCGCTTTAGGTATGTTTTTATGTTTGTCACGCAAAACAAGTGAAACACCAAAACTCATGGAAAACATTAGCATAAAACCCTATTCACTAAGTTTGGTGTGGATTTTATATTTTTATTGGTGGTATAAAATGTGAGTTAACGACCGCCAACAAACTCCCCCATACTTAGCCCTTTGCTCATCCTCGAGTAAACTTTAGGACTAAGATGGGTCATCTCCTTGATGTATAATCTGCATACAAGATATTCCAGGCTTCACTTGTACTTGTGAACTTTGGAGTTTCTACCAAGGTATCTTGGGCAATTGAATAATGGAACAACATGGATTCAAATCCCCTTACAACAGTTAGCTCAAAACTTAGGTTTTCATATGATTTTAAAAATATAAAACATAGCTTAGCTCCTCAAATGATACTCTCAAGTCACTCATATATGTGTGATTCCTCACCAAGGCATTCTGAATATGCCTTCCTTTCTTAACCTATCTCTAAAGCTTTTGAGTGGAGTTTTGGGTAGGTATGAAAGTTAGCATACTTGCATCACATATATTGTCAAGTCAAAAACCAAACCACATGGAGATATAAGTCATACACTTTGATTGAGACGTGCAAGTGTGTGGAATGGAAGATGGTTTCTAATTCTAAATATTTTTGGTGCTCCATGCATCATGACTCTTGTTTGCACCAAAATTTGGACCGACGGGCGTGAAAGGAGAGCTTCCTAAGAATGACGCTACTGGAATCGGCAAAATGCTGATAACAGCTGAATATTGGGGAATCGGCTAAATTGAAGCGGGATTGGCTATTTGGAGAATCAGCAGGCCATGTCGACTCCAGCTTGGTTTGACGGATGATAGCGCATCAACGGCGTGAGACTCTCTGAGGGACGGAATAGTAGGGCCCAAGTTATCTAGAATAGGAAATTTTTGTGTCTTTTCCTTTATTCGCAAGTCGTGTCGGTTTAGGACTTTGTCAAGACCAGGGGTATACATATGTAAGCCTTGGCACCTATAAAACTCTCTCTCGACAATCAATACAATCTTTCGGCTCTGGCCACCAAACCCTTAGTTCTTAGGATCTCGGCGATATTCTTCATCAAGCTAGGCTGCATCGGGTCGTCCGACCTCTGGTTTGCTGTAAGTACCGTCATGGCTTTTACTTATGTTTGATAGGGCCGGTTTGACCTCCTATTTTTGCAGTGGTAAGGCAAGGGGCTCGTGTTTTTGCTTGATTTGGCTGGTTCGACCTCCTATCTATGCATTAGCACTTGTCAATAGTTTATGTTATCGTTTGATAGGGCGGTTTGACCTCCTATTGTATGCGTTAGCATAGGCTAGTTATCGACTCTATTAGGTTTGGCAACCTAATAGATTCATTAAGTTACCCATTGCTAGTTATCGGCTCTACTAGGCTTGGCAATCTAGTAGATTCATTAAGTTACCGATGTTGTTAGTTTTATTGTTTATTTTATTACAACAACATCTTTGCCCGATCAAGATTGGTAGATTTGGCTCATATATTCTTAGATTCGATCGTCATTAATGCTTATTCATGTTTATTCTTACTTTGATGATCAATCTCGTGCTTTCATCAGCTAGATCTTATCAACCTTGTTCGTGACATGTGCGCGTTCGAGGATGTAGATGGTTTTCAGTATCGTTTATGTACCTAGTTCGTTTCTCATGTTGGTATCGGCTAATTTAGCCGATTCACGAAGCTTTACCCATAATGTTGCATGCATGTGTCTATTTAAAGCTAGTTGGTTTGCTAGGCTTGCTTGGGACGAGACTTGGTCCGAGCGATTACTTAGTCGAGGATTTCAAATTCACGGGTTTAGTAGACCTTTTAGTTTTTACTCTAGATTATTGTAATGCATGTAGGATCTTTATATATCGTGATCGGTTAGGTCAAATCGGCTAAAGGTTTCATCTTTGTTAAATGTACATCATGATAGCTGATTTAGTCTACTCTTTATTGTTTATGACATGATATGATTTGTGCTTGTTCTTGTCTTGGTTAATTGTATCATATCATGATCAATAGTTTATCCCATGCATGTTTATTTTAATGCTTTATTTATCAACTGCATGTTGGTTGTTGACTCTCTAGTTAATGCCTTGATTCAAATCGGCTATTTAGCCATACATGAGGAACTGTCTGGAATCACAGCCGATAGGTTCCATAATTTGACTATTTCTTTTCCACCTTGTCAATTTCGGGGGTCAAATTGATCGGCACGCCATGAACCGAATCAGCTAAGGGTGAAGGTCGCGGGGATCGGGGAGGCTGTTCACGCTCCGATCTACCGGCCGCGAAGAGTACACGTTGGCACGAGGAGTCACGTTTTTGTGCCAACACTCTTTTTGGCACGTCGGTGGGACCACAATCGTCAACAATGGCTCCAACAGGACTCATCGATCTTGACATCAACAACATCCTTGATGTCACTATAGAAGACCTTGAGGAAGAACAGAAACAAGCAATCGACAAATTTGTTAATCAACTTATCTGTAGTGATTGTATTGCTTTTGGAAGAGTGCGTGGTGGCAAAGTCATCTTGAAGCAATCGTTGCCCAGAATTTTGATGGCGGGAGAAACGTTGTTGCGAGAAGATGAAGACAAGCAATTTTGTTGGATCACTTGAACAAGATCATACATGAAGCTATTTCAAATCATCAAGCATACTTTTCGAACATGTTTCGCAACATCATGAAGGAAACTTTCGCTGGTTTTCTGTTGATCAATTTGGACCTCGCTTACTTCAATCAAGACAACATCGGTGACGGTACTCGAAGCCTCCGGGCAAATATGGCATCAACTTCCAATGGAGGTGTAAGTAGCAGTGCTGCTCATCAGGCACAATAGCCGAAGGGTGGTCCTCCACCTAATTTTGGTACAACTTCAAATGTACCACCTTCGGCTCAAAAAATAGCTCCCTCTGTTTGTAGAATCAGAAGAAGCGTTGATTACCATGTGAATCAAGCTCGGGAGGAGAAGCCGCTCAAGCCTAGGAGGAAGATGATGAACCACCAGCAGGCTTTGCAAATGTGTCAAGTTACAATCATTGGGGTATGCTTGCTTGTCCGAAGATTGGAGGATCTATCGATTCCAGTGATCAGTTGGTCAAGAAGCTTGCTAAAGTGATGGAGAAGGAGTTTGGCATGAAGAGGAGTCATTCTAGGTTGTATAGCATGCCATATCCCGAGTGGTACAACCGCCCGGAGCTCCCAAGCAGTTATAGAATTCCAAAATTCTCCAAATTCACTGGAGAAGACAACACCAGCACGATGGAGCACATAAGCAAGTATTTGGCTCAGTCAAGTGATGCTGCCACTGAAGAAATTCATAGAGTCAGATTCTTTGCCTTATCACTATCAGGACTAGCTTTCACTTGGTACTCGTCATTACCCAGAAACTCTATCAACACCTGGGATGAGTTAGAGAGCAAGTTCCATGCTTATTTCTTCACTTGGGACTGTTGAGAAGGACATTGATGATTTGACCAGCATCAAGATGAAAAATAATGAGTCAGGCCTTGACTTCATTCGAGAGATTCAGGCAAACAAAGAGCTTGTGCTTTTCATTGAACCTGTCTGACAGCCAGTTGGTAAAATTGGCTATCCAAGGGATGCAACCATACTTGAAGGAGAAGCTCATTGGCATTCACTTTGATAATCTAGGAGCACTTGCACAAAGGGTGGCTGCAATTTCTGAATATGTACAACCGCCACGTCAACAGAATCGATTCCAGAAGACAGCTAATGTAGCTAATTATTGTAAGACTCTAATTCAAGATGGGTCGATGATGAAGCGAGAAGACGTTGATGCTATTGAGTGGAATCTCGGCAAGAAGTGTGTTATCGGCCATCCATGGGGAAGATCACAAGAGAAATTCGATTTTGTACTTTAAAGGCTGATAAAATCTTTGATTATTTGCTGAGCAAAGGTTTAATCAGAGTATTACATGAACCACTCAGTGCTGAAGAGATGAAAGGAAAGAAATATTGCAAGGCTCACAATTCCACAACTCACTCCACCAATGAGTGCAATGTGTTCAGGAAGCAAATCCAGAAGGCCATAGAAACTGGAAAACTAGCCTTTGATAGCAAGATGAAGGTTGATGAAAATCCCTTTGATTTTGCAATGGCCGATGTGGTGCTTCCAAAAGGAAAAGCCAAGGTGTTAACCCTCGCTAGAGCGAAAGAGTCGAGTTCAGTAGATACAAGATTGCAGCTCACTGACGAAGAATACCGAGAGATCAAGAGAAGGCGTGAGAAGCAAAATAGCCGATTTGACCAACCCAAGTCATCCGCATCGGCCGAGAGAAGACCGCATGTGACATCTCGTATACTTCTTAACAAGTGGCAGAGACAACAAGAGAAGGACCGTAGGAGACGGTTTGAAGAACAAGAACGCCTGAGGATGCTTGAAGAAGAAATGTATGAAAGAGAACAAGCTGAATCACATTGGAATTGCCTTTTCTTCAGGCATTGCTGGAATGAAGGCTTGAGGTTGCCCACCCAAAGAGACTGCCCTGAATGCAGTGATAGGTATAGAGGGTATCGGCAATTTCAACCCAACCGCCGGTCTGTCCATGAAAGGCTTGGACAACCTATAGAGGATCAGCGCATTGATAGATGCAAGATTCATGCTCAGTGTGATGCTTATGATGAAGAAGTGGAGGAAGTACAGCATGTTTGGCGGGATAACCAATGGTGTCCTGGTGGTCTTTCTAGAAGTCAGAAGAGAAGAGTTCAACGATTAAGGAAACCGAACTCAAGCTTGAAAAGATTAAGAAGACTAAGAAGGCACAGGTTTGGAAGGCCAAGCAAACAGCCGATTTAGGCAAATCGGCTCCTATTGGTATGCAATGTATTTTGCCTGTCCAGCATAGAATTTTGAAGAATCAAGATGCTGTGTTCAACAAGCCCATGCGTTACCGTCACCTAAAAGCTTTATATGTCGGGGCGTGTGAATGGTAAGTCTATGGGAAGAATGCTAGTAGATGGAGGTGCTACAGTCAACCTCATGCCTATTTCAACATTTAGAAGGTTGGGTAAGAAATATGAAGAATTGATCAAGACAAATATCCAGTTGAGGGACTTTGCGGACAAGATCTCGATGCCCGGGGGCAATTAACGTAAAGTTAACGGTTGGCGGTAAAACCATGATCACTACCTTTTTCGTTATTGATGGAGAAGGGTTTTATAGTTTGCTTCTTGGGAGAGATTGGATACATGCCAATTGTTGTGTTCCTTCAACCATGCATCAATATGTACTACAATGGGTGAACAATAAGATTGAAATTGTCCCTGCTGATGATTCAATGAGTCTTTCTTCCATTAGTAATGATCATTGGGACCTTGAGGACATTGAGTGCCTGTCTGGCAAAGAGTTTCACGGAGACTTCATCATTATCAACGATGAAAGTCAACAGCCGATCCAAGTAGTCGGCTTTAATAAAACTGTTATTTAATGGATAATAATCCTATTGATGGTACTGAAGGGAAGCTGGGACATGGTTTTACATCGGCTGGTATTTTAGAAGAAGTGGATATTAGATCTGGTGATAGACCATGGCCAACATATGTGAGTTCCGGCTTGACCCTCGAATATAAGAGTAGATTAGTCGGTTTGTTAAAAGAATATAAAGATTGTTTTGCCTGGGAATACTATGAAATGCCCGGTTTGGATAAATCTATTGTGGAACATCGTTTGCCAATAAAAGATGGATATCACCGTTAAACGTAGAGGAATTTCAAACCCCAAATATTTGACGATGTGAAGAAGGAGATTGAGAGATTACTTGAAGCTAAATTCATCAGGCCATGCAGATATGCGATTGGATCTCCAATATTGTCTGTTTTTACAAGAAAAATGGCAAAATGAGGGTTTGCATCGACTTTAGAGATTTAAATAAAGCTACTCCAATGGATGGTTATCCAATGCCAATAGCCGATATGCTTGTTGATGCACTATTGGACATAAGGTAATTAGCTTTATGGATGGTAATGCCGGTTATAATCAAATATTCATGGCAGATGAAGACATCCCTAAAGTAGCATTCGGATATCTAGGAGCAATCGGTTTGTTTGATTGGGTGGTCATGACCTTTGGTTTGAAAAATGTTGTTGCAACTTATCGAGAGCTATGAATTATATATATCATAAGTTGATCGGCAAAATAGTTGAAATATATATTGATGACATAGTTGTCAAGTCGGGAGGATATGAGCAGATTTGGCTGATTTGAAAGAAACCTTGGAGTGCATAAGGAAGAATGGTTTAAAGATGAATCCACTCAAATGTGCTTTTGGAGTTTCTATTTGGACAATTCTTGGGATTTATGGTCCATGAACGAGGAATTGAAGTAGGGAAGAAGAGCATGGATGCAATTGATGAAGCTGTTCCTCGACTAATAAACGGGAGTTTCAATCTTTGCTTGGAAAGATCAATTTTATTAGAAGATTCATTGCTAACTTATCAAGTAAAGCCTTACCGTTTTCTCCTTTATTGAAGTTAAAAGGTGATGCGGGATTTCCATGGGGTGAGGCACAACAAAAGGCGTTTGAGGAAATTAGAGAGTATATGAAATCACCTCCAGTTTTGATACCTCCTCAATCAGGAAAGCCTTTTAGGTTGTATCTAGCGGCTGAAGACTTTTCCATAGGCTCGGCCTTGATGCAAGAATTTGAGGGAAAGGAAAGAGTTTTTTTACTATCTAAGTAGAAAGTTATTGGTGCGTAAAACAAGATATACTCCGATAGAGAAACGTACTGTGCTTATACTTCTCAAAGACCAAGTTAAGGAGGTATATATTGTCCTCTGAATGTGTTGTGGTGTCAAAGGTTGATGTTATCAAACACATGTTATCGATGCCTATTCGAATGGTAGAATCGGCAAGTGGATGTTGGCTTTGTCGATTCGATATGAATCGGCTAAAGCGGTTGAAGGGCAATTGATGGCTGATTTCATTACTCAACATCATAAATTAAATGTTGGAGTTGTTGAGTTAGCATCCCGGGTGTTATTCTTTGATGGGTCGACATGCGGGCAAGGTGAAGGTATTGGTATTGTCATTATTTCCCCTCGGGGCAACATTTGAATTTGCCTATCGGATTGCATCCACGACAACTAATAATCCAGCAGAATATGAGGCAATTTTAAAGGGACTTCAACTTCTACAAGAAGTAAAGGCTGAGTCAGTTGAGATATTTGGTGATTCAGTTAGTAATTAATCAATTGCTCGGACTATATGAGTGCAAAGATGAAACTTTGAAGAGATATTATGATCGGTGCAAAGAGATTCTCCTAAGTTTATTCTTTGTGACTTTACATCATATACCTTGGGCTCAGAATCAAGAAGCAAACATATTGGCCCCTGGATGCTTCAGGGGTATAGGTGATTAGAGAAATATCGGCTAATGAAGAAGTTCGATTGGAGAACAGAACTCATTGATTATTTAAGTGATCCTTCACAAAGAGTCTCTAAGAAGCTAAGGTATAAAGCAATCAAATTTGTTTTACTTGGTGGGCAATTATATTATCGAACTATTGATGGAGTGCTTATGAGATGTATTAGCCAAGAAGAAGCTAAGAGAGTAATGCATCAAGTTCATGAAGGGATTTGTGGAGCTCATCAATCTCGCACATAAGATGAAATGGGTGATTAGAAGAGCTGGATATTTTGGCCCACCATGTTAGAAGATTGTTTTAAGTATTACAGGGGTGTCAAGAATGTCGAGATTTGGAAACATTCAAAGGACACCGCTTACGCTATGAATCCTATCATGAAGCCGTGGCCTTTTTAGAGGTTGGGGTATGGATCCGATTGGTCAAATTTATCCACCTTCAAGCAAGGGACATAAGTTCATATTAGTGTCCACAGATTATTTCACTAAGTGGGTTGAAGCTATCCCTATAAAGTTGGTTACCTCTAAGAATATGGTTGATTTTGTTAAAGAGCATATCGTTTATCGATTTGGAATCCCAGAAACAATTACAACTGATCAAGGTACCATGTTTACTTCAGGGGAATTTGTAGAATTTGCCGAAGAGATGGGCATCAAGTTGATTAATTCTTCTCCATATTATGCCCAAGCAAACGGACAAGCTGAGGCCTCCAATCAGATTCTTATCAAATTAATCAAGAAAAAGATCAATGAGCAACCAAGGAAATGGTATTTAACTCGAGTGAAACGTTGTGGGCATACTGGGATGGCACGTCATGGATCGATCAAATGTTCTCCCTATGAATTAGTTTATGGTCATCATGCGGTGATGCCTTGGGAAATTCAAACGGCTCAAGAAGAGTTGCGAAAAAAGAATTAACCGGTGATTATGGCAATCTTATAATTGACAATTTGGAAGACCTACATTATCATCGGCTAAAAGCATTGGAAGTCATTGAGGCTAATAAAATTAAAGTTGCTAAGCATTATAACAAGAAGGTCAAATTGAAGGAGTTTGAGAAGGATGAACTTGTTTGGAAAGTTAGGTTGCCAATCGGGGTTAAAGATAATAAGTTTGGCAAGTGGTCTTCGAATTGGGAAGGTCCTTATTTCATTGATCAAGTTGTCCTGGGCAATGCTTATATCCCGAGGAATTTCAAAGGAGAAGTATTTAAGAGGGCTATAAATGGTAGATTCATCAAGAAGTATTATCCCAGCATCTTAGCAGATAAAGAGCAAGTGGAATAAGTTACTAAGCTACAGGAATAGCCGATATGTTTATCGCCTTAAGAATAAACAACCAATAAAGGTATTGGTAATAGCCGATGTAACATACATCGCCTTTAGAGCAAGAAATATACAAAAGAAATTTAAGCATCAATCATGCAAGAGACAAGATTTAGAAGTATTCAGATTGCGACCGGGGAGAATTTTGTTCATAAATACTTTACAAGTAGTCGGGGATAAGAAGACTACAACCTAATACAATCCCATCGATCCTGATTACATGCCTTCTTTATTGAACGGTATAATCGACCACATCGGCGACGTTCTTCCCGGCTTGCTCCATGACACTGACGGTATCCTCCATTCGGTCTTTAAGATTTTTCTCATAGACGTCGAATTTGCGGAGGTCAAGGCCTGCATGAAGTCGAGCAGCGTTGAAGGCGGCGCCGCATCCATATCCTATGGCTGCATGGGAGATGTCATCGATGCACCAATGACACTCCCTGCCCGTTCAACTGCCGTTACGCCGGCAGCATTCACGTAGTCAGCAAGGCCCTCCACGGCAGCTTTGAGAGATTCGAGCCTTGCTAGTAAATTTGCTAATCGAATTTTATTAGAATCAGCAGAAAAGATCAAGAGTTATCAAGAAGACAGTGGACATCTACACTTACCAGCAGCCTCATTCCTAGCGGCATCGCGTTCTCGGGTGATAATAGCGATGTTTTCTTCTTTGTCGCCAAGTCCATTTTGAGGTCCATGACCTCACATTGAGATTGACATTGGTGCTCCCTTGTCGTTGGATCTCTCCTCGTGATGTAGCCGATCGGCGACTAAGGGGCGCTCATCTCCCGCTGAAGATTGTCGGGAGTCATCACCGTCAGCCCTACGAGAATCGAATAGTCAGAGGTGAATTGAATTCAAAGAAACTTTGATGAATGAATCTACCTCTTCGGGAAGACTCGATGAGAAGTTACTCCCCATTCAAAGGGTACCCCGCTTCCCCGTAACGTCCCCCTCCTCGAGGCCGGACCCGCTACATCCGGCCGCTTATATAGGACACGAGACTATCCTCACTGAGACCAATACCGGTCTTTTCTGCGCACTTTGTCCTCACTCATGCACACCCGGGAAGTACTTCGATTCGGTCACCCATCGCCCGGACCAACCACGCTTAACTTTGGAGTTTTTAACGGATGGGCTCCCGAAAAAGAAGTTGTAATTTGTTGGTATGAGTATCCTATTAATCTGTTAGTTCCGGGCGGGGTGTTATAATCTCACCCCTTAAGAGATCGACGTCCCCGTCGATCAATCCCGTGCCGTGAACGTCCCTCTTGGCCATGTCCGTGCGCCCGGTGCAAGATGTGTCATCGTGTGACCACACCGGATCCACACCGACCATGCGCACCATGCTGCGCGAACGGTCACACGCTCAGATCAAACCACAAGGGTCGGCTCGATACCATTTGTAACGTCCCGCCTCCCCGAGGTCGGGCCCGCTTACATCCGGCCGCTTATATAGGACATAGACTATCCTCACGGACCAACACCCGGTCTTTTTCGTGCACTTTGTCCTAACTCATGCACACCCGGGAAGTACTTCCTGGTCGGTCACCCATCGCTCCAGGCCAAGCACGCTAAACTTTAGAGTTTTTAATGGATGAGCTCCCTTTAAAAGAAGTTGCAACTTGTTGGTATGAGTATCCTATTAATCCGTTAAGCCCCGGGCCGGGTATTACAATCTCACCCCTTAAGAGATCGACGTCCTCGCCGATCAATCCCAAAGCCAGAACGTCCCCTCTTGGCCACGTCAGTAAGCCCGGTACCCGGCGCAGGTCGCGCCGTGTGACCACACTTGGGATCCACACCAGCCCATGCGCACCATGCTCGCAAGAATACCACACGCGCCCGTGAAACCACAAGGGTCGGCTCTGATACCATTTGTAACGTCCCGTCTCCTCGAGGCCCGCTTACGTCTGGCCGCTTATATAGGACATAGACTATCATCACAGACCAACACCAGTCTTTTCTGCGCACTTTGTCCTCACTCATGCACACCCGGGAAGTACTTCCCGGTCGGTCACCCATCGCTCCAGGCCAAGCACGCTTAACTTTGGAGTTTTTTAACGGATGGGCTCCCGAAAAAGAAGTTGCAACTTGTTGGTATGAGTATCCTATTAATCTGTTAAGCCACGGGCCGGGGTGCTAGAATCTCACCCCTTTAAGAGATCGACATCCTCGTCGATCAATCCCGAGCCGAACGTCCCCTCTTGGCCCACGTCCGTGCGCCGGTGCGGCGCATGTGTCATCTTTGTGTGACCACGCCCGGATCTACACCCATGCGCACCATGTGCGCAAGAATCGTCACACGCGCCCGTGAAACCTCAAGGGTCGGCTCTCATACCATTTGTAACATCCCGCCTCCTCGAGGCCAGGCCCGCTTACATCTGACCGCTTATATAGGACATAGACTGACTTCACAGACCAATACCAATCTTTTCTGCATACTTTGTCCTCACTCATGTGCACCCGGGAAGGACTTCCCGGTCGGTCACCCATCGCTTCAGCCCAAGCACGCTTAACTTTGGAGTTTTTAAGAGATGGGCTTCCAAAAATATAACGTCCCGCCTCCTCGAGGCCGGGCCCCCCTTTTCATCGACCGCTTATATGGGACATAGATCGACCTCCTGAGACCAACACCAGTCTTTTCTACATACTTTGTCCTCACTTATGTGCACCCGGGAAGGACTTCCCGGTCGGTCACCCATCGCTCCAGGCCAAGCACGCTTAACTTTGGAGTTTTTAAGAGATGGGCTTCCGGAAAATGTAACATCCCGCCTCCTCGAGGCCGGGCCCGCTGTCACACCCTGATTTCCAAAGGAAGACCAGAGTCGCCGTATGTGTGCCCAGGAAGTCCACACATACAACACAGAATGCAGAAATATCGAATACAATGTAAAAAAAGCTGAAATTTATATAATTAACACTTACAAACATCGAGTAACGCGGAAGGTAGCTAAGACTTCACTTCGGGCTCCATCTCAGCGGGGATCACAACTGGGGCTCCATACGCCAAGCACCTCTAATAGACTTCCAAGAAACTTCACCGGCATCTCTATCCTTTTTTACGAGCGGCACCTTACTATGCACACTTTGGGGTGTGGGGAATAGCAAGGGTGAGTCCATGTCAAACTCGGCAAAAATGGACGGAAAGTATATGAGATGCAAGGCTTTATCAAAGGTAGGTCGACACGGTTATATCTTGGGTAGCTCTTTTACTCTTGGTTCATTTTAAAGAACAACCTGTTACTAATCATTGGTTGAGAAACCCAAACCCTTAATTAAGGTGTAAGTAATCATTAAGTTGTTTTCTCAAAAAGTAGTTAACATTATTAATAACACTTGAGATCACCCCAAGCAACACGGGAACTCCATCGACCAACACGAGGCTCCAACCTCTCCAAAGACCATCACTATTTCCAAAAGAGAGTAGCTTCTAATCATGTGAGAGCTGCGGGCGCTCAGAACCGTGAGCACGGCTAGTATACCGGTTTGATCAAACTCTGCTTGAGAGGTGTACACTTTCACTCCAAGTCGTGATTCCCATTTGCCCGGGGTTCATGAGGCCCAAAACTCTTCCAAGGAGAGCGGGGGGGTTTCACTACGAGACCTTTCACGGTATCGAGCGTAGGGGTTCACTCGCTAGGCATAACTCAGGCGTATGGCGGGCGTCCCGGTGAGCCTTCACGGTCAATGTACACGGATCTACACGCACCGCCATACTAAAATCCTCGCGAAACCCTTAGGCGCCATCTCGGTGGAAAGATTCCCCTACGCCCGGGGGACGATAATTAGTCAAGCGAGCCCATTAGGTCTCGGAGTTATACTGTTGTCCCGGTGGCCGCTCGGACCAAGTCCTTATGGAGAGTGGACACGGGTAACTCCGACAAATCCGGACAAGCTCCAATACCCGTTCCCCTTTAACCAACACCAAAACCATCGATGCGGTCCAAAGATCCTCGTCTTCTTCTCATCATGGTCGTAGCCATTAACCATCATCATCAAGATCATATTATAAGCAAAGCAAGTTTTATTTTCATTAAAGTATTAAGTGGATGAGCGGAGCAAGCTAAACAATTGTGTTGCAACCTATCTACCAAAACCATCCCATGGTGATATTTGGATAAAGTGGCTAATCAATGTCCTTAGAGTTCATTCCATTTAGGACACATGCATGAAAGTAATGATTAAAGTGAGTAGGTACAAAATGATCAAATGGTGTGCGCACTTGCCTTAAATCCAAGGTCTAGCTGCTTTCGAATATTTGTCCTCTATCTTTTTGGTCTCCAATCGGGCCACGCACTCTTGTTAGTCCTCGCCTACGGTCTTCAATGCTGACAAATGACTCTTCATCTACTCGCAGCAACCAGGCAACGCAAACAGACAAACAACCAATCAAGACTAAGAACAAGCATCAAACATAAAAGAGAAACAAAAGAGAGCGTACTAGCGATAAAACTGGGTACTAAGGATATGCTAACGCAGGGACATCGAAGGACAGAGCTATCGGTATAAAGGACACACTAACGGTACGAAGCAACATAACAGGGATCAACTACACGCTGGACTTATCTAGTTTAACCAAAACATTTTATTAGTTGGAAAACATTTGACATAAGAAAGAACACTAGACCAACTATTCTATAGCTAAGGTTGATCTAAACAAGTCATCATTAGAAAGAGATTTGTGTTGATATTTATCATATTAGCATTTATTATAAAAGACCATCATTTATAAACATAAGTTGCTTTTATAAATTAGAAAAGGCATTGAATAAATATTAATCAAATTAATAAGTTTAATTCATAAACATGTAACATGATAAAAGATTGTTGCTATCACATAGATTATGACCGACACGATCGCAACACAAAAGAAAGGAAAAAAACTTTCGGATAGCTTTTAATTAAAAAAGCGATTAAATAAGCATTAATTAAATTGCATTTAAATAAATAAATTCACAAATAAGTTTCATGAATAATATCAGCACTACTGCGTAGAACGCGATGACACGAATCTAACGCGATTTGGAACGACTTCGATTCTGACATAAAAACGACCGAATGGCAGAAATATAAACTGGATGGCAATTCTGTAAATAACCTGCGCGGTGGCAAAATCGTAATTACCTGCATCTTCTACCTTGGGCTGTATGCATGCGTGAACACGACCATGGCTCTTGCTGTTCGCGACACAAGGGAAGGGAGGGGGCTTGGCTGGCCGAGCCGGGGCGGCAAAGACGCGCACGGCGGGCGCGCGTGGGCGGGCGCGCCAAGACACGTCGGCGGGGGCAGGCCCACGCGCGCGAGAGACCAGCAGGAGGGGCGGTGCCCACGCCCCGCACGCGACGCACCGGACAGGGCGGCGGCGGCCACCGCCACACGCTAGGGCGGCAAGGCGCGACACGGGGGCGAGACGGGCGGCGTGGCCGTGGTCCGCGGGGAGGTCGGGTTCCTTCCGGACGATGCGGTGGCCCGAGAAACGGAGAAGATGGTGGCGTTCATGGAAGACCTCGCCGGAAAACTTCGATCGGAAACAAAGAACGAACGGGTTATGGCTCAAGCGGCAATGGATCGGGACAAACGAGTATACCACGGCGAAGAGGACGGCGAGAGCTACCTTTTGGTGGGAACGAATTCTCTCGAACGCCCTAGTTTGGCCAGTAAAGCTCGCCGGAGTTCTCGTCGGAACCCTAGTCGAGATGAACCGGCGATAGATGTAGGGAGTTAGAGGTGGTGGCCGGTAAAACGGGCCGTACTTCGGAATCAGCGTGTCGAGGGGCTTCGCCGGCATGTATATATAGTTAGGGTTTGGAGTCGGTGAAAAATCGGGATATTTTATAATTTCGGGATTTAATTAATTTCCAAAAATACGGAATTAATATTTAGGCCGAAAATTGCTCTGAAGCCTCCGAAAATTTCAGGAAAATTCTGCAGAGACATATTGGACCATGATGAACCCAATTAAAGTATTTGGAGCTCATAAAATGATATTTGAGATGATCTAGAAAAATAGAAAATCTCAAAGACAAGTGAGAAAAAAGCTCGATAAATACCGAAAAAAAAGGTCGTGGAAAAGCTTGAGCGACGGATTGATGATATTTGATCATAGAGAAATGATTTGCTGCTGATAACAAAAGATTTAAAGAAAACTTCCAATAAAAATTAGATTGGGAAACAAGGTATTTATCGGTTGGAAAGAGGCATAAACACGTTTGAGAGAGACAATCGTTCCACTAACCGCGTTTTGAAAACTTAGCATACTCAAAAGCACCAAACACGAGCAACAAGCCAACATCACATCACAACATGAATGATCACACACAATCAACTACCAACAAGGCACTCTTCTGTTATCTTTGCAAAGATTTTATAAATCCACAAATTTCTCTCTTTTAAATTGAGAACAATTAAATAAATCTTGTTCAATTTTAGGAAAATTTTAAATTCTTGATTTTGTTTAGTGTTTTCTAATGACATCCCAAAATTGGAAATTTTTGGGTGTCATACCCGCTATATCTCGACCGCTTATATGGGACATAGACTGACCTCAAAGACCAACACTAGTCTTTTTTCGCACACTTTGTCCTCACTTATGTGCACCCATGAAGGACTTTCCGATTCGGTCACCCATCGCTCCAGGCCAAGCACGCTTAACTTTGGAATTTTTAACGGATGGGCTCGAAAAGAAGTTGCAACTTGTTGGTATGAGTATTCTATTAATCCTATTAAGCCGCCCGGGGTGTTAAAATCTCACACCCTTAAGAGATCGGCGCCCTCGTCGATCAATCGAGCCGAACGTCCCTCTTGGCCACGTCCGTGCGCCCGGTGCGGCGCATGTGTCATCTTTGTGTGACCACGCCGGATCCACACCGACCATGCGCACCATGCCCGGCAAGAATCGTCACACGCGCCCATGAAACCGCAAGAGTCAGCTCCGATACCATTTGTAACGACCCGCCTCCCGAGGCGGGCCGGCTTACATCGGCGCTTGTATAGGACATAGAGTATCCTCACAGACCAACACCAGTCTTTTCTGCGCACTTTGTCCTCACTCATGCACACCCGGGAAATACTTCCCGGTCGGTCACCCATCGCTCTAGGCCAAGCACGCTTAACTTTGGAGTCTTTAAGAGATGCGCTCCAGGAAAATGTAACTTCGCCTCCTCGAGGCCGGGCCCCTTATCCGACCGCTTATATAGGACATAGACTCGACTTCACAGACCAATACCAATCTTTTACGCATACTTTGTCCTCACTCATGTGCACAGGGGAAGGACTTCCCGGTCGGTCACCCATCGCCACCAGGCCAAGCACGCTTAACTTTGGAGTTTTTAAGAGATGGGCTTCGGAAAATGTAACATCCCGCCTCCTCGAGGCCGGGCCGCTTACATCGACCGCTTATATGGGACATAGACTGACCTCAAAGACCAACACCAGTCTTTTCTGCACACTTTGTCCTCACTTATGTGCACCCGAGAAGGACTTTCCGGTCGGTCACCCATCGCTCCAGGCCAAGCACGCTTAACTTTAGAGTTTTTAACAGATGGGCTCCCAAAAAAGAAGTTGCAACTTGATGTTATGAGTATTCTATTAATCTTGTTAAGCCCCGGGCGGGGGTGTTACAATCTCACACCATTAAGAGATCGGCGTCCTCGTCGATCAATCTCGAGCCGAGAACGTCCCCTCTTGGCCATGTCCGTGCGCCCGGTGCGGCAAGATGTGTCATCTTTGTGTGACCACGCCGGATCCACACCAGCCATGCGCACCATGCTTGCGCAACTGTCACACGTGCCCGTGAAACCGCAAGAGTCAGCTCTGATACCATTTGTAACGTCCCGCCTCCTCAAGGCCGGGCCAGCTTACATCTGGCCGCTTGTATAGGACATAGACTATCCTCACAGACCAACACCGGTCTTTTTCGCGCACTTTGTCCTCACTCATGCACACCCGCGAAATACTTCCCGGTCGGTCACTCATCGCTCTAGGCCAAGCACGCTTAACTTTGAAGTTTTTAACAGATGGGCTTCCGAAAAAGAAGTTGCAACTTGTTGGTATGAGTATTCTATTAATCTTGTTAAGCCACGGGCTGGGGGTGTTACAATCTCACACCCTTAAGAGATCGGCGTCCCCGTCGATCAATCCCAGGCCGAACGTCCCCTCTTGGCCACATCCGTGCGCCCGGTCGCGGCGGATGTGTCATGCTGTGTCACCACGCCGGATCCACACCAGCCTTGCGCACCATGCCTGCGCAACTGTCACATGCACCCGTGAAACCGCAAGGGTCGGCTCTGATACCATTTGTAACGTCCCGCCTCCTCGAGGCCGGGCCCGCTTACATCTGACCGCTTATATAGGACATAGACTATCCTCACGGACCAACACCGGTCTTTTCGCGCACTTTGTCCTCACTCATGCACACACGGGAAGTACTTTCGGTCCATCCCATCGCTCTGAGGCCAAGCACGCTTAACTTTCGAGTTTTTTAGCGGATGGGCTCTAAAAGAAGTTGAAACTTGTTGGTATGAGTATTCTATTAATCTGTTAAAGCCACGGGCGGGTGTTATAATCTCACCCCCTTAAGAGATCGACGTCCTCGTCGATCAATCCCAGGCCAGGAACGTCCCCCTCTTGGCCACGTCCATGCGCCTAGTGTCAGCGCATGTGTCATGCTGTGTGACCACGCCGGATCCACACTAGCCATGCGCACCATGCTCGCAAGAAATCGTCACACGCGCCCGTGAAACCGCAAAGGGTCGGCTCGATACCATTTGTAACGTCCCGCCCCCCTCAAGGCCGGGTCCGCTTTACATCCGGCCGCTTATATAGGACATAGACTATCCTCACGGACCAACACCGGTCTTTTCTACGCACTTTGTCCATACTCATGCACACCGGGAAGTACTTCCCGGCCGGTCACCCATCGCTCCGGGACCAAGCACGCTTAACTTTGGAGTTTTTAACAAATGGGTTCTGGAAAAGAAATTACAACTTGTTGGTATGAGTATCCTATTAATCTTGTTAAGCCCTGGGCCGGGGTGTTACAATCTCACCCCTTAAGAGATCGACGTCCTCGTCGATCAATCCCAGGTCAACAACATCCCCTCTTGGCCACGTCCGTGCGCCTAGTGCCGGCGCATGTGTTATGCTTTGTGTGACCACACCGGATCTACACCAGCCTTGCGCACCATGCCTGCGCAAGAATCGTCACATGCGCCCGTGAAACCTCAAGGGTCGGCTCTGATACCATTTGTAACGTCCCGCCTCCTCGAGGCCGGGCCCGCTTGAAAGGTCCTAGATGGCAAGAGGGGGGGGGTGAATAGCCTATAAAAATTTTCTACCAGCACAACTAAACAAACCGATTAGTATAAAACACGGCGAAATGCGGTTTGCACTAGCTCCAGTGGTCTTGCAAGCCTTCTAGTGACAAGACTAAATAATTCTATGATCTCTAGTCCACACAAAGTCTATGTCACTACTCTAGCTAATGAGCAATCCTAATATGGTCCTTATGCTAGCAAGAACAACCAACACAAGCAAGTGCTAGCTCTCTACACAAAGTAAACTAGGAAAGTAATGCACGTGTGAGAAACTTGTTATACCGACTTGTAGAGGCTATGAACCAATCACAGGGATATAGATGAACAATCAACCACTCGATGGTGATGATCCACACACGAAGACAATGAACAAGTCGATTTGTTCACCGGGAGTTCACTTGTACACCGACAAGCTAGTCTCGGTTGTGCCGATTAACACAAGGATGGTGTTTGAGCTAGGCGGTGCCCTTGCTAGCCTCAACACACCACTCAACAAGTGTGGTACCCAAAGCACGAGCAATGTATTCCTTGCACTTTGTCTTCCCAACGACGAGTGCGTAATCCTCTCACAAATCAACGAGAGGTGGCCAAGAAACAATCACCTCTTCTTGCCAACAACTCCACCAATCCACCAAGCCGGCTAGGAGCGGTGCCTCCAAGAGAAACGGAAATCCACCGTCTCACAACGATCCCCAAGTGCCTCTAGATGCAAGAACTTCGATGCAATGCACTTGGATCAACTCTTCTCTCAAGAATGAAGCTCAAATCAAGAATGAGAGAGGAGGGAGGCTTGCTTGCTTGCTCAAAGGTGTTAGAAATGATTCAAATGTCCAAGAGAGAGAGCAAGAGGCAGCCAAGGGGGTATATATAGGCCACACCACGAAATGTGGTGGAAAGGGTGAAAGCCACGCTTTCGCGGCTCCCGGGGACTTGACCGGACTCACCGGTGAGTCCGGCGGTGGGTCCGGTCACAACCGACAAGCCGAACCGACCCGCTGACCCCGCCTCCGTGCGTCCGTCCGCGCATCCGTCGATGCGTCCGGTCAAGACCGGATGCTTCCCGGTCGGTGCGTCCGGCCACCGTCGACACCGACCCGGAAACATGCTCTCGCCGAGACGCACTCACCGGGAGGCGTCCGGTCACATTTGACGCTTCCGGGCCGGTGCGTCCGGCCACGCTTGAGCTGCGAAATCTTCGTCGCGTTTGTCGCCTTTGCTCCAAACCGACTTCCGTCACTTGTTTCTTGTTGCCGACACGCCGAAGAACACCTCGACACCATGTGTTAGCATTTTGAAACCATTTTCGACAAGGACGGAGTTAGCACTTTAGGTTAGAATGCATGCATATGAGACTTGAACCTAAAGGCACATGAGGATCGATATGTACGAAAGTTTTCCCCTCTTTTGTAGTACGGCTTATCGATCCTATAGTCACCCACACCATCTATGGTGTCTTGGGTGTGAAATCAAAAGCCCTATGGTTATACCTTTGCCTTGGGACCTTTGATCTCCGAAACTCCACCGAGTTGCATGCTTGATCATCTTTTGGATCACCTCGATCCATCCTCCATGATCACCATGCACCAACTCCGGCACGACCAATCTCCAATCTAATCAAACACTTAGCATCGAGAGATTAGTTCTTAGGTGTCACTAATTAGCCAAAACCAAACTAGAGATCTTCAATCTCCCCCTTTTTGGTAATTGGTGACAACCCGCATAAAGGTTTTATGATTAATGTTTTTGAACATACAACGGTTGTCCAAGCATTTTGCTTACAATCATAGGATTGGACAATCATCACAGTTCGGTTTTGGTAGCATGAGCTCCCCTACATGTATGCCACGAGTTTGGAACGAAGCATCGCATACATGTATGAATATTGAAATTGAGGGTGAGCTATGTTACCAAAAATGATGCTTAGGGTGAAAGAAATGGACCTTTGAAGCGTGATACCAATCGGAGTTGCGCCATTTTCACCATACAAGCATCAAGGTAACTAGATTTTTATCAAAACTCAAAGTACCACGTGAGATCACATTATAAGCAAGGTACTTGAATTAAGAGCGGAATTTAGAAAATCTAGCTAGCTCCTATGCATGCTAGTTATCAACCACTTGTGAAGCATATTACTCAACTAGCATACACCACACAAGCATGTATATAGAATTTAAATACATATGCAATGAGCAAGTCATATGTTAGTGCACAAACAAATACAACAAATTGTCTATGAGCTTGCTCCCCCTACTTGTGTGAACCACTTGTAAACTCATGAGCCACATGAGAAATTTTCAAAAAACATGTGGAATTTTTAAATTTTCAAAACCTTTGTCGACAATTTCCACAAAAGGTATGACCATGTTGTGTTATGGAAGAGAGAATAGTGCTCAAATTTGGTCAAATTTGGATCACTTGTCAAACATATATTTCGGTTTGAACCAAAGACAAGCTTCTTCACACCTCATGACAAGGGTTATCTTGCCTATGTTGAACTATATGTGTGAAAAGATAGCCAAATTCAACACTTGAGATTGCAAGCCCATAAACATGTCATATGTCATCACTAGATCAAACAAGCATAAATAGCAATAGTGATGGCATAAATACATTGAAATCCTTTCATTTTCCATGAATGCTTCCTAAGGCACAAGTTATATGTCTATATGTTCTAACAAGTCCTTAGATATCATGAATGCCATGTCAAACAATGATACCTTTGCTTTGCTTGATGGAGGGGCATGTCATGATAGTGAGGTGCATTCAACTCATGTTGGAGAAGTCAAGGATGTTCAACTCATTTCTTAGCTTGCAAAACCTCTTCTCATCTAGTGGCTTTGTAAAGATATCGGCCAATTGATATTCGATTGCCAATAGGTTGGATAGCAATGTCACCCTTTTGTTGATGATCTCTAATGAAGTGATGCCTTATGTCAATGTGCTTGGTTCTTGTATGTTGGACCGGGTTTTGAGTCATCTTGCAAGCACTTTCATTGTCACAATACAAAGGCACATGATGGAAATAAAATCCATAATCCTTCAATGTTGATCTCATCCATAGCAATTGTGCACAACAACTACCAGGCACTAATGTATTTGGCCTCGGCGGTTGAAAGTGTCACACCGGTTTGCTTCTTTGAGGACTAAGACACTAGAGATCTTCCAAGGAATTGACAAGTGCTACTTGTGCTTCTTCTATCAACCTTGCACCCCCATAGTCGGAGTCCGAATATCCAATAAGCTCAAAGTTTGACCCCTTGGGATACCATAGCCCAACATTTTTTGTGTGTGCTTCAAGTACCTCAAAATCCTCTTTGATGCGGTGAGGTGACTCTCTCTAGGTGATGATTGAAATCTTGCACACTTGCCCACACTAAACATCACATCGGGTCTAGAAGCGGTCACATAGAGTAAGCTTCCAATCAATGACCTATAGTACCTTTGATCAACCATATTACCACTTTCATCATTGTCCAATGATCCATTGGTACCCATTGGTGTATTGATGCCCTTGGCATCTTGCAATCCAAACCTCTTGACCATGTCTCTAATGTATTTCCCTTGACTAATGATGGTGCCATTCTTCATTTGCTTGATTTGAAGACCAAGGAAATATGTGAGCTCTCCAAGCATAGACATCTCAAATTCTTTTGCCATCATCTTGGCAAACTCTTCACAATATTCTTGATTTGTTGATCCAAAGATGATGTCATCAACATATATTTGCATGACAAACAAATCCTTTCCAATCTTCTTGGTGAATAGAGTAGTGTCAACTTTGCCCATCATGAAGCCTTTCTTGAGTAGGAAGTCTCTCAACCTCTCATACCATGCTCTAGGTGCTTGCTTCAACCCATACAATGCCTTGTTCAACTTGTACACATGGTTGGGATGATGGTAATCTTTAAAACCGGGTGGTTGCTCAACATATACTAGCTCATTGATGAAGCCATTGAGAAAAGCACTCTTGACATCCATTTGATAGAGCTTGATGTTGTGTGCACATGCGTAGGGCCAATAGGATTCTAATTGCCTCTAATCTTGCAACCAGAGCATATGTCTCACCAAAGTCAAGACCCTCTACTTGAGTGTAACCTTGTGCAACTAATCTTGCTTTGTTCCTCACAACAATGCCATCTTCATCTTGCTTGTTCTTGAACACCCATTTGCCCATTTGGTTCCAATGACATTGTAGTCCTTTGGTCTCTCTACCAATTCCCAAACTTTGTTTCTATCAAAGTTATTGAGCTCCTCTTGCATTGCAATGACCCATTCTTCATCCTTCAAGGCATCATCAACCTTTTCGGGCTCTTCTTGTGACACAAAAGCAAAGTGTTCACAAAAGGCCGCTAGTCTTCCTCTTGTTTGTACTCCACTTGCAATGTCACCAACAATTTGATCAATTGGGTGATCTCTAGCTATGCTTGAGCTTTGGAGTATTGGAACTTGATTGCTTGAGCTTGGTTGATCACTTGTAGCTTGAGATGATGTACTAGCTTGTTGATCTTGAACTTGAGCACCACTAGCTTGAGTGATTTGCACTTCATCTTTGTCATCATCAACTTGAGTTGGCCTAATATCACCAATGTCCATGCCTCTAATGGCATTTACCAATTGAGTTCCACTAACATCATTGAGGTTCTCATCTTCATCTTGGGACCCATTGGTTTCATCAAATTCAACATCATGGACTTCTTCCAATACACCACTTGAGTTGTTCCACACTCTATATGCCTTGCTTGTGGTGGAATAACCAAGTAGGAACCCTTCATCACACCTCTTGTCAAATTTGCCAAGTCTTGCACCCTTCTTCAATATGTAGCATTTGCATCCAAATACTCTAAAGTATGCAATGGTTGGCTTTCTTCCATTCAATAGCTCATAAGGTGTCTTGTTCATCATGGGATGGCAATACAATCTATTGATGTAGTGGCATGCGGTGTTGATTGCTTCGGCCCAAAATAATTGACTCACATTGTATTCACTAAGCATTGATCTTGCCATCTCAATGAGAGTCCTATTCTTCCTCTCAACTAGGCTATTGGATTGTGGTGTGTACTTGGCCAAAAGTTGATGCATGATTCCATAATCATCACAAAGCTCATCAACTCTTGTGTTCTTGAACTCACTACCATTATCACTTCTCACTTTCTTTACTATGATATCAAACTCATTGTGCACCCTCTTGAAAAATGTCTTGAACAATGAATACACATCACTCTTGTCATTGAGAAAGAACACCCAAGTGAATCTTGTATAGTCATCCACAATCACAAATCCATATTTGTTGCCTCCAATGCTTGTATATGCGGTTGGGCCAAACAAGTCAATATGGATCAAGTCAAATGCCTTGCAAGTACTCATGAAGCTCTTCTTTGGATGAGTATTGGCAACTTGCTTGCCGGCTTGACATGCACTACATAGTTTGTCCTTGTCAAAATGAACATCCTTCAAGCCTCTTACTAGATCATGTGTCACTAACTTGTTGAGTTGCTTCATGCCAACATGACCAAGTCTTCTATGCCATAGCCAACCCATGCTAGATTGAGATATCAAGCATGTACTAATCACTACTACAGAATTGAACTTGCATGGTGTTTAGTTTTTTTATTTTCCGTGGCGGGCATTTAGAAAACCGCCACGGAAAATAGTTGGCCGGCAGCCCCACGGCCGTGGAAATGCCCGCCACGGTTAATCCCCATTAACCGTGGCGGTTTTATTACAATGCCCGCCACGGAAAAGTTGGGCTATAAATACAGCCCCAACCTTCTTCTTTCCCGCGGATTTCGCCATTTTCTAGGGTTTTGAGCTTCAAAACTCTAGAAAACACCATTTGAGGGGGAAGGTTTTGCCCTTGGTTTGATTGAAGTTTGGCACCGGTGGGGGTAATTTCTCCTCTTTCTCCCCTCTTTTTCTCTCCCTCTCTCTCCCTCTTTCTCTCCCTCTCTCCCTCTCTCTCTCCCTATGCATGGTCCTCCCTCTCTTTGAGATCCAATTGAATGTGGTTTGTGCTCTCTCTCTTCCCCCCTCTCTCTCCCCCTCCCCTCCCCTTATCTCTCTACCCCCTCTCTCTCTCCCCTCTCTCTCTCCCTTTCTTTTGAGATCTAGTTTTGATCTCTCCCCTCTCTCTCTCTCCCTCTCAAGCTAGCTCCTCTCCCCTCTCTCCTCTCCTTCTCTCTCTCCCTCCCCCTCTCTCTCTCTCCTCTCTCTCTCCCTCTTCCTCCCCTCCCCTCCCCTTATCTCTCTCCCCCCTCTCTCTACTCCCCTCTCTCTCTCTCGTATTCCTCTTTTGCACTTTAATCATCGATACTTGGATCTCTAATCATCGATCGCTCTCTTTGCTTTGGTTTAATTAATTTGAGCAGGCCGTCATGGCGCCGAATAGGGATTGGATGTACGGGCCAAGGATGAGTTTGGATTTCGTTGATGATGTGCGAAAGAAGTTTATGCCCGTCGCTTGAAGCATCGAATCGGTCGGGGTTCGGAAGTAATGGTGTGCCCGTGCTATCGGTGCAAGCATATGTTCTTACACAAGGATGACGACGTCGTGGAGCACTTCTTTGCGGTATGGTTTCATCGGGAGCCGAGGTACACCGTGTGGACGTATCATGGTGAAAAAGAACCGAAAGTGTCGCGACCGGTTCATCACGAGGACCCCCATCGACGCAACGGCGGAAACAACGATGGTGGACGAAGGACGAGAACAAGTTGATAATCGTGATTACATCACCGTAGATGAACCGCTTGAAGACATGCCGGAAGACAATGCGGGTGGAGATGATGGTGAAAACGGTCGATGAGTTGATGACATGTCGCCCGAGGATGCCGAGCTTTTGAGGATATTGCCAACCTCAAAGATGAAGATGACGTGTTGTTTGGCAATCCAAGATGGCTCAAGAATTTTAGAGATGAAGCGCGGCAATTGACCCTCTATACAAAGGCGACAAAGCAAATGTCCGAAGCATTGCACGGTGCTACGTTTTAACCTTACGATGTTGATCTTTGAAGGCTCGCCACGGGTGGTCGACACGAGCTTCAATGACATTCACGGGTCCTCGGTGACACCTTTTTACCCGAGGGGGAATAAGGTGCCCGCCAATACCTATCGGGCAAAGAAGTTGATTCGGCCCCCCGGGCGATGAAGCTTAGGAAGTTTCATGCGTGCCCTAACCATCGCGTGTTCTATATCGGGTGACTATGCGGACTTGCACAACTATTCGATCGCGGCGTGAGTCGTTACAAGAGGAATGCCGGGCTCGCCGTGCCACCGATGAGGAGGGACCGTCGAGAGGGGCCCAAGAAGCAGAAGACGGCCGGCAAGAAGAAGCAGATGCCACCACCCCCGAGGACGAGGAAGAAGAGGGTTACACCTGCAGGAAGATCCCCGCCCTATTGGTGTGGTACCTACCCGTGCTCGATCGCTGCGTGCAATTTTGGGAACCCAGAGGATGCCAAGCTGATGTCCCGCATGCATCGAACGCCACGAAGGGCGATGGCAAGCCGCGACACCCCTCGGATGCCAAAACGTGGAAACGCATCAATGACATGTTCGGAGTTCAGGGACGAGCCCAGAACGTAAGGTTCGCATTGAGTACGGACGGGATGAATCCGTTCGGAGACCTCGGTAGTTCGCGACAAAGACCTAGCGGTCACCCTCACCATATACAACCTGCCTCCCTACGAGTGTCCGAAGCGCAAATATCTTCTCTGGCCATGCTCATTTAGGACCAAAGCAGCCCGGCGGTGATATAGATGTTCTCATTGAGCCGATAATGGAGGAATTGGCTAAACTATGGAAAGGAGTCAAGATTATGGATGCGTCCAAGAAGAAGAAGTTCACTCTAAAGGCCATGATAATGGTCACCATCGATGATTACCCTACTCTCTTTTCATTGTCAAAGGCAGATTAAGGGAAGACAAGCTTGCACGATTTGCATTGAGAATACCGCTCCACTTACCTTAGCGGATCCCAAAAGACGGTGTACATGAAGCATCGTAAATTCCTCCCGCAAAGAACACAGTACCGGAAAACTCGATGGATGAGTACTTTGGCCGAACCGGAGGTTGAAACGGAGGAGCCGGAAAGGGTAAAGTATGGGCCAAAGGTGTTTGAAATGGTGAAGAACATAAACCACGAGTTTGGAAAGAAGAAGAAAGCCGGTGAGCCAAAGGCAAAGAAGAAGCGGAAGCGGAACAAAAAGGCGTGGAAGAAGAAGAAGAAGAAGAAGCGTAAGGTAACCCAATCCGGCACCTCCCAAAGTCCCATTCAAGAAGCGGCCGATTTTCTTCAAGCACCGCCATATTGGAAGATGCTCCATACACCTCATGCCATCGATAACATGCATCTACGTAAGAATGTCTTTGAGAGCTTGGTCGGGATTTTTTTTCTAGACATCAAGACTAAGACGAAGGATGGTGTCAAGTCACGTCGGGATCTTGCCGACATGGGCATCGGGCCGAACTTCACTTGACACCCTCGGGGAATAGCGAAAAAGTCGACCTTCCGGCCGCGAGCTACAATCGACACGGGATGAAAAGAGGGATTTTTGCAAATGGCTCGGGGATGTCAAAGTGCCAACCGGTTTTCGTTCCAACATGAAGAGCATTGTATCGATGAAAGACCTCACACCGTCAAATTTCAAGGCCCATGACGCCATGTCATGCCGACGGTGTTCCTTCCAATTGTGATTAGGTGCATCGCCCGAGTTCGTGAAGATGGTCGATTACACGCTGTGCTACTTTTTAATCGCATCACGTAGAAGGTCATCACCGAAAATGACCTCCCCGACCGAAAAGAGTTCATCGCGGAGACTATATGCCGGCTCGAGATGTGCTTACCACCGTCTTTCTTCGATATTATGCCACACCTCATGATACACATGGTTGATCGATAGAAGAACCGGGGCCTCTCTACCCGCACGAGATGTGGACGAACGGCGGTTCATGTCCTCTCTTAACAGATCCGTCCCTAAGTGCATACCCAGAGGGCTCTATGATCGAGGCATACACAACACGGGAGGCCGTTAACCGCCGCACTAGATACATCCGGGATGGAAATGCAATCGGGCCTACCCGAACACCCGCACGAAGGCAGAACCGCTGGGGATGGGCTGTGAGGGGAGGAAAGTACGAACCGATATAGACCAAGAAACAATCGAAGAAGCCCATGACAATTGCTCGAACCGCTTAGTATCAATAGAAACGGGTAATGAGAAGCATCCGGAGGAAATTCGCAGCAAGCGTGGCCGCGCCTGACGAGGGGTGGGGTGCGAGACAACAACACCGGTTGAATTTCACAACGTGGATCGAGAACGAGTGGGATACCCCTAAACGCTGATATCGAAGAATCGATGCTTGCATACGCCCATCTAGCCAAATCATCACATGGCAAGGTTACAACATCAACGGATACAAGTTCCACACGAAAGAAAAGGACAACAAGAGCGTCACAGAATAGCGGCCCGGTATGAGGGCATTGACATGGCCACCAAGGAACTCAAGACATACTATGGGCAAATCCAAGAGATTTGGGAACTTGATTATGGCAGAGCCACAGATACCCATTTTCCGGTGGCAGTGTGTCAAGCCAACGGCGGTTGACGTGGATGAAGTTGGGTTAACCACCGTTCAGCTTGAAAGTAATGGAGATGATGAGTGGGTACTCGCAAGTCGCGTGGCCCGTAGCCTACTACCCGTGCCCAAATCGCAGGGCAAAACCAACTACATGCGGTCGTGGGAGGGAAGCAAAGGATCGTGGGAGCCGATGGAGTGCGAGTCCCAAGAGTACAACAACAACTACGCAGAAGTTTACGCTCTTTACCGATCATCCAACCAAGATCAAGGAAGTCGAGACACTTAGCGTGTGGGGAATGTCATCAAGACCAAGACAAAGCCCCGTGCCGCACGGACGGTCGAAGAAGACAAAGTGGCAGCCCCAGGCAAAAAAAATAAGTCGATCCTTTTGTAATATAACCAAATATGTAATGGAACCAAATATGTATGTCACGACATTTATGTAATGGAACTAAAAATGTATTGAGATCGCCGCATTTGCTCAAACGCCCCCCGACTTGTCAATTAAAGACTATATTTTTAAATCATGCAAGAAGTATCCAAAATTCAAGTTTCACATTTTCATGGGTACACATACTCATAGGGAGGCCACACAAAAATTTTCAGAATTTTTGAATGAACATTTGAATTGTTATGAATTTTACAAATTCAATTTTTGAATCTATTTTGCGTGGCGGGCATTGTAAAATGCCCGCCACGCAAAATGGTGGCCTATATATAGGTGACGAGGCATCGCGGAATTGGCTAAGTCCTCCGCCCGCTCACTTGTGACCTCGAAGGGCTGCCTAAAATCGCCCGCCGCCGCGCAAGGCTTTTGTCGGTCCCGACCGCCTCCGCCACCCTCGCCCTCCTCCCTCCTCCCCCCGTCGTGCTCCACTCCGCCGCCGCGCGGGCTCGAACCCCTAGCCGCCCGTCGAGCTCCACTCGCCCGCCGCCCCGTCGAGGTCCACTTCGCCGCCCTCGTCGGTCCCGGCCGCCTCCCGCCACCTCCGCCCCTCCTCCCTCCCTCCCCGTCCACGCTCCTCCCTCCTCCCCCGTCGTGCTCCACTCCACAACCGCGGCGGGGCTCAACCCTAGCCGCCCCGCCGAGCTGCACTCCGCCGCCGCCCATCGAGCTCCACTCCACCGCCCCCCCCCGCCCGAGTGCCGCCGGATCCCGTGCACCGCCACTCCCGGCGCCTCCTCCCGACCCGGACTCCGACGCCCCTCGCGCGCCCCCGTGCTCCCGCCCCTCGTGCTCCACCGGCCGGTGAGAAAAATCAGGATGAATTTTTGGGATGAATTTGGAGGCGCTTCGTGAATTTGGGATGAATTTGGGATGAATTTGAGGTGCCCGTGATGCTATACACTATTTTGGTCCTAGAGGGTGAATTCGAGCTAGCCGCTTCTTTGTGATGCTATATACTTGTGAAATTTTGATTCGATTTGGTCCTAGCTGCCTCGCGTGATGCTATATACTTATGAAATTTTGAATCAATTTTGTCCTATATCTTTGTGATGCTATATACTATAGAAATTGCTGCCCCCACGGGGTTTGTTTAGTGAGCATATATGCCAATTGCCTATGATGCCATTTCCATTGCCATACTTATATGTGATGAAAAGGGATGAATTTGTATTTTCAAAATTTTGGTATGCTTGACCTTGCTGTCCCATTTGCTAAGTCCTCATTTTCTGAGAAAATTTTGGCTGCCCTTCGTGGTAACAAGTGAACGACCAGAGGACTTAATTAGCCGATTGCAGCGATGCCTGTCACATATATATTCACTACTACTTAGTTGAACTTCGATCCGTGGCGGTTTTTTTGGGTTTTCCATGGCATTTGCTACAACCTTACTATCTACTTGAGGCATTTGCAATGAACTATTTGTATACTTAGTGCTGAGGCAGTGGCATATGCGATGATGTGAATATTTTTATGCTGAGGCAGTGGCATATGCGATGATGTGAATATTTTTATGCCGAGGCGTGGCGATGATGAAATGTCCCCACACTTGTGAGCTTACTAAACGAGGACGGCTTGTATAACATATACAAGCAAAGTTTAGACGCGATGTGATAAGGATAGTTGGGGACTTCTGAGCCAAATTAGTATTTTTACACATTTTTTTGTATTTGTAGACATTTGTTCTTAATTTTTTGTATTTTTAGACATTTTTTTGTATTTTTAGACATTTTTTGTATTTTTAGTATATTTTTTTTTTTTTTGGCACTACTCTATATATGTAAAATGGAAAACTATGTAATCATGAGAGGAATTCAATAAATCTATGTTCTGAGATGACTCTGTGACACTACATACTACTACCGTACCTTTTCACTATAATAAAATGCTCTGTGTGTTCCCGTAGAATCCAATGGCATCCGAACCAACCGATAAAGATCGTGCAATCGGTGGCCAGAGCGAGGAGGATGTGGCCTCCACGTCTGATTCTTCCTCTGACAGTGGATATGTGAGCGAAGAGTTGACACCAGAGAGGCCACAGAAGAAACGTCCTACGGAGGAAGAAATTGATCCGGACTGGCAACCAGAGGAGCCCAACACACAGGGTTCTCAGAGTGGACAGCCTGGAACCAAAAACGTAAGTATACGACTAACACAACGTCGTGTGCCTCATGGGGTACACGACTAATTTTAGTTGTTGTCGTGGACAGTTACCATTGGTGCCTCTGCGTCTAGAGTTTGGTGAAGAGAGAGCTCGGTCGGGGCAGAATCGGGTCCCACCCCAAAGACGCCGGCGACCACCACCTCCAAGAAGTCCAAGAAGTCGATTGAAAAGAAGCCAAAGACGGGAGGCACCGTAAAGCGAGGTGGTGCGTAATATATTGAAAATAGGGCGAATGGAGATCCCGTGGAGCCGAATCTATCGGGGCCATCTATAGCAACCGGATCTCCATTATAGCCAAGGAAACTGTGCCAATCACTTACCTAGACCGGAGGAATGTCCCAAAGTTGCCGAAGAAGAAGGTGTGGAAAGGCGTGAAAGTCCCTGTTCCATTATCTAGGGCCGAGGCAGGCTTTGACAAAAAGAAATGCAAGAAGTATGTGCTAAGATTTGCAAGCAAAGCGCTTCGCACCTAGCGGAACAATCGTACACAAACTATGTGCGTAAGGGCAAGTCACCACTTCAAGCCTACAACTTCTTAAAGCAACCCGTCAGGATGAGTTCGTTAACCTTACGACTAACGAAGAGTATGAGGCCAAGTCAAAAATGGGTAAAGAACTCGCAAAGAAGAACGAACTCAGGCACAACCTCGGCATGGTAGGATATTTTGGTCATAAGGGAAAATGGCGGCGGAAAGAAAGGGAGGACGCCGAGAAAGGGATACGTAATCCGTTGGTAGACCTTCCGAGAGGACACGTGACTTCTTCTATGCCCGTCGGCCCAAGAAGCGTAAGACCGACAAAGACGTCCAAATACAATGACCCAAAGGTCGACGAGGTGGAGAAGAAGGTGATGCTTGTCAAAGAGGCCAAGGGCGCGGGGAGTTCCAACCTAGGAGGGAGCACGACGAAGCCGACCGAGGTAATCGGAAGACCCGAAAGCACCGCGGGCCGAAGTTCGGGGGGGGCTCGAGGTATAGCCTGGAAGACCGTGGATTCTTGGGCATCCGACGTGGCCGACTACCACACGAGGCAGAGATACAAGGAAAACCTTAAGATGCGGGGCTATGAGCAAGCCATAAAGGACATAGTCGAGAAGAAAATAGAAGAGGTATTAACGACAAGAGGTCTTTCCAACATCCAAGGAAGCCAAGGTATGAGTACGAAAGTGATGTCGCCAGAAGAACCCAATCGACGATCTCGTCGAACCCGCGGTGGGCAAACTCTATATACCCGTTGGCGGGAAGGGGAAGAAGAAGGAGGTGGGCTCGCCGTGGTGTCCGCACCACGGAGAAATATGTTGTACAATAACGAGCCGGTCCCACAGTGAGTATGCCTTCGTTTATCCGACATCCATAGAACCAGGCCCGGGTGATGAGGAGATCGATATCCCGGTGAACAAGGAGAAACAGTACTCAAGGACCTTCGGGAGGAGAGGGAGAACCTATGGAACAAGGAAGACATTGTCTGTGGAAACCGACGACACCACCTCCGACGGAGCGGTAGCGCCGCATCCTCCTCCTTCTCCCCCGGGTGGTGGTGGCGATGGCGATGATGATAACAACGACCATGGTGGCCGAGGTGGCGGAAGTCCTCGTCCGATCCCACCTCCAGAAGAACCGGAAGGAGGAGACGGCGGCAAGACACCTGATACGGGGGCGACGGCGAGAGGACACCTTCTCCTAAAGCGTGACAAGGGGCTCGCGCCCTCCCACGCCTTCAAGCGCCCAATGGTCGAGGAGGTTTCAGTGAAAATGTGACAGGTTTTGAAACAAAAATACATGGCTAACTTGTACTATGCATTAATTGGTGGCTAATGTAGTTCAATTCCACATGCATAGGATTGTCAACACCGCCTGAGAAGCGGTCGGAAGGAGGATGAGGCCAAATTTTCCCCCAAGCACCGAAGAAGAAGAAGTTATCAAAAGAAGATGAGGAAGTTCTTGCCCCGACCAACAAATACTTAGATGATGAGGCCGGGGAAGGAGCTAGCGGAGAAGGAAAAGGACCTCCGATTGGCTAAGCGGAACCCGGGGCCGTGAAGACCCGGCAATTACTAGGTACATATATGCGTGCTAATCTCAACCAAACTTAGCCGGAACATATTACGTATGCGTACGTAGCTAGAAGATGCTAACGTACATCTCCTTCTATATAGGAATTATATACCCCCATCGGCGGGGACAATGGGTCAGCCCGGACTGCCTGGACTACTTTGAGCTTGGCAAGTTCATGGTGCCCAAGGGCCGACTAATCGAGGAAGAGGAGTGGGACACTCGCAGTTCCACCTATTATATAAGCATGCAGATTGATCGGGGGTGAGGGAGTTCCATTTCGGGGTTCCTAAAGAGCTCTTTCACTTGGACTTTGACATTTCACCGCCAATAGGCTTCGACAAAATGTGGCGGTTGCTACTGGCGCCGGGACCTCGACCAATCCGTTGTCACCCTCTATGCTGCGCGTGAGTTTGTTTACCGATCATTACGCTGGCCTTTCGTACACGACTAATTCTAGCTCTCCGATTCTATAATGACGTGACCACATGTGCTTGCAGGATGCAAGCATTGATAGCCCAAACGATGGATCAGCCGGTTGTGTTTCTATGTCCAAATATATATAGACGTGGTCGAATTTTTCTCATTCTTTGGATGGAGGGCCGGAGGAACCCGTGAGCTCAAGAAGCTGGGCAAGGCCGAACAATATAAACACTATGAAAGATTATGCGATGCAAGAGTTAGAGAGATGGCAGACTACATCTGTAAGTGCATGAAGAAGATCAAATCGGAGGCCGGTTGTCTCATTGCGGCCCAACATATCAAGTAAGTCAAAAGCAATACTTTTTATTTTTTGAACACTTGGAATCTATCTCTAATCAAATAAAATGGTGTAGCATGGCCGGTATAGAAACAACAGCACACATTGGCCACTGGATTACTTGGCTAATCTTCCCTCAGGATGGAGCGGCCCTTAGAATTTTGGACTCGTTGTATGATACGCCAAAAGGCCTCTACAAACATTTTGAAGAGGCCCGCAAATGTAAGTCACGACACTTGTATACTATTTCATATCACAAACTTCGTAAGTCATGACACTGTGGGATTTCGTACAGGGCTTACAAGGATTACTTGAAAGACCCCGAGTCATTGGATCGGAGGATGAGCATACGCAAAGAAAAACATAAGGACGAAATGAAGATCAGGCGAGATTACGAGGTATATGCAGCATTACTCTCGTTTGCTCGTCCATATTGAATGGTCTCATAATATTCTAACCATTTTTACGGTACATATATCGTGCATGCGGTCGCGGAAGCAGCCTACGGCAGCAAAACCTCGTGTGGTTTCTATGCTCGTACATTCATATCCCGCAGATGGCGTGTACCGTACTACGTGGCGCGAGTGACGAAGAAAAACCACGCAAGGTTTTTGGAACAAAGGCTTGGCGACCTTAAGTTCAAGAAAATGGTTGGCGCCATCCGTAGGGGCGTCGTTGAGGACGCGTTGTGCTACCTACCGGCCATTTCTTCGACCCTAACGGCGACCTTGCCGTAAACGAGGACTTATGGGAACTACGGGCCGGAGAAATAAGCTAGACATGAAGGACTATATGTGGGATGACATTGATTTGTAACTTTAGCTAAACGTGATTGAGCAATCGATCGTTCGATCGAAGTTTTGTAAATTTCGATGTGTGGTGGTCACTTTTAAACTCAAAGTGCTTTAATTGAATGTCCATATGTTAGTTGAATGTAAAATTGTGATGCATGTTTAAGATTTATGTGAATATTCTCTTATTTTATTATTTAATATGTGGTTTAAATCAAAATTTATAATTTTATAATATTTTTGAATTATTTTTTTTATTAATCCTGAATTAATTAACCGTGACGGGCTTTTAACAAAAACCGCCATGGTTAATAAATTAACCATGGCGGCACGTAACGATGCCCGCCATGGTTAATCTATTAACCGTGGCGGTCTTTGTTACGCGCCCGCCCCGCGGTTAATCGATTTTGCATGGCGGGCATGGAGTCCGCCACGGTTAATCGAATGATTAACCGTGACCCTAGCCCGTGGCGGACACAATGCCCGCCACGGAAAACCTAAAAATGCCCGCCACGGAAGTTCGCTTTTACGTATTAGTGAATTTGAGTCTCACTAGCACCAAAATCCACAAGGTAGAGATTGTCAAATCTTATTCCCTTGAAGATCAAGCTTGAATCTTTTGTATTCACTATCTCAACACTATCTTCACCAAAGATGCACTTGTAACCAAGATCACAAATTTATGCCACCGAAAGCAAATTGTACTTCAATATGTCCACTAGTGTCACATTTGATAGAGTCAAATCATTGGTTATTGCTATCTTGCCTATGCCTTGTATCTTGCCACTCTTGCTATCACCAAATGTAATGGGCTTGCCATTTTCTTGAGTTGAATCAATAATGTTGAACTTTCTTGCACCACCGGGTCATATGTTGAGTGCACCCACTATCAAGAATCCAATGGTTGCCCCCAATCTTGTAATTCATTACAAGGAAATCAATAAGATTTAGGTACCCATTTGCCTTTGGGTCCTTGGAGGTTAGCAACCAAAGCCTTTGGTACCCAAATTGCCTTCTTCTTTGGGCCAACAATGGGTGTACCAATAAACTTTGCCTTGACACCCTTCTCACCCTTGGTAAGTAAATAACAAGAATCAAAATGTATGGAATGCACTTTGTTTGATTTCTTGTTCATGTTCATTTTAGCACATTTGTTCTCTTGATGCCCCACTTGCTTGCATCTATTGCAATAGGACCCATTGCTTTTCATAAAGCTAGGCTTTGGAGTAGCAAAGGCCTTCTTGCCTTTCTTGGGGACATAGTCTAAGCCTTCCTTATTAAGGGAAAACCTTTGGCTACCCAAGCACTTTAGAAAGCGGGCATCCCCACCATATGCCTTCCTCAAGGAGTGGGTGAGCTCATCCACCTCTCTTTTGAGAGTCTCATTCTTAACTTTTAGTGATGAATCTAAAATTACTCCATCACTATTAGTAGAGCTTGAGTGGGTTGATGTGGATGTGGAAGGAATGGATGGTTCTTCAACATCAACCACAAGGGGTTCATCTATGATGTCACATGTTGAACCAACATCCTTCTTGATGATTGAGCAAGCTCTATCATTCTTCTCTAAAAGCAAGGCATGGGCTTTTTGAAGCCTTGTATGAGCTAGCTCCAATTCCTCATGGTCTTCCTTTAGACCCTCATGGGTGGCCTCTAGCTCCCTAAAGTTTTGCTCAAAAGTTTTTACACTCTTTTGCAAACCTTTACATTCGTTGTCCTTAGTCTTAAGCATGATATGAGTTTGCTTAAGCATCTCTAAAAGGTCATCTCTAGTGGGTTCATCATTATCATCATCATCCTCATCACTATCATATTTTACTTCATTATCATTTAGTTCTTCATGCTCATGCAATGATACCTTAGTGGCCTTAGCCATGAAGCATGAAGGTGATGAGCCAAAGAGGGATGACGTCTTGTGTTGGCCAATTGCACTCATGGCCTTGGGCTTCTCTTCCTATTCATCGGATGAACCATCACTATCCCAAGAGCAAACAAAAGCACCATCATTTGTCTTCTTGAATGTCATGGTCTTGCTCTTCTTGTTTGTCTTGTTGCCCTTGTATCCCTTCATCTTCTCCTTTTCTTTCTTGATTGGGCAATCGGCAAGGATGTGATAAGGACTATCACACTCAAAGCACTTTCTTGGCTCTTCATTGCCCTTGGAGGAATCATTTCTTCTTCTAGAGCCTTGCCCAAATTTCTTGTTTGTAACATCCCGTTGTTAATATACAATTAAAATATTAATCATGCATCATAAGTATTGCAATGCATTCATATTAGTGAACCTTGATATGCATTAAGTAAAATAAGTTTATTTATTTATTTATCAATTGTTTGTGCTTAGGGGTTAGAGTGATTTTATGTTGATCACATGTTTTTGATCTTATGTTGTGGTTGAATGATTGTTTTTATATTTGTGAATTGATGGTTTGAAATTTGATCAAATTCCATTTTGAATTGGATTTGAAAACCCTAATTTCAATGTATTCTTTTTATTTTTTTAATAATTTTTGGTTTATGCATAATTTGATCAAATTCCCAAAAGTCAAAGTGTTTATCTTTGCTTGAGGTACAATTTTCATATTTGGAGTTTTCAAAGTTTATTGGAAAATTTTAAAGAAAATTTAAATGTTTCAAAGTCCTTTTAAAACCCTCGATTTACCCCCTTTTCAATTGCTCCCAAATTAGGTCAAATTTGGGAAAACTTTCAACAACAACTTTGTAGATCTTTTTTGAGATGCACAATTTTGGTGTTTTGAGTTTTTCAAGTTTAGTTCAAATTTTTGAAGTAATTTCAAATCCTTTTTTGAATTTCAAATGTGACTTTTCAAGAAGTCCATCTTAGAGGCCGAATTTGAATTTGCTTCGTAATGGATTTTGTAGATATCGAAAAGTTATGCAAAAGTCGTTTTTGGAGATTTTTGAGTTCAGTTCAAATTTTGAGAGAATTTGAGTTAGAACCGAGTTAGGGTTTTGAAGCAAAGAAGAAAGGGGAGGGGATCAGGGCGAGCAGGGCATGCCACGCACCTGCTTGCCGCCGATGGCTTTCGGCCAGCTTCCAGCGCCCGCGGACGCCACCTCATGCTTGACGTGTCGAGGGGCAAGCTCCTGCGTGTCCTCGTCCCGTTCATGCCGTCGTTCTATAAGAAGGAGAGCTGCCCCGCCCTTATCTCGTTTTGCCGCCGTCGCCGACGACCTCCCTCTCCGCCGCCTTGCACCGCCATTAGCAAGCTCCGCCAAGCCAAATTGAACACTCCATCGAGTCCGCAACCTTCTTGCGCTCCAGACGCACCTGCCCCTAGAGCCTCTCGTCGCCGGAATCCACCGGCGCGACGCCGTCTTCTCCAAGTCCGAGGAGCGCGCCGCGACGCCCTCATCGCCGTGAGTCCGCTCGTGAGGTTCACGGCCAACCAGCCTAGTTCTTTAGAATCGCCTTGACGTCGGATCATGGTCGGCTCGACCGTTTTGCTTTTGCACCACAGAGCGCCGAACGCCGACCATGCCGCCGGAGCCCGCCGCCGCGCGGTCACCGCCGTCCCGTCCACCTCCGCCTTGCCCCGGCCATCCATCCAGCGAGCACCAAGGTTGTGGTGAGCTCCTCGCACGTGCTTGTGTAATTAGTTTTACTTTCTCGCGTCGGGATAGCCGGAACGCCGTTGTCGACGACGAGTCCTGTTCCGCCGTCCGCCGTGGTGGTCAGCGTTGCTAGCAACTGCTTTGGCATCGCTTAAGTTGGGGAAAGGGTCGCCTAGATGTGCTGAAGCTGGTGCCAGGCTTGTTTTCACCGGGGATAGCTCCGACGAGTCCTTCCGCCGCCCGCCGCGCCGCCATGACGGCCATGGCCGTCCGCAAAGTGTGCTCCGTGTCTTAGGTATCGTTTTTGGGGTGCCATCGTGTGCGCTGGGTCGAGAGGATCACGTAGGGTCAAGTTGCACCGCCGGGACCTCACCGCCGGCGAGGAATCGCCGGCCAACCATCGCCGGGCGGCGTGGTCGTATGAAGCAAGCGATTGGGCCGGCCCGCTATGCGTCTTGGGCGGTCTCACTGGGCGGCCGAGGCCAGAAATGGGCTGGAATTGGCCCAATGGCCATTTTCCATTTAAATTTTGTTTTTCGTTTTTTCTTTATTTTTTGAATAGTCTTTGAAACTTGCAAAATTCATAGAAATTCGAATAGAGCTCCAAAAATTTCTGAAATTTTTGTAGAGCTTTCCTATAAGTTAATGTGTCCATGAAAATTTGGAAACTTTGGTTTTGAATAGTTCTTGCATGTTTTAAAATTACCATCTTTAATTGAAAAATGCATCTTCTATGATTTTTAGAAAATAAATTATATTTCCAAAATTCATGAAAATTTATTTGGTATTGTTTTGTGCTATGACCTTCTTGTAGAAAAAGTTTGGAGTCATTTTGAGATGTTTAATTTATTTGTTATTTTATGCTTTATTTGTTTTATTAGATTAAGTAAGTGTTTAGGTAAAATGATTTAGGTTTTGGGTGACTTTTGGGTTGTTTTGTGGATCTTGGATCACACCACAATCAAGTGGTCCTTGAGAACTCCTTAGGCAATGGTGATGATATCTTATAGAGTAGTTCAACAAGTTGGTTTTGTTGGGTTACAACTTTATCGTGAAGGAAAATTGTACTCAAATTGTTTATCGTTTCATGCATTCATCAAGCATCATGTTTACCATTCCATCATGCTAAAGCATGCATCATCATCTACGTGTAGAGTATACGAGAGTGAGTCGGATCGTGTTGATGAAGCTTTGGAGAAGGTGTAGTTATGGTTCGTGGTGATCAAACTTCAGAGAAGATCCGTCCGTCGACAAGGATAATGTCAAATTTTGACTCGGTGATCCGACTTCGGAATCTAACTTTCCCTGCAACACAGGCAAGCCCCGGATGCATTTAAACCCTTCCTTGTTGTTTTACAAAGCTTATTATCACTTATGTTATTTATTTGTTGCATTAGGTAAATAGGAGTTGAGTGATAACCTATTTGCTGCATGACCAACCTTGATTATTGAAATATCATCCTTATCAACCTGTTTATTTAAAACTGCTTAGTTGCTATGCCGCGTTTTATGATTAGTTTGTTGAAAATCTTTTACATATTTAAAATGTTCTTTGATAACTTATATCATGCTTAGTAGAGGCTATACTTAACTTGAGACCGGACGGGACACGGGGTTGTCTCTCGGTGGTTGAGCCGACAGGTTCTCCCCGGTCGTGCTTGTCCCGTCAGGTCGTTTAAGGACCGTCCGTTGGTCGGCCCTTGGATCATGAACTTTGCATACCGGCCACATACTTTGGGTAAACCTGATCTCGGGGTGTGCCAAATCGGGAACGTATAACCCCAAGCACTGGGAGTGGAGAGATGGCGGGAATACAAGATACCCTCGTGGGTTAAAGTCCCAGGTTGGAGGTGTCTTGTATTCTTGGGTGGCGTAGGGACGCGGTCCCGCTTTTTGGACGAATCGAGAGATGGTTGATATATGCAAGCTTAAGTGCTACATATATCGTGTGGTGAGGGTCCCGAAATTTGGGTTACAAGCGGTTCGAATCGTCGTTGCTCCACGACAAAGGAGACTTGATCCTCGCACCATCATCGTAGTTAAGTTATGGAACATTGGAGTTGGTTAAAATGATGGTTTGGATGGAAAGTAATTGCCTTAGTATATGATCACTTAGAAGAGAGGATTTACTAAAGTTGAAATAAAACTTTAAAGTAAGGACCTACTCTTAGTAAGCTTTTATGCAAAATGAGTCCTTGATCTTGATAAGACCTTTCCTTGATTTCCATAACCGGCATTCCCGAGTCTTCGCCTCTTTTTCTTTAGTCGGTTAAGTCTTGTTGAGTACTCCCGTACTCGGGGTTCTTTAACCCCCATTGCAGTGTGCTGACTCATCTTTGTTAACCGAGGTTATGTCGCGGGGCTCGACATGATCTAGTTATCTCCTATAGTTCTGTTCTACTTCCGCAATTAAGTTAAGTTTACTCAAATGTAACCTTCTCACATTTGTAAAATTTTATGTTATTATTCTTCCGCACTCTGATTTATATTTTGTAACAAATGTTGTAATGTTGTAGCTACTCCTTTGTTGATCCTGGTATGAGTAGTGTAATCGGGGTTTCCGATGACACTCGACAGCTTCTTAAGTTATTGGGTGCATCTGCACTGCTGTTAGAGGTCTTTGGGACAATGACAAAAAGTGCAGGTGGGCCCGAAAGAATTAGGAGGTTCTGTTACATTGTTTTTCAAGACTTTGCTAAATTTCTTCACAAACATAGCAAACTCTTGATCAATCTCTTCAAGGTTGATTTCCTCATCATCTTCTTCTTGAGCTTTGGACTTGCCCTTGGCCTTGGATGAGGTGTTGGTGGCCTTGAATGCCACAACCTTCTTGTTCTTGTCATCTTCCTTCTCCACTTCATCTTCCATTCCATCAACTTGCTCATCGGTTAGCACTTCTCCAAGCAAGTCACTAGGTGTCATTGTGTCCAATGCACCTCTAAAGAGGATCTTCCTCAACATAGCAAATCTCTTGGGCAAGCACATTAAGAATTTGTGCCCAAAGTCTCTATCCAATGTCTTCACTCCCAATGATTTGAGATCATTGACAATCACTTGAATCCTATGGAATGTCTCCGGAATGGTCTCATCTTTCTTCATCTTGAAATTCTCAAATTCACTCTTGAGAACATACAACTTGGCACTCTTCACCACCTTAGTGCCCTCATAGGTCTCACATAGCTTCTCCCACACTTCACTTGCCTTCTCAAGGTCTTTGATGCCTTCAAACACTTTGACATCCATGCCATTGTACAATGTGTTCAATGCCATGGTGTTGCATTGCTTGTTTGACTTGTCGGTGGGAGTGAGGTTGGTTGGATCAAGGATGACATAATCCTTTTCGGTCACCTGCCATACTTGGTCATTGATTGATCCCAAGTACATTCTCATGCATCTCTTCCAATAGTCAAAATTTTTGACTCCATCAAAGAAAGAAGGCTTTCCCCCAACATGGTTGAACACAACATTAGCCAGAGCTTCACACCAAGGTTGTTAAGCCTTAAAAAACGATGACCACGGCTTTGATACCACTTGAAAGGTCCTAGATGGCTAGAAGGGGGGTGAATAGGCTATAAAAATTTTCTACCAGCACAACTAAACAAACCGATTAGTATAAAACACGGTGAAATGCGGTTTGCACTAGCTTAGTGGTCTTGCAAGCCTTCTAGTGACAAGACTAAATAATTCTATGATCTCTAGTCCACACAAAGTCTATGTCACTACTCTAGCTAATGAGCAATCCTAATATGGTCCTTATGCTAGCAAGAACAACCTACACAAGCAAGTGCTAGCTCTCTACACAAAGTAAACTAGGAAAGTAATGCACGTGTGAGAAACTTGTTATACCGACTTGTAGAGGCTATGAACCAATCACCAGGATGTAGATGAACAATCAACCACTCGATGGTGATGATCCACACACGAAGACAATGAACAAGTCGATTTGTTCACCTGGAGTTCACTTGTACACCGACAAGCTAGTCTCCGGTTGTGCCGACCAACACAAGGATGGTGTTTGAGCTAGGTGGTGCCCTTGCTAGCCTCAACACACCACTCAACAAGTGTGGTACCCAAAGCACGAGCAATGTATTCCTTGCACTTTGTCTTCCCAACGAGGAGTGCGTAATCCTCTCACAAATCAACCAGAGGTGGCCAAGAAACAATCACCTCTTCTTGCCAACAACTCCACCAATCCACCAAGCCGGCTAGGAGCGGTGCCTCCAAGAGAAACGGGAAATCCACCGTCTCACAACGATCCCTAAGTGCCTCTAGATGCAAGAACTCGATGCAATGCACTTGGATCAACTCTTCTCTCAAGAATGAAGCTCAAATCAAGAATGAGAGAAGAGGGAGGCTTGCTTGCTTGCTCAAAGGTGTTAGAAATGATTCAAATGTCCAAGAGAGAGAGCAAGAGGCAGCCAAGGGGGTATATATAGGCCACACCACGAAATGTGGTGGAAAGGGTGAAAGCCACGCTTTTAGCGCGGCCGATCGGACAAGACCGATCGGACTCACCCGGTGAGTCCGGCCGGTGGGGTCCGGTCACAACCGACAAGCCGAACCGACCCGCTGACCCCGCTCCGTGCGTCCTGGTCGCGCGATCCGATCGATGCGTCGTCCGGCCAAGAGGGATGCTTCCGGCCGGTGCGTCCGGCCACCGTTGACGCCCGACTCGAAACATGCTCTCGCTAGACGCACTCACCGGAGCGTCCCGGTCACATTTGACCTCGCTCCCGGCCGGTGCGTCCGGGCCACGCCAGAGCCGCGAAATCTTCGTCGTTTCGTCGCCGTTCCTTCGCCTTTGCTCCAAACCGACTTCCATCACTTGTTTCTTGTTGCCGACACGCCGAAGAACACCTCGACACCATGTGTTAGCATTTTCGAAACCATTTTCGACAAGGACGGAGTTAGCACTTTAGGTTAGAATGCATGCATATGAGACTTGAACCTAAAGGCACATGAGGATCGATATATGTACGAAAAGTTTTCCCCTCTTTATAGTACGGCTTATCGATCCTATAATCACCCACACCCTCTATGGTGTCTTGGGTGTGAAATCAAAAGCCCTATGGTTATACCTTTGCCTTGGGACCTTTGATCTCCGAAACTCCACCGAGTTGCATGCTTGATCATCTTTTGGATCACCTCGATCCATCCTCCATGATCACCATGCACCAACTCCGCACCGACCAATCTCCAATCTAATCAAACACTTAGCATCGAGAGATTAGTCCTTAGGTGTCACTAATTAGCCAAAACCAAACTAGAGATCTTCACCGCTTACATCTGACCGGTTATATAGGACATAGACTGACTTCACAGACCAATACCAATCTTTTCTGCATACTTTGTCCTCACTCATGTGCACCCGGGACGGACTTCCCAGTCGGTCACCCATCGCTTCAGCCCAAGCACGCTTAACTTTAGAGTTTTTAAGAGATGGGCTTCCGAAAAATGTAACGTCCCGCCTCCTTGAGGCCAGGCCCGCTTACATCTGACCGCTTATATGGGACATAGACTGACCTCACAGACCAACACCAGTCTTTTCTGCACACTTTGTCCTCACTTAAGTGCACCCGAGAAGGACTTCCCGGTCGGTCACCCATTGCTCCAGGCCAAGCACGCTTAACTTTGGAGTTTTTAACAGATGGGCTCCCAGAAAAGAAGTTGCAACTTGTTGGTATGAGTATTCTATTAATCCTATTAAGCCCTCGCCCGGGGTGTTACAATCTCACACCCTTAAGAGATCGACGTCCTCGTCGATCAATCCCAGGCCAGGAACGTCCCCTGTTGGCCACGTCCGTGCGCCTAGTGCCAGCACATGTGTCATCCTGTGTGACCACGCCGGATCCACACCAGCCATGCGCACCATGCCTGCGCAACTGTCACACGCGCCCGTGAAACCGCAAGAGTCAGCTCTGATACCATTTGTAACGTCCTGCCTCCTCAAAGCCGGGCCAGCTTGCATCTGGCTGCTTGTATAGGACATAGACTATCCTCACAGACCAACACCAGTCTTTTCTGCGCACTTTGTCCTCACTCATGCACACCCGAGAAATACTTCCCGATCGGTCACTCATCGCTCTAGGCCAAGTACGCTTAATTTTGGAGTTTTTAACAGATGGGCTCCCGAAAAAGAAGTTACAACTTGTTGGTATGAGTATTCTATTAATATTGTTAAGCCCTGGGCCGGGGTGTTACAATCTCACACCCTTAAGAGATCGACGTCCTCGTCGATCAATCCCAGGCCAGGAACGTCCCCTCTTGGCCACATCCGTGCGCCCAGTGCGAGCGCATGTGTCATGCTGTGTGACCACGCTAGATCCACACCAGCCATGCGCACCATGCCTGCGCAACTGTCACATGCACCCGTGAAACCGTAAGGGTCGGCTCTGATACCATTTGTAACGTCCCGCCTCCTCGAGGCCGGGCCCGCTTACATCTGGCCGTTTATATAGGACATAGACTATCCTCACAGACCAACACCAGTCTTTTCTGCGTACTTTGTCCTCACTCATGCACACTCGGGAAGTACTTTCCGGTCAGCCACCCATCGCTCCAGGCCAAGCACGCTTAACTTTCGAGTTTTTAACAGATGGGCTCCCGGAAAATGTAACGTCCCGCCTCCTTGAGGCCAGGCCCGCTTACATCTGACCGCTTATATGGGACATAGACTGATCTCACAGACCAACACCAGTCTTTTCTACACACTTTGTCCTCACTTATGTGCACCCGGGAAGGACTTTCCGGTCGGTCACCCATCGCTCCAGGCCAAGCACGCTAAACTTTGGAGTTTTTAACAGATGGGCTCCCGAAAAAAAAGTTACAACTTGTTGGTATGAGTATCCTATTAATCCTGTTAAGCTCTGGGCCGGGGTGTTACAATCTCACCCCCTTAAGAGATCGACGTCCCGTCGATCAATCCAGGCCGAGAACGTCCCCTCTTGGTCACGTCCGTGCGCCCAAAGGCGTGGCTTGTGTCATCTTTGTGTGACCACGTCGGATCCACACCAGCCATGCGCACCATGCCTGCGCAACTGTCACACGCGCCAGTGAAACCGCAAGAGTCAGCTCTGATACCATTTGTAACGTCCCGCCTCCTCGGGTCGGCCGCCGACACATCCGGTCGCTTGTATAGGACATAGACTATCCTCACGCACCAACACCCGGTCTTTTTCTCGCGCACTTTGTCCTCACTCATGCACACCCGAGAAATACTTCCCGATCGGTCACTCATCGCTCTAGGCCAAGTACGCTTAACTTTGGAGTTTTTAACAGATGGGCTCCCGAAAAAGAAGTTACAACTTGTTGGTATGAGTATTCTATTAATCTTGTTAAGCCCTGGGCCGCGGTGTTACAATCTCACACCCTTAAGAGATCGACTTCCTCGTCGATCAATCCCAGGCCAGGAACGTCCCCTCTTGGCCACATCCGTGCGCCCAGTGCGAGCGCATGTGTCATGCTGTGTGACCACGCCGGATCCACACCAGCCATGCGCACCATGCCTCGCAAGAATCGTCACATGCACCCGTGAAACCGCAAGGGTCGGCTCGATACCATTTGTAACGTCCCGCCTCCCGAGGCCGGGCCCGCTACATCCGGCCGTTTATATAGGACATAAACTATCCTCCCAGACCAACACCAGTCTTTTCTGCGTACTTTGTCCTCACTCATGCACACTCGGGAAGTACTTTCCGGTCAGCCACCCATCGCTCCAGGCCAAGCACGCTTAACTTTCGAGTTTTTAACAGATGGGCTCCCGAAAAATGTAACGTCCCGCCTCCTTGAGGCCAGGCCCGCTTACATCTGACCGCTTATATGGGACATAGACTGATCTCACAGACCAACACCAGTCTTTTCTACACACTTTGTCCTCACTTATGTGCACCCGGGAAGGACTTTCCGGTCGGTCACCCATCGCTCCAGGCCAAGCACGCTAAACTTTGGAGTTTTTAACAGATGGGCTCCCGAAAAAAAGTTACAACTTGTTGGTATGAGTATCCTATTAATCCCTGTTAAGCTACGGGCCGGGGTGTTACAATCTCACCCCATTAAGAGATCGACGCCCTCGTCGATCAATCCCGAGCCAGAACGCCCCCTCTTGGCCACGTCAGGTGCGCCCGGTGCCCCGCTTGTGTCATGCTGTGTGACCCACGTCGGATCCACACCAGCCATGCGCACCATGCCTGCGCAACTGTCACATGCGCCCGTGAAACCACAAGGGTCGGCTCTGATACCATTTGTAACGTCCCGTCTCCTCGAGGCCCGCTTACATCTAGCCGCTTATATAGGACATAGACTATCCTCACAGACCAACACCAGTCTTTTCTGCGCACTTTGTCCTCACTCATGCACACCCGGAAAGTACTTCCCGGTCGGTCATCTATCGCTCCAAGCCAAGCACGCTTAACTTTAGAGTTTTTAACAGATGGGCTCCCGAAAAAGAAGTTGCAACTTGTTGGTATGAGTATCCTATTAATCCTGTTAAGCCCTGGGCCGGGGTGTTACAATCTCACCCCTTTAAGAGATCGAGATCCTCGTCGATCAATCCCAGACCAGGAACGTCCCCTCTTGGCCACGTCCGTGCGCCCAGTGCCAGTGCATGTGTCATGCTGTGTGACCACGCCGGATCCACACCTGCCATACGCACCATGCCTGCGCAACTGTCACACGTGCCCGTGAAACCATAAGGGTCGGCTCTGATACCATTTGTAACGTCTCGCCTCCTCGAGGCCGGGTCCGCTTACATCTGGCCACTTATATAGGACATAGACTATCCTCACAGACCAACACCAGTCTTTTCTACGCACTTTGTCCACACTCATGCACACCCGGGAAGTACTTCCCCGTCGGTCACCCATCGCTCCAGGCCAAGCACGCTTAACTTTGGAGTTTTTAACAGATGGGCTCCTGGAAAAGAAATTGCAACTTGTTGGTATGAGTATCCTATTAATCTTGTTAAGCCCTGGGCCGGGGTGTTACAATCTCACCCCCTTAAGAGTTCGACGTCCCTCGTCGATCAATCCCGAGCCAGAACATCCCCTCCCCGGCCACGTCCGTGCGCCTAGCGCCCAAGATGTGTTATGCTCTGTGACCACACCGGATCTACACCAGCCATGCGCACCATGCCTGCGCAACTGTCACACGTGCCCGTGAAACCTCAAGGGTCGGCTATGATACCATTTGTAACGTCCCGCCTCCTCGAGGCCGGGCCCGCTTACATCTGGCTGCTTATATAGGACATAGACTATCCTCACAGACCAACACCAGTCTTTTCTGCGCACTTTGTCCTTAATCATGCACACCCGGAAAGTACTTCCTGGTCGGTCACCCATCGCTCCAGGACAAGCACGCTTAACTTTGGTGTTTTTAACAGATGGGCTCTGAGAAAAGAAGTTACAACTTATTTGTATGAGTATCCTATTAATCCTATTAAGCCCTGGGCCAGGGTGTTACAATCTCACCCCCTTAAGAGATCGACGTCCTTGTCGATCAATCCCAGGCCAGGACGTCCCCTCTTGGCCACGTCTGTGTGTCAAGTGCCAGCGCATGTGCCGTGCTGTGTGACCACGCCGGATCCACATCAGCCATGCGCACCATGCCTGCACAACTGTCACACGCGTCCGTGAAACCGCAAGGGTCGGCTCTGATACCATTTATAACATCCCGCCTCCTCGAGGCCGGGCCCGCTTTACATCTGACCGCTTATATAGGACATAGACTGACTTCACAGACCAATACCAATCTTTTCTGCATACTTTGTCCTCACTCATGTGCACCCGGGAAGGACTTCCCAGTCGGTCACCCATCGCTTCAGGCCAAGCACGCTTAACTTTAGAGTTTTTAAGAGATGGGCTTCCGGAAAATGTAACGTCCCGCCTTCTCGAGGCCGGGCTCGCTTACATCTGACCGCTTATGTGGGACATAGACTGACCTCACAGACCAACACCAGTCTTTTCTGCACACTTTGTCCTCACTTATGTGCACCCGGGAAGGACTTTCCGGTCGGTCACCCATCGCTCCAGGCCAAGCACGCTTAACTTTAGAGTTTTTAAGAGATGGGCTTCCGGAAAAGAAGTTACAACTTATTGGTATGAGTATCCTATTAATTCTATTAAGCCCTGGATCGGGGTGTTAC